>LR738709.1:124755900-125002319 GCA_902687465.1 Secale cereale | reverse complement strand
GCGATCCCATCTCTGTTCCGCCGCCGCCGCCGCTTCCAAGATCGGGAGCACCAGGAGAACTCTTCCCGGCACCCTGCCGGAGGGGAGGATCACCACCGGGAGCTTCTCCACCACCATGGACGCCTCCCGGATGACTCGTGAGTAGTCTCCCTTGGACCATGAGTCCATGACCAGTAGCTATGTGATGTTCTTCTCCCGTTCTTGTGCTTCACTAATTAGTCCTCGTGAGCTGCCCTACATGATCGAGGCACCTATGTAATCCTTGTGTTGTTGCTATGTTGAGTTTGCTGGGATCCGATGGATTATGAGATTATGTTCAGATTGATCTTGAGTAATATATTTGATTCACCTCTTTTATATTTTAGTTCATAAGTAATTCTTGCATGTTCTCCGTTGTTATTTATTGCTTTGGCCGAGTAATAGGTAGTGACTCCAAGAGGGAACGTTATGCTCGATTGTGGGTTCATGCCCCTCGATGACTAGCTTGAGTGACAGAAACACGAGTCTAGGGGATGTTCTGTTGCCATAAGGGGGAAAACAACGGTGCTTGTGCCCGCGGGTGCAAGGATTGTTTACTTTACGCAAAGTTCTTTTAATGCAGTTGTCTGTTGCATTGAGTTTACACTATGGGTGGGACTCGCAACTTAATACCAGCGAGATGTTCTGGATAGATATCTCAAGGTGGATGATTAGTAGTAGATATTGATGGATTTCGGTCTACTTACTTTGGCGTACCGCCCATGCTTTGAACCTCAACCTTTCTTGCAATGTAGTCAGCATTGGTTTGCGTTCGTGGTCCTGTCAATTGCCCAACTGTAATTTGTTACCTCGCATAGCTGTTTTATCGTCTTTTGGGAGAGAGACATCACTAGTGAACATCATGTGACTCCGGTCCATATTACTATCATTGATCACATACACTATTTTACTTTCCGCTATTTTACTTACTATTGCAAAACACTATCTATCACTACTATCATATTGCTTTTAACCCTTTGTGAACTACAAGGCCGGAGAGATTGACAACCTCTCTGTACTCGTTGGGAGCAAAGTTATTTGTATCTGTGTGCAGGTCCACGTTGATTGCTAATTGCGCCGTTAGCAGTTGACACCTACCTGTTGAACCTAGGAGTCTCTGGGGATTCGATCCTTGGCATCTTTGCTAGGGGAAAACACTTCTATTTACTGCATCTTACACCTTCCACTTGGGGTAATCCAACGAGGTGTTCGAGGCCCATCAAGGAGTATTTTCTGGCGCCGTTGCCGGGGACTCCACTCTTCAGGATAGGGGAGTTGCATGCTATCTTTTACCTTTGCTTTTTAGTCTTGTTAGTTTACCTTTCATATTTGCTTTAGTACCTTTTTATCGAAAATCACAAAAATAGTTATCTTGCTTGCTTGCTACTATGGGTTCCACCGAGAACACCAAGTTGTGTGACTTCACTAGTCACAACAACGATGACTTTATCAGCACACCTATCACTACACCTGCCACTTCAGCACCTTCATATGAAATTAAACCTGCTTTACTTAACTTAGTCATGAGAGAACAATTCTCCGGTGCTGGAGATGATGCTGCTTTACTTAACTTAGGAGTCTCTGGAGATGAACTCCTGTCGGAGAGAAGAAATATTTTTTTTAAGTGAATCTAGTCAAACCAAAATATTGATTTAACCAGCAGATGATTTTTGAAAGCTCTATGGGTCTATATTTATAGGTGGAATAGAGGCTTAGGGGTTAAAGGCTAGGCAATGTGAGACTAAACATATACGTACGTAGATGAAAAGGAAATTAAAAGGAACCGCATGGGCTAGTCACGGGCCGGCCGCGCGCGTACGCGTACACGCACTGTTTTTATTATTATTTAAATTCAGACAAAGCAAAAAGTAAAGAAAAGAAAGAAAGAGAAAAAAAAACTGAAAAGGAAATTGCTGGCTGGGCCTGACCCGTGTAGAAAAAGAAAAAGAAAAAAGGGATGCCTGCTGTCACTGTACTACGCATGTGGGCGATAGATAAATAAAGGCGCACACGCAGTTTATTTTTTATATAGAAAAAAGAAAAACTAAATAACGGAAAAAAAAATTATACAGGCATATTATATATCAAAACTTTCAAAAAAAGATTTCCTACAACGTGAATATTTTTCTACAGTCAAATATAATCATCAGAAATTTAAATAAATCATAAAGTGCTACTGTTGCAATAAAATCCAATAGAAATCATTTTAAAAATGCCAAAATGATTTCAAGTTTATTTCTCTGCAATTTTCAACTGTAGGGAATCATTTTACCCTATTTTCCATATATTTTATTTTGGGGAAAAATAATTTAAATAAAACCCAATAACTCAAATTTTGAAAATGAGTTTCAGAATATTTCAAAAGAACTTCCAACTCATATTTCTTATAATTTGAAGAAGTCATTTTATCTTCTCTCGAGAAAATCATTGAGTTGCATAAAGTTTCTGAATTTGAAATATTTTGAGAATCAAATTCAAAATCCTTTCAAAACCCTTTTTCATTTAATAAATGGAAGAAGTCATTTTATCTTCACTCCAGCGTTTTGTGATGAAAAGAATTTGAATTCCTCGAGAACATAAATGCAAAGTGAAAGTTAGGGAAAATCATTTTATTCCCTCTCATTTATTCTTATTTGTTTTATTTGGCGTTCGATATTTCATTCTACTACAAATTCCTCACCTCCATTTTGCCTATCTTGAAGCGCCGTACCCCGAAAGGGATTGACAACCCCTTTAACACGCCGGGTTGCGAGAAGTTGTTATTTGTGTGCAGGTGTTGTTTATGTTGTGTTGCTTGGTTCTCCTGCTGGTTCGATAACATTGGTTTCACATATGAGGGAAATACCTACCGCCGCTGTGCTGCATCATCTCTTCCTCTTTGGTGAAAAAACTGACGTAGCTTTAAGCGACATCAACCCAGACATGATAGTCCTATTATCTTTTTGAATTCTCCCAACTACACTACATCGGAGAAGTTTGCTCTTATTAAGGATTATATTTATGGGTTGCGTCTTACTACTACACATGATGATTTTGATAGAAATAATATGCACGTGCTTGCTACTCCTACTTGCAATTATTATGAGAAAGGAACTACATCTCCGCCTCTCTATGTTTCCAATACGATAAAATTGCAAGAAACTGTTTATGCTATGTATCGGCCTTTACTATGTGTGCATGAATCGTTCTTTTATGACATGCCAATGCATAGGAAGAGAGTTAGACTTCATCATTACATGATATATAATACTTTGTGCTCGCTACTAAATCACAAACTATTGTTAATTAAAATTGGCTTTGATATACCTTGGGATCCGGGTGGATCCATTACTTGAGCACTATATGCCTAACTTAATGCTTTAAAGAAAGCGTTACCAGGGAGACAACCCAGAAGTTTTAGAGAGTCATTTATTTCTGTTGAGTGCTTTTGTAAAGTTTTTAAAAAGAGGGGAACCTAAAACTTTTTTAAAAGGAAAAGTGAGAGTGAGAAAGACGAGCATTGTTAAAGTGGGAGCTAGCCTTGAACTTTGTTCATGCTCATGAAAACTTTGTGAATCTCGATTACAGAAATTTTTCAACAAAAATAATTATCCCCTTGTATAAGTCCATTGTATTATAAAAATAATGTGCCAAGATTTGCCTTTAGGATGATTAGATTGCTTGTTTGGTTTGTGCGGTGCAAAAACAGAAACTTTGGCTGTAGTTTGTGATTTTATATTTTTTGCTGGAAAGTCAAACGCTTCTGAAACTTATTGGAAAGTACTTCTATACAAATGATTTATTTTGTCCTAATTTTTCAGAATTTTTAGAGGCACGGAAGTATGGTTAATGTTCATATTACTACAGACTGTCCTGTTTTCACAGATTGCTGTTATAGTTTCATTATTTGCTTATGTTAGAAATCTTGTTGAGCCTCCTTTGACTTGGGGCCATAGAATTGTGATAGCATACAATGGGTAATGTTTGATTATAATTATACAATAATGTTATAGCAGTACATAGTGAGATTTGATGTTATATGTACTAACCCCTCTAATAAAAAAGTTGCTGCCATTGCATTGGTGGTCGATAGAATTTGAGGGAATATTTGTTCTACCTTTAGCTCTTCGTTGGGTTCGACACTCTTAATTATCAAAAGAGGCTACAATTGATCACCTATACTTGTAGATTATCAGTTGTCGATGAACAGGACGCCGTTGCTGCCATCCGTTCCCTCTCCATGTAAACGTGCCCTGGTCGTATGTATGCACGAGTAGCTAGACGTTCAAGACCCCGCCCGTATGTATGTTTGTGGCCGTATTTGTTGGCATCTGGTTGTATGTACGTGTACACGGTTTAGACTGGACTGCCTGAACTACTACGTCGGGGGCTCTACTACTACACATGCCGCTGCTTGCTCGGCAACGGTTCATTGTTGCAGAGGGACCGATCGACCAGTATGTACGTACATGTTCGCGACCGGAATGACAACGTTACGTACGCTTCGACCAGGTGGGTCCTGATTGTCAGGGTTGATAAGGAGGCACTTCCTTACATGCGAAGTTATTAATGGTGGGTCCCAGCAGTCGGGGGGAGAATCATTTTTTGCCCGTAATATGGACGTACTTCCTTGCGTGCAAAGATGTAGCTGGTGGGTCCCAGCTGTCAGAAGGAATTTTTTTTTTCGGGGCCCTTCGAGTAGGTCCCGCTGTCAGGTGGAGGAATAATTATTTTGCGCGTAATAAGGAGACACTTCCTTGCTGCGACCGTGGACCCAGCTGTCAGCCTCTCCACGTACAGTCCTCTTCTGATGGAAGTCGTTTCTTGACCATGTTGACCACGCCGCGCGAACAACATCAGGCGGTGGACGACGGTGAGGCAGGGAACGGCACGGAGCCTGGGAACACGCGGAGGGTACTACGAAGGTTGACTAGTTCGGCTGCGGTGTGAGGCTGTCGTCGCCGCAGAATAACAGGGGGTGTGGGTGAGTAGAGTGATGGCCAGGCCAGCGATGGAAGTAGTAGGGGGCGGTGAGTCCTGCGCGGTAGCATAGCCGGCCACGGGAGGCAGGAGCACGCAGGAACAGGCAGTCCCACAGCGCTGGATTTGGCGGCTGGGGCAAGAAGATCAGAGATTGAAGAAGCACGACGGCCGTTGGATTGACATCCAACGGTCAAGTCTGCTAGAATCGTTTGTTGACGTATATAATAAGTAAAAAAAATCTTGCATACGAGTCAACTTAATAGGCCCACAAGTCGGACCATTCCCTATTTTTTTAATAATTTACCGCTCATTGCTACTTTTTATGCAATTTATTGCAGTCTGTTTTCTTTGTTGGCCAGGGCCAGGGTTAATAATGTAAACAAAATTTCGCATATTTCGGTGGGGGTCCAAAGTCCAAACTATTTTTAATACCGAAATGTCGAGCCATATTTAAAGTATTTTGAAGATATATTTAAATTAGGTTAAAGCCAAGTGAAATTGGAATCTGAAAATGTGAAAATATTCAGAAATTTGAAAGTAATTGCCAATTTGTCGTCTGCTTTTTATATTTACAACCCATTTCATATTACTTTCAAAATATGAAAATATTCAGAAATTTGAAAGTAATTGCCAATTTGTCGTCTGCTTTTTATATTTACAGCCCATTTCATATTACTTTCAAGATTTGCAGCCGTCTTGAAAGAGTTGCAGTCCAGCAGGGCGTAGAAAAATAAGTAGGCCTAGATTGAGCATTCTTTAGAAAAAATAAACTAGGCTCATTTTCACAAAGAAAAAAAATAGATGGGCTGGTCATGTGGTGAATGTAAAATAGAAGCCTGGGCTAGACGGGCCACAGCTTAGTTGAAACCAGAGGCGGAGGGCGAAAGAAAAATAAGGTGTGGCGAATTCTTAAGTAAAAAAATTGATGCAAAACCATAATAGTCAATTTTCGCAATTTTTTTTATAATAATCAATACAGAGGAAAAATTAATATTAATGTTATCATGTGACCCTCAACATAATAAATTAATAATCAAGTACAATGAAAATGTAAACATATTTAACAAGAAAAACTCTAAATCAACCGTGTGTTACTTGTGCTCGACGCGCAGCACACGGCCGCGGTAGCCGGGGTTGATTTGTTTTGCTTTTTTTTATAGAACAGCTAGCTAGGGTTGCTGCATGCATGTTTTTTTTGAAACTTCGGCCTCTTTATTAAATCAAATAACTGTTACATCATCCACCAGCCACCTTACAATTGATGCCGGTGGTTCCTCAACCCAAAAACCTGGTGGGTTAAGAACCGCCAGCCTAGCTAGCTAATGAGAGACTCGATTCGCCTCTCTAGGGCAGTGGATGAAAGACACCGAAGTATAACCTACTGATAAAGCATTACAATCTGCGAAAATTGCCGCTGCACCTGTTGCCGTGAAGCCACCCGAGTTCATTGTATCGATCACCTCCGCACAGTCCGCCTCCACCACCAGCCTGTTTACTCCAAGTTGTTGCGCTAGTAGGAGGCCATGCCGCAGTGCATAAGCTTCTGCTGCTGCTGCATCAGAGACATGTTCGAGCTTATCATTGGAAGCCGCTATAAAGCCCCCTTTATCATCCCTGAGCACTGCTCCAACTGCTCCATCCAGGTTCTGCACATAAAATGATGCGTCGACATTAAGCTTCACGAATCCCTCCCTTGGTTTGGTCCATCCTCCCTTCTATACTCCCCTCTCCTTCTTCCTTGCATTCGTGTAGTTCGTAGCTAAGGCAGAAATTGACAGCGCCGAGCGGGCTGGCGCTTGAACTTCCTCGCCATGAACCTTCTACCTTCTTTCCTACCACACATACCATACTCCCACAAGGATTAGGGTCTGCGCACTGATATCCGGAAGTAAACTTCCTCTCCGCGGTGCACATAAGATATAATCCAGTACCGATGAACCCGCTCTGTCTATCTCGCATGCCTCCTCCACAAATCCGTCCAGCTTTAGACATCTCCATATCTCGGACGCTCTAGGGCAAGTAAACATGATATGTTTTATGTCCTCGCATCCTCCTACGCACATTGGACAGTTCATGGGCATAGCTATATGGCGATTTGCGAGGACTCCAGAACATGGCAAAAATCCGTGTAACACCTTCCATGCATGTATCTTGACCTTACCCGACAGTGAGGATTCCCATAATTTTGCCCAAACTGGATATTGCTGCGACGGTTGGCCTTCCGTTCGCTCGAACCAGTGACCGAACTGATGATCCCACTCCGCATGATACGCAGACCTAACCGAAAACATGTTGTTCTTTGTGAACCTCCACGCCACAAAATCCTCCATCTCATCCCCGCCGGCGCCAATGGAATTGCAAGGATCCTCTCCGCATCCACCTGCCAGAACGTGTCCATGATCAACTCGTAATCCCACACTCCTGTCGTCGGGTCTATCAGGTCAGAGACCTTCGACAACAGGTTAGCACCTCTTGGGGTGACTACTCGGCCATCCGCGCTCGCTGCTATCCAAGGGTCAGACCATATATTAACTTGAGAACCATCTCCTATCCTCCAAATGGCCCCTCGTTTGAAAGTGATAATGCCAGCACATATGCTCTGCCATGTGAAGGAACATCCACTCTTCACCTTTGCTTCCAGGAGTTTCCCGTCCGGATAGTATTTAGCTCGTAAAACCTGCGCACAGAAGGAGTCCGGGTTTTCCAACAGCCTCCATACTTGCTTGGCCAGCAAAGCTAGATTGAAGCTGTGGAGATCCCTAAATCCCATCCCCCTTTGTTCTTAGGAATGCAAAGTTTCCACCATGTGGCCCAATGTATCCTCTTATGGTTATCGTCGTCACCCCACCAGTATCTTGATATGGCATCCATCATCCCTTTGCAAACTTTTTTTGGGATATTAAACACCGACATCACAAAAACTGGCATGGCTTGAGCAACAGCCTTGATGAGTACATCCTTCCCTCCTGTAGACAACATCCTCTCCTTCCATCCACTCAACAACTGATTGATGCGGTCAATAAGGTACTCAAACGATTCACTTCTGTCCGCCCCCACCATCGCCGGTAGTCCCAGATATCTATCATCCATTGCTTCCGTGAATATACGTAGTTTCTGACATATTACTACTCTCTCATCAACTGCCAGGTTCGGGCTAAAGTAGATGCTAGACTTTGCATCACTTACGAGCTGTCCCGAACTCTCACAGTACTTGTCCAGAATATCCCGTAGACAATCCGCATTGGCCTCATCTGCTCTCATCAGGATAAGGGAATCGTCAGCGAATAGTGGATGTGAGATTTGTGGAGCATCTCTACAGACTCTCACGCCAACCAGAGTTCCGTTGTTCTCCTCCCATTGTAGTAGACTGGACAAGGCCTCAGCACACAGCAAAAACAGGTAAGGAGACAAGGGGTCTCCCTGCCTTAGACCTCTAGATGGGAAGAACACATCCATGCATGTACCATTAAAACAGATGTTATATGAAACTGATGACACACACGCCATTATCAACGTGATCCATCTGTCCTCAAAGCCCAATCTCTCCATCATTCTCTTCAGGAAGCACCATTCCACCCTATCGTATGCCTTATGCATATATAGCTTCACCGCACAGAGCCCTGACTTGCCTTGTTTCCTCTTTATAGTGTTCATACATTCATACGCAATCAATATGTTGTCCGTGATCAATCTTCCAGGGACAAAAGCACTCTGCGTCGGGCTGATGATTTCCGGTAATATTCCTTTCAACCGATTAGCTAGCATCTTAGAGATGATCTTATAGGCCACGTTACAGAGACTAATCGGTCTGAACTGCGTAATACTAGTCGGGCCTGTCACCTTAGGAATCAACACTATGGAAGTGCTATTCCATCCTTCTGGGATCGTCCCTGTATTAATTGCTTCGAGCACTTCTTTCACCAGATCATCCTTGATCATATGCCAGAACCGTTTATAGAACGCCGCATGTAATCCGTCTGGGCCTGGGGCCTTGAAATCTCCAATACTGAATAATGCTCGCCGGACATCCTCTTCATTGAACGGAGCTAGCAACGTTTCATTCATTTGTGCCGAAACTTTAGGCATCACTTTCTGGATTACCTCCTCATTTGGATTATTCACTTGCGAGGTAAACAAGTTTGTGAAATAATTTTGAACAATCTCTTCCATTGCTGCCTGCCCTTCCTGCTGTACTCCATTCTCGTCCTGTAAACTTTTGATAGTATTCTTCTTCCTCCTAGCCGACGCATACATGTGAAAAAAGTTGGTGTTCCTGTCGCCATGTTTCAACCAATTTGCTCGGCCTCTCTGGACCCACTCAATCTCCTCTTGTTCCAGCAAGTTCTCGATGACAAGAAGTATCTCCTTTTGCCTATCTATTGCTGCATCTGTAGCCGGACCCCTTCTCAAATCCTCTAGCTCCTTCTTAAGGGTTGCCATCCTCTTCTGCGGTCTCTTCAACACTTCCCTGTCCCATCTGTGCAGCTCAGTGTGTACACCATCCACTTTCGCCTTGAAGGGCCCAATACCTAGCAGCACCGCCCGTTGCCACGCCGTGCGGACCACCTCCTCCACCGTTTCCTCCTTGAGCCATCTTCCTTCAAACCTTCTTTTAGCTCCCATCGGTCTACTCTGTTGCACGTAGTATTCCGTATTCACCACTAAGGGTCGATGATCAGACTTCGTCATCTCCCCATTCAGCACTCCAGCATGCGGGAACATGTTATTCCACCTCTCGTTGCAAACTGCTCTGTCTAATCTCTCCTTGATCCGACCTCTACTCCACGTGAAGTTATCTCCTGCAGCCCCCATGTCATCTAGATCGTAATCTGCCAAAGCATCTCTAAACCCTTGCATTTGTCGCTGCTCCCGAGCTGCTCCCCCCTCCTTCTCATGAGCAAAAAGAATCTCATTAGAGTCACCAAAGACCATCCAGGGAGCATCCATAACATGATGCAACGATCTAAGGTAGTCCCATGATTTATGCTTATTCTCTCTTGCCGGTTCTCCGTAAAATCCAGTACATCTGCTTTCCTTCCCATCATCAACAATGACATCAATGAAATTACTCGTAACATCCAGTTTTGTGATTTTCATCTCCCTCCTCCAAAACATCACCAGACCCCCGCCCTTCCATCACTCGGGTTGCTGCATGCATGTTTTTTTGAACCAAAGCTGCATGCATGTGCGGTATGCCTCGCTGACTGGATGGCTTGCCTGCGTCCTGGTCTGGGGTGATTGGTTTATGAAGTTAGTTCATGGGCCTGCGTATGCATGTCACTGTGGCCCATTTACCAAGCAAACAGCCTCTCCAACGACATTAGCCAGTGGTTGCAGCGAGCCTATTCAGCCGATCACACATTATGCATAGGTATTAAAAAATTGCACCCAATCAAGGTATGGCAGCCGCCACCCCTTGCCCACTGGGGTCCTCCGCCAGTGGTTGAAACCTTGCTCCATGTGAACAATAACAGAAAAATACTGCTCGAGCAGCTACGTCCCAGGTGTGAGCTGATCTTGTGATGTTCGCTTGTCTACTAACTATACGCTGACAATGTCATGGGTCCCAGATGTCAGCAAATCACTAGGAGGAAGCATTTTCTTTTTTTATACGCTGATAATGCAGTAACAAAAAAAATGAGGAACTTACTTGCATGCGGCCATGGACATGGTGGGCCCCTAGTGTCATCCTCTCTCCATGGTGGGCTGCCAGTGTCATCCTCTCTATGTTGACAACGCGAGAGGGCGGTGCCGCGGCGGGCGCACCAAAGCGCGCGGAGGACGACGTCGAGGCCTCGGACATCGGCGTTAACAATTTAGGAGACGATGGGGCGGAGATGTGTGTGCTGAGGTACAACCAGCCATGGGAGGCGGAAGCAGGCGGCCTCGTCGGCGCTGATTTGGTTTGGGTGGCTGGAGGAAGACAGGACTGAAGAAACATGACAGACTGTAAAAGCAGCAGGAGTACTTAACAACCTTAACTGAAACCAGTAGGGGCACTTAACAACCATAGCTGAAAGCAGTATGAGTACTTATACAGGTTCAACCGTACAAAGCATGCCTCGAATAGTGCTACTTTGCCTACAGTTAACCAAGGGTGAGGCCACCAAGCCCCAGGATAAACCCAGGCGTCACCCCGCGCATCCACAACCTTCTGAAAAGCCGCTTCATCTCTCAATGTAGTCAATAAACAGGATATTCGCTTCAGAGCCATGGAAAAGCATGAACATAACCTTCTGTCCTATTCTCCAAGATGGAAGGGCCTTCATTATTTGTGACCACCCATGAATAAGTATATGTTCACCTCCAAGGCAAATGGAGTACGTCGACATAAACATCATGTTGTGACCAAGCGCAAGTCTGACCCAACGATGGTCAGGCATTTGTATAGGAACAGTAGAGCTGGGCAGTTTCTGTTTCAAGAAGATCACATCTGTAAAACTGTGTATAAGCAAGAGTTTATGAACAACATATATAACAGAAAACAGCTCGTACCACAAGTTTCTCGACACAGTTGGACCTGTTCAACGTGTGCAGCAGTGGCACACATATCCCATGCGGCCTTCCACTATTGAAATGCCCCACAAGGACCTCAAGACGGTCAATAAAGTGTAGGAACTGGTGGATGTCATCCCACTCAACTTAAGTGCCATCAGTAACAGTCGAGTTCTTATAGAATAACAAACGAGTAGTGTGCTTAACTTTGAAATAACCTACACGTGCCACCAATTATAAGAAATATTGGTTAGAAGTAGCATCTTCGTGTGAGAAGAGAATCACAAATCGTTTCTACTTCTAAAGTTAAATTGGGATTAGTTAGACAGAATAGGTGGATTAAGAAGTAACCGAGGCAACATGGAAGAACCAGAAGGAAAACTAACATGGATGAAGTACTGGAAAGACGTCGGGGTGGAAGATCACAGTGAAGATGAGACCAGGTCCTGCTATTTCCATCAACATTCGTGTGCCAACTTTTAGTCCGTAACACGTGAGAAAGTTTATCCAAGTTCGGCCATAAAAAGCAGCGATCTTCTCGGTTCATGAACATAACTCGGAACTTATATCCATGGCTTGTCTTCAATGTGACCATTAAACTGGTGCATTCAGTTATGGCAAGGCTGACCATCTTGAGTACATGTGTACTCGCAGAGCAAGGAATGCACTGCAGGAAAAATAATATGGTAACACAATGTATTCGCTATCCAAATCTAGAAATAATTTCCTCCTTCACGTCAGTGTTGACCGTGCTACTAGTACCTTTTATCCAAATATAGCAATCCAAATTTCCAAATTAGTCGACAACATGTTCGAAAACCCCCACCCTCCCGGATAGAAAAGAGGATTCTAGGAACATACTATGCACATTTTAAAATCCTGTTTTAGGATGAGAAGGAACAAGTGTGACTTCTCGCCGAGGGCGCAGAAACCTGTAGGATCCTCGCACTTTGGGCACTGCAAATGAAACACACTAGATTCAGTAGGAAGAAAAAAGCGTCAACGACGGCGGCTGCCATCCTAGGATTACCCGCGACCAAGGGACTTGGATTTATCGGGGATGGATGAAGAATTTGTACCTGGTTCTCCATGAGAAAACCCTATGCAATCGCCGAGAGGGGGTTTTCTCTAAACAAGCAGATGAGGGAGAAGGGGATTCAAGCCCAGTGAAATATTGCTGCTTCGTCCGTCCGGCTTACTGCCTGGAAAGGTGTTTTTTTTGTGATTTGACGGCTCATTGGGCATTACTGCGGCGCTACGACCGGGGTGAGTCTACCGTGCAGTTGTGCACTCTAATTGGTGCATGGCATGTGGACCCCATTGCCGGATGCCCCACATATTAGAGAAAGGAAGTAGAAAGGCAGGAGTAACTAGTTACACATAAATATTTTTTTGACAGAGAGATACTCCCTTTGTAAAGAAATATAAAAATCTTTTATATCACAACTTTATACTTACATAAGAAAAATTGATGTCTACTACACAACTTGTTCTTGTAGACTCGTGTTGGGCCTCCAAGCGCTGAGTTTTGTAGGACTGTAGCAAATTTTCCTCAAGTGGATGACCTAAGGTTTATCAGTCCGTGGGAGGTGTAGGATGAAGATGGTCTCTCTCAAACAACCCTGCAACCAAATAATAAAAAGTCTCTTGTGTCCCCAACACACCCAATACAATGACAAACTGTATAGGTGCACTAGTTCGGCGAAGAGATGGTGATACAAGTGTAATATGGATAGTAGATATTGATTTTTGTAATAGTAACAATAAAAAACAGCAAGGTAGCAAGTGATAAAACGGAGCACAAACGGTATTGCAATGCTTGAAAATGAGGCCTAGGGTCCGTACTTTCGCTAGTGCAATCTCTCAACAACACTAATATAATTGGATCATATAACCATCCCTCAAAGTGTGATGAAGAATCATTCCAAAGTTCCTATCTAGCGGAGAACATAAGAAGTTGTTTGTAGCTATTCTTTCCGATCGATCTATCAAGAGTTCGTACTAACATAACATCAAGTTATTCTTCCCGATCGGTCTATCAAGAGTTCGTACTAAGATAACACCAAAACATATTCAGATTTATAATGCTCAATCCAACACAAAGAACCTCAAAGAGTGCCCCAAGATTTCTACAGGAGAAACAAGGACAAGAACGTGCATCAACCCCTATGCATAGATTACCCCAATGCCACCGCGGGAATCCGCAAGTTGAGTGACAAAACACATATCAAGTGAATCAATATGATACCCCATTGTCACCACGGGTATTCAATTACAAGACATATATCAAGTGTTCTCAAATCCATAAAAGTATTCAATCCAAAGAAATCTCAAAGGGAAAACTCAATTCATCACAACAAGATAGAGAGGGGAAAACACCATATGATCCGACTATATTAACAAAGCCCGAAATACATCAAGATTGTGCATCTCAAGAACACGAGATAGAGAGAGAGAGATTGAACACATAGCTACTAGTACAAACCCTCAGCCCTGAGGGTGGACTACTCCCTCCTCCTCATGGTGGCCGTCGGGATGATGAAGATGGCCACCGATGATGGTTTCCCCCCTCCGACGGAGTGCCGGAAAGGGATTTAGATTGGATCTCGCGGACTACAGAGCCTTGCGGCGGCGGGACTTCTGATCTAGGTTAACCCTGAAGGGTTTCGGAATATTTGGGAATTTATAGGGCGAAGAAGGGGTGCGAGAGGCCACCGAGGTGGGCATAACCCACCTGGGCGTGCCTGGGCCCCCAGGCGCGCCCTGGTGGGTTGTGCCCCCTTGGGGCACCCCCAGGTGCTGCTTTGGCCCATCGAGAGTCTTCCGGTCCATAAAAAATCCAAAAAAGTTTCGCGGTGTTTGGACTCCGTTTGATATTGATTTCCTGCAATGTAAAAAACATGCAGAAAACAACAACTGGCACTTGGCACTATGTCAATAGGTTAGTACAAAAAATAATGTAAAATGACTATAAAATGATTATAAAACATCCAAGAATGATAATATAACAGCATGGAACAATAAAAAATTATAGATACGTTGGAGACATATCAAAAATCAAGGGGAAATATGGGGTTTCAGCTCAGAAAATAATACTGAGACAGGCTCAGGTTTCTGGACTTTGGGCCACAGGTCGGTGGGCCTACATGTTTGGGGGCCCATGTGTTCTAACTCAGCGCATTTCATATTGCAAGCGATCGGTACGTCACTGGTTTTAGATGCTGTCCCATGGCGAATACAGAAAATTAAATAAAGCACGTCAGCTGTTAGAATGAAATTCTACGACAGTTCCTAACCAACAATCAGAGTTGCAATTCTTTCACGATATCCTACGTGATAAATAGTACTGTCGTACTACTTATACACACAGGACACTTGTTTCACCATGTCATATAATTACATCAAAAGCTCTCGGAGGATAGATCAGTTCAGCAGTTGCGTGCTGCTACTGAAGAATTTCAAAGTTTATTAGGACCAGCTCTCCTTGCCTAGAAAGTTCAATTTTGACATCATCCCCAACCGCAAGAATTGATAGAGTTTTTAACCTTGACCATCCTTTAGCATCAATCATCATGCAACCATCCTTTGTACTTACAGTATATTGAGCATGTTCATTCACACAAAGGCTGCGCATGGTAAGAGAAACTTGGCCACGGTCGCCCGGATTTTTGAACGACTCCCTCGTTGCTCTAGGAATTCTTTGTTTGCAAACAAGAAGACATACACAAATAGTTAGATCAACACAGTGAAAATTGTGAAACAATATGGAAAGAAAAAAGAATGAAGCACTTGGGCTGCCAATGATTACCAAGAAGGTGGAGATGTCGGTTCTTGTATGGACTTTGGTATACGCAGTGCAAACTGCAACCCAGTCTGTTGTCGGTGCAAGTGCTCGTTCCGTTGCCACTACACGTGCTGGAGCAGATGCAAGTGCAACTTGAAGTGTTGGTGCAGGTGCCGGAGCCGTTGCTGGTGCCCGTGCCGGTGCGACTGGTAGTGCCGCCGCTGCTGCCGGAGATGGTGCTCCTTGTGGAGCTGGTGCCGGTGTCGGAGCAGGTGCCCGTGTCGGTGCCCGCTCATCTGGTAGATCAGCCTGATCCGCTGACGCGGTCGGTGCCCAATCCTCTGGTGGATCAGATTGAGTTGCTGCCACTGTCAGTGCTAGAGCCAGTGCTGCCGGAGCAGGTGCCGGTGCTCGATCTGATGCTGAAGGTGGTACCGATGTGCGAGACAGTAGCGATCGTCTCTGGTCTTCTATGATTTCGTAATTCAGCTTTCTAACTTCGCTAGGCTCCGTGACCTGGATCCAGTCTTTTTCTTCACTTCTTTTAATCACAAGGACTAATTGTGGCGTGTTTGTTAAAACAAACACCAGTTCATCACAGGGCTTCAGATTGTACTCAGGCAACAGACTGACCCAATTGTGTCCAGTAATATAAGTGATGGACAGTGCCTTCATTACTGACACGTCATAAGAAGTAGAACCTACTAAAATAACTATCATAGAGCAAACCAAACGGTTTATTTTGTAACAAATGTGACATGGCAAAACATGCATCGCAAAATTGCATCAAAAGTAAGAAAACATGGCAATAAATCAATAAGATTGACTTGATGTGACACAAGTCAATCCTTACCAGGATATCACTATGTTCAAGTTCTAAATAGAAGGTTGATTGTCCAATTAGGGGTGGCATGCAGGGCCCCCACTTACTCCCACAAGCAGGACAGTCCAAAAGTCATGACAACTCGTTGGGAGCGAACATCCATGGGACTCGAAATCCTGGTGGGTGCGATAAACCCTGCAATGCATACATATATTGGAGTGTAACCATAATTGATAAACCGTCCTCACAAAAAAAGATGATCTGGATACTTCAAAATATACAGACTGAATTGAGTGGACAAACATTAACAAAGACTGTTCTCAGGACTCACCACACAACAAAAGCGACAGTACTATACAATACAGGGTTCACACACACACAAATCAAGTACTGAACAAGTAGTGCTTACTACACAGAAGCAAAGTTGCACTAATTAAACTCTGCAGACATTTATTGCCACCGACCTACGGGATGTACCCCACATAACTGACTAGGCCATGGACTTCATGAGAGATGTCTACCGGCATCACCGCCATCTGGTCAACCTTACAGAACCTAATAGAGTGGTCTTTCCACTCATAAACATGACCATGAAGACAGTCCGCATCAGATTTCTCGGGAAGCTTTATGAGAACCACACCCTTCGTAATCGAAAGCAAAACTAGAATATTGTTGTGGTGAAGTACACCCTCGAGAACATGCGTGACAACAATGCTATAAGAAAACGCTTGTTCACCACACGTGGAGACAAGGAGACATCAGCTGGATAGTTTAGTAGTAGAACTCATCCTCAGGTCTTTCGGTTCACATGGCATGACTGTGAGAACTTCATCTCCACCGCGGTCCTGGTTCTAATTCAAACAGAAACCAAATATTTTATTACTACATCCGTTCAGAAATATAAGATGATTTTTGATATTTGACTCCATATAATACTACATATACACACAAAAATGAGTGAACAAATACACTAGAACATGTCTTCAAAGGCACGAGAGTAGAGGTATTACTTGCAATATTCATAACACAAGTTACTAAGGCTACTATACTATCCTCAAAGGCATGAGAGCTAAAATCTTACATTTCCTACAACTAGCATTGATGTTCATAAAGTAGTTGAAAGTAATCTATAAGAAATCAGTGTTATGTGCAAAAATCATATGTATGTCAACCTCTCACATGTTTTGGTCCAAAGAGTAGTTTAGAACCGTGATTTGGCACACAAAAACCACATGCAAGATCACCCAGGAAGTTGTACTACCAGTACTAGTACTGCATGTTAGATGAAAAAACAAGATCAAGATCGCCAAAAAGATCATCAAGAAGAGATATTACCTGGACCGGTGATAACCCACAAGTATAGGGGATCGCAGCAGTTTTCGAGGGTAGAGTATTCAACCCGAATTTATAGATTCGACACAAGGGGAGCCAAAGAATATTTTCAAGTATTAGCAGCTGAGTTGTCAATTCAACCACACCTGGAGATTAATTATCTCTAGCAAAGTGATCAGTAGCACAATAATATGATAGTTTTGATAGTAGTGACAGCAACAATAGTAATGGTAACAATGGTAGCAGTAGTTTTGTAGCAAGTGTAGCAGTAACGATCGCAGTAGTAACTTAGCAAGATCAATATAGGATAAATTCGTATGCATTGGATCACTGATTTGTTGGATGATATTCATCATGTGATAGTCATAACCTAGGGCGATACGACACTAGCTCCAGTTCATAAATATAATGTAGGCATGTATTCCGTAAATAGCCATACGTGCTTATGGAAAGAACTTGCATCACATCTTTTGTCCTATCCTCCCGTGGCAGCGGGGTCCATATTGGAAACTAAGGGATATTAAGGCCTCCTTTTAATAGAGAACCGGAACAAAGCATTAACACACAATGAATACATGAACTCCTCAAACTACGGTCATCACCGGGAGTGGTTCCGGTTATTGTCACTCCGGGGTTGCCGGATCGTAACACGTACTAGGTGACTATAACTTGCAAGATCGGATCTAAAACATGGATATAATGATAATATCATAAACGGTTCAGATATGAAATCATGGCACCCAGGCCCAAAGTGACAAGCATTAAGCATGGCAAAGTCATAGTAACATCAATCTTAGAACATAATGGATACTAGGGATCGGCCCTAACAAAACTAACTAGATTACATGATGAATCTCATCCAACTCCTCAGCGACCAGTGAGCCTATGAAGGAATTAGTCACTCCTAGTGGGGAGCATCATGGAATTGGCGATGGAGAAGGGTTGGCGATGACGAAGGACGAAGATCCCCCTCGCCGGAGCCCCAAACGGACTCTAGATCTGGCCTCCCGAGGAAGAACAAGAGGTGGCGGCGACTCCGTCTCGTAGATCGCGATAATTCTTTCTCCCTGATTTTTTACTGGACAAATGTGAACTTATAGTATCAGGGTTGGTGTCTACGGGGCTACCAGGTGGGGACAACACACCTGGGCGCGCCAAGAGGGGGGGCGCCCTGGTTGGTTGTGCCCACCCAGGTGCCCCCTTCTGGTGGTTCTTGGCTCCAGTATTTTTCTTTTATTGTATAAAAAATCCTCGCAAAGTTTCGTTCCATTTCGACAACTTTTATTTCTGCACAAAAACAACACCATGGTAGTTCTGCTGAAAACAACGTCAGTCCGGGGTTAGTTTCATTCAAATCATGCAAATTAGAGTCCAAAACAAGAGGAAAAGCATTAGGAAAAGTAGATACATTGGAGACGTATCAACTCCCCCAAGCTTATACCTTTGCTTGTCCTCAAGCAATTTAGTTGATAAACTGAAAGTGAGAAAGAAATTTTTTTACGGACTCTTTTACTCTTGTTTGCATAAATAGGCTTAAACAACACCCAGGTTTTTAGCCAACATTATAACTAAACTAACCATGTCGACAATAATTCTTAAAGATTATAATGACTCATATCAATGACATAATCAGCTTGCGAGCAATAAAAAGATATCTCAAACAACAACATGTTATCAAAACAACCACGATATAATATGACAATAGTGGTATCTCGCTAGCCCTTTCCGAGACCGCAAAACATAAATGCAGAGCACCTCCAAAGTCCGAGCAGCGACTAAACATTGTAATTCATGGTAGAAAATATCCAGTCATGATAACACCCAACATTCACTACACATAATGCATAGGCATGACAACAGTGCTCTCAGATCTGGCGCTTATTAGAGAAGGTGATGACACAACATAAAAGTAGATAGATAGTCCCTTCGCAGAGGGAAGCAATGATTTGCAGAGGTGCCAGAGCTCAAGTTTTTAAAACAGAGGTAAATGAAATTTTGATAGGTGCACCCTTCTCATTCACTTCACGACTATCAGCTATCGATATCTCCCATGCTAAACGAGCTAGTGCGGCTCCCAAGCAAAAAAGTAAATGTTTGAACTCCATTGGGAGTTTTTGTTTGTTTATTTGTAAGCTTTTTCCTTTTGCAATTTGGGACCGGGAATCCCTATTACCGCCCTTTTCTCGTGCAATGGTGAGTGAATAAACACTGAGAATAACCCGCTTAGCATGGAAACTACCAACCACCTCCTGTCGTTCCATGAACGATCTAGACACACAAAAGGGCTATTTATTTGAAGTTTTTAGAGGTGGCACATGCAAATTTACTTAGGACGGCAGGGTAATACCGCATATAGGTAGGTCTGGTGGACTCATCTGGAATAACTTTGAGTTCTAGAATTTTATGCATAAGCAATATTCCCGCTTAGTACAGGTGAAGGCTAGCAAATAGTTGGGAAGCGGCCAGCTAGAGAGCAACAATGGTCATGAACATGCATCATGCATAATAAACACTGGATACCCACATGAGTAGGATATGGACACCATGAACATAAATATCATAGAGGCTATGTTGGTTTTGATTCAACTACATGCATAAACATGTGCCAAGTCAAGCCACTCGAACATTCAGAGGAGGATAACATATCATCATACTACATCACAATCATTTTAACGCAATGTTGACATCCAAGATAAATCATTATTAACTCTTAGTTACTAATGCATGGCATGTGAAACTATAATCTCTAATTGTCATTTGATAACCCACAAGTGTAGGGGATCAGTTGTAGCCTCTTTTGATAAGTAAGAGTGTCGAACCCAACGAGGAGCTAAAGGCAAAACAAATATTCCCTCAAGTTCTATCAACCACCGATACAACTCTACGCACGCTTGAAGTTTACTTTACCTAGAACAAGTATGAAACTAGAAGTATTTTGTGGTTTTTGTTGAATAGGTTTGCAAGAATATAAAGAACACGTAAATAAAACTAGGGGCTGTTAAGATAAAGAAGCAATAAAGTTAATATAGCAAGTGTGGAAAAGTGGTGGTAGGAGTTGCGAAATTGCCCCTAAGCAATTGACTACGTTACTAGACCAATAGCAAGTTTTATGTGGGAGAGGCCACTGCTAGCATGTCATCCCTTACTTGGAATTCTATGCACTTATGATTGGAACTATTAGCAAGCATCCGCAACTACTAACATTCATTAAGGTAAAACCCAACCATAGCATTACGATATATTGGTCCCCCTTCAATCCCGTATGCATCAATTTCTATGCTAGGTTGAAGCTTCTGTCTCTCTTGCCCTCCAATACGTAGTCCTATCAACATACAACTAACCCTATGGTGTGATCCACGCGCGCGCTCATATGATGGGCACCAAAGGACAACAACATAACCACAAGCAATTTAAATCAATCATAGCAATTCACCAATCACCGATAGGACAACAATAATCTACTCAGACATCATAGGATGGCAACACATCATTGGATAATAATATGAAGCATAAAGCACCATGTTAAAGTAGAGGGTACAGCGGGTTGCGGGGGAGTGGACCGCTGTAGATAGATGGGGGAAGATGATGGAGATGTTGGTGAAGATGATGGAGGTGTTGGTGTAGATCACCGTCACACGATGATGGCCCCGGAAGCGAGGGGGAGAGAGCCCCCCTCCTTCTTCTTCTTCCTTGACCTTCTCCCTAGGTGGGAGAAGGGTTTCCCCTCTGGTCCATGGCCTCCATGGCGGTGGAGGGGCAAGAGCCCCTCCGAGATTGGATCTGTCTCTCTGTCTCTTTCTGTTTCTGCGTTCCCAGATTCTGGCCCTTCACCGTTTCTTAAATTCCCGGAGATCCGTAACTCCGATTGGGCTCATCTTTTGACACGATTTTAACCGGAAATTAGCTTTCTTGTGACGAAAGAATGGCATCAACTGCCTTACGGTGTGGCCACGAGGGCCTAGGGCGCGCCCCCCTGCCCAGGGCTCGCCCCCCTGCCTCATGGCCCACTCGGGCATCGTTTCACGTTGGTTCCGCTTCCCAAAATTCACATATATTCCAAAAAAATCTCCGGCCGTTTTTATTCCGTTCGGACTCCGTTTGATATGGATATTCTGTGAAACAAAAAACATGCAACAAACAGGAACTGGCACCGGGCACTGGATCAATATGTTAGTCCCAAAAAATAGTATAAAAAGTTGCCAAAAGTATATGAAAGTTGTAGAATATTGGCATGGAACAATCAAAAATTATAGATACGACGGAGACGTATCAGCATCCCCAAGCTTAATTCCTGCTCGTCCTCGAGTAGGTAAATGATAAAAAAGATAATTTTTGATGTGGAATGCTACCTAGCATAATCTTGATCATGTAATCTAATCATGGCATGAATATTAAGACATGAGTGATTCAAAGCAATAGTCTATCATTTGACATTAAGACAATAATACTCAAGCATACTAATAAAGCAATCATGTCTTTTCAAAATAACACGCCCAAAGAATGTTATCCCTACAAAATCATATGGTCTGACTATGCTCCATCTTCACCACACAAAGTATTTAAATCATGCACAACCCCGGTTTTAGCCAAGCAATTGTTTCATACTTTAGTATTCTCAAACTTTTTCAACTTTCACGCAATACATGAGCGTGAGCCATGGACATAGCACTATGGGTGGAATAGAAGGTGGTGATAGACAAAAGGTGGGAGAAAGTCTCACATCGACTAGGCAAATAAATGGACTATGGAGATGTCCATCGATCAATATCAATGTGAGTGAGTAGGGATTGCCATGTAACGGATGCACTAGAGCTATATGTGTATGAAAGCTTAAAAGAAAACTAGTGGGTGTGCATCAACTTGCTTGCTCATGAAGACCTAGGGCATTTGAGGAAGCCCGTCATTGGAATATACAAGCCAAGTTCTATAACGAAAAATTCCCACTAGTATATGGAAGTGACAAAACAAGAGACTCTCTATTATGAAGATCATGGTGCTACTTTGAAGCACAACTGTGGAAAAGGATAGTAGCATTGTCCCTTCTCTCTTTTCTCTCATTTTTTTTGTTTTGTTTTTGTTTTTTTTGGAGGGGCTTTCTCTCTTTTTTTTAGCCCCTCTCTATTTTATTTTTTATTTTTTTAGGCCATCTTTTTTTATTTGGCCTTTCCTCACATGGGACAATGCTCTAATAATGAAGATCATCACACTTTTATTTACTTACAACTCAAAGATTACAACTCGAAGATAGAACAAAATATGACTCTATGTGAATGCCTCCGGCGGTGTATCGGGATGTGCAATGATCTAGCGTAGCAATGACATCAAAAAACGGACAAGCCATGGAAACATCATGCTAGCTATCTTACGATCATGCAAGACAATATGACAATGATGGTGCGTGTCATAATAAACGGAATGGTGGAGTTACATGGCAATATATCTCGGAATGGCTATGGAAATGCCATAATAGGTAGGTATGGTGGCTGTTTTGAGGAAGGTATATGGTGGGTGTTTGGTACCGACGAAAGTTGCACGGTACAAGAGAGGCTAGCAATGGTGGAAGGGTGAGAGTGCGTATAATCCATGGACTCAACATTAGTCATAAAGAACTCACATACTTATTGCAAAAAATTATTAGCCATCGAAACCAAGTACTACACGCATGCTCCTAGGGGGGAGGTTGGTAGGAGTTAACCATCGCACGCCCCCGACCTCCACACAAAGGATGACACTCAATAAATAAATCATGCTCCAACTTCATCACATAACGGTTCACCATACGTGCATGCTACGGGAATCACAAACCTCAACACAAGTATTTCTACAATCCACAACTACCCACTAGCATGACTCTAATATCACCATCTTTATATCGCAAAACTATTGCAAGGAATCAAACATATCATATTCAGCGATCTAAAAGTTTATGTAGGATTTAATGACTAACCATGTGAATGACAAATTCCTGTCAACTCTCTAAATAGATATAAGTGAAGCAAGAGAGTTTTAATTCTTTCTACAAAAGTTATGCCCACGCTCTAACAATTATAAGTGAAGCAAAAGAGCATTCTACAAATGGCGGTTTTCTATATAGTATTTAAGTATTTTAGAAGGTGTGATTTATCCACCATAATTACTTATGCAATATTTGGTTCACTCTGAACATTTTAGGTTTTATATTTGAAAACTTTTATTGTTTGCTTGATTTTGAATCTGAATTTGAATCGGATTCGAACTAACACGAGATTAGCAACAGTAATCGAAGTGACATGGCACCATTAGCAGAGAATTACTGTAGCATAATTATCCGGGCGCCACAATTCTCCTCCACTACAAGAAATCTCGTCCCGAGATTTAAGCAGTGGAGTAAGGGGGGAAAAGTGCCGGTAGCGAAAACCTAATGAGTCTTCTTGGTCTTGGCTGCCCTTTCGAAGAGGTTGATACCTTTCGTTGATGTCTTCATTTCTCTGCTTCAAGTCATCGTGATCAAGTCGTCATCCTTTCTTCAGGATCTCCATCGTCCTACGAACGCGACCAGGGGAAAAAAAACTTCGGAAGAACGCATCTCCACAAAGCTGGGCATCTGACGGTGAACTCAATGGGAAATACACGAGGTACCTCACGAGTTGTATTTCCGTGAATTGGTTGAGTGCAATATACGATGGTGCCAATGTTTCGAATGGGTAGGCAATCATTCGATGCCTAGACAGAAGCTGGAATGGGGGGCTTGAACAACGAGAATAATATGGTGTTTGATACCAGGATGAAACATGGTAGAATTTAGCTCGTGAATTACACACGAAGCCAAGTGCATAGAATACATTAGAATTAGGGTTGTACATGAGAGTCAGGTTTCGATCCCGTGGACCTGGGGATTAAGGGTCCACCATGTGGGTTACGAGTAGGGAGGGCGATGACATCTTGTACAGAAAGCAAGGCATGTCAGAGGATTGTCTGTCAGCTAAGTTGCCAACAATGTCGGTACCAAGGACAGGAGACAAAGACAACCATTTTCTTGCTTGTTGAAACGAGGCGGACCGGTAGGCAAAGTTTTCTTCCATCGGTGGTTACCGGAATGTTACCAACCATAGTAACAGGGTCTTACCGACAGAGTTGTACAACAAGGTGTTTACATAAGCAGAAAATTATTACTGCTTAGATTATATGTAGATCAAGGAAAGGTTAAACAAACAAATGGAAAGGAAAATTGTGATTACACACAATTATTAGGAATATATCCATCCCATGGTCAAGAAGAACATGGCATACAGGGTAGGAGAGCCAGTACCCAACCATTCAGATAAAGAGGCAATGATTAATCAAGATGTTACCCATTCAACGGTGTTTGGATAACTGACCAAGAAACATTTAGTATCACGCCTCTAATGTTCTTGTTGATGAGCGGGGTATCATAGTCATGCTTCGAGGTAGCAATGATATGGTATTTCAATCAAGGGCCAGACCTTGGATACACAAATGATCCATCAGAAGCAACTTATAGAATAAGTCTTACAATTTCCTCCTAGAAGAATGGCTATCCTTGCAAAAACAAATATAATGATGGGTCCTCCAGCCAGGGGTGCTAGGCATGACATCATATTACCGGGTCATCAAAGGACCAACATTATAACTACTGGAAAGTTGTCCCAACCATCATATCTGACCGAGATTCAGATCCGATTGGTGTCATGATACCTCGGACTCAGGATGTTCGAGAAGAAAAGGTGCAACACAAATCGACGAAATGACATTGCAAGATTCTTGGGAAATGAACTATGGGAGCGGGTTCCCGAAACAAGAGTTCATCAATAAACCAAGGAGAGGATGAGGAGGTGGCTGATGGGCTCAACGACAATTCATCGAGAATTTCCAAATGGATGGATTTCCACAATAATGTGAACAAGAAGAAGACACTTGTCAATTCAAATGATATAATGTTGTATGCTCGAGGCAAAACACACACCATTAATCATTAGTTGAAAGGTGGCCCGAAATATGACCTTAGGCAGCAAGATCAATGTTAGAGTGATGCTTCAATAACCAACAGTCTAATAATGAACTGTCGATCATTAACTTCAAAGCAATAGGGTTGCTAGAAGTACATAACTCAATCAGCATCGTTAGCACACTGTCCTGTTTTCACAGATTGCTGTTATAGCTTCATTATTTGCATATGTTTGAATTCTTGTTGATGCCTCCTTGACTTGGGGCCATAGAATTGTGATAGCATACAGTAGGTAATGTTTGTTCATAATTATACAATAATGTTAGAGCAGTACATGATGGGATTTTATTGATCATATGCACTAACCCCGCCACTAAAAGTTCGGTTAAGTTTTGTGTGGATGAAGTGTTCGAAGATCGAGGAGGTCTCGATGTGAGAAAAAGGAGGAGAGGCAAGAGCTCAAGCTTGGGGATTCCCAAGCAACCCCAAGTAAATATTCAAGGAGACTCAAGCGTCTAAGCTTGGGGATGCCCCGGAAGGCATCCCATCTTTCTTCAACAAGTATCGGTATGCTTTCGGGTTCGTTTCATTCACATGATATGCGTAAACTCTTGGAGCGTCGTGTGCTTTTTATTTTTCCTTTTAATAAATGCACCATGCTGGTATGAGATAGTCCTTGGCTTTATAGAATGCTTCTTGTGCTACACTTATACATTTTGAAGTTTGGATTGCCTATTTCTCCTCACATAGAAAACTGCCATTTGTAGAATGCTCTTTTGCTTCACTTATATTTATTAGAGCGTGGGCATATCTTTTGTAGAAAAAATTAAAATTCTCTTGCTTCACTTATATCTGTTTAGAGAGTTGACAGGAATTGGTCATTCACATGGTTAGTCATAAAATCCTACATAAACTTTTAGATCGTTGAATATGATATGTTTAATTCCTTGCAATAGTTTTGCGATATAGAGATGCTAATATGTGGGAGGTACTAGTGAATGATTGTGGTTTTGTAATAATATTGGTGTTAAGGTTTGTGATTCCCGAAGCATGCACGTATGGTCTGTTGGGGAACGTAGTATTTTTAAAATTTTCCTACGATCACGCAAGATCTATCTACCAGATGCATAGCAACGAGAGGGAAGAGTGTGTCTACGTACCCTCGTAGACCGGGAGCGGAAGCGTCAAGTGACGCGGTTGATGTTGTCGAACTTCTTCGCGAACCAACCGATCAAGCACCGAACGTACGGCACCTCCGCGTTCAGCACACGTTCAGCTTGATGACGTCCCACGAGCTCTTGATCCAGTTGAGCTTCACGGGAGAGTTTCGTCAGCACGACGGCGTGGTGACGGATATGATGTGTTCACCGGCGCAGGGCTTCGCCTAAGCTCCGTGACGGTATGACCGAGGTGTGATTCTGTGGAGGGGGGCACCGCACACGGCTAAAACAATTCAACTTGTGTGTCTTTGGGTGCCCCCCTGCCCCCGTATATAAAGGAGCAGGGGAGGGAGGCCGGCCGGCCCTTCCTGGTGCGGCTAGGGAAGGAGTCCTACTAGGAATAGGATTGCAATCCTATTCCTAGTAGGATTCACCAAAAGGAAGAAGGGGGAAAGGAATAGGAGAGGTGGCGCCCCCCCCCCCAATCCTAGTCCAACTAGGAACTCTAGGTGGGGGCGCCGGCCAGCCCTATGGGCTGCCTCTCTCTTTCCCTTTTGGCCCACTATGGACCATCCCCTCTCGTAGGGGGTTCCGGTTGTTGGAAATATGCCCTAGAGGCAATAATAAAAGAGTTATTATTATATTTCCTTATTCATGATAATCATTTATTATCCATGCTATAATTGTATTGATTGGAAACTCAAATGCATGTGTGGATAAATAGACAAACTTTGTGTCCCTAGTAAGCCTCTTCAGGACTAGCTCGTTGATCAAAGATGACCGCGGTTTCCAGGTCATAGACATGAGTTGTCATTTGATGACGGGATCACATCATTAGGAGAATGATGTGATGGACGAGACCCAAACGTTAAACATAGCTTTTGATCGTATCAGTTATCGCTATAGTTTTCTGCATGTCAAGTATAAGTTCCTATGACCATGAGATCATGTAACTCACTGACACCGTAGGAGTACTTTGTGTGTGCCAAACGTCGCAACGTAACTGGGTGACTATAAAGGTACTCTACAGGTATCTCCGAAGGTGTCTGTTGAGTTGACATGGATCGAGACTGGGATTTGTCACTCCGTGTGACGGAGAGGTATCTCCGGGCCCACTCGGTAATACATCATCTCAATGAGCTCAAAGTGACTAAGTGGTTAGTCACGGGATTATGTATTACGGTAACGAGTAAAGAGACTTGCCGGTAACGAAATTGAACTAGGTATAGAGATACCGACGATCGAATCTCGGGCAAGTAACATACCGACGAGACAAAGGGAACTGTATACGGGATTGCCTGAATCCTTGACATCGTGGTTCATCCGATGAGATCATCGAGGAACGTGTGGGAACCAATATGGATATCCAGATCCCGCTATTGGTTATTGACCTGGGAGTGTCTCGGTCATGTCTGCATAGTTTCCGAACCCGCAGGGTCTACACACTTAAGGTTCGGTGACGCTAGGGTTGTTAGTGAGAACAGTGCATGGTTACCGAAGGTTGTTCGGAGTCCCGGATGAGATCCCGGACGTGACGAGGGTCTCCGGAATGGTCCGGGGACGAAGATTGATATATAGGATGAGAGTGATCGGAGTCCGGAAGTGTTCCGGGGAGCAACGGGAAGTCGGCGGATGACCGAAAGGGGTTTCGGGGATCCCGGAAGGAGTTTCGGGCCTAATGGGCCACAAAGGGGGACACAACAGCCCTCATAGGGCTGTGCGCCCCCCCTGGGCCCTCTCCTCATGCGCCAAGGGGACTGGCCCCCCCTAGGGCTGCCGCACCCCCTTAGGCTTGGGGGGCAAGGCACCTGGGGGGGAAACCCTAGCCCCAAGGGGCGCCGCCCCCTTCCCATCTGCCCTGGCCGCCGGCCCCTAGGGGAAACCCTAGGGCGCCCCCTCCCCTCTACTCCCCCTATATAAAGAGAGGCATAGGGAGGGCAGCCACACACGTTCGTGCCTCGGCGCTGCCCTCCCTCTCCCACAACAATCTTCGGTTTCCCGCAGTGCTTGGCGAAGCCCTGCTGGAATCCTCCACCACCATCTCCACCACGCCGTCGTGCTGCCGGTGTCTCCATCAACCTCTCCTTCCCCCTTGCTGGATCAAGAAGGAGGAGACGTCCCCGAGCTGTACGTGTGAAGAACGCGGAGGCACCGTTGCTTCGGTGCTAGGATCTTCGGCGATCTGAATCGCAGCGAGTACGACTCCATCAACCGCGTTCTTGAACGCTTCCGCTTAGCGATCTACAAGGGTATGTGGATCCAACTCTCCCCTCGTAGATGCATCTCCTAGATTGATCTTGGTGAGCGTAGGAAAATTTTTTGTTTCCCATGCAACGTTCCCCAACAGTGGCATCATGAGCTAGGATCTTGCGTAGATGCTTTCACGAGTAGAACACAAAAGGGTTTGTGGACGTTGATGTTTAGATTGCTTCCCTCCTTCGTCTTTCTTGATTCAGCGGTATTATGGGATGAAGCGGCCCGGACCAACTTTACATGTCCACGTACATGAGACCGGTTCCATCGACATACATGTGACTTTTGTTGCATAAGATGGCTGGCGGGTGTTTGTCTCTCCTATCTTAGTTGAATCGGAATAGAAAAAGGCGGTCCTTGTAGAAGGTTAAATAGCAACTTAAATATCACCGTTGTGGCTTTGCGTAGGTAAGAAGCGTTCTTGCTAGATACCCATAGCAGCCACGTAAAACATGCAACAACAAATTAGAGGACGTCTAACTTGTTTTTGCAGGGTATGTATGTGATATGATATGGCCAATGACATGATGAGATATATTTGATGTATGAGATGATCATGTTGTATTAGTTAATATCGACTTGCATGTCGATGTATACGGCAACCGGCAGGAGCCATAGGGTTGTCTTTAATTTTTGTATGACCTGCGTGTCAATCATTAAGCGCTTTGTAATGCTTTACTTTATCGCTAAACGGTAGCAATAGTAGTAAGAGCATGGTGGGCGCGCGACAACCCCGATGGCGACACGATGATGGAGATCATGATGATGGGGATCATGGTGTGGCGCCGGTGACGATGGAGATCATGCCGGTGCTTTGGAGATGGAGATCAAAAGCACGAGTTAATGGCCATATCATGTCATTTATGATTTGCATGTGATGTTAATCCTTTTATGCATCTTATTTTGCTTAGGACGACGGTAGCATTATAAGATGATCCTTCACTAAAATTTCAAGATAAAATTGTGTTCCCCCCGAGTGTGCGCCGTTGCGAAGGTTCGTCGTTTCGAAGCACCACGTGATGATCGGGTGTGATAGACTCTACGTTCGCATACAACGGGTGCAAGCCAGTTTTGCACATGCAGAACACTCGGGTTAGACTTGACGAGCCTAGCATGTACAGACATGGCCTCAGAACACGGAAGACCGAAAGGTCGAGCATGAGTCATATAGTAGATATGATCAACATGTAGATGTTCACCATTGACACCACCTCATCTCACGTGATGATCGGACTTGGGTTGGTGGATCTGGATCATGTCACGCTCGAATGACCAGAGGGATGTCAATTTGAGTGGGAGTTATAAATAATTTGATTAGGTAATAACTCACTTATCATGAACAATAGTCTAAAATGTCTTTGCAAATCTTTTGTTGTAGATGGCTCGCGCAGTAGCTCCCCTGAATTTTAATGCGTTCCTAGAGAAAGCTAAACTGAAAGATGATGGGAGCAACTTTGTGGACTGGCTCCGCAATCTGAGGATCATCCTCACAGCTGCCCAAAAGGTTTATGTCCTAAATGCACCGCTAGGTGAACCCCCCGCTCCTCAGGCCTCTGTGGACGTTATGAACGCCTGGCAGTCGCGTTCAGATGACTACTCAGTAGTGCAGTGTGCCATGTTGTATAGCTTGGAAGGAGGACTTCAAAGGCGTTTTGAACGTCATGGAGCATATGAGATGTTCCAGGAGTTGAAGTTCATCTTTGAAAAGAATGCCAAGATCGAGAGGTATGAGACCACCGATAAATTCTTTGCTTGCAAGATGGAGGAGAATTCGTCTGTCAGTGAGCACTTACTGAAGATGTCTGGGTACTATACCCGCATAGCTGATCTGGGACTTGTGTTCCCGGAGGAGGCTATCATTGACAGAATTCTCCAGTCACTCCCACCTAGCTACAAGAGCTTCGTGCAGCAGTATAACATGCAAGGGATGAACAAAACCATCGCCGAGCTGTTTTCAATGCTGAAAGTCGCTGAGGCAGACATCCAGAAGGAGTATCAAGTGTTGATGGTCAATAAAACCACCAGTTTCAAGAAAAATGGTAAGGGCAAGAAGGGTAACTCTAAGAAGGGTGGCAAGACAGTTGCTCATCCAGTGAAGAAACCCAAGGCTGGGCCCAAGCCAGAGACTGAGTGTTTCTATTGCAAGGGGAACGGCCACTGGAAGCGGAACTGCCCCAAGTATCTGGCAGACAAGAAGGGGGCCAACAACAACAACAAACAAGGTATATGTGATATACATGTTATTGATGTGTACCTTACCAACTCTCGTTGTAGTGCCTGGGTATTTGATACCGGTTCGGTTGCTCACATTTGCAACTCTAAACAGGAACTGCGGAATAAACGGAGGCTGGCGAAGGACGAAGTGACGATGCGCGTGGGGAATGGTTCCAAGGTTGATGTGATCGCCGTCGGCACGCTCGCTCTTCGATTACCATCGGGATTAGTTATGAACCTGAATAATTGTTATTTAGTGCCTGCGTTGAGTATGAACATTATATCTGGATCTTGTTTATTGCGAGACGGTTACTCATTTAAATCAGAGAATAAAGGTTGTTCTATTTATATGGGTAATATCTTTTATGGTCATGCACCCGAAGTAGGGGGTTTATTCTTATTGAATCTCGATAGTGATGATACACATGTTCATAACATTGATGCCAAAAGATGTAGAATTGATAGCAATAATACCACTTTCTTGTGGCACTGCCGTCTGGGTCATATCGGCGTGAAACGCATGAGGAAGCTCCATGCTGATGGACTTTTGGAGTCTCTTGATTTTGAATCACTTGACACATGCGAGCCGTGCCTCATGGGCAAAATGACAAGGACCCCGTTTTCAGGAACAATGGAACGGGCAAGTGACTTATTGGAAATCATACATACTGATGTGTGTGGTCCGATGAGTGTCACGGCGCGCGGTGGATATCGTTATTTTCTCACCTTCACTGACGACTTAAGTAGATATGGGTATATTTACTTGATGAAGCATAAGTCTGAAACTTTTGAAAAGTTCAAGCAATTTCAGAGTGAAGTTGAGAATCATCGTAACAAGAAGATCAAGTTCCTACGATCTGATCGAGGGGGAGAATATCTGAGTTATGAGTTTGGCAATCACTTGAGAAAGTGTGGAATCGTTTCACAGTTGACGCCACCTGGAACACCACAGCGTAATGGTGTGTCCGAACGTCGTAATCGAACCCTATTAGATATGGTGCGTTCTATGATGTCTCTTGCCGATTTGCCACTATCGTTCTGGGGATATGCGTTAGAGACAGCTGCATTCACTTTAAATAGGGCTCCATCTAAGTCCGTTGAGACAACACCGTATGAACTGTGGTTTGGTAAGAAACCTAAGTTGTCTTTTCTCAAGGTTTGGGGTTGCGATGCTTATGTCAAAAGGCTTCAGCCAGAAAAGCTCGAACCCAAAGCGGACAAATGTGTCTTCATAGGATACCCAAAAGAAACAGTTGGGTACACCTTCTATCTCAGATCCGAGGGCAAAGTGTTTGTCGCTAAGAACGGGTCCTTCCTCGAGAAAGAGTTTCTCTCGAAAGAATTGAGTGGGAGGAAGGTAGAACTTGATGAGGTTATTGAACCTCTGCTTCAACCAGAAAGTAGCGCAGCACAGAAAGATGTTTTTGTGGAGCCTACAGAGGTTGAAGAGGAAGCCAATGATGATGATCAAGAAGCTGACGATCAAGTTACTACCGAACCTCGTAGGTCGACAAGGGTACGCACTGCACCTGAGTGGTATGGTAACCCTGTCTTGGAGGTCATGTTGTTAGACAACGGTGAACCTACGAGCTATGGAGAAGCGATGGTGGGCCCAGATTCCGACAAATGGTTAGAGGCCATGAAATCCGAGATGGGATCCATGTATGAAAACAAAGTATGTACTTTGGAAGTATTACCTGAAGGGCGGAAGGCCATTCAGAATAAATGGATTTTTAAGAGGAAGACGGACGCTGACGGTAATGTCACCGTGTATAAAGCTCGACTTGTGGCAAAGGGTTTTTCACAAGTTCAAGGGATTGACTACGATGAGACTTTCTCACCCGTAGCGATGCTTAAATCCGTCCGAATCATGTTAGCAATAGCTGCATTTTTGATTATGAAATTTGGCAGATGGATGTCAAAACAGCGTTCCTTAACGGTTTTCTTAAGGAAGAGTTGTATATGATGCAACCAGAAGGTTTTGTCGATCCAGAGAATGCTGACAAAGTATGCAAGCTCCAGCGTTCCATTTATGGGCTGGTGCAAGCATCTCGGAGTTGGAATCTTCGCTTTGATGAGGTGATCAAAGCGTTTGGGTTTATACAAGTTTACAATGAAGCTTGTATCTACAAGAAAGTGAGTGGGAGCTCTATAGCGTTTCTAATATTATATGTGGATGACATATTGCTGATTGGAAACAATATAGAATTTTTGGATAGCGTGAAGGGGTATTTGAACAAGAGTTTTTCGATGAAGGATCTCGGTGAAGCTGCTTTCATATTGGGCATCAAGATCTATAGAGATAGATCAAGACGCTTGATAGGACTTTCACAAAGTACATACCTTGATAAAATTTTGAAGAAGTTCAAAATGGATCAATCCAAGAAGGGGTTCTTGCCGGTATTGCAAGGTACAAAGTTGAGTAAGACTCAATGCCCAGTGACTGCGGAAGATAGAGAAAAGATGAGTGTCGTCCCCTATGCTTCAGCCATAGGCTCTATCATGTATGCAATGCTGTGCACAAGACCAGATGTCAGCCTTGCCATAAGTATGGCCGGAAGGTTTCAAAGTAATCCTGGTATGGATCACTGGACAGCGGTCAAGAATATCCTAAAGTACCTGAAAAGGACTAAGGAAATGTTTCTCGTTTATGGAGGTGATCAAGAGCTCGTCGTAAAGGGTTACGTCGATGCAAGCTTTGACACTGATCCGGATGACTCTAAGTCTCAAACCGGATACGTATATATTCTCAACGGGGGAGCGGTAAGCTGGTGCAGTTCCAAGCAAAGCGTGGTAGCCGATTCTACGTGCAAAGCGGAGTACATAGCTGCCTCGGAGGCGGCAAAGGAAGGTGTCTGGATGAAGGAGTTCATGACAGATCTTGGAGTTGTGCCTAGTGCATTAAACCCAATGACTCTGTTTTGTGACAACACTGGTGCCATTGCTCTAGCCAAGGAACCAAGGTTTCACAAGAGGACCAGACACATAAAGCGACGCTTCAATTCCATCCGCGATTCAGTCAAGGAGGAGGACATAAGCATTTGCAAAGTACATACGGATTTGAATGTTGCAGATCCATTGACTAAGCCTCTTCCACGGGCTAAGCATGATCAACACCAAGACTCTATGGGTGTTAGATTCATTACCTTGTAATGCTAGATTATTGACTCTAGTGCAAGTGGGAGACTGTTGGAAATATGCCCTAGAGGCAATAATAAAAGAGTTATTATTATATTTCCTTATTCATGATAATCGTTTATTATCCATGCTATAATTGTATTGATTGGAAACTCAAATGCATGTGTGGATAAATAGACAAACTTTGTGTCCCTAGTAAGCCTCTTCAGGACTAGCTCGTTGATCAAAGATGACCGCGGTTTCCAGGTCATAGACATGGGTTGTCATTTGATGACGGGATCACATCATTAGGAGAATGATGTGATGGACGAGACCCAAACGTTAAACATAGCTTTTGATCGTATCAGTTATCGGTATAGTTTTCTGCATGTCAAGTATAAGTTCCTATGACCATGAGATCATGTAACTCACTGACACCGTAGGAGTACTTTGTGTGTGCCAAACGTCGCAACGTAACTGGGTGACTATAAAGGTACTCTACAGGTATCTCCGAAGGTGTCTGTTGAGTTGACATGGATCGAGACTGGGATTTGTCACTCCGTGTGACGGAGAGGTATCTCCGGGCCCACTCGGTAATACATCATCTCAATGAGCTCAAAGTGACTAAGTGGTTAGTCACGGGATTATGTATTACGGTAACGAGTAAAGAGACTTGCCGGTAACGAAATTGAACTAGGTATAGAGATACCGACGATCGAATCTCGGGCAAGTAACATACCGACGAGACAAAGGGAACTGTATACGGGATTGCCTGAATCCTTGACATCGTGGTTCATCCGATGAGATCATCGAGGAACGTGTGGGAACCAATATGGATATCCAGATCCCGCTATTGGTTATTGACCTGGGAGTGTCTCGGTCATGTCTGCATAGTTTCCGAACCCGCAGGGTCTACACACTTAAGGTTCGGTGACGCTAGGGTTGTTAGTGAGAACAGTGCATGGTTACCGAAGGTTGTTCGGAGTCCCGGATGAGATCCCGGACGTGACGAGGGTCTCCGGAATGGTCCGGGGACGAAGATTGATATATAGGATGAGAGTGATCGGAGTCCGGAAGTGTTCCGGGGAGCAACGGGAAGTCGGCGGATGACCGAAAGGGGTTTCGGGGATCCCAGAAGGAGTTTCGGGCCTAATGGGCCACAAAGGGGGACACAACAGCCCTCATAGGGCTGTGCGCCCCCCCTGGGCCCTCTCCTCATGCGCCAAGGGGGCTGGCCCCCCTAGGGCTGCCGCACCCCCTTAGGCTTGGGGGGCAAGGCACCTGGGGGGGAAACCCTAGCCCCAAGGGGCGCCGCCCCCTTCCCATCTGCCCTGGCCGCCGGCCCCTAGGGGAAACCCTAGGGCGCCCCCTCCCCTCTACTCCCCCTATATAAAGAGAGGCAGAGGGAGGGCAGCCACACACGTTCTTGCCTCGGCGCTGCCCTCCCTCTCCCACAACAATCTTCGGTTTCCCGCAGTGCTTGGCGAAGCCCTGCTGGAATCCTCCACCACCATCTCCACCACGCCGTCGTGCTGCCGGTGTCTCCATCAACCTCTCCTTCCCCCTTGCTGGATCAAGAAGGAGGAGACGTCCCCGAGCTGTACGTGTGAAGAACGCGGAGGCACCGTTGCTTCGGTGCTAGGATCTTCGGCGATCTGAATCGCAGCGAGTACGACTCCATCAACCGCGTTCTTGAACGCTTCCGCTTAGCGATCTACAAGGGTATGTGGATCCAACTCTCCCCTCGTAGATGCATCTCCTAGATTGATCTTGGTGAGCGTAGGAAAATTTTTTGTTTCCCATGCAACGTTCCCCAACACCGGTAACCCCCTCCGGCATTCCCGATAAATCCGAAACTTTTCCGGTATACTTCCGGTGTCCGAATATAGCCGTCCAATATATCAATCTTTATGTCTCGGACATTCCGAGACTCCTCGTCATGTCCGTGATCTCATCCGAGACTCCGAACTACCTTCGGTACATCAATACTCATAAACTCATAATACCGATCGTCATCAAACGTTAAGCGTGCGGACCCTACGGGTTCATGAACTATGTACACATGACCGAGACTCATCTCTGGTCAATAACCAATAGCGGAACCTGGATGTTCATATTGGCTCCTACATATTCTACGAAGATCTTTTATCGGTCAGAACCGCATAACAACATACGTTGTTCCTTTTGTCAAACGGTATGTTACTTGCCCGAGATTCGATCATCGGTATCTCTATACCTAGTTCAATCTCGTTACCGGTAAGTCTCTTTACTCGTTCCGTAACACATCATCTTGTGACTAACTCATTAGTCATTTGCTTGCAAGGCTTATTGTGATGTGTGTTATCGAGAGGGCCCAGAGATACCTCTCCGACACTCGGAGTGACAAATCCAAATCTTGATCTATGCCAACACCACGAATACTTTTGGAGACACCTGTAGAGCATCTTTATGATCACCCAGTTACGTTATGACGTTTGATAGCACACAAGGTGTTCCTACGGTATTCGGGAGTTGCATAATCTCATAGTCATAGGAACATGTATAAGTCATGAAGAAAGCAATAGCAGAAAACTAAACGATCATTGTGCTATGCTAACGGATGGGTCTTGTCCATCACATCATTCTCCTAATGATGTGATCCCGTTGATCAAATGACAACTCATGTCTATGGTCAGGAAACATAACCATCTTTGATCAATGAGCTAGTCTAGTAGAGGCATACTAGGGACATACTGTTTTGTCTATGTATCCACACATGTACTAAGTTTCCGGTTAATACAATTCTAGCATGAATAAAAGACATTTATCATGATATAAGGAAATACAAATAACATCTTTATTATTGCCTCTAGGGCATATTTCCTTCAGTCTCCCACTTGAACTAGAGTCAATAATCTAGATTACAAAGTGATGATCCTCACACCCATGGAGTCCTGGTGCTGATCATGTTTTGCCCGTGGAAGAGGCTTAGTCAACGGGTCTGCAACATTCAGATCCGTATGTATTTTGCAAATCTCTATGTCTCCCTCCTTGACTAGATCGCGGATGGAATTGAAGCGTCTTTTGATGTGCTTTGTTCTCTTGTGAAACCTGGATTCCTTCGCCAAGGCTATGGCTCTAGTGTTGTCACAAAAGATTTTCATTGGACCCGATGCACTAGGTATTACTCCTAGATCGGTTATGAACTCCTTCATCCAGACTCCTTCATTTGCTGCTTCTGAAGCAGCTATGTATTCCGCTTCACACGTAGATCCCGCCACGACGCTCTGCTTGGAACTGCACCAACTGACAGCTCCACCGTTCAATAAAAATACATATCCGGTTTGTGACTTTGAGTCATCCGGATCAGTGTCAAAGCTAGAATCGACGTAACCGTTTACGACGAGCTCTTTGTCACCTCCATATACGAGAAACATATCCTTTGTTCTTTTCAGATACTTTAGGATGTTTTTGACCGCTGTCCAGTGATCCACTCCTGGATTACTTTGGTACCTCCCTGCTAGACTTATAGCAAGGCACACATCAGGTCTGGTACACAGCATTGCATACATGATAGATCCTATGGCTGAGGCATAGGGAATGACTTTCATTTTCTCTCTATCTTCTGCAGTGGTCGGGCATTGAGTCTTACTCAACTTCATACCTTGTAAAACAGGCAAGAACCCTTTCTTTGACTGATCCATTTTGAACCTTTTCAAAATCTTATCAAGGTATGTGCTTTGTGAAAGTCCAATTAAGCGTCTTGATCTATCTCTATAGATCTTGATGCCTAATATGTAAGCAGCTTCACCGAGGTCTTTCATTGAAAAACTTTTATTCAAGTATCCTTTTATGCTATTCAAAAATTCTATATCATTTCCAATTAACAATATGTCATCTACATATAATATTAGAAATGCTACAGAGCTCCCACTCACTTTCTTGTAAATACAGGCTTCTCCAAAAGTCTGTATAAAACCATATGCTTTGATCACCTCATCAAAGCGTATATTCCAACTCCGAGATGCTTGCACCAGTCCATAGATGGATCGCTGGAGTTTGCATACTTTGTTAGCACCTTTTGGATCGACAAAACCTTCTGGTTGCATCATATACAACTCTTCTTTGAGATATCCATTTAGGAATGCAGTTTTGACATCCATTTGCCAGATTTCATAATCATAAAATGCGGCAATTGCTAACATGATTCGGACAGACTTAAGCATCGCTACAGGTGAGAAAGTCTCATCGTAGTCAATTCCTTGAACTTGTCGAAAACCTTTCGCAACAAGTCGAGCTTTGTAAACAGTAATATTACCGTCTGCGTCGGTCTTCCTCTTGAAGATCCATTTATTTTCGATGGCTTGCCGATCATCGGGCAAGTCAACCAAAGTCCACACTTTGTTCTCATACATGGATCCCATCTCAGATTTCATGGCTTCAAGCCATTTTGCGGAATCTGGGCTCATCATCGCTTCCTCATAGTTTGTAGGTTCATCATGGTCTAGTAACATGATTTCCAGAACTGGGTTGCCGTACCACTCTGGTGCGGAACGTACTCTGGTTGATCTACGACGTTCAGCAGAAACTTGATCTGAAGTTTCATGATCATTATCATTAACTTCCTCACTAATTGGTGTAGGAATCACTGGAACAATTTCCTGTGATGTACTACTTTCCAATCCGGGAGAAGGTACAATTACCTCATCAAGTTCTACTTTCCTCCCACTCACTTCTTTCGAGAGAAACTCTTTTTCTAGAAAGGATCCATTCTTAGCAACGAATATTTTACCTTCGGATCTGTGATAGAAGGTGTACCCAACAGTCTCTTTTGGGTATCCTATGAAGACACATTTTTCCGACTTGGGTTCGAGCTTATCAGGTTGAAGTGCTTTCACATAAGCATCGCAGCCCCAAACTTTAAGAAACGACAACTTTGGTTTCTTGCCAAACCATAGTTCATAAGGCGTCGTATCAACGGATTTAGATGGTGCCCTATTTAATGTGAATGCAGCTGTCTCTAAAGCATAACCCCAAAACGATAGTGGTAAATCGGTAAGAGACATCATAGATCGCACCATATCTAATAAAGTACGGTTACGACGTTCGGACACACCATTACGCTGTGGTGTTCCAGGTGGCGTGAGTTGTGAAACTATTCCACATTGTTTCAAATGAAGACCAAACTCGTAACTCAAATATTCTCCTCCACGATCAGATCGTAGAAACTTTATTTTCTTGTTACGATGATTCTCTACTTCACCCTGAAATTCTTTGAACTTTTCAAATGTTTCAGACTTGTGCTTCATTAAGTAGATATACCCATATCTGCTCAAATCATCAGTGAAGGTCAGAAAATAACGATACCCGCCGCGAGCATCAACACTCATTGGTCCACATACATCAGTATGTATGATTTCCAACAAATCTGTTGCTCGCTCCATAGTTCCGGAGAACGGAGTTTTAGTCATCTTGCCCATGAGGCATGGTTCGCAAGCACCAAGTGATTCATAATCAAGTGATTCCAAATGTCCATCATTATGGAGTTTCTTCATGCGTTTTACACCAATATGACCTAAACGGCAGTGCCACAAATAAGTTGCACTATCATTATTAACCTTGCATCTTTTGGTTTCAATATTATGAATATGTGTATTACTACAATCGAGATCCAATAAGAATAGACCACCTTTTAAGGGTGCATGACCATAAAAGATATTATTCATAAAAATAGAACAACCATTATTCTCTGATTTGAATGAATAACCGTCTCGCAATAAACAAGATCCAGATATAATGTTCATGCTTAACGCTAGCACCAAATAACAATTATTTAGGTCTAATACTAATCCCGAAGGTAGATGTAGAGGTAGCGTGCCGACGGCGATCACATCGACTTTGGAACCATTTCCCACGCGCATCGTCACCTCGTCCTTAGCCAATCTTCGTTTAATCCGTAGTCCCTGTTTCGAGTTACAAATATTAGCAACCGAACCGGTATCAAATACCCAGGTTCTACTACGAACATTAGTAAGGTACACATCAATAACATGTATATCACATATACCTTTGTTCACCTTGCCATCCTTCTTATCCTCCAAATACTTGGGGCAGTTCCGTTTCCAGTGTCCAGTCCCCTTGCAGTAGTAGCACTCAGTTTCAGGCTTGGTTCCATACTTGAGGTTTTCTGCGAGAGCAGCAACAATCTTGCTATTCTCCTTGAAAATCCCTTCCTTGCCCTTTTTCTTGAAACTAGTGGTATTGTTAACCATCAACATTTGATGCTCCTTTTTGATTTCTACCTCCGCAGCTGTGAGCATAGCGAAGAGCTCGGGAATTGTCTTTTGTATCCCTTGCATATTATAGTTCATCACGAAGCCATTATAGCTTGGTGGCAGTGATTGAAGAATTCTATCAATAACACTATTCTCATCAACTTGGCAACCAAGTTGAGTCATATGATTGTAGTGCCCATACATTGTGAGCAAGTGTTCACTGATAGAACTATTCTCCTCCATCTTGCAGCTGTAGAACTTATTGGAAATCTTATATTTCTCAATCCGGGCATTTGCTTGAAATATTAACTTCAACTCCTGGAACATCTCATATGGTCCATGGCGTTCAAAACGTCGTTGAAGTCCTGGTTCTAAGCCGTAAAGCATGGCACACTGAACTATCGTGTAGTCATCAGACCGCGACTGCCAGACGTTCAAAGCGTCTACATTAGCGGGAGGGGGCTTGTCACCTAGCGGTGCTTCAAGGACATAATTTTTCTGTGCAGCAATGAGGATAATCCTCAGGTTACGGACCCAGTCCGTGTAATTGCTACCATCATCTTTCAACTTAGCTTTCTCTAGGAATGCATTAAAATTCAAAGGAACGGTAGCACGGGCCATTGATCTACAACAACATAGATATGCAAAAACTATCAGGACTAAGTTCATGATAATGTTAAAGTTCGATTTAATCATATTAAATTAAAGAACTCCCACTTAGATAGACATCCCTCTGGTCATCTAAATGATCACGTGATCCAAATCAACTAAACCATGTCCGATCATCACGTGAGATGGAGTAGTTTCAATGGTGAACATCTTATGTTGATCATATCTACTATATGATTCACGCTCGACCTTTCGGTCTCCAGTGTTCCGAGGCCATATCTGTATATGCTAGGCTCGTCAAGTTTAACCCGAGTATTCTGCGTGTGCAAAACTGGCTTACACCCGTTGTATTTGAACGTAGAGCTTATCACACCCGATCATCACGTGGTGTCTCAGCACGACGAACTTTCGCAACGGTGCATACTCAGGGAGAACACTTATACCTTGAAATTTTAGTGAGGGATCATCTTATAATGCTACCGTCGTTCTAAGCAAAATAAGAAGCATAATAAGATAAACATCACATGCAATCAAAATATGTGACATGATATGGCCATCATCATCTTGTGCTTTTGATCTCCATCTCCAAAGCACCGTCATGATCACCTTCGTCACCGGCGCGACACCTTGATCTCCATCGTAGCATCGTTGTTGTCTCGTCAACTATTGCTTCCTCAACTATCGCTACCGCTTAGTGATAAAGTAAAGCAATTACATGGCGATTGCATTTCATACAATAAAGCGACAACCATATGGCTCCTGCCAGTTGCCGATAACTTTACAAAACATGATCATCTCATACAAAACCGTATAACTCATCATGTCTTGACCATATCACATCACAACATGCCCTGCAAAAACAAGTTAGACGTCCTCTACTTTGTTTGTTGCAAGTTTTACGTGGCTGCTACGGGCTTTAGCAAGAACCGTTCTTACCTACGCATACAAAACCACAACGATGTTTCGTCAAGTATGTGCTGTTTTAACCTTCACAAGGACCGGGTGTAGCCACACTTGATTCAGCTAAAGTGAGAGAGACAGACACCCGCCAGTCACCTTTAAGCAACGAGTGCTCGTAACGGTGAAACCAGTCTCGCGTAAGCGTACGCGTAATGTCGGTCCGGGCCGCTTCATCTCACAATACCGCTGAAGCAAAGTATGACATGCTGGTAAGCAGTATGACTAGTATCGCCCACAACTCATTGTGTTCTACTCGTGCATATCATCTACGCATAGACCTGGCTCATGATGCCACTGTTGGGGAACGTAGTATTTTCAAAATTTTCCTACGATCACGCAAGATCTATCTACCAGATGCATAGCAACGAGAGGGAAGAGTGTGTCTACGTACCCTCGTAGACCGGGAGCGGAAGCATCAAGTGACGCGGTTGATGTTGTCGAACTTCTTCGTGATCCAACCGATCAAGCACCGAACGTACGGCACCTCCGCGTTCAGCACACGTTCAGCTTGATGACGTCCCACGAGCTCTTGATCCAGTTGAGCTTCACGGGAGAGTTTCGTCAGCACGACGGCGTGGTGACGGATATGATGTGTTCACCGGCGCAGGGCTTCGCCTAAGCTCCGCGACGGTATGACCGAGGTGTGATTCTGTGGAGGGGGGCACCGCACACGGCTAAAACAATTCAACTTGTGTGTCTTTGGGTGCCCCCCTGCCCCCGTATATAAAGGAGCAGGGGAGGGAGGCCGGCCGGCCCTTCCTGGTGCGGCTAGGGAAGGAGTCCTACTAGGAATAGGATTGCAATCCTATTCCTAGTAGGATTCACCAAAAGGAAGAAGGGGGAAAGGAATAGGAGAGGTGGCGCCCCCCCCCCCCCCAATCCTAGTACAGCTAGGAACTCTAGGTGGGGGCGCCGGCCAGCCCTATGGGCTGCCTCTCTCTTTCCCTTTTGGCCCACTATGGACCATCCCCTCTCGTAGGGGGTTCCGGTAACCCCCTCCGGCATTCCCGATAAATCCGAAACTTTTCCGGTATACTTCCGGTGTCCGAATATAGCCGTCCAATATATCAATCTTTATGTCTCGGACATTCCGAGACTCCTCGTCATGTCCGTGATCTCATCCGGGACTCCGAACTACCTTCGGTACATCAATACTCATAAACTCATAATACCGATCGTCATCAAACGTTAAGCGTGCGGACCGTACGGGTTCGAGAACTATGTAGACATGACCGAGACTCATCTCTGGTCAATAACCAATAGCGGAACCTGGATGTTCATATTGGCTCCTACATATTCTACGAAGATCTTTTATCGGTCAGAACCGCATAACAACATACGTTGTTCCTTTTGTCAAACGGTATGTTACTTGCCCGAGATTCGATCGTCGGTATCTCTATACCTAGTTCAATCTCGTTACCGGTAAGTCTCTTTACTCGTTCCGTAACACATCATCTTGTGACTAACTCATTAGTCATTTGCTTGCAAGGCTTATTGTGATGTGTGTTACCGAGAGGGCCCAGAGATACCTCTCCGACACTCGGAGTGACAAATCCTAATCTTGATCTATGCCAACACCACGAATACTTTTGGAGACACCTGTAGAGCATCTTTATGATCACCCAGTTACGTTATGACGTTTGATAGCACACAAGGTGTTCCTACGGTATTCGGGAGTTGCATAATCTCATAGTCATAGGAACATGTATAAGTCATGAAGAAAGCAATAGCAGAAAACTAAACGATCATTGTGCTATGCTAACGGATGGGTCTTGTCCATCACATCATTCTCCTAATGATGTGATCCCGTTGATCAAATGACAACTCATGTCTATGGTCAGGAAACATAACCATCTTTGATCAATGAGCTAGTCTAGTAGAGGCATACTAGGGACATACTGTTTTGTCTATGTATCCACACATGTACTAAGTTTCCGGTTAATACAATTCTAGCATGAATAAAAGACATTTATCATGATATAAGGAAATACAAATAACATCTTTATTATTGCCTCTAGGGCATATTTCCTTCATGGTCTCCTAACTATGTAACCAAATTGGCGCGCATTGTATTTTGTTTGTTTATCTTTGTGTGAAGGTCGGGGGCGCGCGATGGTTAACTCCTACCAACCTCACCCCTAGGAGCATGCGTCATAGTATTTTTGCTTCGAGGGCTAATAGATTTTTTGCAATAAGTATGTGAGTTCTTTATGACTAATTTGATTCCATGGATTATACACACTCTCACCCTTCCACCTTGCTAGCCACTCTAGTACCGGGCAATTTTCGCCGGTGCATCAAACCACCTTATATCCTTCCTCAAAACAGCCACCATACCTACCTATTATGGCATTTACATAGCCGTTCCGAGATATATTGCCATGTAACTCGACCGTTCAGTTTATTATGACACACACCATCATTGTCATATTGCCTTGCATGATCGTAAGATAGCTAGCATGATGTTTTCATGGCTTGTCCGTTTTTTGATGTCATTGCTATGCTAGATCATTGCACATCCCGGTACACCGCCGGAGGCATTCATATAGAGTCATATTTTTGTTCTAGTATCGAGTTGTAAGTAAATAGAAGTGTGATGATCATCAATATTAGTGCATTGTCCCTTGAAAAAAAGAGAAAAAAAAAAGAAAGGCCAAAAGAAAAGAAAAAAGGAAAGGCCAAATAAAAAAAGAGAAAGGCCAAATAAAAAAGGAAGGCCCAAAAAAAGAAAAAAAGAAAAAAGGGGGAAAAGAAAAAAAGGGACAATGCTACTATCTTTTTTCCACACTTATTGTAATGCCCCGGATGTAATACTTTCCCTTTTGGGCAATATATATATCTCTTGCTTCATCAATTCCATTCCGGGTTCTTCGTCTTTTCGGGTTTTCGTCTTTTTGTTGCGTGTGTGTGCATTCATCCATATCATGTAGTCATGTGCATTGCATTGCATTGTGTTGTCGTTTGCATCCGGTCCCACTCGTTCCTTCCCGTTGTCCGTTTTGAGTTCCGGAGCTCTCTCACGTGTCCGTGGCATCCCCGAGGCCTACTTTGGTGTTTGGCCGTGTAACGTTTACGGTTTGGCGTGAGACTTGTTGTGCGATGTTGTTTTGGTGTGTGTAACCCGCCTGTCAAATCTCATCGCGTTTGGAGTTCGTTTGATGCTCCAACAGTTATTCTCGTGGGCTGAAAGTACCTCCTCTTTGAGGCCCAAGACACCCCTCCAACAGCCCACCTAACCAACCCAAACCCCTCCCTTCATCTAGGCCATCCATTTGTGATCGCGTGGCCGAAAACCTCACCTCATTTGGACAACCCTAGCTCCTTGTGCCTATATAAACGTCCAGCTCCCCCAATTTTCGCGTCTGAAACCCTAATGTTTCCACAGTTCGCCGCCGGTGCTTCCACCGTTGAGCCACCGTGTTTCCGTAGTGCTGCAATCGCGCTTCCGACCCGCGTCCGTGCTTCCGAGATCCGACGCGCGGGCCCGCGGGGTCATCTTCAACCTCCGATCCGCAGGAGCTCGCCGGCCGGGATCTTCTCCTCCGCCGCTGCCGCTTCGTCAGCCCGCGCCGCTGTCCACCTCGCCCTTCGCCGGCCCCGCCAGCCACCGGTGCTCCCTTCGCCGGCCTCCCTCCTTCCGCCGCCCCGAGGCCCCGAGCCGGAGCTCCGCCGCCCTCGGCCGGCCTCCGCCGCCCGGCTTCCCCAGCCCGCCGACGCCTCGGCCCTCGCCGCCGGCCGCCGCCGCGCCGGCCGGGCACCGCCGCCGCCCCGATCTCCTTCCCGCCGGCCAAGCCATCGCGCGCCGCCGCCGCATCGATCGAGGGCGAGGCCCCGATCGGATCTGCCGCCTGGGCCGGATCCCCTAGCGGGCCGAACCCCGGAACCCGTTAGCCCGGATCAAACAGCCCGTTTGACCGCCGTCGCGTTGACCCGTTGACCAGATCCGTTGACCGAGGTGTTTTTTTTCCACTAAGTCCCTGTTAGATTTAGTTTCTGATGCTGTTTTGATTTGATGATAACTTTTTGTGTGTTGGTCCGATTTGAGCAAATGATATGTGAAAATGATCGTGGAGACATGTACTACGTTTTGTTCCATTGTGCCATGCATGTTTGAGGTCATCTAGATGTCTTAATCTTCATGAGAAGAGTGCTACTTGTTATAAACTGCTATTAGTAGTTGTTTTCATGCCATGTTTGCAATGTGATATCTTGGTGCATGTTTATCCAAACGAAGCAAATGATATGTCCACCTGTTCATCATGAGATGCTCTACATGTTGGTTGCCTTAGCTTGCATGATAGATTTCATCTTGCCATGTTTATCTCCTTTGCAAAGTGCTATGTGGCTGTTATGTTGTTAAACTTGTTACGAGATGCCTAGTTGAGGAGCTTGTCGCTATTGATGTGGATGTCCCCTTGATGCATGCTTAGATGTTTTGGACTCCCCATCATGTGTACTTTGCTGTGGTGCTTACCACTTTCCATGATATGATTTGAGGTGACTTAAACTTGCTCACAAAGATTCCATGATGTTACTACTGTTTTAACACTTAGTGAAATTTTACTAAGTCTGGAATCTGTAATTTCTAGATGCCATGTTTGCTTGATGTTCTACGCAAATCCATGTTAGTTTTGGGGTGACTCTTGATGTTTCCTTGTTGTATAAGTTGTTGGCTATCCATTCATGCTCTCACGTGCTTATTTGGGTGGTTGTAGCATATTTAACTTTTGCTCCCAAGTTGCTATAAAATACTGCTCTCAGGATTTTGTTGTCAAGTTCAAAATGTCATAGCTTGTTGCTATTGATCCATGGATCCTTTGGAGATGCTCCAATGGAATTGTTTGCTGTAGGAGATGTCTAATTTATGTCCATGCTCATTGACATGATGTTTGAGTGCTGTAGACTATTTATCTCTTGCTCCGAAGTCGCAATGTGGCTGTTTATTTCAGCTTGTGCATGTTTATTGTTTCGGGTGTAACTTTTAGCCCATTGCTCCGTTTTGAGCAAGTTCTATATGTAACTTGTGTGTTTTTGCATGTAGATTCATAATATCCTCATGTTATCATGTTTTGAAGTATTTTTGCTTGTTGCACATTGTCTTGCTCTTTGTGCTGTAACAATGTGCTTCCTATGTAGACTTTCTGTGCTTCCTAAGTGCATCTGTAGTGCTTCCATAGTGCATCAGCCATACATCCAGTAGTTTTGTGCATTGCATCTTGTTGATTTCGTGCCTTGTGTGTTTGTGTTGAGTAGAGCCGGAAGCTGAGTACGAGTACGAGAACGAGGTTACTACCGAGGTTGAGAACGAGGAGCTCTCTTACGATCCCATCGACGACTCTTCAGGCAAGATGACCGAACCCCGATAACATTACTACCTTTGCCTATTGCTAGAAGTCTCACTCTATAGTTTTGCCTCGATGCCCATGTTTTTCCTGTCAGCCTCCTATTGTAACCATGAACCTGTTTAACCACCCTACCTATGCAAACCCTTGATTGGCTAAGTACGCTTCGCTCAGCCCCTCTTATAGCATTGTTAGTTGCAGGAGAAGATTGAAGATTCTTGCTTCTTGTTGAAGCTTTTTGGGATATCACACTATATTAATTATTAAATGAAATCATCTATATATTGGTAATGGGTGGAAGGCTAAGCCTTTTGCTTGGTGTTTTGTTCCACTCATGCCGCCCTAGGAACCGTATAAACCGGTGTTAGGTTCCTTGATTATGCGTTCCTCACACGGTTGGGGTTATGGGACCCCCTCGATAAACCGCTAAGTGCTAAGTCTTTTCCAGCAAGTCCCAACATTGGTATCATTTGCCTAAACAACTAAAACTTGCTGAGGGAGTAATTAACCCGAGGATTAATTAATCAACCCCCCTGGGCCAGTGCTCGATTTGAGTGTTGGTCCAAACTTGAGTCGTGTGCGGTACCCCCTTGGCCACTTGGGTTTTTGGTCACTGTACGCTGTGCTCATCCGGTCGTGGCCTGAGACTAGATACGCGCGGCTACTATCAGGGTGTCGGCACGCCGGGAGGATTTGCTGGATTAGCCTTACCTTAGTCGGAGTATCTTGAGCATGGGATTCCGAGGATACTCGGGCCTTCCCACCTTGGAGTTGCGACTCCGCGGATCGTAGGCTTGTCATGGGCCAAGTTGGAACACCCCTGCAGGGTTATGAACTTTCGAAAGCCGTGCCCGTGGTTATGTGGCAGATGGGAATTTGTTAATATTCGGTTGTAGAAAACTTGACACCATGTTCCAATACACTACCGGCGTGAGTACCGTGACGGTCATTTTCCGAAAAGGATTCGGGAAGTGAACACGGTGGGGTTATGTTTGACTTGCTTTAGTTAGGATCACTTCGTGATCATCTCTCGACCGAGGCACTTCTCTTCTCGCTCTCTTTTACGTAAGCTAGTGCTAGTGCTGCTGCAACCTCTTGTTCTTTCTTCAGCCTTGTACCACACCCAAGGCTTAGATAGTCGTGTTACCCGGGAACGGGATTGCTGAGTCCTCTGTGGCTCACAGTTACTTCACCACACCAGATGCAGGTACCATGGTGAGCTACACAGGCGATGGTACTGAGCTAGACTGGGAGTACGACGAGGAGCGTAGCCATTACTACGTGAACTATCCGGTTGATCAGTAGAGTTTCTACTAGGATTCGATCTAGACCTGTGGTTTAATGTTATGTTTGGTATCTTTCATTTGGATCTTTACCCTTAGATGGGCTGTGATGTTTATTTGAATGATGTTTGGACATGTAATGATTTGTGTGACATGGCGAGTGTAAGCCAACTATCTTTTCAGCTTTCATCCCTATTTTTACATGAGATGTGCAAAGGTACCAAACTTGCGATCAGTCCAGAATGGGCTTATATCTTTAAGTTGTGCCTCGACACGTAGGAGATATAGTCCCATCCTGGGCATTACAAGTTGGTATTCAGAGCCTTCTCCGACCTAGAAGCCCCCACTGATTGATCGAATCATTGACAGTCGAGTCTAGGCACACACTGAAAATGTTTTGAGTCCTATATTTATATCGGAGAGTAGGATTTCTTTGCTCCTCATCTCTTTTCACTCTGGTGAGGACTCCTGACGACTACTCTTGCCTCTTCTACTTTCAAAAATTGCACAATTTTTTTTAGGAATCTCGCGAGTATTGTTTGGATTGTTTCGATGTCTTTGTGACGAGAATATTGTTCTCGATGCCTCCTGACATTAGGGGTTGTGGCAGTGTCCCGGGGAGTTGAGCTTCGGGGTATTGTCGTCACAAACATATCGCGACAGTTCTAGAATACTTAAGACGGCCGACATCGAAAACTCTCCTATGCGGTTAGTGGCAAGATAACCCCGACATCACCCAGTACTGGGGAGGTAGTTCGGGAGTATTGCCATAGCTTGTATAGTACATGCGTTTCAAAGGTCCGAGGTAGACGGTTTCTGAGAAAGACTGGTTATGTGTTGAAGGATGGATACAACTGGATGTAGGATTAGAGTTGTGTGCGCGATGCTTCCCCTATATCCCCAACACCTGATTGCATAACTGGAAACTTTCAGAAATTAATAGGTGGGTTCATCCAGTAGATCGTAGGCATTCTTCCAACGAATGCAGGTTACGGAGTTCGGGGTTCTACATTGAATGAAGTGGTTTTATGACCGATGTTCCGATCGGGAGTTGCATCTTAAAGGGTCCTTGGCTATGCTGATCCGGGGATTGCAAAACCCTTTCGTAACACGTTCCATAAGCTTTCAGCACAAAGATGTCGAACGAAGCTCCTATCTTGTGTTTGTTCCATCTGTACCTTGTTGTTTTTTCTTATTTACCTTTTGTCTCCCAGTGGTTTCTCGTGAAGATTGTTGTTATCATTAAACTGAGAATTTCATTTGTTCCTCTTGTTCGAATGATTCTTGTGAAGACTATGTTGCATTTCTATCCGTTGTTTCAGCTTATATCTTCTTTCAATCAATTGCTGATTGGTGGTCATCTCTTTCAGGATGGCTCCGAAACGGGTTCCCAACGCTAACCCAGAGGGTGAAGAGGTTCCAGATCGTCCTCCTTCCCCTCCTCCTCCGTCTGAGGCCTGGAGAGCAATTATGCAGACTACAAACCAGAACACCCAAATGCTTATGCAGATGATGCAGCAAATGCAAGCAAATCAAGCAAATCAGGGTGCTCCAGGAAACCAAGGCAATTTCTTCAACCAACAGCACCATGCTACGCTCAACCAGTTCTTGGCTAATCAACCAAAGGCTTTCAGTTACTGTGTCGACCCTCTCGATGCTGAAGATTGGATAACTGATATCAAGAAGCATTTCGAGTGCAGCAACGTAAGGCCTGAGGACTATGTGAAGTTTGCAGCCTTCCAACTCAAGGACCAAGCAGCTGACTGGTGGCAGCAGTACAAAGACTCCAGAGAAGGGCGTGTGATCTCTTGGGATGATTTCTGCAAGGACTTTTGCTCTCACCACATTCCAACAAGTGTCATCGAGGGTATGCGTGAGCAATTCCGCAACCTGAAGCAAGGCTCTATGACTGTCTACCAGTATAATGTCAAGTTCCAGGATCTTGCCCGCTATGCAAAGCAAGACATACCAGATGCCAAGAGCAAGATCTATCAGTTCCGTGGAGGTCTGAAGGATGAACTTCAACTTGCTCTCACCTTGTTCGAGCCTGATGAGTTTGACAAATTCTATAACATGGCGCTTAAGCAAGAGGCAGCCCAGCTCAAGATGGAGGCTTCCAAAAAGAGGATCCGAGATGCCGTTCACTCCTCCTCATCTTCTCAAGTGGTCGCGAAGCAACAGAGATTTTGGCTTCCTCCTCCTCCAGTGATCCGAGCTCCCTACAACAACAACAACAAGAACTCTAGTGGCCGTGGTTTCTCCCACCCACCCAACCCAAGCAACCAGTCAAAGTTTCAGTCTCAAGGTTCCAAGTCAAGTGCTACTCATTACCGTCCTCTCTCAGAAGTGGTCTGCAACAAGTGTGGCCAGAAGGGTCATTATGCTAACAAGTGCCCCAACCCAAGACGCCTTCCGCCTCCTCCACCTGTCAGCACAGCTATTGTCAAGCATAATCCAAAGTCTGCAAGGGTGAATCTGATGAATGCAGCGCAAGCGGAGAATTCTTCTGATGTGATTTTGGGTAACCTCTCAGTTAACTCTTTTCCTGCAAAAGTCTTGTTTGATTCAGGTGCTTCACATTCTTTCATGTCAAGACCTTTTGCATTGTCACATGATATGCCATTGCAAGCTTTGCCTAGACCGATGTCTGTGCTTTCTCCGGGTTTGCTTATGAACTCCAACAACTTTGCTCCGAATGTATCTATTCGCATGGGTGATTATCGCTTTCTGGCTAATCCGGTGGTTCTCGGCAATACCGACATTGACCTCATCCTCGGGATGGACTGGCTTTCTCAGCATGATGCTCAAATTGATTGTGCAAACAAGGAAGTCAAGATCACTCATCCTAATGAAGACGTGATTATCTTTGCCTCTCGGGATAACACAATCAGGCTTTTCTCTCTCAATGACAAGGGCGAGATTAATGCCATCTCTCAAATTCCGGTGGTTAACGAATACGAAGACGTCTTTCCTGAAGAACTACCAGGCATGCCTCCACACCGGCAAGTGGAATTCGTCATTGAACTCAAGCCTGGTACTGAGCCAGCATGCCGGCGTCCGTACAAGCTATCTCCTGGAGAATTGAAGGAGTTGAAGAAGCAGCTTGATGAACAAGAACGTTTGGGTCTGATCAGGCCTAGTACGTCTCCTTGGGGCTGTGGTGTCTTATTTGTCAAGAAGAAGGATGGCACGGAGCGCCTTTGCGTAGATTACCGGCCATTGAACAAGAAGACAATAAAGAACAAGTATCCGCTCCCCAACATCAATGAACTGTTCGAGCAGCTCAAAGGAGCTAAAGTGCTCTCAAAGCTCGATCTCCGAATGGGCTATCACCAAATTCGCATTCGCGAGGAAGATATCCACAAGACTGCCTTCAGAACGAGCTATGGCTCCTATGAGTATACAGTCATGTCTTTTGGTCTCGCTAATGCTCCACCTACCTTCTCGAGAATGATGCACTACATTTCAACCCCTACACCAGCGAGTTTGTGCTTGTGTATCTGGATGACATTTTGGTTTTCTCCAAGAACGAAGAGGATCACGAAAAGCACCTTCGTCTGGTTCTCGACAGACTCCGTGAACATAAGTTCTATGCCAAGTTCTCCAAGTGCGAATTCTGGCTCGATAAGGTCTTGTATCTGGGCCATATCATCTCCGCTGATGGTATTGCGGTAAACCCCGAGAAAGTTGAAGCAATTGTCAACTGGGAACCTCCTCAGAACGTCAAGCAACTCCGAAGCTTTCTTGGTCTTGCCAGCTATTGCAGAAGGTTCGTTGAGAACTTCTCTAAGATTGCCAAGCCTCTTTCCAACTTGCTGCAGAAGAATGTCAACTACTACTGGTCTCAAGATTGCGAAGTGTCATTCAAAACTCTCAAAGAAAAGCTCGTCTCTGCTCCAGTTCTTACTCCTCCAGATGAGTCCAAGCCCTACGAAGTATTCTGTGATGCTTCTCTTCAAGGACTTGGTGGTGTGCTTATGCAGGACAAGAGAATTGTGGCATACACTTCTCGTCAACTGAAGCCAAGTGAGAAGAACTACCCCACACATGATCTTGAACTAGCAGCTGTGGTACATGCTTTGATTACGTGGAGACACCTTCTGTTGGGCAGAAAAGTCGACATCTTCACCGATCACAAGAACTTGAAGTACATCTTCACACAGCCGAATCTGAACCTCCGCCAGACTCGTTGGGTCGAAATGATCCAAGAGTATGATCCGAGCATCGAATGCACACCTTGCAAGGCGAATGTGATTGCAGATGCTTTGAGCAGAAAGGCATATTGCAACAGCCTCCTTATCAAGCCGTTTCAGCCTGAGCTTTGTGAAGCATTCATGAAGCTCAACCTCCAAGTTGTTCCGCAAGGTTTTCTTGCAAATCTTCAAGTTGCTCCTACCTTGGAAGATCAGATCCGTGAGGCCCAACTCAGTGATGCTATGGTGCAGAAAGTGAAACATGGTATTGCAAAGGGTACTCCTAAATACAAGTGCTATCGCGTTGATGAGCGAGATACCTTGTTCTTTGAGGACAGACTCGTGGTTCCCAAAGGTGATCTCAGGAAGCTCATAATGGACGAAGCACATGATTCCCTCCTTTCCATTCATCCTGGTAGTTCCAAGATGTACCAAGACCTCAAGCAATCTTACTGGTGGACTCGCATGAAAAGGGAGATTGCCCAATTCGTGAATGAATGTGATGTCTGCAGAAGAGTGAAGGCAGAGCATCAACGTCCAGCCGGTCTTCTCCAACCTCTTCCTATTCCCGAGTGGAAATTCGACCACATTGAAATGGATTTCGTCACTGGTTTTCCTAAGTCCAAGAGAGGGAATGATTCTATCTTTGTGGTGATTGACAAGCTTACCAAAGTCGCTCACTTCCTTCCAGTCAAAGAATCCATCAATGCAGCTCAACTGGCAGAATTGTACACTTCTAGAATTGTGTCCTTACATGGCATTCCTCAAGTTATCTCCTCAGACCGTGGAAGTTTGTTCACTTCTAAGTTCTGGGACTCCTTTCAGTCTGCCATGGGCACTAAGATTCGTTTCAGCACTGCATTTCACCCTCAGACTAGTGGTCAAGTCGAGAGAGTGAATCAGATTCTAGAAGACATGCTCAGAGCCTGTGTCATATCTTTTGGCATGAAATGGGAAGATTGCCTTCCATTTGCCGAGTTCTCTTACAACAACAGCTTCCAAGCAAGTGCCGGCAAAGCTCCGTTTGAAATCCTCTATGGCAGAAAGTGTCGTACCCCTCTCAACTGGTCCGAGACGGGTGAACGTCAACTTCTTGGCAATGACTTGATCTCAGAAGCCGAAGAAATGTGCAAAGTCATACGTGAGAATCTCAAGGCCGCTCAGTCGCGTCAGAAGAGCTACTATGACGGCAAGCATCGTGATTTGGCCTTCAACATTGGGGATCATGTATATCTCCGTGTTTCTCCTATGAAAGGCACCCAAAGATTCGGTATCAAAGGAAAGCTTGCTCCTAGATACGTCGGGCCTTTCAAGATCATTGGCAAAAGAGGCGATCTAGCCTATCAACTTGAGCTCCCTTCCAACTTCGCCAATGTTCATGATGTGTTTCATGTGTCTCAACTCCGCAAGTGCTTCAAGACGCCTGAACGCACCATTCCGTTTGAGGAGATTGATCTTCAACAAGACTTGTCTTGCCGAGAGCATCCCGTTGCTATTCTCGAAGAAACCGAGCGCAAAACCCGCAACAAGTCCATCAAATTCTTGAAAGTCAAGTGGTCACACCATACCGACCGAGAAGCTACGTGGGAACGAGAAGATCAGCTTCGTTACGAGTACCTTTCCTTTTTCCAGTCCTAGATCTCGGGACGAGATCTTTTTGTAGTAGAGGAGAGTTTGTAATGCCCCGGATGTAATACTTTCCCTTTTGGGCAATATATATATCTCTGGCTTCATCAATTCCATTCCGGGTTCTTCGTCTTTTCGGGTTTTCGTCTTTTTGTCGTGTGTGTGTGCATTCATCCATATCATGTAGTCATGTGCATTGCATTGCATTGTGTTTTCGTTTGCATCCGGTCCCACTCGTTCCTTCCCGTTGTCCGTTTCGAGTTCCGGAGCTCTCTCACGTGTCCGTGGCATCCCCGAGGCCTACTTTGGTGTTTGGCCGTGTAACGTTTCCGGTTTGGCGTGAGACTTGTCGTGCGATGTTGTTTTGGTGTGTGTAACCCGCCTATCAAATCTCGTCGCGTTTAGAGTTCGTTTGATGCTCCAACAGTTATTCTCGTGGGCTGAAAGTACCTCCTCTTTGAGGCCCAAGACACCCCTCCAACAGCCCACCTAACCAACCCAAACCCCTCCCTTCATCTAGGCCATCCATTTGTGATCGCGTGGCCGAAAACCTCACCTCATTTGGACAACCCTAACTCCTTGTGCCTATATAAACGTTCACCTCCCCCAATTTTCGCGTCTGAAACCCTAATGTTTCCACAGTTCGCCGCCGGTGCTTCCACCGTTGAATCCCGGTGCTTCCACCGTTGAGCCACCGTGTTTCCGACCTCTCTGAGACTGTGCTTCCGTAGTGCTGCAATCGCGCTTCCGACCCGCGTCCGTGCTTCCGAGATCCGACGCGCGGGCCCGCGAGGTCATCTTCAACCTCCGATCCGCCGGAGCTCGCCGGCCGGGATCTTCTCCTCCGCCGCCGCCGCTTCGTCAGCCCGCGCCGACGGCCACCTCGCCCTTCGCCGGCCCCGCCAGCCACCGAAGCTCCCCTCGCCGGCCTCCCTCCTTCCGCCGCCCCGAGGCCCCGAGCCGGAGCTCCGCCGCCCTCTGCCGGCCTCCGCCGCCCGGCTTCCCCAGCCCGCCGCCGTCTCGGCCCTCGCCGCCGGCCGCCGCCGCGCCGGCCGGGCACCGCCGCCTCCCCGATCTCCTTCCCGCCGGCCAAGCCGTCGCGCGCCGCCGCCGCATCGATCGAGGGCGAGGCCCCGATCGGATCTGCCGCCTGGGCCGGATCCCCTAGCGGGCCGAACCCCGAAACCCGTTAGCCCGGATCCGCCAGCCCGTTTGACCGCCGCCGCTGTTGACCCGTTGACCAGATCCGTTGACCGAGGTGGTTTTTTATCACTGAGTCCCTGTTAGATTTAGTTTCTGATGCTGTTTTGATTTGATGATAACTTTTTGTGTGTTGGTCCGATTTGAGTAAATGATATGTCAAAATGATCGTGGAGACATGTACTACGTTTTGTTCCATTGTGCCATGCATGTTTGAGGTCATCTAGATGTCTTAATCTTCATGAGAAGAGTGCTACTTGTTATAAACTGCTATTAGTAGTTGTTTTCATGCAATGTTTGCAATGTGATATCTTGGTGCATGTTTATCCAAACGAAGCAAATGATATGTCCACGTGTTCATCATGAGATGCTCTACATGTTGGTTGCCTTAGCTTGCATGATAGATTTCATCTTGCCATGTTTATCTCCTTTGCAAAGTGCTATGTGGCTGTTATGTTGTTAAACTTGTTACGAGATGCCTAGTTGAGGAGCTTGTCGCTATTGATGTGGATGTCCCCTTGATGCATGCTTAGATGTTTTGGACTCCCCATCATGTGTACTTTGCTGTGGTGCTTACCACTTGCCATGATATGCTTTGAGGTGACTTAAACTTGCTCACAAAGATGCCATGATATTACTACTGTTTTAACACTTAGTGAAATTTCACTAAGTCTGGAATCTGTAATTTCTAGATGCCATGTTTGCTTGATGTTCTAGGCAAATCCATGTTAGTTTTGGGGTGACTCTTGATGTTTCCTTGTTGTATAAGTTGTTGGCTACCCATTCATGCTCTCACATGCTTATTTGGGTGGCTGTAGCATATTTAACTTTTGCTCCCAAGTTGCTATAAAATACTGCTGTCAGGATTTTGTTGTCAAGTTCAAAATGTCATAGCTTGTTGCTATTGATCCATGGCTCCTTTGGAGATGCTCCAATGGAATTGTTTGCTGTAGGAGATGTCTACTTTATGTCCATGCTCATTGCCATGATGTTTGAGTGCTGTAGACTATTTATCTCTTGATCTGAAGTCGCAATGTGGCTGTTTATTTCAGCTTGTGCATGTTTATTGTTTCGGGTGTAACTTTTAGCCCGTTGCTCCGTTTTGAGCAAGTTCTATATGTAACTTGTGTGTTTTTGCATGTAGATTCATAATATCCTCATATTATCATGTTTTGAAGTATTTTTGCTTGTTGCACATTGTCTTGCTCTTTGTGCTGTAACACTGTGCTTCCTATGTAGACTTTCTGTGCTTCCTAAGTGCATCTGTAGTGCTTCCATAGTGCATCAGCCATGCATCCAGTAGTTTTGTGCATTGCATCTTGTTGATTTCGTGCCTTGTGTGTTTGTGTTGAGTAGAGCCGGAAGCTGAGTACGAGTACGAGAACGAGGTTACTACCGAGGTTGAGAACGAGGAGCTCTCTTACGATCCCATCGACGACTCTTCAGGCAAGATGACCGAACCCCGATAACATTACTACCTTTGCCTATTGCTAGAAGTCTCGCTCTATAGTTTTGCCTCGATGCCCATGTTTTTCCTGTCAGCCTCCTATTATAACCATGAACCTGTTTAACCACCCTACCTATGCAAACCCTTGATTGGCTAAGTACGCTTCGCTCAGCCCCTCTTATAGCATTGTTAGTTGCAGGAGAAGATTGAAGATTCTTGCTTCTTGTTGAAGCTTTTTGGGATATCACACTATATTAATTATTAAATGAAATCATCTATATATTGGTAATGGGTGGAAGGCTAAGCCTTTTGCTTGGTGTTTTGTTCCACTCATGCCGCCCTAGGAACCGTATAAACCGGTGTTAGGTTCCTTGATTATGCGTTCCTCACACGGTTGGGGTTATGGGACCCCCTCGATAAACCGCTAAGTGCTAAGTCTTTTCCAGCAAGTCCAAACATTGGTACTATTTGCCTAAACAACTAAAACTTGCCGAGGGAGTAATTAACCCGAGGATTAATTAATCAACCCCCCTGGGCCAGTGCTCGATTTGAGTGTTGGTCCAAACTTGAGTCGTGTGCGGTACCCCCTTGGCAACTTGGGTTTTTGGTCACTGTACGCTGTGCTCATCCGGTCGTGGCCTGAGACTAGATACGCGCGGCTACTATCAGGGTGTCGGCACGCCGGGAGGATTTGCTGGATTAGCCTTACCTTAGTCGGAGTATCTTGAGCACGGGATTCCGAGGATACTCGGGCCTTCCCACCTTGGAGTTGCGACTCTGCGGATCGTGGGCTTGTCATGGGCCAAGTTGGAACACCCCTGCAGGGTTATGAACTTTCGAAAGCCGTGCCCGCGGTTATGTGGCAGATGGGAATTTGTTAATATCCGGTTGTAGAAAACTTGACACCATGTTCCAATACACTACCAGCGTGAGTACCGTGACGGTCATTTTCCGAAAGGGATTCGGGAAGTGAACACGGTGGGGTTATGTTTGACTTGCTTTAGTTAGGATCACTTCGTGATCATCTCTCGACCGAGGCACTTCTCTTCTCGCTCTCTTTTACGTAAACTAGTGCTAGTGCTGCTGCAACCTCTTGTTCTTTCTTCAGCCTTGTTCCACACCCAAGGCTTAGATAGTCGTGTTACTCGGGAACGGGATTGCTGAGTCCTCTGTGGCTCACAGTTACTTCACCACACCAGATGCAGGTACTATGGTGAGCTACACAGGCGATGGTACTGAGCTAGACTGGGAGTACGACGAGGAGCGTAGCCGTTACTACGTGAACTATCCGGTTGATCAGTAGAGTTTCTACTAGGATTCGATCTAGACCTGTGGTTTAATGTTATGTTTGGTATCTTTCATTTGGATCTTTACCCTTAGATGCGCTGTGATGTTTATTTGAATGATGTTTGGACATGTAATGATTTGTGTGACGTGGCGAGTGTAAGCCAACTATCTTTTCAGCTTTCATCCCTATTTTTACATGAGATGTGCAAAGGTACCAAACTTGCGATCATTCCAGAATGGGCTTATATCTTTAAGTCGTGCCTCGACACGTAGGAGATATAGTCCCATCCTGGTCATTACACTTATGCTTCAAAGTAGCACCATGATCTTCATGATAGAGAGTCTCCTATGTTGTCACTTCCATATACTAGTGGGAATTTTCATTATAGAACTTGGCTTGTATATTCCAACGTCGGGCTTCCTCAAATGCCCTAGGTCTTTGTGAGCAAGCAAGTTGATGCACACCCACTAGTTTTCTTTTGAGCTTACATACACTTATAGCTCTAGTGCATCCGTTACATGGCAATCCCTACTCACTCACATTGATATCTATTGACGGGCATCTCCATAGCCCATTGATATGCCTAGTTGATGTGAGACTTTCTCCCTCCTTTTGTCTACCACCACCTTCTGTTCGACCCATAGTGTTATGTCCATGGCTCACGCTCATGTATTGCGTGAAGAGTTGAAAAATTTCGAAAATGTAAAGTATGAAAACAATAGCTTGGCTGACACCGGGATGGGCATGAGGGGTACCTTGTGTTAAGAAAAGGGAAGCATAAAAGACTATATGATTTTGTAGGGATAACGTTCTTTAGCATTGATATTTTGAAATACTCGATTGTTTGTTGGGATGCCCGAGTATTAAATTATTTTATGTCAAATGATAGACTATTGCTTTGAATCACTCGTGTCTTAATATTCATGCCATGATTAGACTACATGATCAATATTATGCTAGGTAGCATTCCACATCAAAAATTATCTTTTTATCATTTACCTACTCGAGGACGAGCAGGAATTAAGCTTGGGGATGCTGATACGTCTCCATCGTATCTATAATTTTTTATTGTTCCATGCCAATATTATACAACTTTCATATACTTTTGGTAAATTTTTATACTATTTTTGGGACTAACATATTGATCCAGTGCCCAGTGCCAGTTCCTGTTTGTTGCATGTTTTTTGTTTCATGGAATATCCATATCAAACGGAGTCCAAACGGGATAAAATCAGACGGATATTTTTTTTGGAATATATGTGAGTTTTGGGAAGCGGAACCAACATGAGACGATGCCCGAGTGGCCCACGAGGGTGAGGGGCGCGCCCTGGGCCCTCGTGGCCACTCCGTAAGGCGGTTGATGCCCTTCTTTCTCCGCAATAAAGCTAATATCTGAATAAAAATCGTGTCAAAAATTCAGCCCAATCAGAGTTACGGATCTCCGGGAATATAAGAAACGGTGAAGGGCCAGAATCTGGGAACGCAGAAACACAGAGAGACAGAGAGACAGATCCAATCTCGGAGGGGCTCTCGTCCCTCCCACGCCATGGAGAACATGGACCAGAGGGGAAACCCTTCTCCCATCTAGGGAAAAGGTCAAGGAAGAAGAAGAAGGAGGGGGGCTCTCTCCCCAGCGCTTCCGGTGGCACCGGAGTGCCGTCGGGGCCATCATCGTCACCGCAATCTACACCAACAAATTCACCGCCGTCATCACCAACTCTTCCCCCCTCTATGCAGCGGTGTAACCCCTCTTCTACCCACTGTAATCTCTACTTAAACATGGTGCTCAACACTATATATTATTTCCCAATGATGTATGGCTATCATATGATGTTTGAGTGGATCTGTTTTGTCCTATGGGTTAATTGATGTTGTGATTGGTTTGAGTTGCATGTTTTATTATTGGTGTTGTCCTATGGTGCTCTCCGTGTCGCGGAAGCGTGAGGGATCCCCACTGTAGGGTTTGTAATATGTTCATGATTTTCTTATGGTGGGTGGCGTGAGTGACAGAAGCACAAACCCGAGTAAGTTGGTTGTTTGCGTATGGGAATGAAGAGGACTTGATACTTTTATGCTATGGTTGGGTTTTACCTTAATGATCTTTAGTAGTTGTGAATGCTTGCTAGAGTTCCAATCATAAGTGCATATGATCCAAGAAGAGAAAGTATGTTAGCTTATGCCTCTCCCTCAAATAAGATTGCAATAGTGATTACCGGTCTAGTTATCGATTGCCTAGGGACAAATAACTTTCTCATGACAAAACGCTCTCTACTAAAACTAATTTAGTTGTGTCTTTATCTTAACAGCCCCTAGTCTTTATTTACGTGCTCTTTATATTCTTGCAAACCTATCCCACAAAAACCACAAAGTACTTCTAATTTCATACTTGTTCTACGTAAAGTAAACGTCAAGCGTGCGTAGAGTTGTATTAGTGGTCGATAGAACTTGAGGGAATATTTGTTCTGCCTTTAGCTCCTCGTTGGGTTCAACACTCTTACTTATCGAAAGAGGCTACAACTGATCCCCTACACTTGTGGGTTATCACCGTGCTGCTTTTTACCGTGCCTGCTGGAGCCAGGGCTGCCCGCCGCGCCAAACCAGGCGATGGGTGCACTGTAAACCAGTGTTTAGCGCGTGACGCGTTAGGCGGCTGTTGGAGATGCTCTCAATGCCCACATTCTTCCCCTTCGTCGTCTAGGTGCCTCAGTCCACCTCGTTTGTGGAGCCCACTCCTGGCTTGTCTTCGTTCTGGAGCACGCGTCGGCCCCATTCATGAGCCCTTGATCTTTGACTTTGAGCCGGATCCTACTCACCGTTGTTGGAGATGTTGATGATACGTCTCCAACGTATCTATAATTTTGTATTGTTCCATGCCATTATATTATCTGTTTTGGATGTTTAATGGGCTTTAATATACACTTTTATATGATTTTTGGGACTAACCTACTAACCCAGAGCCCAGTGCCAGTTTATGTTTTTTCCTTGTTTTTGAGTATTGCAGAAAAGGAATACCAAACGGAGTCCAATTGACCTGAAACTCAACGGAGGTTGTTTTTGGACCAGAAGAAGCCCACGTAGTACCAAAGATGGACCAGAGGAGTCCCGAGGCCACCACGAGGGTGGGGGCGCGCCCTACCCCCCTGGGCGCGCCCCCCTATCTCGTGGCCGCCTCGGGGACCCCCCTTACTTGTTCCTGACTCCAACACCTCTTATATATACCCAAACTTCTAGAACATAACCTAGATCGGGAGTTCCACCGCCGCAAGCCTCTGTAGCCACCGAAAACCAATCTAGACCCGTTCTGGCACCTTGCCAGAGGGGGGAATCCCTCTCCGGTGGCCATCTTCATCATCCCGGCGCTCTCCATGACAAGGAGGGAGTAGTTCACCCTCGGGGCTGAGGGTATGTACCAGTAGCTATGTGTTTGATCTCTCTCTCTCTCTCTCTCTCTCTCTCTCTCTCTCTCTCCCTCTCTCTCTCGTGTTCTTGAGATGGCACGATCTTGATGTATCGCGAGCTTTGCTATTATAGTTGGATCTTATGATGCTTCTCCCCTTCTACTCTCTTGTAGTGGATTTAGTTTTCCCTTTGAAGTTATCTTATCAGACTGAGTCTTTAAGGATTTGAGAACACTTGATGTATGTCTTGCGTGGGATACCCGTGGTGACAATGGGGTATTCTATTGATTCACTTGATGTACGTTTTGGTGATCAACTTGCGGGTTCCGTGACCTTGGGAATCTATGCATAGGGGTTGGCACACGTTTTCGTCTTGACTCTCTGATAGAAACTTTGGGGCACTCTTTGAAGTTCTTTGTGTTGGTTGAGTAGATGAATCTGAGATTGTGTGATGCATATTGTATAATCATGCCCATGGATACTTGAGGTGACAATGGAGTATCTAGGTGACATTAGGGTTTTGGTTGACATGTGTCTTAAGGTGTTATTCTAGTACAAACTCTAGGATAGATCAAACGGGAAGAATAGCTTCGTGTTATTTTACTACGGACTCTTGAATAGACCGATTAGAAAGAATAACTTTGAGGTGGTTTCGTACCCTACAATAATCTCTTCGTTTGTTATCCGCTATTAGTGACTTTGGAGTGACTCTTTGTTGCATGTTGAGGGATAGTTATATGATCCAGTTATGTTATTATTGTTGAGAGAACTTGCACTAGTGAAAGTACGAACCCTAGGCCTTGTTTCAAAGCATTGCAATACCGTTTGTGCTCACTTTTATCATTAGTTACCTTGCTGTTTTTATATTTTCATATTACAAAAACCTATATCTACCATCCATATTGCACTTGTATCACCATCTCTTCACCGAACTAGTGCACCTATATAATTTACCATTGTATTGGGTGTGTTGGGGACACAAGAGACTCTTTGTTATTTGGTTGCAGGGTTGTTTGAGAGAGACCATCTTCATCCTACGCCTCCCACAGATGGATAAACCTTAGGTCATCCACTTGAGGGAAATTTGCTACTGTCCTGCAAACCTCTGCACTTGGAGGCCCAACAACGTCTACAAGAAGAAGGTTGCGTAGTAGACAACAGTTAACAACTTGGCCAAGGCATGGGAGTTGTGTGTTATTGTGTTGTGGAGTAAGAAGAGGAGGAGCACACGGAGAAGGAAGCATGTGCGCGCTAAAAATAATCACCCACCCTGAAGTCACCCACCAATCCACCATACCACCACACACATAGAGGCTAAGGCGCACGCGTACACTGAAACAACTATTTTTTAGGGAAAAGCAAAGCTTTATTGCTTACGTGTGCATAGGCATATCACCCAAGGCACAGCCTGTTAGGAGCCCCTCCTAACTTGTACTCGTACATGTACAGGGCCTGGCCTCTTGGGCCAGCTCATGGGCTTTCCCCGCTCCTGACCCACTGCTGCATCTACAAGTACACAGTAGAAGGCTACGAACAGGGTATCCAGTGGATCACGGCAGGAACCTGGCGGCGGCTCTCTCCTCTTCCCCTACCTCCAGCTCACCTCTGTTCGTCCCCTTTCTCTCATTCGTGTATCCAATTCCTATAATAGCTACTGGATTCGTAGGATGAAGTGAGTATAGATCGTGAGTACCGCATCTGTATCCTAACATATGGTATTCAGAGCCAGTAAAAATCTCCCCAAAAATTTCCACCCACCACTATGCCTGACTTCCTCAACTGGCATCAGCGACATCACCATTTCCGATCTAGAGCAGGCTCCTCGTTCCCTCGTCTACCCACCAGAGTGGGATGCCATGTACGCCACAGTGCAGACGATATGGTATCTCACATCCTTCATCTCCAGGATTGAGGGCATGACTGCTGAGCTCGTTGCTGCTAACGCACGGCTCGACTTGGTTTCTTCCTTGTCTAAAAAACCACCGGCCCTGATTGTGCCCAGCACCGACATCACCATAGACCCCACCATTGTCTCCTCCTCCACCGCCAAGGCCCCGGAGGTCCTCGAGCTCGTCCATGATTCGTCCTCGATGTGCATCGCGATAGTGCCTGTCACCTGTTCCATGGAGTGCTCGATCCAGGTCGACACCATCGACAGCATCAACGAGGTCCATGACACCGCCACCGCCGTCCACCTCGACCACGGCCAACAGCATCGACAAGGTCCATGACATTGCCTCTACCGTCCACCTCGAGCCCACGGTCGACAGCATTGACAAGGTCCATGACGCCACCACCGCTGTCCACCTCGACCCCACAGTCAACCCCATCCACCAAGCGGTCGAGCTTGCAGTCGACCGCACCATTGATGCCACAATGACTATAGTCTCCACCGACGTCTCCTTCTCCACCTTCAAGGCCCCAGAGGTCCTCCAGATCATCCATGATGCGTCCCTGGACTCCATCGACGACAAGCTCGTGACCTGTTCGACAGGATGCTCGAACGAGGACATCGGCAAAGGGGCATTCCCACCTCCAATCATGACAGTGTCGCTGCTCTCAACGGGAGCACTAACGCTCGTCGCCGATCTCTTTCACTCGGGCACCGATGCCATAAATTCTATCTAGCCGTTCTGGAACCATGACCTGGACGTCTCCCCGGCCACAAGGCATGCATGGCTGCTGCTACGGGCGACACCATGGCCATCGTTTCTGGTGGATCATATTGTAGAGGAAAATGAGATTCAACCCACCCCGTGGCCGTCGTTTGCTTGCTCTCATCAAGGTATGACTCTGAATCTTAAAGGGTTGCTACTACAAGTTACTTACGGAAAGAAGAATTTATTTGGTGATCTGAATTGTCTGAGAGCATCCTGGATCTGGAGGTATCTACTAAGTGTGCCATCAGAGGAAAAGGATGATTCATGTTTTTGTAAGCAGTTATTTCATGAAGGTAAAAAGTGGCTTTTACAACTATGTGCTTGCTCTATTACTACGGCTCCTCAAGTGAAGCATTCCAATCTACCTATCACGACTGCACATCTATTTCCGAGCATGCAGAAAATGGCTGCTCTAAGCACTGAACATTCAAGCAAACAAATGTTCAGTTCATGCAATTTGGGCCGTATGAGCTAGTCTGCTACAAGCTTCAGGGTTCAATATCCAGTTTGTTTACTAGTGTTGTTGTTCAGACTGTACTCTCTGCATATCCTATTGATTCACTTCTTCTGTGGGAATTTGGTAGATGTGCTGTGAAAGACACTGTTCTGCTCCATGGCATAGCTTGTGGTTGCGCCTCCGGTGACTCTGGATATGTGTGGTGGCCACGGGATCAGCAGCCAAGTATGAAGCATGATTTGCAAGAATGGGCGCCTCCTATTCAGTCTGCTCAAGAGCTGCTGCATTGGCCTTTTTGGGAGACATCTTCTTTGCTTCATATGGTGGTGACAACTGTCGCTGATAATTGTCATGCGATAGTAAAGCTACAACAGGTTCTTGGAGAAGGAACTCTCGTTTTGCAAGGTAATTGCAACAAGACAGAGTTGCAACCACTACTGTGGCCCTCATTTCCATACAAATGGCAAGCAGTACACGTATGGTTAGAACTACCCAAGTATGAACAAGGACAGCTCACTTCCTTAGTTTCCACTGAGTCAAGCAATTGTTGTGAGGCTGGTCAAAGAGAGTGAAATTCAACATTCTATTCGTTTTCCGTAAGTGCTCTAAGCATTCCCAATGGAAAGTTGCATGGCTACTCAGTTCCAAGACGAGAACGTCTTCTAGCAGGCTTTGTCTTATGCCATGACCATCATTTGATTGCTCTACTGAAGGAGTTACTCTGCCACCACAAGTCATTTATGTGATGAAGAGTTTATCTGGTAATTTGAATTCCCGTATCGCTTTCTCAAGGTATTTTCCAAATCTGCAACCGAAGTCTAAATTTGGTCAAACAAATGTCCACCTGAAGCTTCCATGGCCATCTGGTTCTTGCGATTGCCGAGCAGTGCAAGTGCGTAAAGAACTGCCTAAGGGAATAATTCATATTATGTGTATGTCAGTGCGCTTGGTTGTTTTGAGTCAAGAAGAATTTAAAGGCAGTTGTCGTGCTTCAATCAACTTCCACACTAACAATGCATGGGAATGATGCTCTAATCTCCTTGGGAATTGCATAAGGATACTTCCAGTGCAGCTCTCATGCTCGTGGATTTTGAAACAGGACAAAAATGATTCAGATTTCAGTGGTCATGACAAGCTCCTTCACAACAAGCAGCGATTGGTTGCTCTAAGTACAACACTTCCGAGTAGTGTCTGTCTTCAGTTCATGCAATTTTGGCCATTATTGTATTTTGCTCCAGCTGGTATCACGATGCAATGACAATGGGACAAGCATCAATCGCGGGACAAAAATTCACAACATATTTTTATGTTGCCTCGTTCCCTTTCTGAACAAATATTAAGTGAGGTTAATCATGGCTGGTATGTCGACACTCTCAAACTATTTGCGATCCAGGCTATACAATTTGCAACAGAGATTCGTTATTCATATTCCAGTCTATTGGGTAGTGTATCATTCTCCTTTGGGAAAAAACAAATGTTTCGCTGGACTCCAGATACTTCAGCTAGTGGCGACCGCCTTGAGCAATTGTGGGAACCCGGAGGCCTTGCGAGCTATATATGCAGTACATGTGCATTGACTTTTCCGATGCATTACTTGTTTGAAGTCTGGCTTGCATATGAGACTCCTATATGCATCCAGTTGAGAATGGAGAAGCCAATGGCCAACGGCGAACTAAATCACTGGATGACCATCCATTTCTTGCCTGGAACATTGGAGCTTGATTGCAGACTTGACAAACTCATAGCACTATGGGGGTTCTTGCTGCCATTCTGTAACACCCCCTTGTATTAAGCACTGTGACATTTTTGTTAATCATGCCATGTCATGTTCATTTGCAAAGCTAATCACAGTGGTTAAACAAAGCAACTCAAATTTGCCCCTGAAAATTCAAATTCAAATTTAAAGGCAAATTGAAGTTATTCCAAAAATTATGGGAAAATGTTCATCATTCAGCAAATATTCCAAAATAAATGTTGTTAGTGAAAACAACATCACCATCAACTCCATTAATGGGCTAGTGCATTTAAACAGTGCCAAAACAGCACATTAAATGCCTTTTCATTTTTGTAAATTTCAAAAATGATCCAAATATGCTCAAACCAATTTTTGGTGATGGGTAATATTGCAACCTATCATTTGGGTCAACTCACACTTTTTACTAAAGTCTTCTGGATGCCAATCATTTCCTTTTCCTCTCTGATAAATAAATAAAAGAGAAAGAAGAAGGAAGAGAGTTACCTGACGCTAGAGGCGTGGCCTAAGCCGGCCCAGCCCGCGCGCCAGTCCCTTCCCCCACCTGCTCCCGCCACCGTGTCGAACACCCCGTGGGCGCGCGCGCTCGCCGCCGCTCTCGCCGCCACCTGCCGCCACAGCGCCTTCCACCGACGATACAGGAGCGGGGAGAGGATAAGGAGGAGCCCCTCGTCCTCCCCTGCCATTTCCCCCCCTCGCCTGGCTCGCTCTCCCTCGCCCTCTCTCTCCCAGATCTCCACCTCGCCGAAAGTCGTCGCCGTCACCATCGTCGATCCCGCGCCCACCGTCCCCGTTCTGCCTTGCCAAGATGACGTAGCGCGCCGCCGTCAAGCTCCTCTTCGTCTGGTGCAAGCCATTGGTGCTGGGGAGCGCTGCACCGAGCTCCTCGACGCCTTCTTCCTCCTCGGTCCCGACGCGCTCCGGCGACGAATCCGGCCCCGTCGAGCCTTCTCCGAGCAGACTTTGAACGGCTACTCCCTCTGTGAGGCACTTCCCTCCTCCCAACCCTCTTCTCTCGCTCGCTAGTACGACATAGCCGCCTCTCCGCGCCACCGTGCTCCGGTCGCCGCCGTGCACCTCGTCACCGTGACCACGGCCATCTTCATGCTAGCCAGAGCCCACCGTCGTACTCCTGGGGTTCCCAGGAGCACAATGAGCGCACGCGCGCACCTCCCCAAGTACCGGAGCGCAGTTTCGAAGAAGCCCGACTCCGGCCGTCCGCCGCGGAGCTCGCCGCCGGCGTTCCCGGCCGCCGTAGCCCGCGCCACCACCACCGTTGAGCTCCCCGTCGTCTCCCCGATCGAACGCCACCGACCCCGCTCGATTTGGTGGCCTGTAGCCAAAACCCGACGCGCGCCCGAGCCCTCCGCCATGTTTCGTGCCCGCCGGCGGCTAGCCGCCGGCCGTCCGACGTGGCCCGGGTGGCTCCCACCCCCTGGGTCACTGCCAGTGGCCCCCACGGGCTCCAGTTGACTGGGTTGACCTAGTCAACTGCTGACTGGGCAGCCCAGTGTCGCTGACACGCGGGCCCCACCGCATAGTTAGTTAAATAAAACGTTTTTATAAATAAACTTAATTAGTAATACTAATCAGTCACTGACATGTGGGGCCCAACAGTTAATTAGTCTCTGTTTAGTTAATTTAAACACGGTTAGAGTCACTGTCTATGACAGGTGGGCCCCACTGGTCAGTTTGACCTGGTCAGCTGGTCAGCCGACCACTGACGTCACTGTGACGTCATGCTGACGCAATAAGTCATTTCTGTTAATAAAAATAATTTTAGAAAAAGCTAAAATCTTTATAAATTCATATCTTTCTATCCGTAGCTCGGATGGAAAAACTTTCTACATGAAAGTTGCTCAGAACGACGAGACGAAGCCAACCATGCTACTTGTTTCCGTGTCGGGACCCTCTACGGAGGTGAACCCGCAACTTTTAGCCCGTTTCCGGTAGATGAATAGTGCACATACACCGTTTAATAATCCCAGTTAATTCCTAAAAATAACTAATATAACTTAGACATGTTTTTAGGCAACCCTGCACTGCACATTAGCCTAGCACGCTTTGTGATGCTTGTATTCTGTGTATTTATCTGTTTCTTCCCCCCCTCTTCTCTCTCGGTAGAGTCCGACGCTGACGCCGCTCCAGAGACCGACGCCGTCCCGGTGATAGGTTCCCCCTCCGACGACCTTGCTTTTGCCACCGAGCAACCAGGCAAGCAACCCCCCCTTTGATCATTCCGATATCGCCTATGTCTATTCTCTCTTATTCTTGCATTAGAATTGCTGCTACTGCTCCCGCTCCTATTACTGCTGCATAGCCTGTTTTTGTAATACTGTTGATACCTGTCTTTATTCCTAAACTGCTTAGTATAGGTTGGGTAGCACTGCTGTGGTCCCGCTTTCTCGTAGTTGCCTCGCATAGTACCCTTGCCTCGATCAAGCGATCGAGCCCCTTCCCCTGACCTTCTTCACATCACCGCACACCCCCTAATATGCTCGACTCCGCAGAGTTAACATCGGGTGACGAGGGTGATACCTCTGAACTCACTTCCGATGTTGTCCCTGTAGTATAGCTAGCTCGTTGTGGGTTACCGAGGGTGATTCCTCTTCCCACCTCCGACTTAGCTTTTGTCGTGCATCCGCTATGGTGATTACCGCCGAGGGTGATTCCTCCGGTATCACCTTAACGGGACTTGTCGTTTAGGAATCCAACGAGGGTGATTCCTCGGATTCCTCATCGGCATGGAAACCACACGGATGCCCTGGTTTACCGTACCGTGTTTAAAGACGTATCGATCCCCGAGGCCGGACGTCGCCAGGAACAAAGGCGTGCGGCCAGAGGTATCGTGCGTCTGAAGACACTTTATAGTTACTACTACACATGTTGGATAGAGACGGGTTGACCCTGAGGGGTACCCGCGAGTGCCTTTGAGGCGTGAGCTGTGGAGTCGGGTGACCAGTGAGGGTACCCGCGAGATAACTACGAAGCGTGGCCGGTCCTGTAAGGTCCTTGTCACAAGTCTTCGAGACGGGACGTCGGGGCCACCGGTGTGGTGGCAACGCTCGTTACCGCGCGCTCCCAATCCACTAAGCGATTTGGATATTTGATCCGAGGGGCCTTCGGGTCCGATAGCACTAACCACCACGTGGGTGTGAGTGGGTGCTCTGCGTCGTATACTTCAGCCGGAGTCGTCACGACGTCAGCGATTGAGCGGCCCGTTCGGATTGGACCCAGAATGCAACTGCGTGCTTGTATAAGGGGTTGCTAGGTCTGCTACCGAACGGCCTCGCAACGTGCAGGAGCGTCCGGGGCGATGGCCAAGACCCCCGGGGGCATAGGCTTAGTCCGGCGTGCTCGATCCTCTCTGGCGGTTTCCGGTCGGGTTGCGTCGTGTTGTTTAGCCGAGGCCGGGCAGGACCCAGCAAGTGTGTCCGGCCGGAGTTAAGCAAGCGTGGTGGGTAAGTTGGTGCACCCCTGCAGGGAAGAAAACATCTATCGATAGCCTGTCCTACGGTAACGGACACTCGGAGTTGTATCCACTTCGGTACAACTAGAACTGGTGACTTGAGATATGAGGTAGGGCTCTGGGATTGCTTTCTCGCAGGGAGTCGAGGAAGGATCCCCGGCCGAGGTTGATATTACTATGAACACTTTACATTATGATGTACTAATCTGCACCCTTCTAATTGCTGCAAGACCCTGAAGATGCTAGTCTTCGTCAGGACTAGGCTTTTTCCCTCTCTACTCTGGCTTTCTGCAGACTAGTCCACCCACATAAAGCCTCCTTTGAAAATGATGCATTGCTTAGTATAGATCTGATGTAAGTCTTGCTGAGTACTTTGGATGAGTACTCACGGTTGCTTTGCTTCCTCTTTTGTCCTACCCGCATGACAAACCAGACGACGGAGCCATGGTGCCTGCAGCCCCCGTTGACGACTACTACTACCAGCCCGAGGCTGGCTACTACTATTACCCGGCCGGCGAGTACTTCTACGAGGAGCCGGCGGACGACGACCAGGAGTAGGATCGGAGGTCCCAGGCAGGAGGCCTGCGCCTTTTCGATCGTAGCTTTTCTTTTGCCCCGCCTGTGTAACAGGCCTATTTCAGTACTGTGTTGTATCTGTACCCAGATACCTAACGCTTCCGCTAACCTTGTGTATGGCACTTGTTATGTATTCGAGCCCTCGAGGCCCCTGGCTTGTAATATATAACTTGTATGTATTTATTTATGTTTTAGAGTTGTGCTGTGATTCCTTCACGTGAGTCCTTAGGCTTGATCGTGTGCATTTGCATGTATGATTAGTGCACGGTCGGGCCGGGGTCGTCACAGGTTGGTATCAGAGCCGACTGCCTGTAGGAACCCCTTTCCAACTCCTTGGTCGAAGTCGAGTCTAGAGGTCAAAAACTGTTTTACTAACTTGGCTGTGTGGCTTATGGCCCCACGTCGCCACTTGGGTGGTGTAGCTTCTTTTTATTCCTCGTCTGTATTCTGGGACTCTGAATTTCTCTCCTATTCGGGTTAAACGATTTTACTAACTCCGACATTAGGTTCTCGTAACTGCTTCCTCCCGGAGAGCCCCCCCCCCCAATCCCGAAGTTGGCGTATCATCATCAAAAGACTCCGAAGATACTCCACGAAGTTTCCGAGACCATTAGGCCACTGCTTTGCAGTCCCTGACCACCGTTAAACCCCAAAGGATAACTACCTACACCTGTCGTTCCTATATTCGTCCCAGTACCCTCGGGTTCTATCCGACATATCGTAACACTATCCGACATTTCGAGAATTCTCGGAACCTATTGCCTTGCAGTCCTGTTCCGCTTGATCACACCTATGAATAAGTCCTCATACTTACCGGGGATTCGTTCATCCCTAGTTGATCAAGTGTTTCGCAACATACTTCCCATTATTAATCGATCTCCCGAAGGACCTCTGCAGCCTACTGCTGTTGGTTACCTTGCCGGCCTGAATTATGGATAATTCCATATGTCTGGCAATATTCATCGTTACCCTTTGACACTGTCATTTTGGTCTTATTGAGTCAACATGAGTGTGAATGCACGCAATCATTAGTTGATCCTTCTAAATTATCTTCTTCGGCTCAGACCTTATTCCGAACATGAGCTGGTTCTCGGTAAATCAATCCTTGATTGATTAGCCATCTAATTCAATTCAACGTGCTCATCTTTTTATCAGAGCCTCTGCCTCTGATTCCTCGACTTTGGAAATTGTAACTCTTTGCATTTAAGCTTCGGCTTATCCAGATAATTTCCATAAACTGATGCCCTTGCATTCTCCTTCTTCTGGTTGAGTACCGATACTCACATCAGATCCTTTGCCGACCACCTGATTTTTGTTGGATTAATATCCGACACTGCCCTCCATATTCCATAACCTTGTTAGTTTCCCCTGATACATAATACCTTCGGTAAATTGTATCCCCCGTCTTGTCAACCATACTCTGCTTCTCAAGCTTATGCTACTTACCCCTGAAGTTTGTGGTATATGTTCTTAAGTTGCCCCGATGGGTTGAACATATGCTTTCTCTAGTCTGTGTGAATCAAAAGCTATGCGAGATATATCCACTCGCGTTCTGTCGAATAAATTTTCGACTCTACAATTTCTTCGAAGACGAGGAGTGAATGAAAGGTAATGCATTGAAGAAGTGGGAGTCGACCTTGAACCTTGTGTTCATGCCCATGGACCCGATGTAGAACTTATCATGGAAGCTGCTCGAAAAATAATTTTACTTCCTTGGTACAAGTTCATCTTGTACCTGTGAATTGATCCTTTGCAATCGTGGTTCCGACCATATTTTCCCCTTGATCCCATCTCCCGGACAAGTTAAAATACTTGTCTTCTACAGATCAACTCACCTATCCAACCTCTATCCTGATCTACCTTCAAGTATTGCCCCATGTTATCTCGAGGATATTGCGTCATTGCACTACCTCTAGTGAACTCTTATTGGAATGATACTCCATCATATCATTCCTTGTCTGATCGGCTATATCATCTTCGTGCTAATTTTAACCGTGATAACGGGCCCCTATGCCCGTAGCCAAACTTCCGACGATGAGTTAAGCTTACGTCGATCTTCTTCATTTTATCATTTCACCTCGAACCACAAGCTTATTTCGAGCTTGTGCCGTATCCGTGGTTTCATTAACCTTTCGCTTCATCATCCCTTTTTCTTGATGTCGTCGCTATTCGATGGCATCTTCGTGAAACCTCTCGACAAAATGTTTCTTGATCTATTATCCATTCACCGCTGTATGGGTAACATCACGATTCTTCCCTCGTCCCTTTACCTAAATAATTTTGAACTTGCTACCCTATCTTGTATATCATGCTCCGCTTTTCCTTGGGAAATGATATACCCCTAACGCTTGAGTGTACACACATTTTCCTTTCCATTTGTTTGTTTAACCTTTCTTACCAAGTTCTGTTTAATTATCATCAGGACTTGACAAGTCTGATTCTTCTTCTTTCGGATGGATCCTCTGTTTCCACCTCGCCCGGAGACTCAGCTTGTGCTTCGCACCTGGGCTCGAGATGCCCCTGGGTTTCCGGCCATTCTAGTCGCTCTCCTGACCAGGCTGGGCTACCGCTGGTACCCCGAGTACATGGTCTACGAGGAGTATCGCGAGTTCAACCAGGAGCAGTATTATGCTGATGTTCGAATCTACGACCGGCAAGATGACTCAGGCACTGAGCTGTACCGCTTTCGCGGTAGTGGAGTGACGGTTGCGATGGCAGTCCATGATGCTGCCTACGCTGCTGTCGTACGCCTCCGAGGAGAGCACAGAGATAGCTTGGATGCCTCTGAGTTTCGGTACATTCCGTATGCACCTGCTGGAGATGAGACTGGATACTACTCAGCTATCTGTGCCCCGTATGAGAGTCGACGATATGACCCGCAGGTTCTGATTCAGCACACTCAGGCTCTGGATCGTACTGCTCGGGCCCTGGCGGTTGAGTTGTCCATCACTCGGACAGTTCTTTACCAGACATTGACGCAGTTGCTTATGCATCGCGCCAATTGCGTCCGCATGAAGAGAATTATCCAGTGCATGATCTTGAACTTGCTGCAGTGATCTTTGCATTGAAGCTATGGCGACATTACCTTCTCGGTAACCGGTGTGAGATTTATACTGATCATCAAAGCTTGAAGTATTTATTCACTCAGCCGGATCTCAAACTCCGCCAACAGCGATGGTTGGAAACTATTTTTGAATACGACTGCGGTATTTCTTATACCCCTGGCAAGGCTAATGTGATGGCCGATGCCTTGAGTCGCAAGTCATACAGCACCAACCTCAAGGTTAAGCGAGCTCAGCCTCGTCTTTATGAGGAATTACGCAAGCTGAATCTGCATATCGTTCCACAGGGTTCGCTTAATGACCTTGTGATACAGCCGGATCTTGAGAAGGCTGTCAAGGTAGCGCAAACCAAAGATGCTTACGTTGATGTTATGAAGCAGGAACTTCATCTTCCGAAATACAGGGATTTCTCAATATCCGAAGATGGAACCTTGTATTTCCGAGGCCGCATCGTGGTAACGCGTTTCGAGCTTATGACTGATAAGGTCATGAAGCAGGCACATGATACACCGCTGTCTATTCATCCTGGTAGTACTAAGATGTATCGTGATCTCCGTCAAAGGTACTGGTGGCCGAATATGAAACGGGATATTGCTCGATATGTTGCTGAATGCGATGTCTGTCGTCGCGTGAAGGCAGAACATCAGAAGCCTGCTGGACTTCTGCAACCTCTTCCTATTCCGCTCTGGAAATGGGATAAGGTGCAGATGGATTTCATTACTGGCTTTCCTAAGTCCCAGAAGGGTAACGATGCCATTCTTGTCGTCGTCGACCAACTCTCAAAGGTTGCACACTTCCTGCCAATCAAGGAGACTATCACTGCTAGCCAGTTAGCAGAACTGTATATCTCCCGAATTGTATCCCTCCACGGAATTCCGAAGGAGATCAGTACGGACCGTGGCACCCTGTTCACTTCCAAGTTCTGGGAAAGTTTTCAAGAAGCTTTGGGAACTCATATCAACTGGAGTTCAGCTTATCACCCCCAGTCCCAAGGTCAAGTTGAATGAGTCAATCAAGTGCTTGAAGATATGTTGCGAGCTTGTGTTATATCATTCGGTAAGAAATGGGAAGAATCCCTTCCATATGCCGAGTTCTCGTATAACAACAGCTATCAAGCAAGCTTGAAGATGGCTCCCTTTGAAGTTCTGTACGGACGTAAGTGTCGAACCCCTCTGAACTGGTCAGAAACTGGGGAACGACAAGTTATTGGTCCGGACATTATTCAACACGCCGAAGAGCAAGTCCGTATCGTGCGTGAGAATCTCAAGGCGGCTCAAGATCGCCAGAAGAGCAACTTTGATCGCAAGAGATGGGGATTGACTTATCAACCAGGTGATCAAGTTTATCTTCGTGTCACCCCTATGAAGGGCACGCACCGTTTCGGCGTCAAGGGCAAGTTAGCTCCACGCTACATTGGCCCCTTCCCCGTGGTTGCTAGACATGGATTTGTGGCTTATAAACTGCAATTGCCACCGCAATTCTCGCATATCCACGATGTGTTCCATGTATCGCAACTTCGACGATCCTTCAAGGAGTCCCCGCATCGTGCTGTGGATCACGAGATGCTCGAGCTTCAAGATGATCTTTCTTACAAGGAGCATCCGATCCGCATCCTCGATCAAGCTAAACGTCGGACCCGCCAGAAGACAACTAAGTTCCTGAAAGTGCAGTGGTCGAATCATACTGAAGATGAAGCCACTTGGGAACGCGAGGAGAACCTTCGGGCGGAATACCCCGACCTCTTTGCTTCTACCTCCTAAATTCTCGGGACGAGAATTTCTTTTAGAGGAGGAGAATTTGTAACACCCCCTTGTATTAAGCACTGTGACATTTTTGTTAATCATGCCATGTCATGTTCATTTGCAAAGCTAATCACAGTGGTTAAACAAAGCAACTCAAATTTGCCCCTGAAAATTCAAATTCAAATTTAAAGGCAAATTGAAGTTATTCCAAAAATTATGGGAAAATGTTCATCATTCAGCAAATATTCCAAAATAAATGTTGTTAGTGAAAACAACATCACCATCAACTCCATTAATGGGCTAGTGCATTTAAACAGTGCCAAAACAGCACATTAAATGCCTTTTCATTTTTGTAAATTTCAAAAATGATCCAAATATGCTCAAACCAATTTTTGGTGATGGGTAATATTGCAACCTATCATTTGGGTCAACTCACACTTTTTACTAAAGTCTTCTGGATGCCAATCATTTCCTTTTCCTCTCTGATAAATAAATAAAAGAGAAAGAAGAAGGAAGAGAGTTACCTGACGCCAGAGGCGTGGCCCAAGCCGGCCTAGCCCGCGCGCCAGTCCCTTCCCCCACCTGCTCCCGCCACCGTGTCGAACACCCCGTGGGCGCGCGCGCTCGCCGCCGCTCTCGCCGCCACCTGCCGCCACAGCGCCTTCCACCGACGATACAGGAGCGGGGAGAGGATAAGGAGGAGCCCCTCGTCCTCCCCTGCCATTTCCCCCCCTCGCCTGGCTCGCTCTCCCTCGCCCTCTCTCTCCCAGATCTCCACCTCGCCGAAAGTCGTCGCCGTCACCATCGTCGATCCCGCGCCCACCGTCCCCGTTCTGCCTTGCCAAGATGACGTAGCGCGCCGCCGTCAAGCTCCTCTTCGTCTGGTGCAAGCCATTGGTGCTGGGGAGCGCTGCACCGAGCTCCTCGACGCCTTCTTCCTCCTCGGTCCCGACGCGCTCCGGCGACGAATCCGGCCCCGTCGAGCCTTCTCCGAGCAGACTTTGAACGGCTACTCCCTCTGTGAGGCACTTCCCTCCTCCCAACCCTCTTCTCTCGCTCGCTAGTACGACATAGCCGCCTCTCCGCGCCACCGTGCTCCGGTCGCCGCCGTGCACCTCGTCACCGTGACCACGGCCATCTTCATGCTAGCCAGAGCCCACCGTCGTACTCCTGGGGTTCCCAGGAGCACAATGAGCGCACGCGCGCACCTCCCCGAGTACCGGAGCGCAGTTTCGAAGAAGCCCGACTCCGGCCGTCCGCCGCGGAGCTCGCCGCCGGCGTTCCCGGCCGCCGTTGCCCGCGCCACCACCACCGTTGAGCTCCCCGTCGTCTCCCCGATCGAACGCCACCGACCCCGCTCGATTTGGTGGCCTGTAGCCAAAACCCGACGCGCGCCCGAGCCCTCCGCCGTGTTTCGTGCCCGCCGGCGGCTAGCCGCCGGCCGTCCGACGTGGCCCGGGTGGCTCCCACCCCCTGGGTCACTGCCAGTGGCCCCCACGGGCTCCAGTTGACTGGGTTGACCTAGTCAACTGCTGACTGGGCAGCCCAGTGTCGCTGACACGCGGGCCCCACCGCATAGTTAGTTAAATAAAACGTTTTTATAAATAAACTTAATTAGTAATACTAATCAGTCACTGACATGTGGGGCCCAACAGTTAATTAGTCTCTGTTTAGTTAATTTAAACACGGTTAGAGTCACTGTCTATGACAGGTGGGCCCCACTGGTCAGTTTGACCTGGTCAGCTGGTCAGCCGACCACTGACGTCACTGTGACGTCATGCTGACGCAATAAGTCATTTCTGTTAATAAAAATAATTTTAGAAAAAGCTAAAATCTTTATAAATTCATATCTTTCTATCCGTAGCTCGGATGGAAAAACTTTCTACATGAAAGTTGCTCAGAACGACGAGACGAAGCCAACCATGCTACTTGTTTCCGTGTCGGGACCCTCTACGGAGGTGAACCCGCAACTTTTAGCCCGTTTCCGGTAGATGAATAGTGCACATACACCGTTTAATAATCCCAGTTAATTCCTAAAAATAACTAATATAACTTAGACATGTTTTTAGGCAACCCTGCACTTCACATTAGCCTAGCACGCTTTGTGATGCTTGTATTCTGTGTATTTATCTGTTTCTTCCCCCCCTCTTCTCTCTCGGTAGAGTCCGACGCTGACGCCGCTCCAGAGACCGACGCCGTCCCGGTGATTGGTTCCCCCTCCGACGACCTTGCTTTTGCCACCGAGCAACCAGGCAAGCAACCCCCCCTTTGATCATTCCGATATCGCCTATGTCTATTCTCTCTTATTCTTGCATTAGAATTGCTGCTACTGCTGCCGCTCCTATTACTGCTGCATAGCCTGTTTTTGTAATACTGTTGATACCTGTCTTTATTCCTAAACTGCTTAGTATAGGTTGGGTAGCACTGCTGTGGTCCCGCTTTCTCGTAGTTGCCTCGCATAGTACCCTTGCCTCGATCAAGCGATCGAGCCCCTTCCCCTGACCTTCTTCACATCACCGCACACCCCCTAATATGCTCGACTCCACAGAGTTAACATCGGGTGACGAGGGTGATACCTCCGAACTCACTTCCGATGTTGTCCCTGTAGCATAGCTAGGTCGTTGTGGGTTACCGAGGGTGATTCCTCTTCCCACCTCCGACTTAGCTTTTGTCGTGCATCCGCTATGGTGATTACCGCCGAGGGTGATTCCTCAGGTATCACCTTAACGGGACTTGTCGTTTAGGAATCCAACGAGGGTGATTCCTCGGATTCCTCATCGGCATGGAAACCACACGGATGCCCTGGTTTACCGTACCGTGTTTAAAGACGTATCGATCCCCGAGGCCGGACGTCGCCAGGAACAAAGGCGTGCGGCCAGAGGTATCGTGTGTCTGAAGACACTTTATAGTTACTACTACACATGTTGGATAGAGACGGGTTGACCCTGAGGGGTACCCGCGAGTGCCTTTGAGGCGTGAGCTGTGGAGTCGGGTGACCAGTGAGGGTACCCGCGAGATAACTACGAAGCGTGGCCGGTCCTGAAAGGTCCTTGTCACAAGTCTTCGAGACGGGACGTCGGGGCCACCGGTGTGGTGGCAACGCTCGTTACCGCGCGCTCCCAATCCACTAAGCGATTTGGATATTTGATCCGAGGGGCCTTCGGGTCCGATAGCACTAACCACCACGTGGGTGTGAGTGGGTGCTCTGCGTCGTATACTTCAGCCGGAGTCGTCACGACGTCAGCGATTGAGCGGCCCGTTCGGATTGGACCCAGAATGCAACTGCGTGCTTGTATAAGGGGTTGCTAGGTCTGCTACCGAACGGCCTCGCAACGTGCAGGAGCGTCCGGGGCGATGGCCAAGACCCCCGGGGGCATAGGCTTAGTCCGGCGTGCTCGATCCTCTCTGGCGGTTTCCGGTCGGGTTGCGTCGTGTTGTTTAGCCGAGGCCGGGCAGGACCCAGCAAGTGTGTCCGGCCGGAGTTAAGCAAGCGTGGTGGGTAAGTTGGTGCACCCCTGCAGGGAAGAAAACATCTATCGATAGCCTGTCCTACGGTAACGGACACTCGGAGTTGTATCCACTTCGGTACAACTAGAACTGGTGACTTGAGATATGAGGTAGGGCTCTGGGATTGCTTTCTCGCAGGGAGTCGAGGAAGGATCCCCGGCCGAGGTTGATATTACTATGAACACTTTACATTATGATGTACTAATCTGCACCCTTCTAATTGCTGCAAGACCCTGAAGATGCTAGTCTTCGTCAGGACTAGGCTTTTTCCCTCTCTACTCTGGCTTTCTGCAGACTAGTCCACCCACATAAAGCCTCCTTTGAAAATGATGCATTGCTTAGTATAGATCTGATGTAAGTCTTGCTGAGTACTTTGGATGAGTACTCACGGTTGCTTTGCTTCCTCTTTTGTCCTACCCGCATGACAAACCAGACGACGGAGCCATGGTGCCTGCAGCCCCCGTTGACGACTACTACTACCAGCCCGAGGCTGGCTACTACTATTACCCGGCCGGCGAGTACTTCTACGAGGAGCCGGCGGACGACGACCAGGAGTAGGATCGGAGGTCCCAGGCAGGAGGCCTGCGCCTTTTCAATCGTAGCTTTTCTTTTGCCCCGCCTGTGTAACAGGCCTATTTCAGTACTGTGTTGTATCTGTACCCAGATACCTAACGCTTTCGCTAACCTTGTGTATGGCACTTGTTATGTATTCGAGCCCTCGAGGCCCCTGGCTTGTAATATATAACTTGTATGTATTTATTTATGTTTTAGAGTTGTGCTGTGATTCCTTCACGTGAGTCCTTAGGCTTGATCGTGTGCATTTGCATGTATGATTAGTGCACGGTCGGGCCGGGGTCGTCACACATTCTATTGCCAGTCATGCAAGTCCACGAGGAGCGGAAAAATCTGTGTGTGGGGCGCACCTGATGATCTAGGGAGCTTCACAGTCGTCCAGGAAGGCGATGGGACTTCTGCTTCCAATCAAGACACTTTTCAAGGAGGCAAGGGTTTCATCACCAGTGTTGTTGTCGTCATCATGCAGGGCTCCATCAACCACAAGTACTACCTCAACTTCGACCAAGACTATGTTGGCGACGACCACTTCCGCGGCGCCTCTTGGCATGAAATCACCATCGGCCACGACTACCACAAATGTGTCTTTCAAGTCAACCCCGACTTCCACTACCATCAATACTTCGAGCTAGTCAAGGAACACTAAGTGCAATGGGATCCTGACGGTTATCGGTGGCGTCGGCTTGGGGTCAAGCCACATTTCAAGGAGGGGGGATGTTAGGAGCCCCTCCTAACTTGTACTCGTACATGTACAGGGCCTGGCCTCTTGGGCCAGCTCATGGGCTTGCCCCGCTCCTGACCCACTGTTGCATCTACAAGTACACAGGAGAAGGCTACGAACAGGGTATCCAGTGGATCACGGCAAGAACCTGGCGGCGGCTCTCTCCTCTTCCCCTACCTCCAACTCACCTCTCTTCTTCCCCTTTCTCTCATTCGTGTATCCAATTCCTGTAATAGCTACTGGATTCGTAGGATGAAGTGAGTATAGATAGTGTGTACCGCATCTATATCCTAACACAGCCAGCCACAATGGGCGGAACATCAGACTCCCAGAACAAAGTTTCAGAATTAAAACAACACTGACTACCAATCTTATCTAATTCGTGGGCTACAGTATTGGCCTCACGGCGACACGCTCGAACCTCGCTGAATGAGAACCACATCTTCATTTGAAGCTTCAGGTCCTCGATGACTGGAGCGTACATCGACGAGTAGGCACGGGCAAAGTCTAGCGCTTCTTCTAGCAGTTTGGAGTCTGTTTCAAAAGCCACCCGTATCATACCAAGATCAGCAGCTATGGTGATAGCACATTCCATTGCTCTCAGCTCAGCCCCAAAAGCATCAGAGATAGCATTGGTACTTCCTGCACCTGCATGAAGAATATTTCCGTGGCTGTTACGAGCAACGATACCCCATCCTGCACGAGCATCTCCAGTAGTGAAAGCTCCGTCCACATTAAGCATTATGGTATCATCAGGTGGCGGTCTCCAGCGTGTGCCAGTTTTGGCTTTCACGTCCTTGCCAAACACTTCACCATATTCAAGGTTGTAGCTCTTCGTTCATCGAACGATTTCCTCGGCTGACAGAGGAATCTCACCTTCTCGTACCTTGTTATGATTCTTCCACCACTGCCACCACATGGTTAAGATCACAACTCTCTCTTGCTCATGTAAGGCCCATAGCATATCCAATGTCTCATGTACTGAATGTGCTGCTTCAAGTCGCGCTCAGACATGTTCCATATCAAGCGATCGCCACAACACCTTAACTGCTTTGCACTTGACAAACAAATGAGCCCCATCTTCATTCAGCCAACCGCAGAAGAAACACTTGGTGCTGTCCAGTTTGACACCACGGTTTGTCAGATTTATGCATAGGGCTAGCTAGTTATGTTTCAGACGCCATACGAACATTAAGATGTTCTGTGGACATGACATGGACCAGATATGCTTCCATGATTGGTTAGGGCAATTGTTCAGATCACCAACTACCATAGTACTGCTGCTGGTGCTCCTTCATATACGTTCCTTCTCTAGCTGAACATGAAGTTTGTATGCACCTCTGACAGAATGTCTTCCTCTTCCATCAAAGTGCTAGGAAGTAAAATCATCTACGCCCTCTCTCGGCGGGATCTGGGGAATATGCTTCACATCATCACGCCAGAAAATGTCTTTGATTAGAGCTTCATCCCACCCTCCAGTAATTGGGAAAATCAGCTCGTTGATGTGGGTTAGAAGACATGCACCTCGCGGTGTGATAACCCTTCTAGACCATGCTCTCGGGATCCACGGATCCGTCCATATCTCCACATTCATACCGTCACCAACATGCCAGATATATCCTTGCTTTACGAGGTCTGCTCCATGCCACATGCTTCGCCAAGTATATGATATGCCGTCTTTCGGTTCAGCGTCCAAAATGTGACAATTAGGATAGTACTTTACCTTGAACACACGAGCACATAAACTCTCCGGGTGATATGTGAGGCGCCATACCTGTCTTCACAACATGGCCACATTGAAACTATACATATCCCAGAATCCCAGACCACCCATAGCCTTCGGTTTTGTCAGTTTATCCCAGCTCAACCAATGGATGTGATTTTTCTTATCTTGTTGACTCTACCAGAACTTTGCAATCATTGCGCTCACCTCCGCACAAAAGGATTTTGTTAGGTAGAAGCATGACATGGCGTACGTCGGAATTGCCTGAGCGACCACCTTCACAAGGGCCTCCTTCTCTGATTTAGCAAGAAGCCTTTCTAACCACCCTTGCATACGTTCCCAGATTTTGTCCTTCACATATGCAAAAGCTTTTTTCTTGGATCTGCCCACATACACAGGGAGGCCTAAATATTTCCCATACCAAGATTCATTTGTAATTGCTAGTGCATCCTTGACCTCAGTCCGAGCTTGCTAAGACATGCCAGGACTAAACATGAGCGCATATTTCTCCAAGTTAATTATCTGTCCCGAGCAGTTTTCATAAAGGGCCAACACATTGTGTAGCGCTTGGGCTTCCTCTTTCTTGGCCTTCAGCAGCAGAATCGAGTCATCCACAAAGAACAAGTGCGACACTATAGGCGCCGCTGGGCATACTTTTATTCCGTTGATTTTTCCACTTCTTTCAGCATCTTGTTGCAGAGCAGACAATCCCTGGGCACAAATGATGAACAAATATGGTGACAAAGGATCACCTTGCCGCAGACCTCGGGTAGAGCAGAACTGATTCGTCAAAACCCCGTTTATCTTTATTTGGTATCTTGCTGAAGACACACACTTCATTATCAGATTAACCCAAGACCACCTAAATCCTAGCTTGCACAACATTGCTTCCAGGAAGTTCCACTCAATCCGATCACATGCCTTGCTCATGTCAGCTTTAACCGCCATCACCCCGTCCTTCCCTTTCTTCTTGTTCATGATATAATGAGAGATTTTGTAAGAAACAAGCACGTTATCCGTGATCAATCTACCTGGAACAAACGCGCTTTGGCTGTCAAAAATGAGCTCGGGTAGTACTAATTTGAGTCTGTTGGCAATGACCTTTGACACCAATTTGTATAGTACATTGCATAGGCTAATTGTCCGCAGGTCCTTGATCATTGTTGGGTTTTGAACTTCGGGGATGAGCACAACCATCGTATCATCCAACCCTCTGGAATGGGTCCGCCGTTTAGAACACTAAGAACCTCCTCTACGACTTGATCACCCATGAAATGCCAGCATCTCTTATGGATAACAGAGGGCATTCCATCAGGCCCGGGTGCCTTAAGGTCTCCTATGTGGTCCATAGCCGCCTTAACCTCTTCCCTCGTGAATTCAGCTGCTAGCAAATCATGCATTTGAGGGGTCACACGTGGAGTCACTTTATCAATTAGCTCTTGGGTTCGGTCACCCATAGTGGAGGTGAATAGGTCCTGAAAAAACAAACAAACATAGTTAGAAAGCTCTCTCCCTCTACTACTGACACATCCTCCCTTCTTAACTCCTTTATTGTATTTATCCGGCGCCGTGCCGAAGCCTTCGCCATAAGATACCGTGTGCTCCTATCTCCTCTTCTAAGCCACCACACATGCGCTCTCTGTTTGTACTTTGTGTATTTCTTCTCTTCCAACCTCTGAACTTGACACCTCAACTCAGCCTCTTCTTCAATCTTCTCTTCTGAACTTGAAACAGCGCTGCAGGCGCCCGTTTGTAGGCATTTTCGCAAACTGGCGCCTGCAGCGCCTCGTGCTGGGCCGACCCATGTATGGGTACCCCAGGTGTCTCTTCTTCTATGTTTCCATAACGCAAAAAAGTGATAGAACAGGTCCCGAACCTGGGACCTCACTCGTTGTTCCATGCTTGCGTTACCACCCCGCCACGCAGCAAGTTCTGATAAGTTATAACCTTTCTTTTCTTTTATTCTCTCTTTTCTCCTTTTTTTTCCTTTTCCCTTTTCCCTTTTTGTTTTCTGTTTTTCTTTTCTTTTTGTATGAAAAGGTTCCCGTGCATCCTTTTGAATTCGATGAACTTATTTTCAAATTCGATGAACTATTTTGAAATTCTATGAACTTTTTCAAATTCAGTGAACCTTTTTAAAAGTTAATGAACCTTTTTAAAGATCGATGAACTTTTTTCAATTTCGATGAACTTTTTTTCAATTTTTAATGAAACTTTTTTAGGTTAATGAACTTTTTTCAAAATCAGTGATTATTTTTTCCAATTTGATGAACTTTTTATTCAAAATCGATGAACTTTTTTAATATTGATGAACATTTCGTTAAAAATTGGTGAACTAGTTTCAAAATCGATGAACTTTTTCCAAATTTGTGAAATTTTTTTGAAATTTCATGAACATTATCCTAAACTTTGCGAACTTTTTTCAAATTCGTGACGTTTTCACAAATTCACGATTTTTTTAGTTTGCACGAACTTTTTCAATTTTATGAACTGTCTTGAAATTCACGTTTTTTATATTGTGCATTCATTTTTCTTTTCATTTTATCATAAAATAATACACAATATTGGTTGGGTATATAATAAGGCCAATTTCTCCTCAGAATTAACGGCGTGGAGAGATTGGCCTGATGGCTGTGTTCAAATGTGCCGCACAGGCATTCTGAGTTTGAATCCTGGCTTTACCATATTTCTGGACAGTTTTTGGATCTAACAACATCGCTGTGCCTCGCTCAGTTTCCTGGGCCGGCCCAGTTCGCGTCCCTGCAGGCGCCAGCGGTGCGAATCGGCGCTCGCAGCGCGGTATAGGAGGGAAAATCCTATTCGCCGCTCGCTGCGGCGAACTGTGGAGAGCAGCGCAGCCAGCGACAGACATGGGCCGGCGCACTTATACATAGTGCGTCCAACCGGTTCTGGGAACCTTGTAGAAGGTTCCCTGAAGCGAGTTTTTTCCTGTATCGTTTTTTTCTGGTTCTTTTCGGCTTTCTATTGTTTTTTCATTTCTCTTTTTATTTTTTTATTTTTTTTCTTTTCTGTTTCTTTTTTTAGTTTCTGTTTTTTCCTTTATGTTTTTTTAAATTTCACAACTTTGCAAAATTTGTTCGCAAATTTAAGAAAATGTTAGTATTTCAATTTTTGTTCATGAGTTTCAATAAATGTTCCTATTTCAAAATTGTCCATGTTTTCAAATTTTGTTTGCATTCGAAAAATGTTTAGGAATTTCAAAAAGTGTTTCAGGTTTCTAAATTTGTTCACAAATTTATAAAATGGTCATGTTTTGAAAAAAAAATCACAAATTGAAAAATATTCGTAAATTCCATAATTTGGTTTGGGAGTTTGAAAAAAGTTCCCGTTCCAAAATTTGTTCGCATTTTTAAAAAAATGTTCATATTTACAAGTTTTGCTCGAGTTTTAAAAAATGTTCAGTTTCCAAAATTGTTTGCAATTTTAGAAAAATATATTCTTTTTTCAAATTTTGTTCTGGAGTTTCAAAAAATGTTCGCGTGCAAAAGTTGTTCGTGTTTCCAAATTTTGTTTTGAAATTTGAAAAATTGTTCCTGTTCAATTTTTTTGGGTAGGTTAAAAAACTGTTTCCGTTCTAAAAAATATGTTCGCGTCTCCAAAATTCGCTTGTGTTGAAAAGTGTCTGAGTTTTCTCAAAATTTGTAAAAAAAAAAACTAATAATGTTCGCATGTGATAAAACATTCACGTCTTTTAAAAATATAAATTGCGTTCAAATTTTTGAAAAACTTTCGGATCGGTGTTTAAGTTTTCTTAATGTTTTGCAACGCTTTATGATCAAGAAAGATAACTAGCCTAACTGGTTCGAGTCGTATGCTCGGAAGCAGCGGGTCTAGCGTTCGATTCCTGGCATCGCATCTTTTTTTTATTCCAGCGCGCGCGAGGACGGCGGCACGGCAACGCCGCCGTCGCGATTCGGCCCCGCCACCGCCGGCCGCCCCGCGTCCGCCGCCGGAGCTCCATCACCGCCGCCTCCGCGCCTCCATCACCGCGCCGCCGCCTCCATCTCCACCGCGTCGCCCGGCCTCGCCGCCGGCCACCGCCTCGCCGCTCGTCTCCGGCCGCCGGCCCGTCCCCGTTCTGATCCGGCCGGATCGGGACGAGATCCACCCGTCCCCGATCCAAACGCCACCGCTCCGCCCAGATCCCTCGGTCCCGTTGACTTTTCACGGGGGGTAAATTTCACGAAGTCCCGAAATCTTTATATTTTGTTGCCTCCTTCATCATGTCGTATCTCCGTGCTCGTAGCTCCGTTCTGCGCATATGATATATGGAAATGTTCGTCTCGAAGTGCTCTACGTGATGGCATCAGTTTCGTGCATGTTAGGGTTCATATAGATGTCTTAATATTCATTGCCAAACTGCTATGTGATGTTACCGTTTCAGCACTAGTTGTCTGTTAACAATATGTGTGCATGTTCGTGAGGTCGTAACTATGTGCATGTTGGTCTAAATGGAGTGTATGATATGTCAAAATGTTCGTCTTGTGATGCTCTTCATGATGGATGCATTTGCATACATGTTAGGTTGCATTATGCCATGTTTAACCCTGTTGAAAAAATGCCTGTGGCTGTTAAGTTGCTGAAATTGTTATAACTTGATGATTTGTCTTTTTTTAAGCATTTTGTGTGATTTTTCTTTTTAGCCAGATGTCAACATGTTTTAGGAGCATAATCATGTTATCTTGAAAGTGGTGTATTTGGTTTTCCATGATATGCTCTGGTGACTTAAACAAGCTTGTAAACATGCCATGCCAATGTTGTTGTTTTACACTTAGTGAAAAACTGCTAAGTCTGGAATCTGACATAACATGCTGCCATGTAAACTTGATGCCACAATCTTTTCCATGCATGTTTTGGAATAAATAGTGAGCATGTCTTGATGTTCATGTTATTGTCTATCAATCCATGCCTTTATTTGCATATATGTCTTGCTGTAGCTTGTTGTTATCTTGCTCTCAAGATGCTTGAAATCTAAACTGCCAGCCTGTTAACAGAACATTCATTTTGGAAAAGCTCATGTTAAGCAACCCTTGGATGGAATGGAATAAGTTGTTTCTTTGGATGAATTGGAAGTATACTATGTCTTCTTCATGCTCATGTAATTTTCATGCTTGTTATACTTGTTTTGCTTGCTGTTGTGCCTCCAAATGAAGCAACATATCGTAACAGATTGCAGGCCTAGTAATTTTTTTCAATAAGTCTGAGAAATCGGTTAACTTATTGAATCTTGCCATGCTTGTTTAATTGGGTTCCAATAAGTTTTTGGGTGTGCTCTGAGTTCATACTTGTTAATAATCATGTCTACTTCACATCCATGCCTTTTGCCTTCATGTTTGGGTGATGTAGCGTATTTAAACCTTGCTCCAAAGATGACATGTTGTTGTTAACTTCAGTTTTGCATTGCATCTTGTTTTGCTTGCCATTTGCAAACCGTGCATCCGATTCCCATGATCTTTATATCGATTTGGCATGCTTGTCAAGATCTTGCCCACATCCATCATGTCTTCTCATGTCCTTCCCGGCTTCATCTCCTTTCTACCGGTAGCTCTGTAGCATCATAATTGCATCTCTCTTGCATAGCATGTGTTCGTTTCTTGTCAAGTGTGTTTATTGGATGCTTGTTATGTTGGGTAGCACCGGGAGACGAGTTTGAGTTCGAGGTTGAGACAGTCGCTGAGTACGAGTGCGAAGATGTAATGCCCAGTATGAGATTATACTTCCCACGTGTCGAGGCACGACTTAAAGGTATAAGCTCATACTAGAATGATCTCAAGTATGGTATCTTTGCACGACTCATGTAAAAGAGGGATGAAATTGCAAAGGAGTAGTTGGCTTACACTCGCCACGTCATACAATTCATTACATAAACAATCATCATCCAAATAACATCAGAGTCCGACTACGGACGAAGATCCAAATGAAAGATACCAGAAATAACACAAGGTCCCGATCATAACATCCTAGTAAGAGCCCTACTGATCCTCTGGATAAGACACGTAGTATCGCCCACATTCTTCGTCGAACTCCCAGTACAACTCTGACCCACCAGCTATGTAGTTCACCATGGTACCTGCATCTGGTGTTGTGTAGAATCTGTGAGCCACGGAGGACTCAGCAATCCCGTTCCTGGGTAGCAATGCTATCTAAGCCTTGGGCGTGGAACAAGGCTGAAGAACAAGGTTGCAGCTGCACTAGCACTAGCTTACGTGTTTAGAGCGAGAAGAGAAGTGCCAACAATCGCCAAGTGATCACGAAGTGATCCTATCTAAGCACGTCAAACATAACCCCATCGTGTTCACTTCCCGAACCCCTTCGGAAAGCGACCGTCATGGTTACTCACGCTGGTAGTGTATTAAGATCATAGTGTCAAGTTTTCTACAATCGGATATTAACAAATTCCCATCTTCCACATAACCGCGGGCACAACTTTCGAAAGTTCAAATCCCTGCAGGGGTGTCCCAACTTTGCCCATCACAAGCTCACGATCTGCGGAGTCGCAACTCCAAGGTGGGAAGACCCGAGTATTCTCGGAATCCCGTGCTCAAGATATTCCGACTAAGGTAAAACTAATCCAACAAGACCTCCCGGCGTGCCGACACCCTGATAGTAGCCACGCGTATCTCGTCTCAGGCCACGACCGGATGGGCGATGCTACAGGTTTTTACCAGCCCTCGGGTTCCCCCAAGGTGGTCCTGCAGGACCCCCAGTTTGGACCAACACTCATGTGGAGCATTGGCCCGGGTTGTTGATTAAGAGAAGGGTTTATAACTCCCTATGCAAGTTTTAGTTGTTAGGCAAATGAAAAACCAAAGTTGGGCCTTGCTGGAAAAGCTTTAGCGCTAAGCGGGTTATCGAATGGGGCCCATAAACCCCAACCGTGTTAGGGACGCAAAATCAAGGAACATGACACCAGTTTAAACGGTTCCTAGTGGAACAAAACACCAAGCAAAGGCTTAGCCTTCCACCCATTGCCAAGTATATAGATGATTTAGTTTTAACATATTATATAGTGTGATATCCCAACATTAACTTCATCATGAAGCAAAGAGTCTTCGAAACTTCTCCTGCAACTAACAATGCTATAAGAGGGGCTGAGCAAAGCTTACGTAGCCAATCAAAGGTTTGCTAGGTTGGGTGGTTAGAGATATTCATGGCTACAATAGGAGGCTGACAAACAAACATGGGCATCGAGGCAATAATCTAAAGAGCGAGACATCTAGCAATATGCAAAGATAGTAAAGGTATCTGGGTCAGGTCATCTTGCCTGTTGAATCCTCGGAGGGAACGTAATCTTGCTCCTCACACTCAACCTCGGTAGAAACCTCGTTCTCAAAATCTTCACCAGGCTCTAACCAAACACAACAATGCACAATGGAACAAAATCAATCAATGTGCAGTGCTCAATCACATGATGCATGAACATGAAGCATGTGAACATGGAAAACATGATGCATGGCCTAGGGTCACAATAATGCAATACATCACCAACAAACAAGATCAACCACACATAATGAAATAAGCAAAAGAACAAGTGGGCAAGTTTATGTAGTTGATAAAACAAGCAACAAACATGTTCTAAAAGTGGTTGGTTAACATGGCAAGGGTGCACTAAACATAACAGCAACATGTTTGCAAGTTTAAATGGGCTGGAATTGAATACAACAATTTCCAGAAAATCCCATATTCATTTATTTGCATTTGGGACAGATTTGAAATACTACTGTGGTAGAGTTGTCAAACATGCTAAACAACAGCACCAAAATATTCTACACATTTTTCTACCCCAAATGCATATAAAGTTTGTTAAATTTGGAGTTGTAGAGAAATAGTTATGAAATTTGCAAGTTTGAGCATATTTAAATCAAATTCAAAATCAAACAGCATTTTAAAAGTTTTCAAACATGGCATCAAGTGGCATTTTCATAATCTACACAAAATTCTAAGCACTTTTCATATTGGGCTCATTTTCATATGAAGCATAATTATGCAGATATTAATTAAAACAGAAAAATAGAAAAGAAAAACAAAAAAAGAAAAAGAAAATAAAACAAATAGGCGCCAGGTCTAAATTGACCCAGGCCCGGCTAGCCTCAGTCACTGACAAGGGGGGGCAGGAGGGGCTGAGCCGGCGAGTGGGTGCGCGCGTGGGCTCGCACTGCTGCTGTGAGGCTGGCAGGTGGGGCCCTGCTGTCAGCCTCACACAAAAATGGAAAAAGGGGCGGAAACCACAGCGCCCGCGAGGGATCGAACTCGCGTCTCTCTGGCGAAACTGACGGAGACACACCACTACGCCACTGCATTGAACTCGACAGAAAGGATGCAACTAGTCTGAAGAACAAGCCACAGAAGCGGAACAGAGGAAAAACACGGCCCTCGTCGGAGCCGCTCCGGCAACCATTAGGCACGGCGGAGGGGTGCGAGAGGGAGCAGGAGGAATCCCGCATCCAACCAAACTATCAGCAGCACCTAAGGTGCACGGCATCACCGGCGGCGAGCTATTACAGCACGGGGGCGACGAGACGACGGCGAGGCGATGCAAGGCACTAGGCGGCACGGCGACTGCACAGGGAGGCTCTACGCACCTAGGCGAAGCTAACGGGCACCACGGCAACAACTAAAGAGGTCGGAGCACTCGCCGACGATGAGGTCCGACGGCGGCACGGCCAGGCACTCATGGAACTACGGCCTAGAGCAAGCGCAGAAAGGGGAAAAGAGCTTGGGGAGAGAGAGGAGCTCACCACGAGCACGGCGGTGCGCTCGGCTGGCCCTGGCGTGGACGGAGTCGACGACGGCGCTTCTCGAATAGCTCCGGCCACCGTAGAGGAAGAAGAGGAAGAAGCGCTCGACGGAGAGGTGCTCGGGTCCGCGTAGTTGTCGTAGTGGAAGAAGAGGACGTCGGGGAAGAAGCTAGACAACGTTGGCGAGGCCGAGGATGACGCGGAGCTCGCCGGCGACGAGAGGGAGCTCTCAGATGCGCTCGGGCGTCGATGGTGGCGGCGGATCTGGGGGATCCCATCTCTCCAGATGGCGAGAGGGGAAGGAGAAGACCTAGGGGAAAGTGATGGACACGATTCGGGTTTAAAACATGGGCTCGGCGCACGGCCTCGACGTCCATGAGCTGACGGCGCGAGGGTGAGCGCGTCGAGTGCTATGCTTTTCTGACGGAGGAAGACGGAGGCGAGGGAGATGAGTCACTGACTGGTGGGGCCGCGCACTCGGAGTGGCTACGGCGCGACTGTGCGCCTGTAGCTAGGCCTGCGGTGCTGGGCTGCGGGTGGAGTTGGGCCTCAGGGGAGAGAGAGAAAGGGAGAGGCCCAGGCTGTTGCTGCTGGCTGCTGCAGTTTCTTCTTTTCTTTTTATTTCTTCAGACAGAAAAAGAAAAGAATGCACAAAAATAAGAAGAAGAACTAGGGGAAAAGAAAAATACCCCTAAGCTCAGTGAATTATGCTCTATTTAAATAAAATGACTTGGACATTTTTAGAGGCAGAAAAATAAAAGGAGTTTGAACATAGGTCAAACTCTTGATATTTTAAAACCCAACCAAATCATTTTCAAATGGGAAGATTTTTGGTGAAGAGGTTGCTCACATGGGGCAAGTTTAAATGGAGGAGGAAGAATCACTATGGCACTTGCTAGTTGGTTTGCAAAATAGATCAAAGAAGAGGCCAGAAAGAAAGAATGAGAAGAGTAAGAAGAAAGAAGTAGAAGAAGAAGAGGGGGAGGGGTAGGGTTTTAGGTAAGATAGCTTGAACCCACACACAACATACATCACAAGGTCTCAACAATGCACAAAAGAAATAAACTATGATGCCATGATGACATGATGATGCAATGCAAAAAATAATAAAAGGTATGTAATGCAAATAAAATAAAAGAGAAGGACCCCCCAAGGATAATGACAAGGATCAAAGAGGAAGTTTTATTGCCATTATAGGAAAGTGTTACATTTGGGGCATTACAGAAGAGCAAGGTCCCAAGTACACCGACGACTTACCAGGCAAGATGACCATTCCTTGATATCACCTCTATTGATGTTATGCTAGATGACTCGCTCTATTGCTTATCACGATACCTATCCTTTTGCATGTCAGCCCCACTTTGCCATGAAACCTCTAACTACCCACCTAGCAAACCGTTGTTTGGCTAAGTACACTTTTGCTCAAGCCCCCTCTTATAGCGTTGCTAGTTGCAGGTGAAGATGAAGTTTGCTCCATGTGGATTGGGTTTTTGAGAATAACACAATATCCATTATTACATTAATGCACCTTATATACTTGGCAATGGGTGGAAGGCTTGGCCTTTTGCTCGGTGTTTTGTTCTACTCATGTCGCCTTAAGAACTGATAAACCGGTGTTATGTTCCTTGATTTTGCATTCCTAACGCGGTTGGGTATATGGGGACCCCTTGATAGTTCGCTTTGAATAAAACTCCTCCAGCAAGGCCCAACCTTGGTTTTACCATTTGCCTAATAACACCTAAAATTTGCATAGGGACTAGCTACCCCGAGGCCTTAATTAACAACCCGGGCCAGTGCTCCTCATGAGTGTTGGTCCAAAATGGCAGTAACCGGGGCCACCAACGGGTGTGCCAGCCAGAAACTTAGCCAATCCGATCGTGGCCTGAGACAAGATACATGCGGCTCCTATCAGGGTGTCGGCACGTCGGGAGGTCTTGCTGGACTTGTTTTACCATTGTCGAAATATCTTGTACACCGGGATTCCGAGTCTGATCGGGTAGTCCCTAAGAAAAGGGGTTTTAACCTCTGTTGATCACGAGAGCTTGTGACGGGCTAAGTTGGGACACGCATGCAGGGTTATGATCTTTCGAAAGCCGTGCCCGTGGTTATGTGGCGGATGGGATTTTGTTAATATCCGGTTGTAGATAACTTGACACAAACCTCAAACATAATACACTACCGTGTGAGTAGTCGTGATGGTCTTTTTTCGAGGGAGTTCGGAAAGAGAACACGGCTGGGTTATGGATGACTCGTAGGTAGACAGGATCATCTAGTGATCATGATTTAGTTCACGACCGATGGCTTTCACTTCTCTTCTCGCTCTGATTATACGTAAGCTAGCCACCTCATCTACGCTTAGTGCTTACAGCAGCCCACTTATACACTTTATCCTTACCCAAAGGCTTTGATAGTTTTGATACCCGGGAATGGGATTGCAGAGTCCTCGTGACTCACAGTTTACTACAAACACAGGTGCAGGTACAACCGAGTACGATTCAGTTGATGGCTAGGAACTCAAGTGGGAGTTCGATGAGGAACGTGGGCGTATGTACGTGATATATCCAGACGATCGGTAGTGGTTCCTACTAGGACCGATCGGGCATAGTGGGTGGTTATCTTCTTTCATTTGGATTTGTCCGTAGTCAGACCATGATTGTACTTGGAAAAATGTATGACTTATTTATGCATTGTGTGAAGTGGCGATTGTAAGCCAACTATGTATTTATTTTACCCCCTTTGTTCTTGTACATGGAAATGTGTGAAGATAACCTTCTTGCGATAATACCAAAATGCGATTATGCCTCTAAGTCGTGCCTCAGCACGTGGGAGATATAGTCACATCTTGGGTGTTACAAGTGTCCGCGTCGAAGTCGAGGAGAAGTAGATGTATAGTTTACTTACTTATGTATTTTCTTGTTTTAGTACCTATACATGCCGTGTGTCTTATATTTTATCTTATGTATTCTACTTCGTGTAATACTAGCACAATGCCCGTGCGTTGCTACGAAGCCATAAAAACGAGGAGTTATCACTGGCTTAGGAGATCATTAAAAGAATGATTAAAAAGAGAGCGAAAATATAACAAATTCATGTTGCGGCCACTGAAGAGTCTTGATGATCATATATAGTAGGTCTTTTGCAAGATTTAAAGTGGGATGACATTTTGAATTTAAAACTTATTAGAATGGCTGCGAGTGAGTTCTTGTCTGAATGGTATGAGCAAGATATCTATTGCTGTGTTGAAATTGCAAGTTGTTTGCCCTCATCTACTGACATAGAACTGGATAAATTGATTGGGTCGGGTGTTGACGCTCGAAAATGACATGATAGCAAAGAGTGACTTGAGGCTAGGATGAGATGAGGTTAAAAATTATGAGTTCATGTCACCATTTGATGGCTATCTTCAAGATGATCGAAATAGATATGAAGATGGTCCAAAACGGAGCTCAGATGCAAAAGGTATGACGATTTTGAAGATACTGGTGTTGACACCAGATTAAAGAAATGACACGAAACTTGTTTAAGATGGCCTTGGATGGAAAAGGTTACAACTGCAAAGTTCTTCGTCTCGTCGAAATGGACGATTTTGATATAAAAATTGTCCACATCCAAGATCGTATGTGAAAGTTACAGCCAAAACGGCGCGCCGCAGCACCGTATGGCCGAACCATCCGGGCCGGACCCAGATCATCCGACCGGAGGTTGCTCAAACGACCTAGACAACAGAAGGTTTATGCTGAAGCCGGAATATCTGGGTCTACTCCCGGATGATCCGGGTGAGGCCGGACAATCCGGACAATCGTCCGGACGTCCGAACAGTTTTTTTGCTGCAAACTTTAGTAAACGACCCTAAACACACACCAGATGGCCTCAGATCAGAAAGTGTCCAACAGCAAAGTTGTGCGTCTTTTCGAGCCGGTTGATTTTCATATAAAAATCATTTCAATCCAAGTTCGTATGCAAAAGTTACAACTCGATTAGTGATCTGCTGTGAGAAAACTGGGCTTGGCCGGATCATCCGGGCCTAGAGCCGGACATCAGGGCCGGAGGTCGTAAGAAGTCCGAATTTGGTTAGATTTTGATGATTTGGACGGCAAGGCAAGTCCTTTTCTTGTATGGAAAGTCCATCCGCCTCTTGTATAGACACGAGGTGACGGACGATTGAACAACACACAATCGAACAAATCAATCTATCACTTTTATCTTTGCCTTTACCTTCTCCCTTGTTCTTCTTCTTCCTCATTCTTGGTTCGTTCTTCTTCATTGCAGGGTGGCAAACCTTGAGGCCCTAGGGACGATCAGGTCGACCTTGGGTAGCCCATAGTCGTCGGGCGCCCTGACGGGGTCCCTCCCGAGCGTGTGGGGTTTCGGGTCTACAAAAGCGTCCGCCGGATTGCTTGCATACCGCGCTTCCGGACGAGTCTCCTTCGACGTGAGCTGTGGTGCATCACCCCCGGCATCGACGGTACACGGTGACGTGTTCGTGTGCGAACACACTTTTTGGCGACTCCGCTAGGGACGAAGCTTTGAACGGTCTCCGGTCTGTTCTTGCTACGAAGAGATCGTCATCTAGGGTTTGCAATCTACAAAGATAATATGAATACTCAATTCACATATGTCACATATGTAGATGCAAGTAATGCATATGTTTTTGCTAGATCATATAATGAGCATAATGTATCGACTAGCCCTAGCTTTATCAATCATGCTTCTACCTCATATAATTTTAGCAACATGCAACATATGTATTCCAACTCCCATGCATTGGCAACCCCACAAATCCATATGCCGATGAACAACATGACGAGTTTGGTTAATCAAGCTGAAACACCTCACATAGGAACTTCCGACAGTATGCAACAAAGTGTTTCACCTTTTTATTCATCGGCAACCAACTTGCAATATGTTAATCCAAACATGCCGGTTGATAGGGGAATTGGTCATGCTACTACTAGTTATCCGGCCAATTACCCTCAATCATCATATGCTACATCTCATGCTACTAATTTTTTGGTACCATATGCAACTATAGGTATTCACAATTCGGCTTCGCACCTTCACGCTAACAGCCGAATAAGTGAAAATTCTATAGGAACACATGTGTCTTCTCCTAGTACCATAGCATACAATGTTTCCCCTGCACAATTACAGAATTTCAGCGACATCTCGTTACCGAAAGAGTCTAAAAGTGTCGGGGGGCAATTCTATCCAGATCGAGTCATTAAGAAAAACCTTACGTCTTTTTGGGACGAATGCAATGTTGTTCTAAATGAATTAATAAAAGAGGGAAAGCCTATTAATTCTGCTGCAATACAAACTAGATTATGTCAAAAAGAGAAAGCATTAAGTGTGGATAGAATTATCAAAAAGAGTGGTGATTGGGATAATAAAGTTAATTCGGTTATTGAAAAGACCGAATCAAATATTACATTGCCGAATCTGTTCTAGAAAAAGAGGACAACAAGGTGTTGGGGAGCTATTCAAAAGAGGAACAACATATCGTTCAAGTAACGCAACCATCATGCTTTCCCAACGTGTTTGAAAAGGTATGTCTAGCAAGTGATTTACTTATCTTCCGATTTGGTCACAACTTTATTGTTGATGCTTCTATAAAAAAAATTCTCATAAGTAATTTTGAAAGACCAATGAAGAAGGGTAATTTACTTGTTAGCAATAAAAAATTTATAGAACATATCGGTCAACCTATTGTGCCATTTACAAAGACCGACAGTGATTTATTATTGCAGCCAAAGTTTTTCCCATTGCTTTATTTAAAATTCATATCTAATAGGTAGCTTTGCTTGCTTCATACTTGGCTTACGCATGGCCTCAATTGAAACATGTATGTTCTAACTACTTTGATTCCAGAAATTTAACGCCAAGGTTATACTCTGTTGAGAAAACCGATGATGGTATAATTTCCTTTTCAAAGACATCGGAGATAGAGTGCAAAACACAATGCATAGCCCAATGGGGTAATGCAAAATCTGAACCATTCGTTTGCTTAACTTCAAAGCCGTTCTCACAGCAAAATATGCTAGAGAATAAAGAGTTTACCTTCAATTCAAGCATTTGTGATCAAATATTTGATTTGTTGCTGAAAAATAATTACATAAGAATTCTTGATCACCATGTCAAGCCATCAATTCAAGGACGAATATATTGTAGGTTGCATCATTCGTTCAAACATAATTTTGAGGATTGCAATATGTTTCGTCAAGTAGTCAAATCGGCCATTGATAAAGGACGATTGAGATTTGTTGAGACACCAAAGGATGACCAATCTATTTCGATTGGTCCTGGTGGCAAAAAGTTTTTGTATCGGCTTCTTCAAGCTGATTCATTAAATGGTGAGAAGAAAAACACAGTGGACGATGGGATCAAGTTTTCAAGTAAAGAAGTTATTCAAGAGATCAACGAAGATATTCTTTAAGGTGGGAATTCCATCAAGGTTGAACAGAAGACGCCAGGTACTGGGGGGCAACAAGAAAATTCAAAGATCAATGGAAGCACAATCAAAGAAAGCAAAGGCCGAGGTAAGCACAAAGGTAAAAAGCCGGAAATCACTTTCGCGCAGCTATTGGGAAAATACCAAAAGATGAGTGAAGAGAAAAGTGCTTATCGGCCAAGTAATTCAAAAGCATCAATATGACCCCCTAGGCGCAAATATGGAGATCGGTATTGGCAAAATGAGAGTTTTTATGCAACATATTCGTATTCTTATTTTGGGCTGCCAATACCAATGTTGTCGATGCCTCCCTATGCTCATCCATCATGGGACAGGATTGATACAAGGGCACATTCTCCATCTTATTTTAGAGCATCTCACCAATATTGTGCAGCTCCGAGAAGATCAACATTTGAACAATCACATGTCAAAGGCCGTTTAAATCGCAAGGAATCGGTCCGGAGTTCAAGGAAGAGGAAAGAGGTGGCCAGGCAAGTATATCGAGTTAAAAAAGATGGTCGCAAGAGTGCCAATTCAGCTTTAATCTTAAAGGATAAAGAGCCAATTAGAGTGTTGACATTGGCTACAAAAGACAATGAGATGGAGCAATCAATTATCGAGAATCAGAGTGCCAAATCTGAAGAAAAGAAGTTGAGAGTGCACAAGGTAAAACAAAATTGCCATTGCTTCAAACAAAATCGCAGCCGGGGTGCCTACTCGGCTTATCATATTGACAAAATAAGAAATTATGAAAATTTAGTGCACAAGAGCTTGAAAAGAGAAACATGGCATGGGTTCCTAAAGAAAGTACTCAAAACAAGAATGGTGTGCAAGCTTCCATCGCAAGAAGTGCGACAAAGGTAAAGAAGGAAAAGAGTGAAAATTATGAACGACCAAGCCGAAGGTTTCAACGTCCTCAGTGCACACATTATCCGCATTCTCCAACTATGCCATTTATGCCGATGACATGGAATTTCATCTATGAGTCTAAATATTTATGTTCCATACAGATTAACCACACTGAAATACACACAACCAATTTACGGAACAACATCGAGGCCTCCAGGGTATCGTCTAGTATATATTAAAATCAACGCAGTATTTATATTCGTTTTTTTCTATGTTGCCCTTCTTCTAGTGTTTTTTTTCTATATTGCTTTCCAATCCGACTTTATCAAATAATTTATCCCATTATCCGTATTTCTCTTAAATTCATAATATGCGAACATGGCAACTTAACACGTAACGATGCGTAGTAAAATAAACACCTCAACAAGCAATCACGTGTGAGAGGCCTCCGTTGTTTTATGCAACTTATTAGATTTGTAATGAAATAGTCTGTATAATACTATAAATCATACTTCCTCCGTCCCAAAAACAAGTGCCGTTGATTTAGTATAACTTTTAGTATGTATTTATAGTTTTATTTCATACTATGAGTCTAAATATTTATGTTCCATACAGCCTAACCACACTGAAATACACACGACCAATTTACGGAACAACATCGAGGCCTCCAGGGTATCGTCTAGTATATATATATATTAAAATCAACGCAGTATTTATATTCGTTTTTTCTTTGTTGCCCTTCTTCTAGTGTTTTTTCTATATTGCTTTCCCAATCCGACTTTATCAAATAATTTATCTCATTATCCATATTTATCTTAAATTCATAACATGCGAACATGGCAACTTAACATGTAACGATGCACACTCAACAAGCAATGGTTTGTGAGAAAAAGCCTCCATTGTTTTATGCAACTTATTAGATTTATAATGAAGCAATATGTATAATACTATAAATCATACTTCCTCCGTCCTGAAAATAAGTGTCGCCGATTTAGTATAACTTTTAGTATGTATTTATAGTTTTAGTTTATATTATGAATCTAAATATATACTTTCCATACAACCAAAGCACACTGAAATATACACAACCAATTTACGGAACAACGTCTAGGCCTCCAGGGTATCGTCTAGTATATATTAAAATCAATGCGGCATTTATATTCTTTTTTCTATGTTGCCCTTCTTCCAACGTTTTGTTATTTATATATTTTCTGTGTTGCTTTTCCAATCTAACTTTATCAAATAATTTATCCCTTTATCCATATTTCTCTTAAATTCATAACATGCGAACATAGCAACTTAACATGTAACGATGCGTAGTAAAATAAACATCTCAACAAGCAATCGTGCGTGTGTGAGAAAAAACCTTAATTACTTTATGCAACTTATTAGATTTGTAATGAAACAATCTGTATAATACTATAAATCATACTTCCTCCGTCCCAAAAGTAAGTGTTGCTGATCTGTTATAACTTTTAGTATGTATTTATAGTTCAAGTTCGTGTTATGAATCTAAATATTTTTGTTCCATACAACCTAACCACATTGAAATATACACAACCAATTGACGCAACAACCTCCAAGCCTCCAGGGTATTGTCTAGTATATATTAAAATCAATGCCCGGTTAAGAGGATAAAGCAACTTTTATGATATGAGTTTATGTTGGAAAACCACTCAAAACTGCCGCTGATACATACAATAAGCAATGTGAGGATACCTGGTTATGAGTGACAAAGCTCCTAATGTCGACAATGTTCTTCGAACACACATGTGATTTGAGAACAAATGTTCGTCTAACACCGATGTAAGAATACCTATCTAACACATGAGTAGCTGAATTTTCTCTCCACATTATTGGGCATGTTCTCTAGATGCATCGGTATGAAATTTTAAAGAATTTTTTTCATTCAACTTTAAATTAAGAAACTAGACTAGTCAGGAATTCATCTGATTAATTAGTTAACAAACCAGTTAACGCTACTCGTAGGGTGATAGATTCAAATATCACTTATTCACCGTGTTAACTTTTCAGGCTGATTAACTGGCCTATCAAACCAATTAATTGAACTATCAGACAGATTAATTGGTTGTTAGACCGATTAAGCAATAAGCAATATCAAGATACTTGGTTACGAGTGACAAAACCACTAATCTCAACAAGGTTCTTCGAACACACATGTGTTTCGAAAACAAATGTTCTTCTAACACAGATGTAAGAATACCTATCAAACACAAGAGTAGCCGAATTACTATCCACATTATTGGTTGCGTTCTCCGGATGCATTAGTATAAAAATTTAAAGAAGAGTTTTCCATTCAACTTTAAGTTAAGGAAAAACACCGGTCATGAATTTGTCCGATTAAAGAAGAGTGGGCCCCGCATGTAAGTGGCACATGGAGACAAGGAAAAAATGTCCAACAAACACCCAGAAAACGGTCAATGACCTTTGACTAGACAATAATGGCATGGAAGGGCATTTCTATAAGTGCAACTAACGACAGAGGGGAAAACTTGAGCATGCATCGAAATTAGGGGCAAATATGAGTAGTGGGTTCGAGTTAGGGGTGTAAGTGCATCTAGTGCCACCCCTAGTTGGTTTTGGAGTATTGACGACAAACGTGGTTGAGGGACTAATGTGTTTGTGAGAATTGTAGTATAACACATGTAGTAGTTCCTCACTGATTCGGTTTACCTACCAGAGATGACCCCTAAAAATGTGTGAAGACATTGAAGACAATGGTGGTTTGTGAAGACACTCACTTGAAGATAATGACTCATGAAGACATTCACTTGAAGACTATGGAGTGCGAAGACATAGTTTCCTTCGTAGTTCCTTTTCTTTTATTTGAGTCATAGGAACCACTGTACTGTTAAGTGGGGTCCCAGTGAACATAGTCAGATGACTGATGTGATGCTCAACCAAAATCCTAAGTCTTCGGGCGAAGACAATGAGAGCAAATCTTATCCAGAGTTGGATGAGCCAGCTTTGCTTGGAGCTCAAGCAAAGTTATCGCGTGTGTTTGAAATCCGACCGTTGAACACGTGTCAGTTCCTGAGTGACCAATGGTCATTTCGGACATATCATGTCGGGTTGCCTCCTGGCTATAAATAGCCTACCCCCTACACCATAAAATGGTGGCTGCTTAGAGTTAGTGCGCAGCTGTAATGCCCAGGATGGGACTATACCTCCTACGTGTCGAGGCACGACTTAAAGGTATAAGCCCATTCTGGAATGATCTCAAGTTTGGTATCTTTGCACGACTCATGTAAAAGAGGGATTAAATTGCAAAAGGAGATAGTTGGCTTACACTCGCCACTTCACACAATACATTACATAAGCAAAACATCATTCAAAACATCACAACCCGACTACGGGCGAAGATCCAAAAGAAAGATACCAAAAACAACATAAAGCCACAGGTCAGAATCGCCCCTAGTAGAAACCACTACTAATCGTCGAAAACATCACAAGCATACGGCCACTCTCTTCATGGAACTCCCGGAAGTTCTTGAACCAGCTCCTGCATCATTCTCGGCTGAACCTGCATCTGGTGTTGTAGTATCTGTGAGCCATGAGGACTCAGCAATCCCATAACCATGGGTATCAAGACTAGCAAAGCTTTATGGGTAGGAAGAGGTAAAGTGGTGAGGTTGCAGCAGCGGCTAAGCATAATATGGTGGCTAGCTTATGAGTACAAGAATAAGATGAGAATCTACGCAAACGGTCGCAAACTAGTAGTGAACGCTAAAGATCCTGAACTACATACGAGTCAAACATAACCCCATCGTGTTCTCTTCTCAAAGTGAAAAGAGACAGTCACGGTTACTCACACAGTTGTGTGTTTTACTTCGGATCATCTGTCAAGTTTTCTACAACAGGACATTAACAAATTCCAATCTGCCACATAACCGCGGGCACGGCTTTCGAAAGATTATAACCCTGCAGGGGTGTCCCAACTTAGCCCATCACAAGCTCTCACGATTAGCTGAAGTGATAAATATAGTATCATCACTCCTTATCTTAGGGAAATCCGATCAGGCTCGGCATCCCGGTGCACAAGACATTTCGACAATGGTAAAACAAGTCCAGCAAGACCTCCCGGTGTGTCGACACCCTGATAGTAGCCGCGCGTATCTCGTCTCAGGCCACGACCGGATGGGTGAAGCTACGGGAGCCAAACCTCGAGTTTCCCCGTGGTGGCCCTGCAGGCTCCCCGTTTGGGACCAACACCATCAGCACTGGCCCCCCCTGCTATGTAGAATTAAGAACCCGGGGACGCGACCCCCTATGCAAATTTAATTAATTAATTAAGTTGTTATTATGAGCAAATTAAAACTAATGTTGGGCCTTGCTGGAGGAGTTTTATTCAAAGTCAAACTGTCAAGGGGTCCCCATCCACCCATCGTGTAAGGAACGCAAAATCAAGGAACATAATGCCGGTTTATCGGCGCCTAAGGTGGCATGAGTGGAACAAAACACCGAGCAAAAGGCCAAGCCTTCCACCCATGCCCAGCATATAGGTGTGTTAATAATAATAATAGATATTGTGATATTCCAACAACAAGTTCCCTCCTGGAACGATCTTCATCTTCACCTGCAACTAACAACGCTATAAGAGGGGCTGAGCAAGCGGGTAACATAGCCAAACAGTGGTTTGCTAGGAAGGTTTCAAGGTTAGAGGTTTCATGGCAACAAGGAGAGGCTGACATAAAAGATGGGTAGCGCGACATGTAACGATAGCATCGAGACAACTAAGCATGGCATTGGTAGTAAAGGTACCCAAGGGTATGATCATCTTGCCTGGGATTCCGCAAGGAAGAAGAACGGGTCCATGAAGTAGACGGAGCAACACAGTCGAGCGAATCCTCACAACTCCGGAACGAAACCGAAGCTAACAAGAGAAGCAACCGGAAAGAAGCAAACAACACGGTAAACACACAAGCATAAACATGGCATACGATGCACATCCAAGTATGATGCACGTCCGGTTTAATTATGCATGGCATGGCAAAGTGCACAAACAGGTACTACAAGTTAAGTGGAGCTCAATATGCAACGAGTTGCATATTGACGAAACACCACATGTTATTTATTTAGTTGACTCTCGTTTATTTACAAGACAAGATTAAATGTTTGTTAACATGGCAAGAGGTGAATCAAAAGTAAACTACCTATTTAGACATTTTAAAATGAGGCCGGAAAAACAACAACAATTCCGGAAATCCCCATGAGCATGTTTAGCAATTTTAAGCAACAACAATTCACACATTTTTTTAATGTTGTTAACATGATGCGGATGACATGATCAAGTTTTATGCAATTTTAGTTAAACGTTAACATGAAGAGGTATGAAGCATTTGTCACCGTGGTGGAAAGGAAAGGGTGCCACGGCAACGAATCCGAAAATGATGCAACGACAACATCTCGGTTCCGGTAACTCGTTGAGAGACCGGTGCAAAAGATGACGGAGAGCGAGACATGCAAGATGATAAGGTGGGGTGATCCCGTCACCGGGTTCCCACGAGTCGGCGACGAGGCAACCGAGGAGCACGACAAAAGATGAAACGGGCACGATGCACACAAGGGTAACATCTCATACAACACATGCATCTCACGGGTCATCGTCTCGAGGTTATACCTTCGAAGCGTTCGTTCTCGGAGGGGTTCGAGTCGTCGAGGGACGTAGTGGAAGTAGTCGTTCTCGCGAGTCGGGGAACACGTTCGTAGAGGGAAGTAGTCGTTCCGTTCGGAGAGGAAGTAGTCGTTCTCGTTTCCGAAGAGGTACTTGTCGCGGCATCGGACGTCCTCGGGGTGACGGTAGTCGAACTTGACATCGGTAGGGGTACTCGTTTCTTCCGAAGGTAGTCGTTCACGATCGTCTTGTTATTTGGCGCCATCTTGGTCTTGGCGGCGGTAGTGGTACACGGCGACGGTAGTCGTTCATGGAGCTCGTTTTTCCGTAGATGTTCGGGTCGTCGTGGTACTCGCCGTAGGGGTACTTGTCACGTCGAAGTTGACGTCGGGGTACACGTTTTATGTAGTGGTACTTGGTGCGTCTCCGAGTAGCCGAACTTGACGGAGCGGAACTTGGCGAAGGTGTAGTAGCCGTTCATGAAAATGGCCATGTAGCTGCTCGGGTCCGGACCTAGTGGGTCTTGGCGCTCCTGGGTACTTGAGATAAACAACAACAGCAACAAAAAAAGGAAAAGGGTTGCGGAGGTTGCTCGGGGCGACGCCTTGGCGCTGGTGACGATGCGGCCTGGAGGGAGACGGCGACAACAGCTCGAGGGCGCTCTGGACGAGGCCGAACAGAGGAAGGAGGAGGCTGCTCGGTGCTGTAGAGGAGGGGGCGCTGGAGATCGATGCTTGGCGCGCCGGAGGGAGACGCAAGCCAGGCGAGGATGCGGCGAGGCGCGGCGGCCTGAGGGAGGCGCTGGAGAGAACGGCGCTGGGGCTCGGCTCCTGGCGCGCCGGAGGGAGGCACTCGGCACCAGGGATCCCGGAACCGGCGAGGAGGCTGGCCTGGCCGGCCGGGCTGGACGAGGCAACCGCGACGGGGGGGCTCGGGCTCCCACAGGCGAGGCGGCTTCGAGGAGAAGGGCGCGGCTAGCGCGATGCGGGAGCGAGGCAGGGACGCGGCGCTGGGGAAGATCGAGCGATGGAGGCGCTGGAGGACTGGCGAGGCAGGGGAGATGGTGCGGGCGACCGAAGGGAGGAAGGGTTCGGGCGCTCGAGGGGAGAGGGAATCGGGGGCGCTCGAGTGCGTGTGGCGGCGGCGCACAGGGGATGAGGAGGAGCGAGGGGTGAGGGACGTAGTGGCCTAGGGTTTGCTGCGCTGGGGAGTTGATGGGCCAAAGGACTAGATGGGCCGGCTGGGGCCTGGGCCTGGGAAGGCAGGTGCGGCTGGGCCCCTCCTTCCTTTTGTTTCTTAAGCAGAAAAAAATAGAGAGGGATCAAAATATTAAGAAAAGAGGCCATGAATCAAGAAATAATTGATGGAACATTTTTCTAAGGCTTTATGGAATAACACCAACCCAACAAAAATAGTTCCAACAAAAAATAGGGAAGTGCAAACCAAAATTATTTAGCTTGCCTTAAAGGAGTTTGAAAGGAGTCTAGATTTTAGGAGGAGCCTCGATACAACGGAAAAGAATTATGGACAAGGTTTAGAAAGCAAGGAATTGAGAAAGAAAAGGCATGGGGAATATTTGCAAGTGTGTTGGTTAATTCCAAACAAATGGAATATTTAATATAGCTCCCTAAATATTGGGATGATATGTTATAAAGAGAAGTCATCCTTCCCTCGATTTAAATGGACCGAAGGTCCACACGATTTATTTAAGTTGAGATGCAAAAATGAATGACATGATGGCATGATGACAAGATGCAATGCAAAAATAAATAACACAAGCACAAACGAAACACACGGGAGAACCCGGAACATCTGGAATCTTCTGGAATCTTCTGGGACGTCGGTCTTCGGGCGTCACAGCAGCTTTTGTCGTTTGAGAGCAAGCCACCTCCGGAGCCTTTGAGAGAAAGATCCTTGCGAGGACAAAGCACAAAACACCCAGAGTGAAAGAGTGTTAAGCATCACTGAAGTCTTTTTGTATGTGTTATCTAAAGACTTGTTACACTTGAGGACTATGTATCCTCCAGCCGGTTAGGCATCGCGTTCTGAGTATCCAAGAATGATTGTGGATTGCCAGTGAACGAAGTCTGTGAAGGTTTGTAAGTCTACCTTGAAGACTTACCAGAGTGACTGGGTGTCCTTAGCTCAAGGGGAATAAGGTAAAGACACAGTCTTCTGAGTTCAATCTCAGTCTCCCTAACCGGATGTACAGTTGTCACAACAACTGGAACTGGTCTGCCAGATTCATGTCGTCTCCAAGCTACTGGTTCTATCTTCCACCTCATTTACATTTGAGTTGGTCTTTGTGGAGTTATTGCTTGCTTACTTGATCTGATTGACTTCACTGTGTGAAGACTGTTACCTGTTTGGCTTCATTATGTCTTCCATTCTGATCCATACTACCTAGCTGCTGATAGTCTTCGTACTTTCACTATACTGCTCACTTGACTATGGCTTGTCTAGTGTAGTTTATCTTCCGCTGCATATCAATATGTTTGTTTTATCTATTTGTCTTCAAAGATCTCGTGTTTTGAAGACTTCCATAAAAATCGCCTATTCACCCCCCTCTAGTCGATAACTAGCACTTTCAAGGGGCACAAATGTAAATGTCCCTTTTTTTATTAATGTACTAAATGGTGTTAGCATCGAATCGTGGTCATGGTGTCGCCCTATGATGTTGCTCTTGTAAGGGTCAACTTCCTGGCCCTGGATGAGGCGGACCGCGTGGTGCAAGTCGCAACTGAGTGCACCAGTGGGGCCTACTTGGCGAAACTCGTCCAGACGAACCCACAGTTCCTCGTTGAGAATTGCACAATCTACAAGTCAGCCTAGGATGAGCGGAAGGCCGATTGCATCTGCCAGCTGATGGTCTGCCTTCGTGCTGAGCAACTCAATTTTTTTAGGAGCTAGCCAAGAAAGAAGTGCCACATGGAGAGAGATCTGACCAGGTGCCTGATGAGTCAAGAATTTATGACTTTTTACAAAGAGTTTTCATTTGGTTTTCACCGGGTTTCCGTTATTTGTCGGCTACTTCTATCGCTAATCTTCCAAGAGAGAAGAAAATACATTTTCCATTTTAGTAGAAAAAAGCATATATGGAAGGAAACCAAATTGAATCTATACTACTATTAAACAAGCAAACATTTTCTTTTTTAAAGCCACCCCATGATGTGTACACAACTTCAGCTGTACCATCAGATTATCGCAACAGATTAGATCTGACGGACTAAACAGATCCAATCTGATGCCTCGGGTGCGCTTAGCAAAAATTTCAATCGGCACCGCACTCTGCCTAATATTTCGTCCGCCAATGCGTCTTTCAGAAAGCGTATTCAATCCCATCCATCTCACCCCTCCATCTGCCCCGTCGCCACCATATAGGATCTAGATCTACACCTCCACGCCCAGGTCGTTGACCATGCCGCCATCCACGCAGGGCACCGGCTGCCGCAACCTCTATCCATGAAAAACGCGCCGCCAAAACCTCGGCCCGCATCTCCCAACCTCCTGTCTCCTCCTCGCCGCCTCCAAATAATGCCGTTGGACAACAATATCGGCATGCGTCAGCGCCGGCGGGGTACCTCTCCTCCCCAAGCTGTGGCGGCGGCACGGAACGCGGAGGGCTCGGCCGGCGGCGGAGTCCCTCGAAACCCTCTACCAGCGGAGGCTGCGCGGGATGCAGCGGGCGGCCAGAGACGCGGCGCCCCCGGCCATAGCGCACTTTGCCTCGACGACGCCTCCGTTCTGCGAAGTAGAGCCAGCGGGCGTTCCCCACATCGCCGAGACTCACTTTCATCTGTGGACATATGTTCTGTAGTATGAATTCTCAACACGGTCGGACATGATTAAATAGCCGGCTCTTCCTTCTTCGGGCAAGATTTGGAAATATGTATTACGCTAATTAGGAGATGCAAATCATCCACCTTCCGCACCTAAACTGATTCTTCTTTCTTCAGTTATGTCTTACAAAGCTCTACTACGCGAATTGGTTGAAGCAAGCAGTAATCTGTACCATACAATTAGTAAGGTAGGCTGCACCAATCTCTGATCTGGGTTGTTAGTGTCTGCCCATTCATGGCTTGGCATTCATCACTTTGGCAATTGTCCTTGGTTCGTATGAATTGCAACTGATTTGAAATGAATGCCCAATCCAGTTTTACTACATGTAATTATGGTCAGTTTGAATACCACCAACTAGCATAGCTATTGAAGATCCATTTATTTGTTCACCTCCGTTTGAAATTCCGAGCTTTTCTATAATTTCTCCATAATAACAGATTATATAACATTTGTTTTGGACACTGAAGTTACACAACTGCAGACTAGAACCTGAAAATGCACTGCACGGAGGCTGAATTTTATCAAAGTAACTCTGGCCCCTGCCCCTGCATCTCTAAGGTCTGTTCTTCCTCTACCATCCTCTAGGTTCCTATTTTCAATGTTATTCAATGATGCATGAACGTTACTCGAATTGTTGGATTGTTTGATGTTCTTTGTTGGTTTCAATGATGCATGAACAGAGATGAAACACAACACTTTCCAATTTTGACTGAACTGCACAACACCAGATTGTAGTGTTCTTTAAGCCAATATCATGCAAAGAACATAGGATTCATAATGATGCAGTGATGAAAAAAAAATAATCTGAGTACATATTGACCTTCTCACTGTTCATGGCAAGAGGTAACCAAGGTTTTTGATAGGCTACGCAATAGTATTATGTTAGTTTTGACAAACATGGTGAGAGTAAGTTATGCAGACATCATGCTTCTTAGGTTCAATTCTATTGTTGTATGTTTTGTGCTTAAGAGTGCAATTTTTAACCTCAGGATGGAAAGGGTTCTGCTGGAAGGATGATGAGAAGCTGGGCATGGCCAGTTGCACCAAAGCATGAGAAGGCTGTGAGAGAGGTGGTGGAGATGGTGAAGATATCTCTTCCTGTGGAAGATCGAGGTAACCAGATCAGATGTACCATAGGCTTTATTTCCTCACAACGACCATTATGCAATTTTCTATTGACATATACCATTGGGGAAAGGAAATCTTCACAAATTTGCCTTTGGTCAGGAAGAATCATGCATGAGAAGGATAAAGCTCTTTCCTGTATCTGTTTTTATATCTGGCAGGATTATTACTGGTCGTGCCACCATGACATGTGTGAACGAGGTAAAAGCAAAGAAATCTGAGAAATGGTTGTAGCCAAAGTCCGGCATACTCATTAGTCTCCTAGGAAGATCTCCTCCATCTCTCATATTTCATATCCACCAGTCACATGGAGGGTGATAGATCTCAAGTGTATGCAAGGTTTACGAGTCGATGAATCGACGAGTCGTTCTGAGGATGAAACTCATAGACTAATCGTCCTTGGACTCATAATCCATGAGTGTATGACAGTGTACAATGTGTGGTATGTAGTTCATACATTTTTAGGTGCTGGTAATTTTTGTTGCCAGTGGCCCATAGTGTTTTTCTGCTTCCATCTACGTCTCTATCACTTTTTGAAATCAGAAACAACTTGGAGGAAAAAAATATGTTTGGTCTACTAAATTTCTCTATATAAACCAGAACATGGTTCTGCCAGCCATGAATTTTGCAGTGTAATAATTTTTAGTAAGACCTTTCCAACCTTTTCGTGTTCATATTTAAGCCTGACTAAATTACGTGGTACATCATATTTGTGCACATATTAACTACACTCTCCATTCATGAAAATTGGGTGTAAAATTTGTAATACTATTTAGATCAGTTAACCCCCGGACCCTGCGCAAGCACGAGCTATATGCATCGGGCTTCCCTTATTTATTTTTTAATCTTGCGGTACTTAAACACTTCCAATTTTTGATAAAGAAACAGTAGCGCTCCATAGTTACAAGCTACACTCTCTTGTTACAAAGCTTTCAGGTGTTGCTACTGAAGAAAGGCTGCCCTTAAGAAGTACACAAAGAGCTGCTGTCTACTGGGGCAGCACTCTAGGTACATGGTCGGATGCTACTTCCATGTATCAAAAACAATTCTTTAGCTTGTAAGGACACGTATCCATGAAACTCTCAAAATGAGTATCCTTGCTGAGGACTAGACATTAACTGAAACATGAACGGTGTTAATCTTTACATTTTTGTAAGAAACAGAGTAAGCAACTTAACATCTTGTATGTCTAACTAAGAAGACGGAGGGAACACACAATTCTGAAGTTTTCTGTAACTGTATCATGCATGTGTGTAGCTTCCTCTCACTTTCCCCTTCCCTTTGTCAGCTACTCCTTTTTTTCATTTCTACCTCCCAGGCTCTTTTTCATTTCTACAATTTGCATGGAAGAGAAGTGCGCCAAATGATGGATTCACCACAGTGACAAATCACAATGTTACTTGTATAGAAGCTCACAAAGAATGTTGAGGTTCCGAAAATCATACGCATGTTATTATAGCAGCTCTGTTCATTTTGTTGTAATGACTAATGCTTTCAGATCCTTCTTGGGCATGAAATGGTTCCAGGAACCAAAAGCCTGTTTTAAATTATAGCAGTTCTCTGTATTTTTGTTAATACCTAATGCATTCAGATCATATTTGAATCGCAGTAAAACTGTAGCGGAAATATAAGTATCAGATAGCCAGGGGCATGAAAATGTTCACTGTTTTGTTAAATGTACCCAGCTGTTCTATTTTGCAATGCTTGAATGTTTACAATACAGATATTTAATGTCACGTTTGAATGCTTATCAATAGTGCATGTGTGATTCCCTAGGGCTAACCGAACAAGTAAATGAGATATATGCGATTAGAAGGGATGGGAATTATGGGGAGCGGGTGACAGGAGGGATATGAGAATAGAATAAAGCATGACGGTGAATATAATTAATTAGATATTTCCAAATTATTACACATGTATGATTGCACCACAAGTAGCTACATGTGAATTGAGATCATAGGATATGCGTATTCAAATTTAAAATTCTATTTAGATTGCATTGCATTTGCATTTGCATACTAGCTGGGGAACTCGCTCCGCCAAAACACTCTTGCGGTGATGAAGATACTAGCATCTCATATATTCCTACAATAATTGCAACCCACATGAGAGGAGGTCCATGTCGCTGAAGTTACAAAGCTATAGGGAGAGCCGCCGTCCACTGCTCCAACACGCCTTGCACACTCAACCGGTACCGCTTTTGGGGTCCTCGCCCCGACATGCCACTGCAGATACGTGCATTGCACGTGCACACTTACTAGTTATTATAAAACAAGCCAAATGGAGCAACTTTCACGTCGGGAGTTTGGTCACTAGGCGCACCAGAACAAGACAGACTCTCATATGAGCACACGCGCTCATATGGCCGGTCTTATATCATGGGCACCCTCTCATCTAGAGAAAACACTTTCGTGAAGGCACAACACACATTGGAGAAACCCATCCACCGCCACACTATACAGAATAGGTACAGAAGAGATCCAGAGAAGAAGAACCACCAGAGATCCTTCAAGTTTTGTTCTTCCATCTCCAGACTCATATTCATTTTGCCTTCACCATTGTAAGAGGAATTCCAAGTTGTAAGATTAGGGCATAAAACTCTATTCATACTCATCTGGAGATTGAGACTTGTTTAATCATACATCTTACTATGGATCTTCGCAGTATTATCGATATAGTTTCAGTGAATTTTTTCGCTGAGATGATTGTCTATTCTCTTTCAATCTGTGAGTAATTTCCCCTAGGCGTGGGAGATGTAGGTGAACGATAAGATTCATTTGTGCCTATCCTATATGTCAGTCATTCATGCTTGCAGTCTTATGATTTTTGTCGAGTAAGTTGTTATTCTGTGGTGAACTCTATGTGTGTTGTCCAATTTAAGGGCCCAGGCAACACGATCTCAAGACTTACACATGTAACACTTATTGTTTAGGAAATCTGCGACCTCCAACGTGACAGGTGGAGAGATATATGAGGACCAAAGACAATATGAGATAACAATGATCCATTGATCTTAATGCAAGGTTCCGATTTAATTGCCTTAATTGTGGAGGCAACCACGTTGTGGCAATGACAAGACCACAGTATGTAATATAATCCCTTGAGGAGGAGTTTCATAACCTTAGGGTGATCTGCCTACTGAACAAGAAAATTGAATACTGAACTCATGATACAAGTAACTAGTATTACCGTCACACTAGCACACTTGATGTACACCATGATCTGAAGTCTCTCTATGTCTAATATCTTCATTGCAAGAAAAACAATTTTACTTTTAGCTTTATTATCTTCTTCACCTTCAAGCTATTATTATTCTCGCTGCAACCAACTCGTTACTTTTACTATTTGGTTTATCTGGCTCTTGGAACACTAACAATTTCTGCAGAATCACAAGTAGTTACTTCACATAAGAATTGTGACAACTTGTATGTGACAGAAACGTTACTTATAAATACTCTCCCCTGCTCTTCTTTAGGGTGATTACTAGTGGAATACTTACATGAAGGTGCTACACTACCATGTGTGCCTTGCAACCCATCAGTGCCATTGAATCCACCGACCGCCAGTATCAACGATGATGGCTCCTCCACGATGTCCGGCTTCACTGACTATGACTTGGAGTAGAGTTCCATTCCTTCAGTAGTCTAGCTAGATAGTTTGATGTCGATGTAGGATGTAGTTATGTAGCTGGTGATGTCAACTCGGGTGACAACTTCGGATGCTTTTGTTATATGAATCATGAATCCTTATGTTGCTTATGTCTCCATGCATGTGTTTTTTAACAACATGTTGTCTATTGAAATCTTCTTATTCTTCCCTTTTAAATGAGATGGTATGTGGTGTACTCATGTGGGGACCCCGACTTAGAAGTCGAGATCACCGAATGCACGTGTACAGAGATCCCAAAGATCAATGCTCACTGAACACACAGAAGCTGAATAACAAGAGTCTTACATCCATACATATCGTCTTACACAAATTATGGCCATTATGGCCAAGTCTTACATAGATAAAGCCTCAAGGGCTGAATAGCAAATATCTCAAATAGCGGAAGTCTTCGATAGTAGGTAGAACCCATGCCATTTGCCTTAACCCTACAGGCATTCTGACTGGGATAGCGTCCTAGTTCGCATGTTCGTCTCCAAAGAATTCTTCCTCAAATTCCTGTTCCTCCATGCCTGGCCAATTAAATAACCAGTGGCAAGCCAATGAGTACTTTGAATGTACTCGCAAGCAACCCATGATGTGGTTCAAAATAACAATGCAAACTGAACAATAATGAGCAATCTAGCAGTGGGCTAGAATAGATACTCTACCATCAAGTTTATGCATCAATAAACTCGCGTAACCTCGAAGGCAGGTTACCGATATCAACATGAATATGATTCAACTCATCGAGTCAAGTCACCACCTTGACTCATCACACACATACTTTCACCGATGAAGTAAAATTCTGGACATAGTTTAAGTAGCACCACCCAACTGTCCATGACCGTGGACACGGCTATTCGAATAGTTTTACACTCTGCAGAGGTTGTACACTTTACCCACAAGATCCGGGAAGCTTTCGTGTCATCCACGATCCCGCAGTACCTCAAGTACACGGGGGAAGCACCCGGTCATTATCTTTCCTTAGACGACACTAACATAGAGTCCACTCGTTGGTACACGGCCCTCGAGTACAACAATAGATCATGGGACTTGCCCTAATTTCAATGTCACGCGTACCCAAAGGGACCAACGGTGTGTCCGGTGCCCTGTGAAAACAGTCATGGTCGTCTATCCAAGCACGACCCCGTCCCGGAAAAGACCTCAAGTCTTCCCGTCACTAGTAATGCGGGCACCATGCTAGTATCGACCTAAGTAATCAATAAAGCCCCGTCCCATAAGGGGTAGTGTGGTTGCACATGTTTGGTTGGGACGGTAGTCACACATAAATCTAATCCATTATTTCACCCATGCACAAGATTTACCGGCACATCACTTCTTCCTCAAGTGATGACCTAACTCAACATCACCCTCGGGTATTAGGGGCACCCGATGGGCCCATGCAAAGATTTTAACCACGAAGGTTCAAGTCACACATGCATCACTAAGCATCATCACTAACTATTTGCATGTCATCTAGCACATAGCAAGATCAAGAGTAAAGCATGCATCATGTGGTGGTTTCATCTAGGTCACCATCGTAACCCTATCATCATGCATCGGAAACAAACGGGTTCCGAAGAACAAGTGTATCATGGTCAAAGGGCTGCTTGCCTGGATTGGCTTGGTCTTCAAAGTCTTCAAATCCTTCTCCTTCTTCAGCAACTTCGTCAAATACGGTATCTATACGTCGCATTATAACAACGGAAAAATAAGACCACAAATACAACAGAAAAATCAAAGTGCTCAGAAAAATGTCAACTTATTTTTGTTAAATACTAGAGGGATTTCTAAGATGGGGAAAATTCTTAGTTGGAGTTTTGGAGTAACAGAATGGAATCTAGGGATTTTAGAACAGGAGTTTTAATGCTCAAATTTGAATTTAAATTTGAACAGAACAGAAAAGTTTCATGGATGTGTGTGAAAGTGACACCATTAAATAGGTTGGAATATTACAAGAATTTAGGAGTTGGAATTATTTCATTTGGACCAATATTCTTTTCTGTAAAAATGTTTGAAATAATAACAGAAAAGAAAAAGGAGAAAATGCCCTGTGCAACTGGGCCAGAGGGGCCACAGTGCACGGCCCAGGGCATCCCAGCCCAGCCGCACGGGCGCCAGCGCGCGCACGTCAGGTTTTCAAACCTGACGGGCGGGGCCCGGCGGTCAGTGGCTGCGAGGGGAGGGAGAGAGGGGTGAGGATGACAGGCGGGGCCCGCCTGTCATCTCCAACCTCACGGCCACGGCGACGGCGAGCTCACCGGCGGTGATTCCGGCCACGGCGACGGCAACGGAGGGCAGGAACGGATTCAGCGTCGAGTTGCGGAGGCAGTGGAGGTGGTGCGGCACGCCGGGGAGGTCGGGTTCGCCGGCGGCGAGGTGGGATGGCGGAGGGTCGTCGGGAACCTTCTGGCCAGCTCGTTTCCGGCAGCTGCAGAAGGGGAAAAAGGAGGGGAAAGCATCAGTGGCGCATGGTGGTTCTAGATCGAGCCAAAGGAAGGGCAGAAGAGGCCCGTACTGCGAGATCACCGGCGGCCCGACGCGGCGGAGCTCCGGTCGATCCCGAGCACTGGAGCTTTCTGGGGATGAACTGGTGGTGCTGGGGTGTTGCTGGGGATGAGGAGAAGCTGCTGGTGCTGTTGGAGAGGCTCGGGGGGGGTCCTATTTATAGGGGAACGGCGGGGTCCCGTGGACCGGTGCGCCGGCGAGCTCCTGCTTGATGCTACAGCGCACGGGAGGCAACGGGAGTGAGTCTGCGGAGTTGCTGGACGAGTCCTACGTCCATTAGAGGAAAGAGGAGGAGCGGGGAAGCTTCCAGGCCGTGCGCGCGTGCGAGCCCGAGGAGTGGAGGCTGCGGGCGGCTAGCGCGCGTGTGACGACGGCCACTGGAGGGCGGAGGAGGAGGGGGGACAGCGCCGGGGCGGTCGCGGACGTCGAGGGGCATCGACTAGCGCGAGAGGAGAGCCCGAGGCTGTCGGGGGCCGGCGATTGGCCGAAGCTACAGTGCGTGGGCGCACTGTTGCGCGCTCAAGAGCACCCTTATCGCATGCCACGGCATGCCATTGGCCTCCTGGTCGCGCCCACCGTGTCTGGGGGGTCCAGGGTGATGCAAGCATTGCGGTTGAAGCCTTAGATGCTCTGGAGAGTCAAGGAGAGAGAGGTGAAGCTGGTAACTTGGTGAGTTTTGGCTGTCCAGCAAGGTGAACTAGGGTTTTCACCCCTCAATCATGGAGCTGGGGACTTGGGGAAGTTACTGGAGGTAGCTAGTAACTAGATGAACGTGTGGTAGAAAGTTGAGGCCAAGGTAAAAGGTGAAAGTGATCAAGAAGAGGGTTTTGGTAAAAAGCCAGAAGGTGTTTGATCAGTGTTTGGTCAAGCAAATGATCTCCATTTGCCATGACACTTAACAGGATTGAATGACATGTGAAAATAGGGTGCTTCACCAAATTTGGGCTCATTTGAAGAAACTAGCCAATGTAACTTTGGTGAACCCTAGAAATCAACAGAAATGGCTTCATCTTGTTTGAGTCAAGCTAATCATCTCCCCTTGATGCACCACTTGGTGTAGTTTCATCATTTGGGGTATTGATCATGCCCACAAAGTTTGAAGCTCCAGGTAAAAAGTTGGTAATGTAAAGTTGTTCAAATTTGCATTTGAACAGAAAGGGTTTTGGGGTGTTCTGATCAAGTTGCTCTATTCCAAATCTTGTGCCATTTGGTCTAGTTGCCTTATTAGGCATTTCTAGCGTGTGCACCAAGTTTGAGAGCATTTGGACAAGTGTGGCAATGTAAAGTTGCTCAAACTTCAATTATGGACAGAATGGTTATGAAGGGTTTTGAGGATGTTTTATTGCTTCCCAAGGCATGGGACTTGGCAAGATCATCAAATATGTCATATATGACATGATAGAATTTCCCTGGAATTTTTGGAGAATATTTCCTTTGTAAATATTTCAAAAGCTTGAAATATCCAGAAAGGGTTTTAGAGGGATTAGCCCATTATTTTGAACATGACCAAGTGTTGAAACTCTTATATATGGACAATATATGTCCTATGAGTCTCTCTGAATTTTGGCAAATATTTTTGAAATAGTTAAATAATTTTTCCCTATTAAAGACCATTTCTGGCCTTAAGAAAAAGCTTTTAAATAAAATAGGAAAATAACTTTTAAAATTATGCCTTTGTGGTTTCTGGGAGTCCTATGACTACTAGTTCTCAAATAAACCTTTTGAAATAATTTTCTCACCCTAAATCAAGTACTTGCAGTGCAAATCTCAATTCAGGGGTTTTTGGAAAACTAAATTTATAAAATACATTTTGGCCAAATTAATTTTGTAAGAAAATACTACACTGTTATATAACACTTGGCATGATCATTGGGCAGAAGTTTTGGGTATGGAGATGAATTCTACAAGAGGTAATAGTTGACTTTAATGAGCACATGAAAAAGCACATGAAGAAAAACTCAATTCCAAATAAAAGCCAAATGATGCCAAAAAAAATTGCTGGTCCAAATTTTCATGCTTCATTGATGCAAATAACATGTTACAAAATGCAGGTTGTGACAGACCTACCCCCTTTACAAGAATCTCGTCCCCGAGATTCCTAAACTAGGTCTTAAAAGAGATCGGGAAACTCGGATCTAAGATAGTCCTCACGTTCCCAGGTTGCTTCTGCTTCGGTGTGGTTGCTCCACTGGACCTTGAAGTACTTTATGGTACGGCTTCGCGTCCGTCGTTCTGCTTCGTCCAGAATGCGAATGGGCTTCTCGCGGTAGGTCAAATCAGGCTGCAGATCAATGGCTTGGTGATCAACATCCTTGTAGAGATTGGGCTTGTCCAGAACTTGGAGACATTTCCGGAGTTGTGACACATGGAATACATTGTGCACATCGGATAGCTCAGGTCGTAGTTCCAACTGGTAAGCCACTTCTCCTCATCGTGCAGTGATCTCAAAGGGTCCGATGAACCTTGGTGCGAGCTTCCCCTTGACGTGGAAACGCTTGGTTCCGTTCAGAGGAGTTACCCGCAGGTACACATGGTCCCCGACATGGAAACTCATGTCTCGACGGTGAGTGTCAGCATAGCTCTTTTGCCTTGACTTGGCTGCCTTCAATCATTCTCTGACTAGTTGGACTTGCTCTTCTGCTGCGCGAAGAATATCCGGTCCAAAGACTAGTCCTTCTCCAGTCTCTGACCAGTTGAGGGGTGTGCGGCATCTGCGTCCGTACAACACCTCAAATGGTGCCATCTGAAGGCTCGACTGGTAACTGTTGTTATAGGAGAACTCGGCAAAAGGGAGACAATCTTCCCACTTGGCTCCATATGCCAAGACACAGGCTCGGAGCATATCTTCAAGAATCTGATTTACTCGTTCTGTCTGACCTCCGGTCTGTGGGTGGAAAGCCATGCTGAAAGATAACTTGGTTCCCAAGGCTTCTTGGAACTTCTTCCAGAACCTTGAGGTGAACTGGGTTCCTCGATCTGACACAATCTCCTTGGGAACGCCGTGAAGACTTACGATTCTGTCGATGTAGAGAGCTGCCAGCTGGTTGCCATCATAAGTGGTCTTGACAGGAATGAAATGGGCCACCTTGGTCAAATGATCGACTATGACCCAGATAGAGTCATGTCCTCTATTCGACCTTGGTAATCCAGTGATGAAGTCCATTCCGACTTTATCCTACTTCCACTCAGGAACTTTGAGTGGTTGAAGCAATCCAGCAGGTCGCTGATATTCAGCCTTGACCCTTTGGCACACATCACACTTTGCAACATAGGTTGCAATCTCTCTTTTCATCCCGTGCCACCAGAATCGTGCCTTCAAGTCTTGGTACATCTTGGTTCCTCCGGGGTGGATGGAATACGGAGTGTCGTGGGCTTCTTGCAGGATCAGGTTCTTCAGCTCTGTGTTGTTTGGTACGCAGATGCGGCCTTTGTACCAAACAATCCCGTGCTCGTCTTCAGAGAATCCTGGGGCCTTGCCTAGCTTCATCTTCTTCTTGATGCCTTCAATGCTTGCGTGTCCATCTTGTGCCTTCTTGACTTCGTCCATCAGGGTCGGTCTGACTTCCAAATGATCCAGAAATCCAGGGGTGACCAATTCCAAACTAAATTGTTCGAACTCCTTAAACAAGGCTGGCTGCCGTTCTTGAATAACAGCATTTAAGGAGCAAGCCTTCCTGCTTAAGGCATCGGCCACCACGTTAGCCTTCCCGGGGTGATATTGAACGCTGAGGTCATAGTCTTTGATGAGTTCCAACCATCTCCGCTGCCTCATGTTCAATTCCTTTTGGGTGAAAATGTACTTCAGACTTTTGTGGTCTGTGTAGATCTCACACCGTTTCCCTAGGAGGTAATGCCGCCATGTCTTCAAGGCATGAACTACTGCTGCTAACTCAAGATCGTGAGTAGCGTAGTTCTCCTCATGGGGTCGTAGCTGCCTGGAGAGATAGGCTATGACTCGGCCTTCTTGCATCAGAACGCTTCCCAATCCGGTTCGAGAGGCATCACAATATATCACGAACTCCTTATGAATATCAGGTGTTGCCAGAACTGGGGCGGTGGTCAATCTCTTCTTGAGCTCTTGGAAGCTTTCTTCGCATTTTGGCGTCCACTCGAACTTCTTGTCCTTCTTGAGGAGCTGAGTCATTGGCCGTGCAATGCTAGAGAATCCTTCCACGAATTTGCGGTAATAGCCCGCTAGTCCGAGGAAGCTTCTGACTTCCTTGACGGTCGTTGGAGATTGCCATTGGGTCACAGCTTCGATCTTTCCGGGATCAACAGATAATCCTTCCTCGGTCAAGACGTGACCTAAGAATCCAACTTTATGCAGCCAGAACTCACACTTGCTGAATTTGGCATACAGTTGGTGCTCTCAAAGCTTGTCTAGGACCATCCTCAGATGCTGCTCATGCTCTTCCTCCGACTTCAAGAAGACAAGAATGTCATCGATGAAGACGACAACGAACTTGTCCAAATATTCCATGAAGACTTTATTCATGAGATACATGAAGTAGGCTGGGGCATTGGTTAACCCAAAGGACATGACCGTGCACTCGTACAGGCCATATCTGGTTACGAATGCCGTCTTCGGAATATCTTGGGGTCTGATCTTCAGCTGGTAGTACCCAGATCTGAGGTCGATCTTGGAGAACACCTTGGCTCCGCTGAGCTGATCAAACAGATCTTCGATCTTGGGAAGTGGATATTTGTTCTTGATTGTAACTTCATTGAGGGAACGATAGTCAATGCATAAGCGGATGGTACCGTCCCTCTTTGGCACAAACAGAACAGGAGATCCCCAAGGGGAGGCACTTGGGCGGATAAATCCCTTCCTCAGCTGCTCTTCCAGCTGCTTCTTTAACTCAGCTAATTCTTCCGTCCCCATTCTATAAGGCTTCTTATAGATGGGTCCTGCTCCGGGCACGAGCTCGATGATGAACTCAATGTCACGGTCAGGGGGCATTCCCGGTAGCTCATCCGGAAAGACATCAGGATACTCACATACCACCGGTACTTGCTCTAGCCCAACTTCAGACAGACAGTTGACTTGAGCGGCTTGAGCGGAAGAGGAGTTGGAAGCAAACTTGACTTCGACTCCTTGGTCATTGGTCACAGTGACTGTCCGATTGGCACAGTCTAACAAGCCTTGGTGCTTGCTGAGCCAATTCATGCCTAGGATCACATCCAAGCCTTGCGATCTCAGGACGATGAGGTCTGCTAGGAAGTCTACACCGTTAATGGTAATACTGACTCCTTTACAGCCTATCTTGGCTCTCATCTCGGCTCCGGGGGTTTGTACCACCATAGGGTTATTCAGGGGTGTAGGGGTCATGCCACTTTTTAATGCAAATCTTTGAGTGACAAATGAATGCGTTGCTCCAGAATCAAACAAGACAGTTGCAGGTGCTGAGTTGACAAGGAACGTACCCAGCACGACGTCCGGGTCTTCCTGGGCTTCTTCAGCAGTGACGTGATTCACACGCCCCTTCCCATGGTTAGGTGGATTGCGAGGAGCTGGGTTCCTTGGTGGCATCCCGCGGCCTTGTCCCTGGTTCTGCGCATTGGGGCGCGGGGCATCAGGCTTCTTGTTGGGGCACATCCTTGAGATGTGTCCGGGCTGACCACATCCAAAGCAAGTGACTTGGTTTGGATTGATCTTGTTGCCACCACTGGTATTGGGGTTGAAAGCTGGCCTTGGGTTGACATACTGCTGAGGCTGAGGGTTGGCACGAGGTGCAGGAGCTCTCGGTTGCTGATAGGTTGGCTTGGCCGGGGCTGACTGCCACGGACGAGGCTTCTGGTTGCTGGAACTTCCCTTGCTGACCATCTTGCGCTTGTGAGTGTCTTCCAAAGCACGCTACTTGTCTTCAAGCATAAGTGCCTTGTTCACCAGGTCAGGGAAGGATGGGCAGTCGCACACGACAAGCGAGTATTGCAGAGTCTAATTGAGGCCTTCCATGAAGCGCTCCCTTTTTGCAGCATCAGTGCTGACATCTTCGGGGGCATACCTTGACAGAACACTGAACTTCTGCATATACTCCTTGACAGTGCCACTTCCTTGCTTCAGGGCTCGGAACTCACGCTTTTTGATAGCCATGATTCCAGAAGGAATGTGGGCCTTGCGGAATTCTGCCTTGAAGTTGACCCAAGTGATGTCTTGTTCGGCATGCATGACCTTGAATCCATCCCACCAAGCTCTAGCAGTCCCCCCGAGGCAGTGGGCTGCATAAGCCACCTTCTCGCGGTCTTCGGTGCATCCGACTAGTTCCAGTATTTCCTCAATGGAGCGGACCTAGTCGTCTGCATCCAGGGGTTCAGCAGTCTCGATAAAGGTTGGCGGTGCATGCTTCTTGAACTCTGCCAACGTGGAACGTCCATTGCCATTCCCCGCCGGCTCGCGGTTGTTGGTGACAGCTTGAGCAATCAGCTGAAGGGCTGCAGTGTTGGCTTGGCGTTCCTCTCGGAAAGCTTGGAGGAGCTGAGCCATGTCCATGTTCGGAGGAGGTGGTGGTGGTGGAGCTTGGTCGTTGGTTGGGTCGCGGCCTGCCTCTGACTGAGCGGATGCTCCGGCTTCAGGCTGCTGGGTAGAGGTACCAGTATGAGTTACAACAGACATCCTGTTGGAGCGGTAAAAGGTCTCATGACTTGGAAGAGGGAAAGCAAGATAGATGGGTGCCTAGTAAGGGGGTGGGTGTGACACTAATCAAAACATGCAAGGGCCGAAAGGCCAAAACACATTCATTAAAATCCAAATGGGTGATGTTGTCGTTTACACATTCCCGAATGAAGAATACGACATACATCCAGACACAACAAAAGCAAACACTAGATGGTTTCATATGAACCATACAAGGACTCGACTGCGCATAGGGGTTACACGACCTATCCTACCGTAGAGGTCACAACTAGCATATCCGAGTAGCGAATAATGCCTAAGCGGCGGAATGCTCGGTCGCGTATTCCGGCTCTTCTGGGTCTTCCTCCTTGTCTTCATCTGTCTGGGCCTCCTTGTCACTTGAGGGTGTGGGGGAGTGGAGGAGTTGGATACGACGGTGCTTCGTCGGTGGCGCAGGGAAAAGCTTACGATATTCCCTTGCCGTCATCCGGCGTCGTTGAGGTGGTTCTTCATTCTTGGAAGATACATCCTCGGAGGGCCTTCCGCCTCGATATGCGATAGCGGATTGTCCAGAAGGTGCTCCTTCCTTCTTGATCCTATTTGTCTTCTCTTGAGCTCGACGAAGAAGTGCCTTGGTCTTGTGAAGTTCTTCTCGAAGCTTCATTGATTCCGAGGCCAAGTCTTGTGCCAAGCTGTCGACACATAGACTGAAGTAGGTCTGGAACCGAAGCGAGAGTCCTTCCTTCAATGGAGGGGCTAGTGCGCTGCTTTCTTCTTCACCTTCCTTTCGGTAAGGTAAGAAGCGAGTTGTCATCTTGGCTGCCATCTCTGGAAGAAGCTCGAGGAGACGGGTTAGTGCCTTGAGTGCAGCAGCCTTGACAGCGAGAGGTAGTGTTGCCATCTGGGGTCCCTCGAAGAAACAACTTGTGGGAGGATCGTTTGCCTTCATGATCACTTCCACATGGTACTCCACCTCAGTGTCGCTAACCCAATGCTCAAGGTAGGTGAGGATGGGCGCTCGGTGGAACTGACACTCCTGGAGGCTATCCTCGAGAAGCAAGGGAAACCCAGTGGTCAGGTGCTCTTCGGGTACCGCGACCATCTACAAAGGTGGAATAGGAGGGGTTAATAAGCTGATGAAATCTCAGGTTTAGAAAAGAAGAGAGGTTCAGAAGGTTTTTGAAAAAGGGTCTCATCTAACTAACGCCCATGCTAACTAAGGCTTCCTACAGTCAGGATGGCTCTGGTACCAGCTCTGTGGGGACCCTGACTTAGAAGTCGAGATCACCGAATGCACGTGTACAGTGATCCCAGAGATCAATGCTCACTGAACACACAGAAGCTGAATAACAAGAGTCTTACATCCATACATATCGTCTTACACAAATTATGGCCATTATGGCCAAGTCTTACATAGATAAAGCCTCAAGGGCTGAATAGCAAATATCTCAAATAGCGGAAGTCTTCGATAGTAGGTAGAACCCATGCCATTTGCCTTAACCCTACAGGCATTCTGACTGGGATAGCGTCCTAGTTCGCATGTTTGTCTCCAAAGAATTCTTCCACAAATTCCTGTTCCTCCATGCCTGGCCAATTAAATAACCAGTGGCAAGCCAATGAGTACTTTGAATGTACTCGCAAGCAACCCATGATGTGGTTCAAAATAACAATGCAAACTGAACAATAATGAGCAATCTAGCAGTGGGCTAGAATAGATACTCTACCATCAAGTTTATGCATCAATAAACTCGCGTAACCTCGAAGGCAGGTTACCGATATCAACATGAATATGATTCAACTCATCGAGTCAAGTCACCACCTTGACTCATCACACACATACTTTCACCGATGAAGTAAAATTCTGGACATAGTTTAAGTAGCACCACCCAACTGTCCATGACCGTGGACACGGCTATTCGAATAGTTTTACACTCTGTAGAGGTTGTACACTTTACCCACAAGATCCGGGAAGCTTTCGTGTCATCCACGATCCCGCAGTACCTCAAGTACTCGGGGGAAGCACCCGGTCATTATCTTTCCTTAGACGACACTAACATAGAGTCCACTCGTTGGTACACGGCCCTCGAGTACAACAATTGATCACGGGACTTGCCCTAATTTCAATGTCACGCGTACCCGAAGGGACCAACGGTGTGTCCGGTGCCCTGTGAAAACAGTCATGGTCGTCTATCCAAGCACGACCCCATCCCGGAAAAGACCTCAAGTCTTCCCGTCACTAGTAATGCGGGCACCATGCTAGTATCGACCAAAGTAATCAATAAAGCCCCGTCCCATAAGGGGTAGTGTGGTTGCACATGTTTGGTTGGGACGATAGTCACACATAAATCTAATCCATTATTTCACCCATGCACAAGATTTACCGGCACATCACTTCTTCCTCAAGTGATGACCTAACTCAACATCACCCTCGGGCATTAGGGGCACCCGATGGGTCCATGCAAAGATTTTAACCACGAAGGTTCAAGTCACACATGCATCACTAAGCATCATCACTAACTATTTGCATGTCATCTAGCACATAGCAAGATCAAGAGTAAAGCATGCATCATGTGGTGGTTTCATCTAGGTCACCATCGTAACCCTATCATCATGCATCGGAAACAAACGGGTTCCGAAGAACAAGTGTATCATGGTCAAAGGGCTGCTTGCCTGGATTGGCTTGGTCTTCAAAGTCTTCAAATCCTTCTCCTTCTTCAGCAACTTCGTCAAATACGGTATCTATACGTCGCATTATAACAACGGAAAAATAAGACCACAAATACAACAGAAAAATCAAAGTGCTCAGAAAAATGTCAACTTATTTTTGTTAAATACTAGAGGGATTTCTAAGATGGGGAAAATTCTTAGTTGGAGTTTTGGAGTAACAGAATGGAATCTAGGGATTTTAGAACAGGAGTTTTAATGCTCAAATTTGAATTTAAATTTGAACAGAACAGAAAAGTTTCATGGACGTGTGTGAAAGTGACACCATTAAATAGTTTAGAATATTACAAGAATTTAGGAGTTGGAATTATTTCATTTGGACCAATATTCTTTTCTGTAAAAATGTTTGAAATAATTACAGAAAAGAAAAAGGAGAAAATGCCCTGTGCAACTGGGCCAGAGGGGCCACAGTGCACGGCCCAGGGCATCCCAGCCCAGCCGCACGGGCGCCAGCGCGCGCACGTCAGGTTTTCAAACCTGACGGGCGGGGCCCGGCGGTCAGTGGCTGTGAGGGGAGGAAGAGAGGGGTGAGGATGACAGGCGGGGCCCGCCTGTCATCTCCAACCTCACGGCCACGGCGACGGCGAGCTCACCGGCGGTGATTCCGGCCACGGCGACGGCAACGGAGGGCAGGAACGGATTCAGCGTCGAGTTGCGGAGGCAGTGGAGGTGGTGCGGCACGTCGGGGAGGTCGGGTTCGCCGGCGGCGAGGTGGGACGGCGGAGGGTCGTCGGGAACCTTCTGGCCAGCTCGTTTCCGGCAGCTGCAGAAGGGGAAAAAGGAGGGGAAAGCATCAGTGGCGCATGGTGGTTCTAGATCGAGCCAAAGGAGGGGCAGAAGAGGCCCGTACTGCGAGATCACCGGCGGGCCGACGTGGCGGAGCTCCGATCGATCCCGAGCACTGGAGCTTCCTGGGGATGAACTGGTTGTGCTGGGGTGTTGCTGGGGATGAGGAGAAACTGCTGGTGCTGTTGGAGAGGCTCGGGGGGTCCTATTTATAGGAGAACGGCGGGGTCCCGTGGACCGGTGCACCGGCGAGCTCCTGCTCGATGCTACAGCGCACGGGAGGCAACGGGAGTGAGTCTGCGGAGTTGCTGGACGAGTCCTACGTCCATTAGAGGAGAGAGGAGGAGCGGGGAAGCTTCCAGGCCGTGCGCGCGTGCGAGCCCGAGGAGTGGAGGCTGCGGGCGGCCAGCGCGCGTGTGACGACGGCCACTGGAGGGCGGAGGAGGAGGGGGGACAGCGCCGGGGCGGTCGCGGACGTCGAGGGGCATCGACTGGCGCGAGGGGAGAGCCCGAGGCTGTCGGGGGCCGGCGATTGGCCGAAGCTACAGTGCGTGGGCGCACTGTAGCGCGCTCTGGAGCGCCCTTATCGCATGCCACGGCATGCCATTGGCCTCCTGGTCGCGCCCACCGTGTCTGGGGGGTCCAGGGTGATGCAGGCATTGCGGTTGAAGCCTTGGATGCTCTGGAGAGTCAAGGAGAGAGAGGTGAAGCTGGTAACTTGGTGAGTTTTGGCTGTCCAGCAAGGTGAACTAGGGTTTTCACCCCTCAATCATGGAGCTGGGGACTTGGGGAAGTTACTGGAGGTAGCTAGTAACTAGATGAACGTGTGGTAGAAAGTTGAGGCCAAGGTAAAAGGTGAAAGTGATCAAGAAGAGGGTTTTGGTAAAAAGCCAGAAGGTGTTTGATCAGTGTTTGGTCAAGCAAATGATCTCCACTTGCCATGACACTTAACAGGATTGAATGACATGTGAAAATAGGGTGCTTCACCAAATTTGGGCTCATTTGAAGAAACTAGCCAATGTAACTTTGGTGAACCCTAGAAATCAACAGAAATGGCTTCATCTTGTTTGAGTCAAGCTAATCATCTCCCCTTGATGCACCACTTGGTGTAGTTTCATCATTTGGGGTATTGATCATGCCCACAAAGTTTGAAGCTCCAGGTAAAAAGTTGGTAATGTAAAGTTGTTCAAATTTGCATTTGAACAGAAAGGGTTTTGGGGTGTTCTGATCAAGTTGCTCTATTCCAAATCTTGTACCATTTGGTCTAGTTGCCTTATTAGGCATTTCTAGCATGTGCACCAAGTTTGAGAGCATTTGGACAAGTTTGGCAATGTAAAGTTGCTCAAACTTCAATTATGGACAGAATGGTTATGAAGGGTTTTGAGGATGTTTTCTTGCTTCCCAAGGCATGGGACTTGGCAAGATCATCAAATATGTCATATATGACATGATAGAATTTCCCTGGAATTTTTGGAGAATATTTCCTTTGTAAATATTTCAAAAGCTTGAAATATCCAGAAAGGGTTTTAGAGGGATTAGCCCATTATTTTGAACATGACCAAGTGTTGAAACTCTTATATATGGACAATATATGTCCTATGAGTCTCTCTGAATTTTGGCAAATATTTTTGAAATAGTTAAATAATTTTTCCCTATTAAAGACCATTTCTGGCCTTAAGAAAAAGCTTTTAAATAAAATAGGAAAATAACTTTTAAAATTATGCCTTTGTGGTTTCTGGGAGTCCTATGACTACTAGATCTCAAATAAACCTTTTGAAATAATTTTCTCACCCTAAATCAAGTACTTGTAGTGCAAATCTCAATTCAGGGTTTTTTGGAAAACTAAATTTATAAAATACATTTTGGCCAAATTAATTTTGTAAGAAAATACTACACTGTTATATAACACTTGGCATGATCATTGGGCAGAATTTTTGGGTATGGAGATGAATTCTACAAGAGGTAATAGTTGACTTTAATGAGCACATGAAAAAGCACATGAAGAAAAACTCAATTCCAAATAAAAGCCAAATGATGCCAAAAAAATTTGCTGGTCCAAATTTTCATGCTTCATTGATGCAAATAACATGTTACAAAATGCAGGGTGTGACAACTCATGTAGACATCCAAGAGTCTATGATTCATGAAAAGCATGCCATGAACAAGTCAATTGTTACAAACACAATTGCTACAAAGCGTTTGATACTAGAGAGGAGGTTGAGCATGCTTACTCGATGCATTTGCTCGAAGAGGAGAGGTAGTGACAGAGGAAGTAAGGGGCGAGCTTGTCAGGCCCAAGATGCAATTCTATCCGGATCACGTGACACACTCGTGATTGGGACACAACCGCATTTCGGGCGCTTAGCAAGATGGATATCATTACATCACACCATTACATAAATACATGGGGATACCACAATTCATACAAGTCACATGAATACAACAACATCAATACAAGACATCCGACTATGGATGCAAACATGAAAATCGCAACGACATCCATCCCGCTATCCCAGGCTGCCGACCAGGAACCTAACCCAAGACTGACGAAGAAGGAGAAGAAAGAACTCCAACACAAAGGACATCGCTCTCGCGTCAAGTCATCGGAAACCTGCACCTGCAACTGTTATTGTAGTATCTGTGAGCCACGAGGACTCAGCAATCCCATAACCATGGGTATCAAGACTAGCAAAGCTTAATGGGTAAGGAGAGGTAAAGTGGTGAGGTTGCAGCAGCGGCTAAGCAATATATGGTGGCTAACTTACGAGTACCAGAATAAGATGAGCATCTACGCAAACGGTCGCAACTAGTAATGATCGCTAAAGATCCTGAACTACCTACGAGTCAAACATAACCCCACCGTGTTCTCTTCTCAAAGTGAAAAGAGACGGTCACGGTTACTCATGCGGTTGTGTGTTTTATCTCGGATCCTCTGTCAAGTTTTCTACAACCGGAAATTAACAAATTCCAATCTGCCACATAACCGCGGGCATGGCTTTCGAAAGATCATAACCCTGCAGGGGTGTCCCAACTTAGCCCATCACAAGCTCTCACGATCAGCAGAGATAATAATAATATTACCCCTTAACTTAGGGAAGGCCCGATTAGACTCGGAATTCCCGGTGCACAAGACATTTCGACAATGGTATAACAAGTCCAGCAAGACCTCCCGGCGTGCCGACACCCTGATAGTAGCCGCGCGTATCTTGTCTCAGGCCACGTCCAGATGAGCAGTACGTACGGCAACTGAAGACCCCAGATAACTGGGTGGCACCGCAAGTGGCTCTAGTTTGGGACCAACACCATCAGCACTGGCCCCCCCTGTATGTAGAAGAATCCTCGGGTAGCGCTAACTCCCTATGTAATTAATTAATTAATTTTTTATTATGTTGCAAATAAAACCAATGTTGGGCCTTGCTGGAGGAGTTTTATTCAAAGACGAACTGTCAAGGGATCCCCATATACCGAACCGCGTTAGGAACACAAAATCAAGGAACATAACGCCGGTTTATCGGCTCCTAAGGTGGCATGAGTGGAACAAAACACCGAGCAAAAGGCCAAGCCTTCCACCCATTGCCAAGTATATAGGTGTGTTAATATATAGTAGATATATTGTGATATTCCCAACATGTCTAAGATCTGACATGGAGCAATCTTCATCTTCACCTGCAACTAACAACGCTATAAGAGGGGCTAAGCAAGCGGGTAACATAGCCAAACAACGGTTTTGCTGGGAAGGTGTCAAAGGTTAGAGGTTTCATGGCAACAAGGAGAGGGGCTGACAAAAAGATAGGTAGCGCGACATATAACGATAGCATCGAGACAACTAGCATGGCAATGATAGTAAAGGTATCCAAGGTGATGGTCATCTTGCCTGAGATCTCGCAAGGAAGAAGAACGAGTCCATGAAGTAGACGAAGAAGAAGCCACGAAGTCGAACCAAGTGTAGACGAACGAATCCTCATGACCGCAACAAAACAAGCACTAACAAGAAGAAGCACACGACATGGTAAACACACCATTCAAGAACATAACAAGATGCTCATCCAAGTATGATGCAAGACAAGTCTATATGATGCAAAACATGGTAAGGGATGAATCACACAAGAGCAACACAAACCAACAAGTTTAAATGAGGCCGGAATCAACATATAACAATTCCGGTAAGTCCTCATATGCACATTTCGAAATTGGTCCAGATCTGAACAAACCTTAAGTTAAAGTTGTTAAACAGCAAGTTAACATGCACCATGATGATTTACTCGAAATTCTAGTCAAGTTTCATATAAAGTTTATTTAATTCAGAGCTACGGCCTAGAAGATATGAGCAAAACAAGTTACAATGCAAAGCTGAAGTTAACAGCAACATAGCAACTTTGGAGCAAGGTATATTTATGCTACAGCACCCAAACATGATAACAAAAGGCATGGATGTGAAATAGACATGATAATTAACAAGCATGAACTTAGAGCACACCCAAAAACTTGCTGGAACACAATTAAACAAGCATGTCAAGATTCAATAAGTTTACTGATTTCTCAGACTTAGTGAAAATAACAGAGCATGGCGGAAACAACGACAAGTAGGCATGTTTGCAAGCTTGTGCAACTCAACGCAGAGCATATCATGGAATAAGAAGATAACCAACAGCAAGAAGGCATGTTTATGAAGCTACTCATGGAAAGAACAAGGTCATAGGATGTATAGATCAATAGCTATTCACATGGCAAAACTGAACTTGATGATAACATGCTGATAGATTCATTTTATAGCAACTTGAGAGCAAGAAATAAATAAGCCACAACAGGTCATAAAGGCAAACAAGGGCTTGTATGGATAGAGCATAACATGGACAACAAGACATGATCATTGGACAAACTAAAACATGCATGGATTTGAGTTGGGCATCAAGCAAACATGGCATCAGGTTTAACAGTTTCAGACTTAGCAGTTTTTCAACAAGTCTCAGGAAACAACAACAACGAGTAGGCTACTTTACAAGCTTGTTGAAAACACCTCAGGGCATGTCATGAAAAGTGGATTGCACCACAACAAAGATGGCATGATTGTCCTTCTAAAACATATTGACATGTGGCATAAAAGACAAACACAGCAATAACTATGAACAAGACAAAACATCATCTCATAACGAGTTTCAGCACTTAATAGCCACATGCACTTTTGCAATAGAGATAAACATGGCAATATGACACCTAACATGAATGCTACAGCAACCATCATGTAGAGCACTTCACAATGAACATTTGGACATATCATATGCTTCATTTGGATCACCAGACAAAACGATATCACAATCACAACATGCACATATATTTACAAAAACCAGGGACTTAGTCATATAACTGAAAAAAAACAGGCGGGCGCACGATAGCTATCTGACGCACCGAGCGGGGAACTGGACGGGTGCTCACCTTGGGCCACTTGGGCCGAAATGGTGGCGGGCTGGGGCAGCTGGAGAGGCAGGCCGGCTGGGCCCTGGCCCACGTGGCCGAGCTGCTGGGCCAGCAGGCAGGGGAGGCCCAGGAGCAGGGCGTCGTCCTCGATCCCGATTGGATCCAGGAGGCAGCAGCGGCGGCGCTCGTCGGAGGATGACGGAGGCGGGGCGGCGCGGGAGGCTGCGGGATCCGACCGGGGCAGACCTCGGTCGGCGGATGTGGCCAGAGGAAGGGCGGCGGCGCAGTTCGGGGTCCGACGACGGGGGTTGACGCGAGTGGAGGCGCGCTTCCGGCGACGGTCGTCGGCAGAGCCGAGGCGAGGCTTCTGGGGCGGTGGCGCTGCCCTCCGGTGGCCGGCGGCAAGGCGCCGGAGGCGCGGACGGCGGGATCGAGCGGAGGAAGACGAGGGCTTCGGCCGGCGGCAGCGTACGGGCTCGAGCGGGCCCGATTCGGGCCCCGCGGGCCGCGGCGGTGGGAGGCGCGGAGGAGGGGACGTGGCGCGCTCCGGTTGGCCGGGAGCGGCCGCTGGGGTGAGGTGGCGCGACCTGATTGGTCCGGGCGACGTGGAGGCGGCGGTGGACGCGTCCGGCGGCGGGCGGACATGTCCGGCTGCGCGGTGGGAGCGGGGCTAGGGTTTCATCTGCAAAAAAAATATGGGGGGAGACACACACACACACACACACACACACACATATATATATATATATATATATATATATATATATATATATATATATATATATATATATATATATATATATATATATATATATATATAGGTAGAGGGAGCTAGGAGTGTCCAAATGAGGAGCGGTTTTCGGCCACGCGATCCTGATCCGATGACCGAGAGCATGGAGGGGGTTAGGATGGGCTAGCGGTCTGTTTGAGAGGGGGTGCTGGGCCAAAAGAGAAGGGGCTTCCGGCGGTTAACACAGTTAACCGTTGGGCTATCAAACGAACTCCGAACGAGACGAAACTTGACATGCGGTCTACCTATGCTATAATAAGACCACACGTCAAGGTTCGACCCATTCCGAGAATATTTTCTGGCCACTCATAAAATAAATATCCGGAGGTGCCGCGGGCGCGTGCGAGTGTGTCTGGGCTCAGAACGGACAATGGAAAGGGCGGGTGGACTCGGACGGATGCAAGTTTTGGAAACATGCTGATGCAATGCACACGATGACATGGCAAAATGCAACACGCAAGCAGATGACATGGCAACAACGACGAATAACTGGCTGACACCTGACGCATCAGTCTCGGGGTGTCACCGAGCTGGGGCCATGGCTCCCCCCATGCTGGAAAAAATGCTTAAAATACCCTTATATATTGTGTGGATTTACAGAGTTATGGCCTAAATTTTAGTGTATGGCCCCTCTCATATGATCATATATGTATTATTGGCCTCCCTCATACGAAGTTCCTGGCTCCGTCCCTGAGGAGAGGAGTCATGAAGTATTTGCTCCAAGGGTTAGTTGAAGAACTTGTTTGTCCTTATTGTGGTCTTGCTTATTGTGATGCTTGTGCGGACCATGTAACATAAATTGGTCACATTGATGTTGTAGTGACTACTTGTGACTTGTTATGATGCTTTTGTTAGTTTGATGGAATACTTGTGTTTGATGGAGTACTTGTGGCTTGTGAGGGCATCTCCAACGTCGACCCACAAACGGACACGGTATTTAGCGAAAAGTCGGTATGTACCGGTGTCCGGACACTGATGTGAGAGTCGGCCATCCAGCTGTATACCTTATCATGTCCACCTCTATATTAATTAAAAAAATGTCTTTCACTGACCTTCCCATAAATAGTAGACTCGGCTAAATATCTTTCTGCCATATCTTATTACATGTTTACAAAAACTACGTGATGTAGCTTTTCTGTTTGGCAGAAGGCTAGCTTCCGCCAAGTTTAGTATGGATAGCTACATTATGGTGGCGTTTGGTTCAAGGACGACGAGAATTGGCTAGGGATACCATTAACGGCCTGGTTGGGGATATCCTTTGATTCTTGTTTGGTTGTAAGGATTAGAGATTGATGGGATAGCCATCTCTTTTTGTTTGGTTGGATGGATATGAAATAGATGGGTTATTGTGATTTTTTTTCATTAAAATAAATGATGAGATTACCTGCAGAATCTATATTTGCCCAAACTAATTAATTATAACATTGCTACATGTGAAATTGATACACCACGCATGTACAATTACGTGTATAGATCACACTGAGATCCGCCGAAATCAGTTGCCTTCCAATGAAGAACACACATCACATGGGGACAAAAGCTTGCACATCTTGCATCGATTATAAAAAAACACCCACGCGAAGGTCAACACAAAGGTGCATCTACCAACATGCGCATCCATCAGGCATGATTAACATGCCTAATCATTTTCCCTCTCCGGGTCGCCATAAAGCGTCTGTAGCAGTGAGAGATGAATTCAATGAGAACAAAGATAAGTACAGATAACAGAGAGGCATCCACCGCCGCTGCGTCGTGGCTTGCTCCTAGAGGCATCCACCGCCGCTCAAGTCCGGCCACCACTCTCGCGCTTGATGAGCCGGCATGTGCCGATGCTCTTGCTCTGCTGCACGGCCGCCCCGAGCCCTCGATCCAAAATCGCCGCTACGGCCGTTGCTATTCATGTTCGAGAGAAAACGTGATTTGAAGGATTGGTGATAAGCTCGGGGAGTTTGAAAGGAGAAAAAATGTTTCGCCCGAGTAGCAGAGGGCAGCACGCGCGGATGGTTGGCCTCATCCGCCAGATTTTCGCGGATCGCGGCAACCAACTTTTGAAGGAATATTCTGAGGTATCTGGTTATCCTCATCCCCTTCCGCTCTCAAACCAAACGAGTGGCATCCCTAGGAAAGTTGGCTATCCCCAGCCCACCCAAGGATAGCCAGTGAACCAAACGCCCCCTATTAGACTTTTAGTATCTTGCTTCCATTATCCGCTAATGTGTCACTAATTACGTTTAGACAGCTTCTGCCATTTAGCTAGCTACTGTACGTGATTAGGTAGATTTTAATCACCTAGCCATTTGGCAAAAGAACACCTTCCGCCAAATCATGTCATTATTAGACACTAGCTGAGTGCCCGTGTGTTGCCATGAAACATAAATTTGGGTGCCACTCAGCATTGTTATTCACTGCCAATGCTGGTCCAACCTTGCTAATTGCTTACTATTATCAACGAACCCACCATAAGCCCTCTTGTAGACCGGACAACCCCTCCTTAATGCGCCCACCTCACAAAATAGTATGATACCTTCTTCTCTATACAATGTACTCCCTTTGTTACAAATTTCTCTCTAAAATGTACCAAAGTAGCCTGATAGACAAGTAAGAAGCAAGTAAGCAAAAAAAAGAACACATACAAGATCAAACGAAGCATAACTGCATCTCAACATAACTAAATAAGCATCCTATCAAGCAGCCACATCTGATATGTCCATCTTCAATCTATGTTTTCTTCCAACTAAACATCTGCTATGACAAGCTCATATTGCTCTGCATTTTCTGAAACCATATGTCAAAATAACCATGATTGCCCGTGCGTTGCCACAGAATAAAGAGTATGAATACTTTTTATATTCAGAAATCGACTTTGAAAGAAGATAAACATGTTTCACTCTTCTATGTCTGTAGACTGATATCCACCCTCTTCATCACCTTACTGACACAATGACAATGATCTTCTTAACATCCCTCCACTTGTCTTGACAAAAGCACATGATTTGGAAATGGAATAATAGTCACTTGAACACATACGTCGAATAATACATATGTACTCCCTCCGTTCGGAATTACTTGTCTTGGAAATGGATGTACCTAGAACTAATATACGTCTAGATACATCCATTTTTGCGACAAGTAATTCCGAACGGAGGGAGTACTTTCTAACAATATCATGCCTTGGCCTCATGCAGACGTCTTCATTTACTCCTTGCTTTCGGCAACCTACTGCCCTCTAACCACATGCCTGTCTTAGCTAGGCTCCTCATATCTAAAGCTCACCATGCATGATAAAATCAAATGAGAAATTAGAAAATGCCCAAAATTTAGAGGAAAAAAATCAAGTATATCGCAGAAACTATGTAGAATTAAAACAATTAATAAAAAGTAGGTATTTAAAAATTTGAAATTTATCGAATCACGTCATTTCTGTATAATATTTTTTCTTATAAAATATTCTTGTGAATGTCACATAGGCAAAGCGCTGACAACAATTCCTGCAAGCTCTACAACCTTCAACTCAGATGTACTTATCTCAGTGCAGAAGTATGCAGTCCCACCTTGGCCCTTCCCAAGATTCCGACCAAGGGTATAAATATAATGTTCCCTTAGGTCTGCCGTGTTCAGCCCAATGACAGAGATAGATGTTGGAACAAACCTTCCTTCAGAATCCCATAAATAGCGGACTGTTAACACTTCTTCAAATGTGAGAGCAATCCTCTTCAAGGTGTTCATCAGCATACCTAGCTTAAAAGACAATATATTCTCTTCTGCATAGGATTTCACAAATGTACTTAGTTGAGTTTGTGTGTTCTATTCAAAACATAACATCATTTTTATGGTTTTGTATTTTAACAATGGACACATGAAATACTTGGTGCATGTATATCCATATGAGATCTAACATGTAGTTGTAGTTTCAAAACAAAGATAAGCCATGCATAGTTATGTATAGTCATAGTTACCATGCACTTGTAAATTACTCACCACCAAGTCCTAAGTAGCAATGGAGTTTCTTCCTTCGAATCAAAGAAGTGGTTTATAATCTAAAAAATGGAACCAGAAAACAATAGTGAAGATAAACCTAAGTTGGAAGAATGTAGATTTTTGTCCTCTTTAGTGAAGTCTGAATACTAAAGTAGTACTCCTTCCGTAAAGAAATATAAGAGCATATAGATGTACTAATATGCGGCACTGCATGCACTATCAGTCACAGGTATATCAGCCTCATGGTTTCCACTTTCCAGTGATTTTCTCAAAAGCCAATTCTGCCTGATTATTGCAGGTGCAGATCTCTCATATTTTCTTAAATTTATCAATCACATGTATATCAACATTATGTTTGCCTCCAATATAGTTATAGTGGAACAAACAGAAGTACTCAATTGATAGTAAAGTAACCAAGCCTGCACGACATGAAATGTATTCTATTCCCTCCGTCCCAAAATAAATGTCTCAACTTTAACTTAAGTTGAGACACTTATTTTTCTATAGAGGGAGTATATAATGAATATAAATAAAATAACTATGATGTACTCCCTCCGTTCCTAAATATTTGTCTTTCTAGACATTTCATATGGATTACAAATACGGATGTATGTAGACATATTTTAAAGTATAGATTCAGTCATTTTCCTCCGTATGTAGTCCCTTGTTCAAATCTCTAGAAAGACAAATATTTAGAAACGGAGGGAGTAGCACTAAGACCTTTGTAGTATTTTCCTTCTTGGGAAAAGGTTATGTGAACACAAGGTACATCTCATATATACTTACCTGTGCCACTACCTCACTATAAAATGCTACAAATAGACATACGTCTATCTGCAGTGATTTACTGAACAAAATCTAAAGATACTTAATGTTATTATTTTAAACACATACTTTTTATTTGAAAAACATTAAAATACTTTGTAGAAATTGTTATGATCAAGTGAAGTGCACTTCATAACTATTTTATAGAACTAACTTTTTATATAAATTTGAGAGCAACATCTTAATGTTGGAATTAACAAAAAAAGGCATGTACTACATTACATCCAGCATCATCTTAAGTAGCAAAACACATATATTAGGTAGGTGTGTGTACAGAAAGCTCTCGATTGAGAAGCATTTTAGTACATCATAGTAGCTAATTTTCAGGATATATAGGTCACTGAATAGTCGGAAGAAGTAAACAGATGGTTACCAAAAGCTTCGGCGTTGTGGAGCTTACACAGTCTTCCACCTTATCCCGACCTTGGTATTGAATCATTGTTACAGCAAACACAAATATGGATATCAGATAAAAATCAGAAAACAAGTTGCATTCTCTGCCAAAACCATATGCAATACCTCCTGTAGTAGGAGTATTTTCAGTAACTACTATGATGTACTACTGCTCCTAGTTTCAGTAAACCAATAAAATACATGCAGAACTAACACATGGGATACTGATCAAAACCAAAACATAAAGAGGAAATTATTGTCAGTGAGAAATATGAAGTTAAGTATGATGTACCGCTACAGCCATACGTGTCCCCATCCGCGAAACTCTCTTTCGATTGTTTCCCCCGTGGCCTATCCATGACAACAAGAAGACAGAACGGCGTAACAAAATAAACAAGACTATCAAATTTCTGCTACAAAGAATGCAAAACTCTGTCAGTAGTTACAAAACTGAAAAAAAAATCTCCCACATCCTCATATCAGCAATGATGGATTTACTTTTTTTTTTTTGAGAAATAATCAAAATGTCGAATGTATGGAGAAATATTAGAGGTCCATGCTCACACCTTTTCTTTAACCTGGAAAATATGACGGTTAGCAGGGACACATGAATTTGTATCAACAATAATAGTGCAGGTCATAACCAAGAAATCAAGATCGGGCTCGAGTTCTGTATTAAGAGCCAGATCAAGAAGAGAACTAAACAAAATTTCAGAGAGGAAAGGGAAGAAAAAGAGCTTACTGGTAGTTGTACTTGTACTACCCCGATCCAGCCGAAGCAGGTGGCACTGTGGACTCAGTCGTGGAAGTCCTCAACGGCAAGAAGGAACCCCCAGCCGCCCATCTCGAGGTCGATGTTGAGTAACAACAGGATTGGCATGGAGCCGTTGACGTGCTCCACGGACAGGCTCGGGACGAACTCGTCGACACCTCCGCCACTGGTTAACGACGGGTCGACGTACCTGGGCGAAGGGAAGAGGCAGATGGGACCTCCGGTGACACCTCCTCGTCAAAGGACGGGCACGCTTCCCATCTCCCGGCTGCTCGTCTAAGATGAAGACGCGGCGGACCCATGGCATGGTGTAGGGCGGCAGGGATGTTCGTCGCCTGGATCGGGGGAGATCGTGGGTGTCGTGGAGATGTGCGATATTTTCTCTTGTTTTTCGTGGGTAGTTCGGGATTGGGAGAGAGGTCTTGTTCTGGAGATGGAGATTGGCTCGGGGAGAAGGTGTTGGACGTGGGTTCTGCCCTGTTTTTTCGTCGGTGTGGTGCGCGAGGCTATCGTACGAGGGGAGGAAAGGGCCGAACTGTGTTTTTTAGATGTGGATCTCGTACCTGGACTGAGTTGGCAATTTTTGGGCTGCTGCGGGCGTGTGGCCCTCACGCGATGGTTTTCGTTCGAAAGGAGGAGGGGATCGAAGGGAGGTGGTCGAACCTCGAGGGGCAGTCGAACCATCACGATGTTCCATCCCCTTTAAATAGTAGAGATGTTTCCGCCAAATACTGCTTTTAAACATGCTATCTTCCACTAAATTAATGGGATAATTAGATTATGCCTTGTGTCCCACTCGGCTGTTTAACCCCTAATTTCCAAAAGTCATCGGTTCTGTCCAAGTAATTTCGCTCCTCTTATGCTTTTGTCCTTCGACTGTTTGACCATCAGTTTAAAAACTACATAACTAATTCATGCTAAATCAGAAAAATGCAAATAAAAATACCAAAATGTTCAAAAAAAACATCACCTATATGTCGGTGTCATTTGCATTCATGACAAAAGTGTTGGAAAGTGCACATCTGAGTTTTAGCTCTTATGATACTACCATGAATAATAAAATCTAAAAAATCAAAAAATTCAAAAACAAATTTCGTGGCAAAGAATGATAAATGTTTTAAGTGCTTGCCAAGTTTCATCAGGGAATGACATTTGTGGATGACGTGGCAAAAAAAATCCACAAATGTCATTCCCTGATGAAACTTGGCAAGCACTTACAACATTTGTTATTCTTTGCCACGAAATTTGTTTTTTAATTTCTTGATTTGTTTAGATTTTATTATTCATGGTGGTATCGTAAGAGCTAAAACAAGGACGGGCACTTTCCAACACTTCTGCCATGAATACAAATGACACTGACATATATGTGATGTTTTCCCGAATATTTTTGGTATCTTATTGCATTTTTCTGATTTAGTATGAATTAGTTATGAAGTTTTCAAACTGACGGTCAAACGGTCAAAGGAAAAAAGCATAAGAGGAGCGAAGTGACTTGGACAGAACCGGTGACTTTTGAAAATTAGGGGTAAAACAGCCGAGTGGGACACAACTAGGGGCATAAAACAGCCGAGTGGGACACAACCAGGGGCATAAATTAATAACCTAGACAGCAGCAGCCTTCCAGCATCCGAATAGAGAAAGGGCACATGTTGGCTTTTGATTGGTGAGATGGATGTCCGGATTTCCACAAACTCCCCCACGCTTGGTTCTAGTTTGCCGGAAAAACATGGTTCTGACCGCTCGGCGGACCGATACATGTCCGTGTTGGATGGGAAATTGCGTCTGGACAGCGTGGTCTGAACGCTTGCGGTAGTTTTGAGGGTCCGCCTTGGAGATGGCCTTACGATGCTTTTGTTAGTTTGATGGAATACATGTGACTTGCTACGATGCTTATGTGCATTGGCTATAAGGTGGTATTGTTTGATATACATATATATCTTTTGTTGCAGGTTGATGGAGAAACTAATAAACAAAGCATTTAAATTAATATTTACTGAGTACAATACTCGGTAAACAATTATTTCCGAGAACAAAGCTCGGACATCATGCCACGTATCAAGCTCTGGTAACATACTCCAGACTTTGCCAAGTAAGTCTGCAAGGATCTCGGCAAAATGAGGCCGTTGGGACTTGCTTGGGCATGGGATCGCTGGGTTGATCGTACTCGACAAAGGAAACACTCACCAATGATTTATAAGTTTGTCTAGATCCTTTGGAGAAGACTCGACAAAATTTGTGTTTGCCAAGAACCTCAAGATGTGTGTCCGCAAATATGGGAGGCCCATGGAGTCCTCGTGTGGCCTGTGGCAGCCGCTATCTCCGTTTGGCTCATCAAGTGCCTTTTTGTGCTGAGTACCCCACCTAGGACTCGACAACCTTTTTACCGAGTACCCGATGGACGACTCTCGAAAAAATGGGCTTTGCCCGAAGGGTTCTGGCTAAGTACCCTTAGCCGAGATCTACACTCGACAAACTCTCTAACGAGTGGGAAACGACTTTCAACGAGTTTTCCTAACACCCAAGAAGCGCAAACATTGTAGTAGTGGCGGACCACTGAGGCATCCCTCCTTCAACAATTAAATATAGGACGTGCACACCTAGTGAAGGGTACTCCTTGGAGGACTCCCGCATGGGGTCACTTTTTGGGACTGGGAGTGTGCCAAGCGGTGCGCCCAGCCACTGCCACGAGTCATGTGTTGGGCGCATCCTCAAGATTTGTATCTTTTCACATGCATTTTTTTGATTTATTTGGTTTTAAGGGTTTTGGGCTTTTCAGCTTTTGCTTCGTTCTCCCTACTTTTTGTGGATTTTTAAGCATTATTTTTCCATGAGAGACAAAACATGTGCTTCTGCGAGAAGCATAGATGGGCTTCCTCGAACAGAAAAAGCACAAACCTATGCTTTTGGAATAGAAAAATCATAGTTGTGCTTCCCCGAAAAATACAAAAGCAAAGTTTGTGCTTCCATGAGAAGCACAACATGTGCTTCCACGATAAGCACAATTGTGCTTCCTGAAAATGGAAAAGATAAACATGTGTTTCCGCAAGAAGCACAATTGCACTTTCCAAAAAGAGAACATCACAACTATGCTTCTGAAAAGCGAAAATCACAACCAGGCTTCCAGGTTATCTTTTTTCAGTTTCAATTTTTTTCATGTCTTTTTGGTAATTTTTATTCCCTTTTTGTGTAAAAAAAAACTTCATCTAAATGATGATGACTTGAATACCTTGGATACGACCAAAAATATTGCATACAAGTATATTTGTGAGGTGATTTCTAATACAAACTATGCGATAATTTATTTATATTATGCATGACAAAAACACTTCACCAACTTTTTGTCATGTTTACTTGCAGGTGCGTTGGAAGCTTGTACAAACCAAGTGTGAAAATAAAGGAAAATGGATGATTAGGTGATGTTCAAGTTCTTTCACGTCACTTTTGGCTCAAGAGAAGACAGATCAAGTCCACCATGTTTTGGACTCATATTCGTATTACACAGACACACCTCACTTCAAAAGCCTCCAACTTTCGCATCCAGACTTCGAATAGGGTGAATTGTTTTTTGTTGAAAGCTTATCTCGCGCACTTTCCAGCACAATTGGTTCCCTTCCAAATTCATCCAGAGCGTGAAGATCTAACCAAAACATCCCAATGCTGCAGCATAATCCGAGTCAAACTACAAGTTAAAAGGTGTTGCATCACCTCCACTTGGGCCCACGCGCCTTGTACGACCTAGGGTTAGGTTCTGACTGCCTTGGAATGTCCTTCCAACCCCTTGGCCGCCACCCCTTGCTCCTATATAAGTAGATCAATCTAGTACTGTTTTCTTTGGGATTTGTTTAGTTAAAAGTTAATTAGTTAGTGCAACTTCGTGTACTTCGTTTGTGTTCAATGACCAGGCCAAGACCCCTTTTGAAACCCCACTTTTATCAACACTTCATCTATATTCGCAATATTAAGATTGCATTATCATATTCTTGCTTGTTTTTTATTGCATGCACGAATAAATTGTGGTAAGGCTGGTTGTATTTCCAGCATCGTCAGTAACCTGCCGGAGATTGGTTTAGCGATTGCTAAGGCGCGTCGTCGTGTACGTTTGTAGTTGGATCGTGAAAGTTGACCCCACCAAATTAATAGTTATCATTGTTGGGAAACATAGTATTTAAAAAAAATCCTACGATCACGGAAGATCTATCTACTACAAGCATAACAACGAGAGGGGAGAGTGTGTCTACGTACCCTCGTAGACCGAAAGCGGAAGCGTCTACTAATGAGGTTGATGTAGTCGAACGTCTTCGCGATCCAACCGATCCAAGCACCGAACGTGCGGCACCTCCGCGTTCAGCACACGTTTAGCTCGATGACGTCCCACGAGCTCTTGATCCAGTTGATCTTCACGGGAGAGTTTCGTCAGCACGACGGCATGGTGACGAAGATGATGAAGCTACCGGTGCAGGGCTTCGCCTAAGCACTGCAACGATATGACCGAGGTGTGTTTCTGTGGAGGGGGCATCGCACACGGCTAAAACAATGTTGTTTGTGTCTATGGGGTGCCCCCTGGCCACGTATATAAAGGAGGAGAGGAGGAGAGGGTCGGCCCTCCTATAACGCGCCCAATGGAGTAGGATTCCTACTCCTAGTAGGAGTAGGTTTCATCCTTTCCTAGTCCAACTAGGAGAAGGGGAAAGGAGGGGAGTGGAGAAGGAAGGGAGAGGGGGGCCGCGCTCCAAACCCTTTGTCCAATTCGGACTGGGCTTGGGAGGGGCGCGCGCCACCTCCTGGCTGCTGCCTCTCCTTCCCACTATGGCCCATTCAGGTCCATTTACTCCCCGGACGAATTCCCGTAACTCCCTGGTACTTCAAAAAATACCTGAATCACTCGGAACCTTTCCGATGTCCTAATATAGCCTTCCAATATATGAATCTTTACCTCTCGACCATTTCGAGACTGTTTGTCATGTCCGTGATCTCATCCGGGACTCCGAACAAACGTCGGTCATCAAATCATATAACTCATAATACAAATCGTCATCGAACGTTAAGCGTGCGGACCCTACGGGTTCAAGAACTATGTAGACATGACCGAGACTCATCTCCGGTCAATAACCAATAGCGGAACCTAGATGCTCATATTGGTTCCTACATATTCTACGAAGATCTTTATCGGTCAAACCACATAACAACATACATTGTTCCCTTTGTCATCGGTATGTTACTTGCCCGAGATTCGATCGTCGGTATCATCATACCTAGTTCAATCTCGTTACCGGCAAGTCCCTTTACTTGTCCCGTAATACATCATCTCATGACAAACTCATTAGTCGTTTGCTTGCAAGGCTTATTATGATGTGTATTACCGAGAGGGCCCAGAGATACCTCTCCGACATTCGGAGTGACAAATCCTAATCTTGATCTATGCCAACACCACAAACACCTTCGGAAACACCTGTAGAGCATCTTTATAATCACCCGGTTACGTTGTGACGTTTGATAGCACACAAGGTGTTCCTCTGGTATTCGGGAGTTGCATAATCTCATAGTCAGAGGAACATGTATAAGTCATGAAGAAAGTAATATCAGTAAAACTAAACGATCATAGTGCTAAGCTAAAGGATGGGTCTTTTCCATCACATCATTCTCTAAGGATGTGATTCCGTTCATCAAATGACAACACATGTCTATGGTTAGAAAACATAACCATCTTTGATCAACGAGCTAGTCAAGTAGAGGCATACTATGGACACTCTGTTTTCTCTATGTATTCACACATGTACTAAGTTTCCGGTTAATACAATTCTAGCATGAATAATAAACATTTATCATGATACAGGGGAATATAAATAACAACTTTATTATTGCCTCCAGGGCATATTTCCTTCAGTCTCCCACTTGCACTAGAGTCACTAATCTAGTTCACATCGCCATGCGATTTAATACTGATAGTTCACATCGTTATGTGAATAACTCCCATAGTTCACATCGCCATGTGACCAACACCCAAAGGGTTTACTAGAGTTAATAATCTAGTTCACATCGCCATGTTATTAACACCAAAAGAGTACTAAGGTGTGATCCTGTTTTGCTTCGTGAGAGAAGTTTAGTCAACGGGTCTGTTACATTCAGATCCGTATGTATTTCACAAATTTCTATGTCTACAATGCTCTGCATGGAGCTTCTCTAGCTAATTGCTTCCACTTTCAATACGCATCCAGATTGATACTTAGAGTCATCTGGATTAGTGTCAAAGCTTGTATCGGCGTAACCCTTTACGACAAACTCTTTATCACCTCCATAATCGAGAAACATTTCCTTAGTCCTCCAGTTACTAAGGATAATTTTGACCGCTGTCCAGTGATCTACTCCTGGATCACTATTGTACCCCATTTGCCAAACTCAGGGCAGGGCATACAATAGGTCTGGTATACAGCATGGCATACTTTATATAGAACCTATGGCTGAGGCATAGGGAATGACTTTCATTCTCTCTCTATCTTTTGTTGTGGTCGGGCTTTGAGTCTTACTCAACTTCACACCTTACAACACAGACAAGAACTCTTTCTTTGACTGTTCCATTTTGAACTACTTCAAAAACTTGTCAAGGTATGTACTCATTGAAAAAAAAAATATCAAGCGTCTTGATCTATCTCTATAGATCTTGATGCTCAATATGTAAGCAGCTTCACCGAGGTCTTTCTTTGAAAAACTCCTTTCAAACACTCCTTTATGCTTTCCAGAAAATTCTACATCATTTTCGATCGACAATATGTCATTCACATATACTTATCAGAAAGGCTGTAGTGCTCCCACTCACTTTCTTGTAAATACAAGCTTCACCGCAAGTCTGTATAAAACTATATGCTTTGATCAACTTATCAAAGCGTATATTCCAACTCCGAGATGCTTGCACCAGTCCATAGATGGATCACTGGAGCTTGCACATTTTGTTAGCACTTTTAGGATTGACAAAACCTTCTAGTTGCATCATATACAACTCTTCTTTAATAAATCCATTAAAGAACGTGGTTTTGTTATCCATTTGCCAAATTTCATAAAATGTGGCATTTGCTAACATGATTCGGACAGACTTAAGGATCGCTATGAGTGAGAAAATCTCATCTTAGTCAACACCTTGAACTTGTCGAAAATCTTTCACAACAAGTCGAGCATTGTAGACAGTAACATTACCATCGGCGTGAGTCTTCCTCTTAAAGATCCATTTATTTTTAATGGCTTGCCGATCATCGGGCAAGTCAACCAAAGTCCACACTTTGTTCTCATACATGGATGCAATCTCAGATTTCATGGCCTAAAGTCATTTTGCGGAATCTGGGCTCATCATCGCTTCCTCATAGTTCATAGTTTCATCATGGTCTAGTAACATGACTTCCAAAACTGGGTTACCGTACCACTCTGGTGCGGAACGTACTCTGGTTGACCTACGAGGTTCAGTAGCAACTTGATCCGAAGTTTCATGATCATCATCATTAGCTTCCTCGCTGATTGGTGTAGGAATCACTAGAACTACTTTCTATGATGTACTACTTTCCAATTCGGGAGAAGGTACAATTACCTCATTAAGTTCCACTTTCCTCCCACTCACTTCTTTCGAGAGAAACTCCTTCTCTAGAAAGGATCCATTCTTAGCAACGAATATCTTGCCTTCGGATCTGTGATAGAAGGTGTACCCAACAGTTTCCCTTGGGTATCCTATGAAGACACATTTCTCCGACTTAGGCTCGAGCTTATCAGGTTGACGCTTTTTCACATAAGCATCGCAACCCCAATTTTTAAGAAACAACAACTTTGGTTTCTTGCCAAACCACAGTTCATAAGGCATCGTCTCAACGGATTTAGATGGTGCCCTTATTTAACGTGAATGCGACTGTTTCGAATGCATAACCCGAAACGATAGTGGTAAATCGGTAAGAGACATCATAGATCGCACCATATGTAATAAAGTATGGTTATGACGTTCAGACACACCATTATGCCGTGGTGTTCCGGATGGCATGAACTGTGAAACTATTCCACATTGTTTTAAATGAAGACCAAACTCGTAACTCAAAATATTCGCATGTGCGATCAGATCGTAGAAACATAATTTTCTTGTTACGATGATTCTCTACTTCACTCTGAAATTCTTTGAACTTTTCAAATGTTTCAGACTTGTGCTTCATCAAGTAGATATACCCATATCTGCTCAAATCATCATTGAAGGTCAGAAAATAACGATACCCGCTGCGGGCCTCAACACTCATCGGTCCACATACATCAGTATGTATGATTTCCAACAAATCAGTTGCTCGCTCCATTGTTTCGAAGAACGGAGTTTTAGTCATCTTGCCCATGAGGCATGGTTCGCAAGCACCAAGTGATTCCAAACGCCCATCAGCATGGAGTTTCTTCATGCGCTTTACACCAATATGACCTAAACAGCAGTGCCACAAATAAGTTGCACTATCATTATCAACTTTGCATCTTTTGGCTTCAGTTTTATGAATATGTGTATTACTACGACCGAGATCCAACAAACTATTTTCATTGGGTGTATGACCATCGATGGTTTTATTCATGTAAACAGAATAACAATTATTCTATGACTTTAAATGAATAATCGTATTGCAACAAACATGATCAAATCATATTCATGCTCAACGCAAATGCCAAATAACATTTATTTAGGTTTTACACTAATCCCGAAAGTATAGGGAGTGTGCGATGATGATCATATCAATCTTGGAACCTCTTCCAACACACATCGTCACTTCACCTTTAACTAGTCTCTGTTCATTCTGCAACTCTCGTTTCGAGTTACTAATTTTAGCAACTTAACCGGTATCAAATACCTAGGGGTTGCTATGAACACTAGTAAAGTACACATTAATAATTTGTATATCAAATATACCTTTGTTCACTTAGCCATCCTTCTTATCCGCCAAGTATCTAGGGCAGTTTCACTTCCAGTGACCATCTCCTTTGTAGTAGAAGCACTTAGTTTCAGGCTTGAGTTTAGCTTTGGCTTTCTTCACGGGAGTGACAACTTGCTTGTCATTCTTCATGAAGTTCCCCTTCTATCGTTTTGCCCTTTACTTGAAACAAGTGATCTTGTTAACCATCAACACTTGATGCTCTTTCTTGATTTCTACCTTTGCCGATTTCAGCATCGCGAAGAGCTCGGGAATTACTTTCGTCAACCCTTGCATATTATAGTTCATCATGAAGTTCTACTAACTTGGTGATAGTGACTAGAGAACTTTGTCAATTACTATCTTATCTGGAAGATTAACTCCCACTCGATTCAAGCAATTGTAGTACCCAGACAATCTGAGCACATGCTCACTGGTTGAGCTATTCTCCTCCATCTTGTAGGCAAAGTACTGTCAGAGGTCTCATACCTCTAGATACGGGCATGAGTATGAAATACTAATTTCAACTCTTGGAACATATCATATGCTCTGTGGCATTCAAAACATTTTTGAAGTCCCGGTTCTAAGCCGTAAAGCATGGTGCACTAAACTATTAAGTAGACATCATATTGAGCTTTGCCAAACGTTCATAACGTTTGCATTTGCTTCTACAATAGATCTGTCACCTAGTGGTGCATCAAGGACATAATACATCTGTGCAGCAATGAGGAAAATCCTCAGATCACGGAACAAGTCTGCATCATTACTACTATCATCTTTCAACTTATATTTCTCTAGGAACATATAAAAATAAACGGGGAGCTACATCGCGAGCTATTGATCTACAACATAGATATGCTAATACTACCAGGACTAAGTTCATGATAATTTAAAGTTCAATTAATCATATTACTAAAGAACTCCCACTTAGATGGACATCCCTCTTGTCATCTAAATGATCACGTGATCCAAATCAACTAAACCATGTCCGATCATCACGTGAGATGGAGTAGTTTTCAATGGTGAACATCTTATGTTGGTCATATCTACTATATGATTCACACTCAACCTTTCGGTCTCCAGTGTTCCGAGGCCATGTCTGTACATGCTAGGCTCGTCATGTTTAACCCGAGTATTCCGCATGTGCAAAACTGTCTTGCACCCGTTGTATGTGAACATAGAGCCTATCACACCCGATCATCACGTGGTGTCTCAGCACGAAGAACTTTCGCAACGGTGCATACTCAGGGAGAACACTTGTACCTTGAAATTTTGTAAGGGATCATCTTATAATGCTACCACCGTACTAAGAAAAATAAGAAGCATAATAAGATAAACATCACATGCAATCAAAATATGTGACATGATATGGCCATCATCATCTTGTGCTTTTGTTCTCAATCTCCAAAGCATCGTCATGATCTCCATCGTCACCGACTAGATACCATGATTGTCATCGCAGCATCGTGGTCGTCTCACCAACTATTGCTACTACTACTATCGCTAACTCATAGTGATAAAGTAAAGCAATTACATGGCCTTCGCAATTCATACAATAAAGAGACAACCATAAGGCTCCTGCCGGTTGCCGATAACTTTACAAAACATGATCATCTCATACAATAACATATAACTCATCACGTCTTGACCATATCACATCACAACATGCCCCGCAAAAACAAGTTAGATGTCCTCTACTTTGTTGTTGCAAGTTTTACGTGGCTGGTACGAGCTTAGCAAGAACCGTTCTTACCTACGCATACAAAAACCGCAATGATTTTTCGTCAAGTATGTGATGTTTTAACCTTCACAAGGACCGGGCGTAGCCACACTTGATTCAACTAAAGTGATAGAGACAGACACCCGCCGGTCACCTTTAAGCAACGAGTGCTCGTAACGGTGAAACCAGTCTCGCGTAAGCGTACGGGTAATGTCGGTCCGGGCCACTTCATCTCACAATACCGCCGAATCAAAGTATGACATGCTGGTAAGCAGTATGACTATTATCGCCCACAACTCATTGTGTTCTACTCGTGCATATCATCTACGCATAGACCTGGCTCATGATGCCACTGTTGGGAAACGTAGTATTTCAAAAAAATCCTACAATCACGTAAGATCTATCTACTAGAAGCATAGCAACGAGAGGGGAGAGTGTGTCTACGTACCCTCGTAGACCGAAAGCGGAAGCGTCTAGTGATGCGGTTGATGTAGTCGAACGTCTTCGCGATCCAACCGATCCAAGCACCGAACGTACGGCACCTCCGCGTTCAGCACACGTTCAACTCGATGACGTCCCACGAGCTCTTAATCCAGTTGAGCTTCACGGGAGAGTTTCGTCAGCACGACGGTGTGGTGAAGGAGATGATGAAGCTACCGACGCAGGGCTTCGCCTAAGCACTGCAACGATATGGCCGAGGTGTGTTTATGTGAAGGGGGGCACCGCACATGGCTAAAACAATGTTGCTTGTGTCTATGGGGTGCCCCCTGGCACGTATATAAAGGAGGAGAGGGCCATCCCTCCTATGGCGCGCCCAAGGGAGTAGGATTCCTACTCCTAGTAGGAGTAGGTTTCATCCTTTCCTAGTCCAACTAGGAGAAGGGGGAAAGGAGGGGAGTGGAGAAGGAAGGGAGAGGGGGGCCGCGCCCCAAACCCTTTGTCCAATTCGGACTGGGCTTGGGAGGGGCGCGTGCCACCTCCTGGCTGCTGCCTCTCCTTCCCACTAAGGCCCATTAAGGACCATTGACTCGCCGGACGAATTCTCGTAACTCCCCGGTACTCCGAAAAATACCCGAATCACTCGGAACCTTTCCGATGTCCGAATATAGCCTTCCAATATATGAATCTTTACCTCTCGACCATTTCGAGACTGTTCGTCATGTCCGTGATCTCATCCGAGACTCCGAACAAGCGTCGGTCATCAAATCACATAACTCATAATAAAAATCGTCATCGAACGTTAAGCGTGCGGACCCTACGGGTTCGAGAAATATGTAGACATGACCGAGACTCATCTCCGGTCAATAACGAATAGCGGATCCTGGATGCTCATATTGGTTCATACATATTCTACGAAGATCTTTATCGGTCAAACCACATAACAACATACGTTGTTCCCTTTGTCATCGGTATGTTACTTGCCCGAGATTCGATCGTCGGTATCATCATACCTAGTTCAATATTGTTACCGGCAAGTCTCTTTACTCGTTCCTTAATACATCATCTCATGACTAACTCATTAGTCGTTTGCTCGCAAGGCTTATTATGATGTGTATTACCGAGAGGGCCCAGAGATACCTCTCCAATATTCGGAGTGACAAATCCTAATCTTGATCTATGCCAACACCACAAACACCTTCGGAAACACCTGTAGATCATCTTTATAATCACTCAGTTACATTGTGACGTTTGATAGCACACAGGGTGTTCCTCCGGTATTCGGGAGTTGCATAATCTCATAGTCAAAGGAACATGTACAAGTCATGAAGAAAGCAATAGTAGTAAAACTAAACGATCATAGTGCTAAGCTAATGGATGGGTCTTTTCCATCACATCATTTTCTAATGATGCGATCTCGTTTATCAAATGACAACACATGTCTATGGTTAGGAAACATAACCATCTTTGATCAACGAGCTAGTCAAGTAGAGGCATACTAGGGACACTCTGTTTTGTCTATGTATTCACACATGTACTAAGTTTTCGGTTAATACAATTCTAGCATGAATAATAAACATTTATCATGATATAAGGAAATATAAATAACAACTTTATTATTGCCTCTAGGGCATATTTCCTTCAATCATCTCATCCAAAGACGGTACACCCTCGCCTCTATCACGAAACCTATTAGTATGTGATCTAGTTTAGAAGAACTCGACGGAAGAATTTCAATTCTTAAACCAGTTAATGTATTTGGATGCACGGTTCAAGATATAAAACATTTTTTAAAGAGAACCTGCGGAAGAAGCAAAAACACTTCTAGGTTTCGACAAGTGGCCCACATGCATATCACCCCTTGTCAGAATCAGAGAAGGTGGGGGTAACCTTTGTGAGGAGTACGAATATGTGCATAGGCTTGATTAAAAGAAATGGACGCCCCGCCTCGTCTAAACCGTCTGCCATCCCTCAATCCCATCCACATTGTTGTGTTCTTCCATGAAGAAAACTCCTACATCGGGATGGGGTGCTTTGATGCGGTCTAAGGGCTAGTTTGGTTCACACCCTGGGCTCCTTGCCTGGAAAATTTCCGTGTCTGGCGTCGGCCTGGCGAGGTGAACGTTTTGTGCCTGTCTAGTCTAGCCTGGCATCCGGCTGTTTGCTTTGTTCCTGGCATGCTGCTGCCTGCTGCTGCGTCATTTAGCAATTAAAAAACTTTAAGTAAGAGCCAGGCATGCTGCGGCATGGTCCAAGCGAAAGAAATTGGACGACTGGGACCAGGCTAATCCCACTCCCTGGGTTATGCATATTTTCCCCTCTTTTTTTATTTCACTTGACCAGGCTAATCACAACTCTCCACCAGCCAGGCCAGGCATGCATTCTGTCTCTCAGGACACAAACAAAACAAGCATCAAGCAGACTTCAGGCAGCATCCAGGCCAGGCGTGAGGTGGTGTGGATGCGAACCAAACTAGCCCTGAATACTAGCATGCTCGTCCCACACGTGCCCAACATGTTGTATGACTACAACCTGTCACTGATTCAACCTCCTCCCCTCTCAATGGAATACGTGACGTGTGAGCAATATCATGCAGCCAATTATGATTCACGTACAAACAGGAGGCTACTTGCAAAATGACAAATTTGGCCCTTTTCAAAAATAAGCAAGATATGAACCCCATTTGATGTTTTTTCTTTCAAAAATGGTTCATTTTCACGCCGCACTGCCTCTGGGCGCCTGCTACTTCTCGAGCTTGCGTTGTATTCCCTCGAAGAGGAAAGGGAGATGCAGCACATAGCGTAAGTATTTCCCTCAGTTTTTGAGAACCAAGGTATCAATCCAGTAGGAGACCACGCGCGAGTCCCTCGCACCTGCACAAACAAATAAGAACTTCGCAGCCAATGCGATAAGGGGTTGTCAATCCCTTTATGGTCACTTACAAAAGTGAGATCTGATAGAGATGATAGTTTGATATTTTTTATTATAAGAACAGAAAGTAAAAGCGGAAAAAGTAAAGTAAGTGTAGATTGATATGTTGAGAATAGACACGGGGGCCATAGTGTTCTCTAGTGGCTTCTCTCATGATAGCGATATTCTACGGCGGGTAAACAAATTACTGTCGAGCAATTGATAGAAAAGCGAATAATTATGAGACTATCTAGGCATGATCATTATATATAGGTATCACGTCCGAGACAAGTAGACCGAAATAATTCTGCATCTACTACTATTACTCCACACATCGACCGCTATCCAGCATGCATCTAGTGTATTGAGTTCATAAGAACAGAGTAATGCCTTAAGCAAGATGACATGATGTAGAGGGATAAACTCAAGCAATATGATATAAACCCCATCTTTTTATCCTCGATGGCAACAATACAATACGTGCCTTGCTGCCCCTACTGTCACTAGGAAAGGACATCGCAAGATTGAACCCAAAGCCAAGCACTTCTCCCATTGCAAGAACTATAGATCTAGTAGACCAAACCAAACCAATAATTCGAAGAGACTTGCAAGGATATTATAATCATACATAAAGAGTTCAGAGTAGAACCAAATATTTCTCATAGATAATCTTGATCATAAACCCACAATTCATCGGATCTCGACGAACACACCACAAAAAGAGATTATATCGAATTGATCTCCTCGAAGACCGAGGAGAACTTTGTATTGAGATCCAAAGAGAGAGAAGAAGCCATCTAGATACTAGCTATGGACCCGAAGGTCTGAGGTAAACTACTCACAACTCATGGTGAGGCGATGATGATGATGTAGAAGCACTCTGTGGAAGATCCTCCCTTCGGCGGAGCTCCGGAACAGGCCCCAAAATGGGATCTCACGGGAACAGAAGGTTACGGCGGTGGAACTAGGGTTTTCTCTGTTGCTCTGATGGTTTAGGGGTAAGTAGGTTTATATAGGAGGAAGGAGGGCACCAGGGGGCGTACGTGGGACCCACGAGGCAGGGGGCGCGCCCTAGGGGAGGGAGCGCCCCCCACCCTCGTGGGCACCTCGTAGGCCCTACTCCACGGTTCTCAAGTCTCCCGTGCGTGATTTTCTCCAAAAATATCTCTCCCGAAGGTTTCATTCCGTTTGGACTCCGTTTGATATCCCTTTTCTGTAAAACCCTGAAATAGGTAAAAAACAGCAATCTGGACTGGGCCTTTGGGTTAGTAGGTTAGTCGCAAAAATAATATAAATGTGTATGACAAAGCCCATTAAACATCCAAAACATCATAAATAATAGCATGGATTAATCAAATATTATAGATACGTTGGAGACGTATCAAGCATCCCCAAGCTTAATTCTTGCTCGTCCTCGAGTAGGTAAATGATAAAAACATAATTTTTGATGTGGAATGCTAACCAACATAGTTTTTCAATGTAATTCTCTTAATTGTGGCATGAATGTTCAGATCTGAAAGATTCAAGACAAAAGTCTATATTGACATAAGAAATAATAATACTTCAAGCATACTAACAAAGCAATCATGTCTTCTCAAAATACTATGTCTAAAGAAAGTTATCCCTACAAAATCATATAGTCTGGCCATGCCCCCTCTTCATCACACAAAATATTCATATCATGCACAACCCCGATTTCAGCCAAGCACTTGTTTTCATAATCTATTCTTTCAAACCTTTCAACTTTCACGCAATACATAAGCGTGAGCCATGGACATAGCACTATGGGTGGAATAGAGAGGTGGTTGTGGAGAAGACAAAAAGGAGAGAGATAGTCTCACATCAACTAGGCGTATCAATAGGCTATGGAGATGCCCATCAATAGATATCAATGTGAGTGAGTAGGGATTGCCATGCAACGGATGCACTAGAGCTAAATATGTATGAAAGCTCAACAAAAGAAACTAGTGTGTGTGCATCCAACTTGCTTGCTCACGAAGACCTAGGGCATTTGAGGAAGTCCATCGTTGGAATATACAAGCCAAGTTCTATAATGAAAATTCCCACTAGTATATTAAAGTGACTAAACATGAGACTCTCTATCATGAAGAACATGGTGCTACTTTGAAGCACAACTGTGGAAAAAGATAGTAGCAATTGTCCATTTTTCTTTTCTTTTTTTCTTCTTTTCTTTTCTTTTTCCTTTTTTGGGCCTTTTTTCTTTGGCCTTTTTTTTTGGAGGGGCTTTGTTGATTTAGCCTTTCCTCACATGGGACAATGCTCTAATAATGAGGATCATCACACTTTCATTACAACTCGATACTAGAACAAAGTATGACTCTATATGAATGCCTCCGGCGGTGTACCGGGATGTGCAATGAATCAAGAGTGACATGTATGAAAAATTATGCATGGTGGCTTTGCCACAAATACGATGTCAACTACATGATCATGCATGGCAATATCACAATATGAAGCGTGTCATATGAACGAAACGGTGGAAAGTTGCATGGCAATATATCTCGGAATGGCTATGGAAATGCCATGATAGGTAGGTATGGTGGATGTTTTGAGGAAGGATATATAGTGGGTGTATGGTACCGGCGAAAGTTGCGCGGTACAAGAGAGGCTAGCAATGGTGGAAGGGTGAGAGTGCGTATAATCCATGGACTCAACATTAGTCATAAGAACTCATATACTTATTGCAAATATTTATGAGTCATCAAAACAAATCAATCAAGGCATGCTCCTAGGGGGGAGGTTGGTAGGAGTTCACCATCACGTGCCCCCGACCTCCACACAAAGATTGACACTTTACAAATACCTCATGCTCTAACTTCGTCACATAGCGGTTCACCATATGTGCATGCTACGGGAATAACTAACCTTAACACAAGCATTTCTCAATTTCATAATAACTCCACTAGCATGAATGTAATATCACTATCCTCATATCTCAAAACAATTATCAAGCATCCAACTGCTCATCATATTCAATGCACTTAGTGTGAAAGTTTTTTACTACATTGATATTGGATGTCTATCATGTGAAGACTAGTTTTATAGCCTAAACACATTACCATGCTGTTTTAATAGGATCTCAAATGGATATAAGTGAAGCATGAGAGTTCAACAATTTCTTCAAAATTTAATCACCACCGTGCTCTAAAAGATATAAGTGAAGCACTAGAGCAAAAACTATTGAACTCAAAAGATATAAGTGAAGCACATAGAGTGTTCTAACAATTCCTAGGCCATATTTAACTCTCCCAAATAGGTGTGTCCAGCAAGGATAATTATGGCAAACTAACAGGCAAAGACTCAAATTATACAAGACGCTCCAAGTAAAACACATATCATGTGGTGAATAAAAATATAGCTCCGAGTATAGTTACCGATGGATGAAGACGAAAGAGGGGATGCCTTCCCGGGGCATCCCCAAGCTTAGGCTTTTGGTTGTCCTTGAATTTTACTTGGGGTGCCATGGGCATCCCCAAGCTTATGCCCTTTGTACTCTTTGTTCCATAGTCCATCAAAGCAATACTCAAAACTTGAAAACTTCACAACACAAAACTTAGACAAAAATCTCATGAGCTCCGTTAGTATAAGAAAGCAAACCACTACTCAAAGGTACTGCAATGAATTCATTCTTTGTTTATATTCGTGTTAAACCTACTGTATTCCAACTTCTCTATGGTTCATACTTCCCAATACTACTCATAGATGCATTGAAATAAGCAAACAACACACGAAAAACAGAATCTGTCAAAAACATAATAGTCTGTAGTAATCTGCAGGTTTCACATACTTCTATAACTCCAAAAATTTCAAACTAAATGGGTAAACATGAGGAATTTGTCTATTAATCATCTGCAAAAATAATCAACTAAATAGCACGCTCCAGTAAAATTTGATGACCATTCTAGCGAGCACTAACGATTCTGTTTTCCACAGCAAGATCACATAAACTTCACACAAGTCTTCCCAAAGGTTCTACTTGGCACAAACACTAAACAAAACACAAAACCACATCTAAACAGAAGCTATATGCAATATTTATTCCCTAACAGAAGCAAAAACAAAAAATATATAAAGTTGGGTTGCCTCCCAACAAGCGCTATCATTTTACGCCCCTAGCTAGGCACGATACATAAGTGGCTCTCATAAGTGGCTCTCATAATAGATTCATATGGTAATTTGATTTTCTTTCTAGGAAAGTGTTTCATGCCCTTCCTTAACAGAAATTGGAATCTAATATTTCCTTCCTTCATATCAATAATTGCACCAATCGTTCTAAGGAAAGGTATACCAAGAATAATAGGACATGAAGGATTGCAATCTATATCAAGAACAATGAAATCTACGGGCACATAATTCCTATTGGCAACAATAAGAACATCATTAATCCTTCCCATAGGTTTCTTAATAGTGGAATCCCCAAGATGTAAATTTAAAGAACAATCATCAAGCTCATGGAAACCTAGCAAATCACACAAAGTTTTTGGGATAGTGGAGACACTTGCACCCAAATCACACAAAGCAAAGCATTCATGATCTTTAATTTTTATTTTGATAGTAGGTTCCCACTCATGATAAAGCTTTCTAGGGATAGAAACTTCTAACTCAAGTTTTTCTTCATAAGATTGCATCAAAGCATCAACTATGTGTTTAGTAAAAGCTTTATTTTGACTATAAGCATGCGGAGAGTTTAGTACGGATTGCAACAAGGAAATACAATTAATCAAAGAGCAATTATCATAATTAAATCCCTTGAAATCCAAGGTAGTGGGTTCATCACTATGCAAAGTTTTAATCTCTTCACTCCCACTTTTAACAATTTTAGCATCAAGATCTAAAAACTCTGAATCATTGGGACACCTTAAAGTAGAATCATCTCCAATCCTATCTTCATCAAGATTTATGCTAGAAAACAAGGACCTAATAGGAGACACATCAATAACTTTCAGATCTTCATCTTTATTTTCATGATAACTAGAAGAACTCTCTTTAATATAATCCTCTCTTTTAGCACGCATCCTAGCGGTTCTTTCTTTGCATTCATCAATGGAAATTCTCATGGCTTTGAGAGACTCATTGATATCATGCTTAGGTGGGATTGATCTAAGTTTCAAAGAATCAACATCAAGAGTAATTCTATCCACACTTCTAGCTAAATCATCAATCTTAAGCATTTTTTATTCAAGCAAAGCATTAAAATTCTTTTGCAAAATCATAAACTCCTTAACACTAGTTTCAAATTCAGACGACATCTTTCAATAAGAGTTATTGTAGGAATTACCATAATTATTAGAGGAATTACTAGGAAAAGGCATAGGATTGAAGTTCCCTCTATAAGCATTGTTACCAAAATTATTCCTACCAACAAAATTCACATCCAAAGATTCATTGTTATTTTCAATCAAAGTGGACAAAGGCATATCATTAGGATGAGAAGAGGCACTCTTAGCAGCAAATAATTTCATAAGTTCATCCATCTTTCCACCCAAAACACTAATTTCTTCAATAGCATGCACTTTTTTACTAGTAGATCTTTCGGTGTGCCATTGAGAGTAATTAACCATAATATTATCTAGGAGTTTGGTAGCTTCTCCTAAGGTAGTTTCCATGAAAATGCCTCCTGCGGCCGAATCTAAAAGATTTCTAGAAGCAAAATTCAAGCCAGCATAAAAGTTCTGAATAATCATCCATAGATTCAAACCATGTGTAGGGCAATTACGTATCATTAATTTCATTCTCTCCCAATCTTGTGCAACATGCTCATGATCTAGTTGCTTAAAATTCATAATATCATTTCTAAGAGAGATGATCTTAGCAGGAGGGAAATACTTAGAGATAAAAGCATCTTTGCACTTATTCCATGAATCAATACTATTTCTAGGCAAAGAAGAAAACCAAGTTTTAGCACGATCTCTAAGTGAAAACGGAAATAACTTCAATTTAACAATATCGTTATCCGTATCTCTTTTCTTTTGCATATCACACAAATCAACAAAGTTGTTTAGATGGGTAGCGACATCTTCACTAGGAAGGCCGGAAAATTGATCTTTCAGGACAAGATTCAACAAAGCAGCATTGATCTCACAGGATTCAGCATCGGTAATAGGAGCAATTGGAGTGCTAATAAAATCATTATTGTTGGTATTGGAGAAGTCACACAATTTGGTATTGTTCTGAGCCATAGTGACGAGCAAGCAATCTAACCCACACAAGCCAACAAGAAGCAAGTGAACGATAAACACACGGCAGAAGAAGGGCAAATAAAACGGCAAGGGTGAAGTGGGGGAAAGGAAAACGAGAGCCAAAAAATGTAATGCGAAGGATAAGGGTTTGTGATAGGTACTTGGTATATGACTTTTGCGTAAGCCTCCCCGGCAACGGTGCCAGAAATTCTTCTTGCTACTTCTCGAGCTTGCGTTGTATTCCCTCGAAGAGGAAAGGGAGATGCAGCACAGTAGCGTAAGTATTTCCCTCAGTTTTTAAGAACCAAGGTATCAATCCAATAGGAGACGCGCGAGTCCCTCACACCTGCACAAACAAATAAGAACTTCGCAGCCAACGCGATAAGGGGTTGTCAATCCCTTTACGGTCACTTACAAAAGTGAGATCTGATAGAGATGATAGTTTGATATTTTTGGTATTTTTTATTATAAGAACAGAAAGTAAAAGCGGAAAAATTAAAGTAAGTGTAGATTGATATGTTGAGAATAGACCCAGGGGCCATAGTGTTCTCTAGTGGCTTCTCTCATGATAGCGATATTCTACAGCGGGTAAACAAATTACTATTGAGCAATTGATAGAAAAGCGAATAATTATGAGACTATCTAGGCATGATCATTATATATAGGCATCACGTCCGCTATCCAGCATGCCTCTAGTGTATTGAGTTCATAAGAACAGAGTAACGCCTTAAGCAAGATGAGATGATGTAGAGGGATAAACTCAAGCAATATGATATAAACCCCATCTTTTTATCCTCGATGGCAACAATACAATACGTGCCTTGCTGCCCCTACTGTCACTGGGAAAGGACACCGCAAGATTGAACCCAAAGCCAAGCACTTCTCCCATTGCAAGAACTATAGATCTAGTAGGCCAAACCAAACCAATAATTCGAAGAGACTTGCAAGGATATTATAATCATACATAAAGAGTTCAGAGAAGAACCAAATATTTCTCATAGATAATCTTGATCATAAACCCACAATTCATCGGATCTCGACAAACACACCGCAAAAAGAGATTACATCGAATAGATCTCCTCGAAGACCGAGGAGAACTTTGTATTGAGATCCAAAGAGAGAGAAGAAGCCATCTAGATACTAGCTATGGACCGAAGGTCTGAGGTAAACTACCCACAACTCATGGTGAGGCGATGACGATGATGTAGAAGCACTCCGTAGAAGATCCCCCCTCCGGCAGAGCTCCGGAACAGGCCCGAAGATGGGATCTCATGGGAACAGATGGTTACAGCGGTGGAGCTAGGTTTTTCTCAGTTGTGTGACGCCCGGATAATTAAGCAACAGTAATTCCCTACTAATGATGCCACGTCACCACGATTACTGTTATTAATCTCGCATTGATTCAATCCAGTTCAAATTCAAGTCTAAAGTAAAGTCAAATGATAAAAGTTTTCAATTATCAAAACTAGAATGTTAAAGTTGTAGCAAATAAATCATAAGTAATATTGGTGTAGAAACCACGTTTTTGTAAAATGTTTAAATGCACTGTGGTAATTTAAACAACAACAAAACATTTAATTAAATACCTTTTTGGAATTAATAAAATATTAAACTATTTTATTTAGCTGTCCAAATTAGGGTGGCAGTGTTGAAACTCTAAACACTCATTTAGGTGTTGAAATTATATTTTACAAAACTAAAATAAATTAATTACTAAAAGAAACAGAAAGGAAACAATTAAACAAAGGAAAATAAAATAAAACCCCTCTGGCCAACTGGGCCTTGTCCCAGCCGGCCCAGCTGGCCCAGCTAACCTCCAGGCCGGCCCACTTACCTTCCTCACCCCCTTCCTCTGTTCACCGCTGCTCGGTGGACGCCCGTGCGCCGTCCACGGCGCGGATGGACCACAGGGCGGCCATCCGGCGACTCCCCATCGACCTCAAGTCGCCTGCGACGCCCTTGACCGAACCCTAACCCTAGTCGCTGCTACCTCCCTCTCTCCCTCCATGCAGCTCTCCCCCTCAGATCCACCTCATTGCTTCCCCTTCCCCACCGCGTCCGGACGCCGCCATGGACCCGCCGCCATGAAACGCGCGGCCACAGCCATCGCCTCGCCGCGCCTGCGTGTCCGCCGTCTCCGCCGTCGTCCTCCTCATCGACCGGTAGCCGCAACTGGAGCTCGGAGACACTGCTGCAACGGCCCCCTTCTCCCACATCTCCGGTCGCCGCCGTTCTTCACCAACTCTGGCAACGCCCCCCCTACTGCTACTAAACCACCACGGGCCATCTTGTGTGCCGCACGGTGAGATTCCCCGCCTCCTGCTCCTCCTCGTTAAGCCCCTCGCGCACCGTAGATACCTCATCGTCGTTGCCGTGAGCACGTCGCCGCGGATCGCCTCGCCGCCATGGCCATGCTCTCCGTCGTGCTCGCCTGAGCACGGCATCGTGTTCCTGGTGCTTCCAGGAACCCAACGCGCCCACGCACGCGCTTCCCCGTGGCCCCTAGCCCCTAGCTCGTTGGGCGCCCGAACGCGCCTCCGCACGCGCTCGTCGCCGGCGGCCGTCCGGTGACCCATTTGGTCCCGGGCTTGTGCCGTCGTGCTCACGCGTGCACGTAGGCCTCGCCCCGCCCATTCTGTTGCCCAAAAGTGCGTCGCGTCGCCGTTGCCGTTGCTCGCCCGAAACACCCCACCGTCGGCGACGTCGTACTGCTCGTCTCCGGCCACCGCAGCCCGCGAGACCACCACCAACCGACGCATCGTCGTCATGTCGTTCTAACGCGCCCGGCCGCGACCAAAATGGCGCCCTGTGGGCGATTTCCGACGGTGCCCGAGGACACACCGCCGCGAACGAGCTCGCCGGCGTGATTCCGACGAGTCGCCGGCCGTCGCTGAGCTGGCCTGACGCGTGGGCCCCCTTGTGTCGCTGACGGGTGGGCCCCGTTGACCCATTGACTCGGTCAGCACTGACGTGGCTCCTTTGTGTCTATGACATGCGGGCCCCACGACATAAACGAATAAAATAAATAGATAAATTGCTAATTAATTAATTAATTAATTAAAACCTTAATCTCTCACTGACTACTGGGCCCCCCGCTAATTAACCCTTTTAGTTAGTCTAAACCCTCCCTGTTAGTGTCCCTGACAATGACATGTGGGTCCCACTGGACCCACCTGTCTGGTTTGACTGGTCAACTGACCAGTTGAGCTGATGACATCAGTCTGATGTCATGCTTGCGTCATCGTTCACTGTTCTAGATAATGTTGGATTTAAGTAAATAATAAATATCAGATAATGATTAAAAACTTTGAAAAATCATAGAAAATAAACCGTAACTCTGATGAAACTAATTTATATATGAAAGTTGCTCAGAACGACGAGACGAATCCGAATACGCAGTCCGTTCGTCCGTCATACATCTCTATCATACCGAACATGCAACATTCCCCTTCGTTTCATCTGCCCGAAAATGCCTAACACCGGGAATACCTTACCGGATGTTATTCCTCTTCGCCTGTATCACCGAGCACCGCGTTAGGTCACACGTAGCACCGCCTTTTGCCATGTTATGCTTTGTGATGCTATTGTTTGCTCTGTTATTTATTTGTTTCCCCTCCGTTGCTTATTTTCGGTAGACTCCGATACCGTGATAGACCTCGAGACCATTGATGCTTCGGTGTTCGACTACAGCTACGCTTCCGAAGATTCCTTTCGTCTGCAGAGCTTCCAGGCAAGCCCCCCCTTTGATCACCAGATATCGCGTATTCTTCTTTCTACTGCTTGCATTAGAGTAGTGTAGCATGTTACTGTTCGGTTACTCCTATTCTGTTGCATAGCATGTCTTTGCTGCTACAACTGTTGATACCTGTACCTGCCATCCTAATGCTTAGTATAGGATGCTAGTATTCCATCAGTGGCCCTTCATTCTTGTCCGTCTGCCATGCTATACCATCGGGCCGTGATCACTCGGGTGGTGATCACGGGTATATACTGTATACATACTTTACATACACATGATGATGATTCAGAGATGGGGGCTGAAGGGGCAGGTGGTTCCACCCAGGTAGTGGTGGGCCTGGGTTCCCGACAGCCCCCTGATGGTTACTTTGTGGCGGAGCGACAGGGCGGGTTGCGACCACCTAGGAGACAGGTGGGCCTGGCCCTGGTCGTTGTCCACGGTTATTTCATAATAACACGTTTAAAGGGATCTTGGTATTTGATCTGAGTCTGGCCATTTGGTCTATACGCACTAACCAGCTACGTGGGAATAGTTATGGGCACTCGACGTCGTGGTATCAGCCGAAGCCTTCTTGACGTCAGCGACTTAGCGGCGCGCGCCAGATTGGACCGGAACGCCTACTCTAGTATTAGGAGAGGCTAGGTCTGCTTACCGGCCGCCCTCGCAACATGCAGGTGTGCATTGGGCGATGGGCCCAGACCCCCGTGCGCTTAGGGTTTAGACCGGCGTGCTGACCTCTCTGTTGTGCTTAGGTGGGGCTGCGACGTGTTGATCTTCCGAGGCCGGACATGACCCTGGAAAGTGTGTCCGGCCAAATGGGATCAAGCATGCTGGGTTACGTGGTGCACCCCTGCAGGGAAGTTAATCTATTCGAATAGTCGTGTCCCTCGGTAAAAGGACGACCCGGAGTTGTACTCTGACCTCATGACAACTAGAACTGGATACTTAATAAAACACACCCAGACAAGTTCCAGATACAACCTGGTGATCGCTTTCCCATAGGGCGACGAGGGGAGGATCGCCGGGTAGGTTATGCTATACGATGTTACTTGGTGAACTCTTCAGCTACTCAAGACGGAGGCTGCCAGAAGCTTTGACACTTGTTACTATTCCATCTACTCTCTTCTACTGCTGCAAGATGGAGGTTGCCAGAAGCGTAGTCTTCGTTTGGATTAGCTATCCCCCTCTTATTCTGGCATTCTGCACTTTAGCCCACAGATATTACCCCCTTACACAGATATCATTGCATATGTAGTATAGATCCTTGCTTGCGAGTACTTTGGATGAGTACTCACGGTTGCTTTTCTCCCCCTTTTCCCCCTTTGTCCCTTCTTCTCGGATGATGCAACCAGATTGATGGAGTCCAGGAGCCAGAAGATCCCGATGATGTTTCTTCATGGAGTTCGGCTTCGAGGAGTAGTTAGGAGGTCCCAGGCAGGAGGCCTTGCCTTTTCGATCGTTGTTAATTTTTGTGCTAGCCTTCTTAAGGCAAACTTGTTTAACTTATGTCTGTACTCAGATATTGTTGCTTCCGCTGACGCTTGTGTTTCGAGCTTATGTATTCGAGCCCTCGAGGCCCCTGGCTTGTAATATAAAGGTTGTATTATTTTAATTTGTGTCTAGAGTTGTGTTGTGATATCTTCCAGTGAGTCCCTGATCTTGGTCGTACACATTTGCATGCATGATTAGTGTACGGTCAAACCGGGGGCGTCACAAGTTGGTATCAGAGCCGACTGCCTGTAGGAATCCCCTTTCCAACTCCTTGGCCGAAGTTGAGTCTAGTCTTTGAAAAACAAATTTACTAACTTGTTGTGTGGCTTACGGGCCCACAGCACCAATGGGTGGTATGAGGATCTTTTACTCCTCGTCTATACTCTGGGACTCTGATCTCTCTTCTATTCGGGTTAAAAGCTTTTGCTAATTCTGACTCTAGGTTCTCGTAACTATTTCGCCCGGAGAGCCCTCATTCCGGAAGATCACATGCTTCGTTAGAAGATTCTGAGGATATCTCTCGATATTTTTCCGAGACCCTTGTGGTCATCGCCTTTGCAATTCACTGCCTCCGATATATCCCTATGGATATCTGCTTGTACTCGTCATTCTCATGATCATTCCTCGTCGCTCTTGTCGTTACAAGATACCTCGAAATATTCTCCGTTGTTCCGTGAATCCTTTGAGTTACTATCTTGCACTTTTATTTCGCACGAAAACCCTTACGGTTATTTCCTCACATTTATTGAGGATCCGTTCTTCTCAATTGTTCATGTGTCTCACAAAATTCTTCGGAATAGTTTTCGATCTTTCGAAAATCCTCTGCAGCCTGTTACTCTTGAAATGCTTGCCTGCTTGCATTATGGTTAATTCCATATGACTAGTAGTCTTCGTTAACATCCCTTGTCTTAGCCATTTTGAGCCTATTGATTCAATGTGTGCGTATGCACGCAGTCATCAGGTTATCCGTTTTAAAAGTATCTTTCCAGCTCAGACGTCATTCCGGACATGAGTTGGTTCTCGGCAATTCAAACCTTTATTGATTGTCCAACTAAGTGTTTTCAACTTATCTATCCTTGATCAGAGCGTCTGCTTCTGATCCTTCATTTTGGAAACCATAATTTCTTTCTATTTAAGCATCAGACTGATCAGGTGATTCTTGAATCTGATGCCTCTGCATTCTTTCTTCCTCTGAGTGAGTATCGATACTCACATCAGCTCCATGTGGATCGCCCGATCCATTGTTGGATTGTTATCCGACAGTGTCCTTATTATTCAATCACCTTGTGAGTTCTTCCCCCGATACATAATGCCTTCGGTAAATTGTATCCTCTGCTCGGCCAACCATGCCCTGCTTTCGAGTTTGAGTATTTACTTTTGGAACTTGTGGTATATGTTACTAAGATGCCCGACGGGTTGAACCTATGCCTTCCCCAAATCCGTGAGAACCCAAAAGTTTTCACAAGTCATACCCTTTCGGTGTTCTACCAAATAAAATTCCAACACTACAGTTTTATCAAGGCAAGAGGTAAATGAAACGTATGCATTGGAGAAATGGGAGTCGACCTTGAGCTTTTGTTCATGCCCATGGAAACAATGTAGACCATCTCGGGAGCTTCTTGCAAAATGATTTTACACCTAAATAATTCTTTCGGTGCCAATAAATTTGATCCCTTGTAGTTATGGTTCCGACCATGCTGTCCTTATTCAATATATCTGGAATAAATCCATTCCAGGCCTCGTCAATTTTTGACAAGGTTAAAGCATCTATTGTCATAGGTCAATGGCCTGGTTCAACTTCTATCGTGTTCTACCTTCGAGTTTTACCCTCTGATATCTCGAGGATATCATGCCTTTGCACTACACCTTTTGAACTTTTGATGAAGTAATACCTTTGCTTGTCATAATCACTCTACGGGTTCTAGGTTGCCGTCAACCGAGGACATCGTTTTGTAAATCAAATCTGCTCTAAAAATTCAATACCCCTAGTAGATGTTACTGGGAAATTTTTAAAATCAATCCGGTTTATTCCTAGACTATCGGGTACATCCCTTGTCTAGCTATCTTTGACTGTGCTACCTCGTCCTTCTTTGGTGCACGAATTCTTCAGAGATTGAGCACAACTTACGTCGGACTTTCAACATCATGTTGCTTGTCTCGAAGGGTAACGTTGGTTCCGAGCTTGCATCCTATATATTGATCCTATAACTTGCCATTTCGTCATTCCCTTGCTTATTGCCGTTGTTGTTTGATTGCATCCTCTTGAAACCTCCCGGCAAATGTGTCGGATCACCTTCAACACTTTGACTTCTTCCGAGATGTCAACTGAGTTCATGATGAGAAATACCCCCCTTGTCCTCGATAATTTTTATTATCATTGACAACACCCTTGACTTCCTTTCATCGCGAACTTGTCCACATTATGAATACAACTTGCTCTCCAGATAGTGTTGTATTCTGCAATTGAAGTATTACTGTCTTTTCTGTCGAGAATGTTGTGAGGATTGCTCCACCTCTTAGAAATTCTCGATATGATGATACTTCTCACCATCACCATTCTTCCTTGGTGCCCGTGATGTTTTTAACCGGGATACCAATAGGCTAACGATGCTACTTAAGTTCTGTACTTCTAGCAACCCTACTGCTTTGAAGTTAACAATCGACAGTTCGTTCTTAGACTGTAGTTATTGAATCGCCACTCTAACATTGATCTTGCTGCCTAAGGTCATATTTCGGGCACACCTTTCAACTAATGATTAATGGTGTATGTTTTCCTCAAGCATACAACATTATATCATTTGAATTGACAAGTGTCTTCTTCTTGTTCACATTATTGTGGAAATCCATCCGTTCCGAATTCTCGATGAATTGTCGCTGAGCCCATCAGCCACCTCCTCGTCCTCTCCTTAGTTTAATGATGAACTATTGTTTCGGGAACCTGCTCCCATAGTTCATTTCCCGAGAATCTTTAAATGTCATTTCGTCGATTTATGTTGCACCTTTTCTTTTCGAACGTCCCGAGTCTGAGGTATCATGACACCAATCGGATCTGAATGCCAGTCAGATATGATGGCTGGGACAACTTTCCAGGAGTTATAATATTGGTCCTTTGATGACCCGGTAATATGATGTCATGCCTAGCACCCCTGGCTGGAGGACCTAACATTATAATCTCTTTTGCAAGGATAACCATTCTTCTAGGAGGAAATTGTAAGACTTATTCTATAAGCTGTTCCTGATGAATCCGTTGTGTATCCAAGTCCGACCTTTACTTCAAGACCATGCCAATGCTATCTCGAAGCATGTCTGTGGTACTCCGATTTTCAACAAGCGCATTTGAAGCCCAATGCTAAATGTTTCTTGGTCAGTTGTCCAGACACCGTTGTTGTTGGAGATATGCCCTAGAGGCAATAATAAAAGCATTATTATTATATCTCCTTGTTCATGATAATTGTCTGTTATTCATGCTTGAATTGTATTGTACGGAAACAGCGATACATGTGTGAATACATAGACCAAAATGAGTCCCTGGTAGGCCTCTAGTTACCAGCTCGTTGATCAACAGATGGTCACGGTTTCCTGACCATGGACATGAGATGTCAGTGATAACGGGATCACATCATTAGGAGAATGATGTGATGGACAAGACCCAAACTTGAGCATAACACGAGATCGTATAGTTCGTAATGCATAAGCTTTTCGGTGTCAAGTATTTATTCCTTAGACCATGAGGTTGTACAACTCCCGGATACCGTAGGAGTACTTTGGGTGTGCCAACCGTCACAACGTAACTGGGTGACTATAAAGGTACGCATCGGGTATCTCCGAAAGTGTCTGTTGAGTTGGTACGAACCGAGACTGGGATGTTGTCACTCCGTATGACGGAGAGGTACCTCTGGGCCCACTCGGTAAGACATCATCATAATGAGCTCAAAGTGACTAAGTGGTTGGTCACGGGATGATGGATTACGGATCGAGTAAAGAGACTTGCCATAACGAGATTGAACAAGGTATCGGGAATACCGACGATCGAATCTCGGACAAGTACCGTACCGATGGACAAAGGGAATAACATACGGGATTAAGTGAATCCTTGACACGGTGGTTCATCCGATGAAGATCATCGAGGAACACGTGGGAACCAACATGGGTATCCAGATCCCGCTGTTGGTTATTGACCGAAGAGTCGTCTCGGTCATGTCTACGTGTCTCCCGAACCCGTAGGGTCTACACACTTAAGGTTCGGTAACGCTAGGGTCGTAGAGATAAATGCACGTGGAAACCCAAAAGTTGTTCGGAGTCCGGGATGAGATCCTGGACGCCACGAGGAGTTCCGGAATGGTCCGGAGGTAAAGATTGATATATAGGAAGTCCAGTTTCGGCCAACGGGTGATCTCCGGGGGTCACCGGGAGCGTCCCGGGACCACCGGAGGGGCCCCGGGGGTCCACCGGGTGGGGCCACCCATCCCGGTGGGGCCCCTAGGCCGCAAGGGGAAGTGTCCAGCCCTCAGGGCTGGCGCGCCACTAGGGGCCCCACCTCCCCATGCGCCTAGGGTTAAAACCCTAAGGGGGAGGGGGGCTCCACTTGCCTTGGGGGGCAAGGAACCCCCCCTGGCCGCCGCCCCCTTGCAGATTGGATCTGCAGGGGGCCCAGGCGCACCCCCCTGGCCGCTATATATATGTGGGGAGGGAGAGGGCAGCCGCACCCAAGCCGTGGCGCCTCTCCCCCTCCCGTCACACCTCCATACTCCCAACGCAGGGCGCCCGGCGAAGCCCTGCTGCGATCTCCACTGCATCCGTCATCACGCCGTCGTGCTGCCGGATCTCTGACGACTTCTCCTCCCCCCTTGCTGGATCAAGAAGGAGGTGACGTTGCTGCACCGTACGTGTGTTGAACGCGGAGGTGCCGTCCGTTCGGCGCTAGATCATCGGTGACGAAGAACGCGAAGAGTACGACTACTTCATCCACGTTTCTTCTAAAGCTTCCGCACGCGATCTACATAACGGTATGTAGATGCACTCTTATTTGCTCGTTGCTAGATGTCTCCATAGTTGGATCTTGGTGAAGGCGTAGAAATTTTTTGAATTATGCTACGTTTCCCAACAGTTGTATGGGTAACATCTTGATTAATCCTTGCCTCTTTATCTAAATGGTTGGGTACTTGCTCTCCTACCATGTATGCCATGTTCTTCTTGTCCATGGGAAGGATATACTCCTAATAATTGTGTGAAATCACAATTTTCCTTTCCATTTGTTTGTTTAACCTTTCTGTGATCTTCATATAATCTAAGCAGTAATAATTTTCTGCTTATGTAAACACCTTGGTGTACAACTCTGACAGTAAGACCCTGTTCCTATTGTTGATAACATTCCGGTAACCATCGATGGAAGAAAACCTTGCCTACCGGTCCGCCTGGTTTCAACGTGCAAGAAAATGGTTCTCTTCGTTCCCCGTCCTTGGTTCCGGCATTGTTGCCAACATACCTGACAAGCTATCCACTCACATGCCTCCCTGTCGCGGCTGTGCAAGATGTCACCACCCTTCCTATTTTCAACCCACATGGTGGGCCCATAACCCACAGCTCCACGGGATCGAAACCTGACTCTCTTGTACAACCCTAATTCTAATGTATTCTTTGCACTTGGCTTTGTGTGTAAGCCACGAGCTAAATTCTACCATGTTTCATCCTGATATCAAACACCTTGTTATTCTCGTTGTTCAAGCCTCCATTCTAGCTTCTGTCTAGGCATCGAATGATTGCCTACCCATTTGAAACTTTGGTACCATCGTATTTTGCACTCAACGAATTCACTAAAATACAACTCGTGGGGTGCCTCGTGTATTTCCCATTGAGTTTACCGTCAGATGCCCAGCTTTGTGGAGATGCGTTCTTCCGGAGTTTTTCCCCCTGGTCACGCTCGTAGGACGATGGAGATCCCGACGAAAGGATGACGACATGATCACGATGACTTGAAGCAGAGAAATGAAGACATCAACGAAAGGGATCAACCACTTCGAAAGGGCAGCCAAGACCGAGAAGACTCGTTAGGTTTTCGCTACCAACACTTTCCCCCGTGCTCCACCGCTTAAATCTCGGGACGAGATTTCTTGTAGTGGAGGAGAATTGTGACGCCCGGATAATTAAGCAACAGTAATTCCCTACTAATGATGCCATGTCACCACGATTACTGTTATTAATCTCGCATTGATTCAATCCAGTTCAAATTCAAGTCTAAAGTAAAGTCAAATGATAAAAGTTTTCAATTATCAAAACTAAAATGTTAAAGTTGTAGCAAATAAATCATAAGTAATATTGGTGTAGAAACCACATTTTTGTAAAATGTTTAAATGCACTGAGGTAATTTAAACAACAACAAAACATTTAACTAAATACCTTTTTGGAATTAATAAAATATTGAACTATTTTATTTAGCTGTCCAAATTAGGGTGGCAGTGTTGAAACTCTAAACACTCATTTAGGTGTTGAAATTATATTTTACAAAACTAAAATAAATTAATTACTAAAAGAAACAGAAATGAAACAATTAAACAAAGGAAAATAAAATAAAACCCCTCTGGCCAACTGGGCCTTGTCCCAGCCGGCCCAGCTGGCCCAGCTAACCTCCAGGCTGGCCCACTTACCTTCCTCACCCCCTTCCTCTGTTCATCGCTGCTCGGTGGACGCCCGTGCGCCGTCCACGGCGCGGATGGACCACAGGGCGGCCATCCGGCGACTCCCCGTCGACCTCAAGTCGCCTGCGACGCCCTCGACCGAACCCTAACCCTAGTCGCCGCTACCTCCCTCTCTCCCTCCATGCAGCTCTCCCCCTCAGATCCACCTCATTTCTTCCCCTTCCCCACCACGTCCGAACGCCGCCATGGATCCGCCGCCGTGAAACGCGCAGCCACAACCATCGCCTCGCCACGCCTGCGTGTCCGCCGTCTCCGCCGTCGTCCTCCTCATCGACCGGTGGCAGCAGCTGGAGCTCGGAGACACTGCTGCAACGGCCCCCTTCTCCCACATCTCCGGTCGCCGCCGTTCTTCACCAACTCCAGCAACGCCCCCCTGCTGCTACTAAACCACCACGGGCCATCTTGTGTGTCGCACGGTGAGATTCCCCGCCTCCTGCTCCTCCTCGTTAAGCCCCTCGCGCACCGTAGATACCTCGTCGTCGTTGCCGTGAGCACATCGCCGTGGATCGCCTCGACGCCATGGCCATGCTCTCCGTCGTGCTCGCCTGAGCACGGCATCGTGTTCCTAGTGCTTCCAGGAACCCAACGCGCCCACGCACGCACTTCCCCGTGGCCCCTAGCCCCTAGCTCGTTGGGCGCCCGAACGCGCCTCCGCACGCGCTCGTCGCCGGCGGCCGTCCGGTGACCCATTTGGTCCCGGGCTTGTGCCGTCGTGCTCACGCGCGCACGTAGGCCTCGCCCCGCCCATTCTGTTGCCCAAAAGTGCGTCGCGTCGCCATTGCCGTTGCTCGCCCGAAACACCCCACCGCCGGCGACGTCGTACTGCTCGTCTCCGGCCACCGCAGCCCGCGAGACCACCGCCAACCGACGCGTCGTCGTCTTGCCGTTCTAACGCGCCCGGCCGCGACCAAAATGGCGCCCTGTGGGCGATTTCCGACGGTGCCCGAGGACACACCGCTGTGAACGAGCTCGCCGGCGTGATTCCGACGAGTCGCCGGCCGTCGCTGAGCTGGCCTGACGCGTGAGCCCCCTTATGTCGCTGACGGGTGGGCCCCGTTGACCCATTGACTCGGTCAGCACTGACGTGGCTCCTTTGTGTCTATGACATGCGGGCCCCACGACATAAACAAATAAAATAAATAGATAAATTGCTAATTAATTAATTAAAACCTTAATCTCTCACTGACTACTGGCCCCCCCGCTAATTAACCCTTTTAGTTAGTCTAAACCCTCCCTGTTAGTGTCCCTGACAATGACATGTGGGTCCCACTGGACCCACCTGTCTGGTTTGACTGGTCAACTGACCAGTTGAGCTGATGACATCAGTCTGATGTCATGCTTGCGTCATCGTTCACTATTCTGGATAATGTTGGATTTAAGTAAATAATAAATATCAGATAATGATTAAATTTTTTGAAAATTCATAGAAAATAAACCGTAACTCTGATGAAAATAATTTATATATGGAAGTTGCTCAGAACGAGGAGACGAATCCGAATACGCATTCCGTTCGTCCGTCATACATCTCTAACATACCGAACATGCACCATTCCCCTTCGTTTCATCGGCCCGAAAATGCCTAACACCGGGAATACCTTACCGGATGTTATTCCTCATCGCCTGTATCACCGAGCACCGCGTTAGGTCACACGTAGCACCGCCTTTTGCCATGTTATGCTTTGTGATGCTATTGTTTGCTCTGTTATTTATTTGTTTCCCCTTCGGTGCTTATTTTCGGTAGACTTCGATACCGTGATAGACCTCGAGACCATTGATGCTTCGGTGTTCGACTAGGCTACGCTTCCGAAGATTCCTTTCGTCTGCAGAGCTTCCAGGCAAGCCCTCCCTTTGATCACCAGATATCGCCTATTCTTCTTTCTACTGCTTGCATTAGAGTAGTGTAGCATGTTACTGTTCGGTTACTCCTATTCTGTTGCATAGCCTGTCTTTGCTGCTACAACTGTTGATACATGTACCTGCCATCCTAATGCTTAGTATAGGATGCTAGTATTCCATCAGTGGCCCTTCATTCTTGTCTGTCTGCCATGCTATACCATCGAGCCGTGATCACTCGGGTGGTGATCACGGGTATATACTATATACATACTTTACATACACATGATGATGATTCAGAGATGGGGGCTGAAGGGGCAGGTGGTTCCACCTAGGTAGTGGTGGGCCTGGGTTCCCGACAGCCCCCTGATGGTTACTTTGTCGCGGAGCGACAGGGCGGGTTGCGACCACCTAGGAGACAGGTGGGCCTGGCCCTGGTCATTGTCTGCAGTTATTTCATAATAACACGTTTAACGGGATCTTGGTATTTGATCTGAGTCTGGCCATTTGGTCTATACGCACTAACCAGCTACGTGGGAATAGTTATGGGCACTCGACGTCGTGGTATCAGTCGAAGCCTTCTTGACGTCAGCGACTTAGCGGCGCGTGCCGGATTGGACCGGAACGCCTACTCTGGTATTAGGAGAGGCTAGGTCTGCTTACCGGCCGCCCTCGCAACGTGCATGTGACGCCCCCGGCCCGACCGTGCACTATTCATACACGCAATTGCACACGATCAAGCCTAAGGACTCACGTGAAGGAATCACAACACAACTCTAAAACATAAATAAATACATACAAGTTATATATTACAAGCCAGGGGCCTCGAGGGCTCGAATACATAACATGTGTCACACACATAGTTAGCGGAAGCGTTAGGTATCTGGGTACAGATACAACACAGTAGAAGATAGGCCTGTTACACAGGCGGGGCAAAAGAAAAGCTACGATCGAAAAGGCGCAGGCCTCCTGCCTGGGACCTCCGATTCTACTCCTGGTCGTCGTCCGCCGGCTCCTTGTAGAAGTACTCGCCGGCCGGGTAGTAGTAGTAGCCAGCCTCGGGCTGGTAGTAGTAGTCGTCAACGGGGGCTGCAGGCACCATGGCTCCGTCGTCTGGTTTATCATGCGGGTAGGACAAAAGGGGAAGCAAAGCAACCGTGAGTACTCATCCAAAGTACTCAGCAAGACTTACATCAGATCTATACTAAGCAATGCATTATTTTCAATGGAGGCTTTATGTGGGTGGACTAGACTGCAGAAAGCCAGAGTAGAGAGGGGAAAAGCCTAGTCCTGACGAAGACTAGCATCTTCAGAGTCTTGCAGCAATTAGAAGGGTTCAGAATAGTATATCATAATGTAAAGTGTTTATAGCAATATCATCTTCATATCACATGTCTCAAGTCACCAGTTCTAGTTGTACCGAAGTGGATACAACTCCGAGTGTCCGTTACCGTAGGACAGGCTATCGATAGATTGTTTCTTCCCTGCAGGGGTGCACCAAGTTACCCACCACACTCGCTTAACTCCGGCCGGACACACCATCAGGTCGTGCCCGCCCTCGGCCAAACAATACGACGCAACCCGACCGGATACCGCCAGAGAGGATCGAGCACGCCGGACTAATCCTATGCCCCCGGGGGTCATGGCCGTCGCCCCGGACACTCCGCACGTTGCGAGGCCGTTCGGTAGCAGACCTAGCAACCCCTTATACAAGCGCAGTTGCATCCTAAGTCCAATCCGAACGGGCCGCTCAATCGCTGACGTCGTGACGACTCCGGCTGATGTATACGACGCAGAGCACCCACTCACACCCACGTGGTGGTTAGTGCTATCGGACCCGAAGGCCCCTCGGATCAAATATCCAAATCGCTTAGTGTATTGGGAGCGCGCGGTAACGAGCAGAGCCTACGATACTGTTGGCCCCGTCGTCCCGTCTCGAGGACTTGTGACAAGGACTGGGAAAGACCGGCCACGCCTCGTAGTTATCTCGCGGGTACCCTCACTGATCACCCGACTCCACAGCTCACGCCTCAAAGGCACTCGCGGGTACCCCTCTGGGTCAACCCGCCTCCATCCAATATGTGTAGTAGTAACTTCAAAGTGTCATCAGACGCACGATACCTCTGGCAGCACGCCTTTGTTCCTGGCGACGTCCGGCCTCGGGGATCGATACGTCTTTAAACACGGTATGGTGAAACAGGGCATCCGTGTGGTTTTCATGCCGATAAGGAATCCGAGGAATCACCCTCGTTGGACTCCTATACGACAAGTCCCGTTAAGGTGATACCGGAGGAATCACCCTCGGCGGTAATCACCATAGCGGATGCACGACAAAAGCTAAGTCGGAAGTGGGAAGAGGAATCACCCTCGGTAACCCACAACGAGCTAGCTATACTACAGGGACAACATCGAAAGTGAGTTCGGAGGTATCACCCTCGTCACCCGATGTTAACCCTGCGGAGTCGAGCATATTAGGGGGTGTGCGGTGATGTGAAGAAGGTCAGGGGGAAGGGGCTCGATCGGTTGATCGAGGCAAGGGTACTATGCGAGGCAACTACGAGAGTGCGGGACCATAGCAGTGCTACCCAACCTATACTAAGCAGTTTATGTATAAAGACAGGTATCAACAGTTTAGCAAAGACAGGCTATGCAACAGTAATAGGAGCAGTAGCAGTAGCAGCAATTCTAATGCAAGAATAAGAGATAATAGACATAGGCGATATCGGAAATGCTCAAGGGGGGGTTGCTTGCCTGGTTGCTCGGTGGCAAAAGCAAGGTCGTCGGAGGGGGAACCAATCACCGGGACGGCGTCGGTCTCGGGATCTGCGTCAGCGCCGGGCTCTACCGAGAGAGAAGAGGGGGAAGAAACAGATAAATACACAAAACATATGCAACACAGAGCGTGCTAAGCTAACGTGCAGTGCAGGGTTGCCTAAAAACATGTCTAGGTCATATTAGTTATTTTTAGGATTTAACTGGATTTATTTACCGGTGTATGTGCACTATTCATCTACCGGAAACGGGCTAAAAGTTGCGGGTTCACCTCCGTAGAGGGTCCCGACACGGAAACGGATAGTACGGTTAGAATCGTCTCGTCGTTCTGAGCAACTTTCATATAGAAAGTTTTTCCATCCGAGCTACGGTTTAAAAGATATGAATTTCTAAAGAATTTAGGATTTTCTGAAATTATTCTAATTATCAAAAAGTGAATTGTGACGTCAGCATGATGACATGCTGACTTCAGCAGGTCAAACAGCGGCTGACTAAGTCAAATATGACATGTGGGTCCAGTGGGACCCACATGTCAGCCTCTGTGACTTTAATAGAGTTAAATTAAACTAACAGTGGGTTAACTAAGGGGTGGGCCCCTGGGGTCAGTGAGTGTTTAACTTAAACTAATTATTTCTATTAACCGAAGTGCTTAATTAGCTAATTAACAGAGGGGGCCCACACGTCATACTCTATGGTGAACAGTAAATAGAGTTGACCAGGTCAACGGGGTCAAACTGGGCGCTGGGGCCCGCTGGCAGTGACCCAGGGGGTGGTCCCCACCTGAGCCACGTCGGCGGCCGGCGTTTAAACGCCGGCGAGCGTCAAAACGCGGCGGCGTTCACGGGACAGCATCGGAAATCGCCGTCCGGCGGCCGTTTCGAGCGCGGGAGGCACCGTTCGAACGGGCACTCGACGCCGCGTCGAACCGTGGTCGTGGCTTGGCCGGACTCGGCCGGAAACTTCGCCGGCGATGAGCAAAAGCGGCGACGCATTCGGGTCTTCGACGGAAAAGGAGCTACGGTGCACAAAAGCTCGAACGCGAGGCCTAGGCGTGCTCTACGTGATGCGGGGAGTGTGTTGAACACGGCCCCGAGCTCGTTGGGTCAACGGTGGCTCGCCGGCGACGAGCTCCGCGGCGATGCGTTCGGGCGCGAGCTGCGCCGCGTCTGCTGGTAGTTAACGGCGACGAGGGGATACGGAGAGGGGAGGAGGGGTCTTACAGAGAGGGGAGCCGACGTGCGCCTGCTCGGGGCAGGCTCGGAGTCGCCGTAATCCGCCGGAGCTCGCCGGAGACAGAGGCGGAAGGGGGCGGCAGCGTGCGCTCGATGCAGGGGCTCCCGGCTCCGTCTCTGGCTCAGGGACGGCGTAGACGAGCACGGGGAACGCGCCAGACAGGGTGGCCGTGCAGGGCAACGTCGATGGACGCGGCGGCGCGCGTCGAACGGCGGCGAGGCGCTCGGCCTCGCGCGGATCTGAGAGGGGAGGAGGCGAGGCGAGCGAGGGGAGAGGGGGGGGGGAATGGATGAGGAGGCCGGGGGGGAGCGGCTGGGCTCGTTCTTATGCCCTCCGGCGCCCTGTAGCGGCAGCTGTCGTCCGGAGCGGCGGCGAGCGCGCGGCGGCCAGCGCGCGCGTGACACGGAGGGGAGCAGGTAGGAGGAGGGGTGCTGGGCCGGCTGGGCTTCGCCTGGGCGCCAGGTAAGTCTCTCCTCACCTCTGTTTCTTTTATTTAATTAACAGAGGGGAAAATGAAATGAATAGGCCACAAGAAGATTTTTGTGAAGAGTAGAAGTTGGTCCAAATATTACTTGGCAATATTCCCCAGCACCAAAAATTGGTTTGGGCAAATTTGTATCACTTTTGAAATATTCAAAAATGAAAAAGGCATTTAATGTGCTGCTTTATCACTGTTTAAATGCTCTAGCCCATATTTGGGGTTGATGGTGATGTTGTTTTACTTAACAACCATTGTTTTGGAATTTTTACAATGTGATGAACATTTTTGCTGCAACTTTTATGCAACTTCATTTTGCACTTTGGTTTTAAATTGAATTCAAAGGCAAATTTGAATTAGTCCATCTTAACCACTGTGTTACTATTGCAAATGTTCATGACATGGCTTGATTAACAGAGTGGCACAGTGATATCATACAGAGGGGTGTTACAAATTCTCCTCCTCTAAAAGAAATTCTCGTCCCGAGAATTTAGGAGGTAGAAGCAAAGAGGTCGGGGTATTCCGCCCGAAGATTTTCCTCGCGTTCCCAAGTGGCTTCATCTTCAGTATGATTTGACCATTGCACTTTCAGGAACTTGGTGGTCTTCTGGCGGGTCCGACGTTCAGTTTGATCGAGGATGCGGATCGGACGCTCCTTATAAGAAAGATCATCTTGAAGCTCGAGCATCTCGTGATCCACAGCACGATGCGGGGACTCCTTGAAAGATCGGCGGAGTTGCGACACATGGAACACATCGTGGATATGCGAAAATTGCGGCGGCAATTGCAATTTGTAAGCCACGAATCCACGTCTAGCAACCACGGGAAAGGGGCCAATGTAGCGTGGAGCCAACTTGCCCTTGATACCGAAACGGTGTGTGCCCTTCATAGGGGTGACACGAAGATAAACTTGATCACCTGGTTGATAAGTCAATCCCCATCGCTTGCGATCATAGTTGCTCTTCTGGCGGTCCTGAGCCGCCTTGAGATTTTCACGCACGATACGGACTTGCTCTTCGACGTGTTGAATAATGTCCGGACCAATAACTTGTCGTTCCCCAGTTTCTGACCAATTCAGAGGGGTTCGACACTTACGTCCGTACAGAACTTCAAAAGGAGCCATCTTCAAACTTGCTTGATAGCTGTTGTTATACGAGAACTCGGCATATGGAAGGGATTCTTCCCATTTCTTACCGAATGATATAACACAAGCTCGCAGCATATCTTCAAGCACTTGATTGACTCGTTCAACTTGACCTTGGGACTGGGGGTGATAAGCTGAACTCCAGTGGATATGAGTTCCCAAAGCTGCTTGAAAACTTTCCCAGAACTTGGAAGTGAATAGGGTGCCACGGTCCGAGCTGATCTCCTTCGGAATTCCGTGGAGGGATACAATTCGGGAGATATACAGTTCTGCTAACTGGCTAGCAGTGATAGTCTCCTTGACTGGCAAGAAGTGTGCAACCTTCGAGAGTTGGTCGACGACGACAAGAATGGCATCGTTACCCTTCTGGGACTTAGGAAAACCAGTAATGAAATCCATCTGCACCTTATCCCATTTCCACAGCGGAATAGGAAGAGGTTGCAGAAGTCCAGCAGGCTTCTGATGCTCTGCCTTCACGCGACGACAGACATCGCATTCAGCAACATATCGGGCAATATCCCGCTTCATATTAGGCCACCAGTACCTTTGGCGGAGATCACGATACATCTTGGTACTACCAGGATGAATAGACAGCGGTGTATCATGTGCCTCCTTCATGACCTTGTCAGTCATTAGGTCGAAACGAGTTACCACAATGCGGCCTCGGAAATACAAGGTTCCATCTTCGGATACTGAGAAATCCCTGTATTTCGGAAGATGCAGTTCTTGTTTTATAACATCCACGTGAGCATCTTTGGTTTGCGCTACCTTGACAGCCTTCTCAAGATCCGGCTGTATCACAAGGTCATTAAGCGATCCATGTGGAACGATATGCAGATTCAGCTTGCGTAATTCCTCATAAAGACGAGGCTGAGCTCGCTTAACCTTGAGGTTAGTGCTGTATGACTTGCGACTCAAGGCATCGGCCATCACATTAGCCTTGCCAGGGGTATAAGAAATACCGCAGTCATATTCTGAAATGGTTTCCAACCATCGCTGTTGGCGGAGATTAAGATCCGGCTGAGTGAATAAATACTTCAAACTTTGGTGATCAGTATAAATCTCACACCGGTTACCGAGAAGGTAATGTCGCCATAGTTTCAATGCAAAGATCACTGCAGCAAGTTCAAGATCATGCACTGGATAATTTTCTTCATGCGGACGCAATTGACGTGATGCATAAGCAACTACTCTTCGTTCTTGCATTAGGACACAGCCTAATCCTTGACGAGAGGCGTCGCAATATATCACAAAGTCCTTGCGAGAATCTGGGGGAGCAAGCACTGGAGCAGAAACGAGCTTGTCCTTAAGAGCTTGAAAGCTTTCCTGGCATTTATCTGTCCATTCAAACTTAACGCCTTTGTGAAGCAGATTAGTCAGGGGCTTGGCAATCTTGGAAAAGTTCTCGACGAAGCGACGACAATAGCTTGCAAGGCCGAGAAAACTTCTCACTTGCTTGACATTCTTCGGAGGAGTCCAGTCAAGAATAGCCTGAACTCGTTCCGGATTAACGGCAATACCATCCTTGGAAATCACATGTCCAAGGTAGGTTACTTCAGAAAGCCAGAACTCGCATTTGGAAAACTTAGCATAAAGCTGATGCTCTCGCAGCTTCTCCAGAACAAGGCGAAGATGTTCGGCGTGTTCTTCCTTATTCTTTGAGAATACCAGAATATCATCCAGATATACCACGACAAACTTGTCGAGGTAATCCATGAATATATAATTCATCAGGCGGGAGGAGGTAGCTGGAGCATTAGTCAGTCCAAAAGACATGACGGTGTACTCGTACGAGCCATAGCGAGTAACGAAGGCAGTCTTTGGAATATCCTCTTCGCGAACACGGATCTGGTGATAACCCAACCTCAAGTCGAGTTTAGAAAACACCGACGATCCAGCCAGTTGATCATATAAGTCATTGATCCGAGGAAGCGGATATTTATTCTGGATGGTTGCCTGGTTGATAGGTCGGTAATCTTGTACCAGCCTATTCGTACCATCTTTCTTCTTGACGAAAAGAGACGGTGCTCCCCAGGCGGAGGAACTAGGACGGATGAAGCCCTTCTTGAGAGACTTGTCGATTTCCTCCTTAAGCTCAAGGAGCTCATGCGGTGGCATCTTGTAAGGACGCTTCGCAATAGGAGTAGTACCCGGCTTCAAGTCGATAACAAATTCGACGGCTCGAGCGGGGGGTATTCCTGGAAGTTCTTCTGGGAAGACATCCGGGAAATCACATACAACTGGTATGCTTTCGAGCCCTTCAAGTGGTGAAGCATTCAATGCATTTAAGGCATAGATTTGAGCTTCGGCATTATGGGATACACGAGCGCGGCAATTCACGAGTTGATTCGAGGGGTGCCGAAGACGTACAGTCTTGGTGGCACAATCAATTAGGGCCTCGTGAGCCTCCAACCAATCCATTCCTAGGATAAGGTCGATGCCGCAGGATTTCAAGACAATGGGGTGTGCCTGAAACTTCCTTTCTTCTATCTCCACTACCACTTCCGGACAGAATAAGGTAGATCTGCACCGACCCGCGGAGGTTTGTACGGACACCGTTTGATATAGTTTATCTTGTTTAAAGCCATGTTTCAATGCAAATGGTTCCGATATGAAAGAATCAGATGCACCAGTATCAAACAAAACATTAGCAAATACTGAGTTGACAAGAAGTGTACCCATCACTGTGGCTGGCTGCTCTGGGTCGTCACTCAGATTGACGTGGTGAAGCTGACCACCACGAGCATTCGAAGGCCTGATATTGTTGTTGCGCTGCGGAGGAACTCCACGTCCACTGCCACGGCCAGCAGATGGAAGAGCCAGCTGACCCTGAGCCTGTGGACAGTCTCTGGCACGGTGACCCGGACGGCCACACTTGAAGCAGAGTCCACTCTCTGGACGAATCGCAGGTGCTCGAGGTGCTGGGACAGCAGGCCTGTACTGCATTGGCGGTGGAGGAGGCAGACGAGGTGCAGCATAAGAAGGCCTGTACACTGGAGCGTTTGGACGATACATGCTCTGAGGAATCCATATGCGGCGCTTCTGAGAAGACGAGCCCGAAGATGAGCCCGACTCGCGAGAGCGCTTAAGAGCGTCCTTGTGTAGCTTGAGTCCCGTTTCAACCTGAATGGCTTTGTTCACTAGAGTGGCGAAGTCCGGAAAATCAAGCGCCACTAGAGCAAGCAGAATATCATGATGAAGTCCGCGCCTGAACTTCTCTTGGCGTCTTGCGTCAGTAGCGATATCCTCCTCAGCATAGCGGGACAGTTCCAGGAACTCCCGCTGATAGGCATCAACCGACTTGTTGCCCTGAATCAGGTTACGGAACTCCGTACGCTTGCGGTCGATAACCCCTTCCGGGATATACCGAGCACGGAAGGCAGTCTTGAAGTCTGCCCAGGTGATGACAGTTCCAGCAGGCACTGTGTTCCGGTGAGTGTCCCACCACTGGGCCGCCGGACCCTTCAGGAAATATGTCGCGAACTTGACATAGTTGTCAGGGGACACGGCGGCAGAATCCAGCTCAAAGAAGATGTCACGCAGCCAGTCATCGGCATCCAAGGGGTTGGCGGCACTGCGAAATACCGTTGGATTGAGCCGCAGAAATTCTTGCAGAGTGATAGCGGCTGGCTGATGCTGAGCATTGGCGTTGACCTGGGGTATCTGGTTGAGCATACCCTGCAGCACCTGACGCTGCATGTCAAGGGTCTGCATTACGGCAGCCATATATTCTGGCGGCGGAGGCGGAGGCGGAGGTGGAGGTGGATCACCGTTACCAGCCATCCTGATAATTCCAACAGGGGTGGTTTAGCGACAAGAATACACGTTGCATGAATTCAACAATGTAGTAAATATGCACGACATAAAGGAAGTGCATTAATACAACATCGTACACATCATGACATACGGGTTCGTACATAGCGTCGGTTACAAACGGGCAGCATAACGGCGCAAAAACAGAACTAGACATAGTAGGCGGCGCGCAGACCGCGGTAAGGAAGTACACAACGAGACATAGCAAAGGCTACATCAACGTCGGAGAAAGGAACTGAAACGGGGTAGCTGCAAGTGCGGACGGCGGATCTCAACCGCAGAAGGATCCTGAGCTCCATGTGCACTCTGATGCAGAACCCGGTATCGGTCGGGAATCAGAGGTCCACGAACGGGCGTGTGACCTCCAACCGCAGGCCACTCGACACCTGGAGGTGTGTTGATCCTGCGCGGGCAAAGGATAGACTGAGGAAGTGTCCCTGCTTGGACAGCCGGTACCAACTGCGCCAACGTCTGGTAGAGAACTGTCCGAGTGATGGACAACTCAACCGCCAGGGCCCGAGCAGTACGATCCAGCGCCTGAGTGTGCTGAATCAGAACCTGCGGGTCATAACGTCGACTCTCGTACGGGGCACAGATAGCTGAGTAGTATCCAGTCTCATCTCCAGCAGGTGCATACGGAATGTACCGAAACTCAGAGGCATCCAAGCTATCTCTGTGCTCTCCTCGGAGGCGTGCGACAGTAGCGTAGGCAGCATCATGGACTGCCATCGCAACCGTTACGCCACTACCGCGAAAGCGGTATAGCTCAGTGTCTGAGTCATCCTGCCGGTCGTAGATACGAACAACAGCATAATACTGCTCCTGGTTGAACTCGCGATACTCCTCGTAGACCATGTACTCGGGGTACCAGCGGTAGCCCAGTCTGGTCAGGAGAGTGACTAGAATGGCCGGAAACCCAGGGGCATCTCGAGCCCAGGTGCGAAGCACGAGCTGAGTCTCCGGGCGAGGTGGAAACAGAGGATTCATCTGAAATAAGAAGAATCAGACTTGTCAAGTCAATTATCACCAGGACTTGATAAGAAAGGTTAAACAAACAAATGGAAAGAAGTGATTATCAGACTATTCAGATCAATGACAAGAAATCGCACTGATATCCAGCTCTCCGGGTAGATGTGGAAACGAGAACCTAATGGAGTTAGTAAAACTTAACCCGAATAGACGAGAGATAAGAGTCCCAGAGTATAGACGAGGAATAAAAGAAGCTACACCACCCAAGTGGCGACGTGGGGCCATAAGCCACACAGCCAAGTTAATAAAACATTTTTGGACCTCTAGACTCGACTTCGGCCAAGGAGTTGGAAAGGGGGTTCCTACAGGCAGTCGGCTCTGATACCAACCTGTGACGCCCCCGGCCCGACCGTGCACTATTCATACACGCAATTGCACACGATCAAGCCTAAGGACTCACGTGAAGGAATCACAACACAACTCTAAAACATAAATAAATACATACAAGTTATATATTACAAGCCAGGGGCCTCGAGGGCTCTAATACATAACATGTGTCACACACATAGTTAGCGGAAGCGTTAGGTATCTGGGTACAGATACAACACAGTAGAAGATAGGCCTGTTATACAGGCGGGGCAAAAGAAAAGCTACGATCGAAAAGGCGCAGGCCTCCTGCCTGGGACCTCCGATTCTACTCCTGGTCGTCGTCCGCCGGCTCCTCGTAGAAGTACTCGCCGGCCGGGTAGTAGTAGTAGCCAGCCTCGGGCTGGTAGTAGTAGTCGTCAACGGGGGCTGCAGGCACCATGGCTCCGTCGTCTGGTTTATCATGCGGGTAGGACAAAAGGGGAAGCAAAGCAACCGTGAGTACTCATCCAAAGTACTCAGCAAGACTTACATCAGATCTATACTAAGCAATGCATTATTTTCAATGGAGGCTTTATGTGGGTGGACTAGACTGCAGAAAGCCAGAGTAGAGAGGGGAAAAGCCTAGTCCTGACGAAGACTAGCATCTTCAGAGTCTTGCAGCAATTAGAAGGGTTCAGAATAGTATATCATAATGTAAAGTGTTTATAGCAATATCATCTTCATATCACATGTCTCAAGTCACCAGTTCTAGTTGTACCGAAGTGGATACAACTCCGAGTGTCCGTTACCGTAGGACAGGCTATCGATAGATTGTTTCTTCCCTGCAGGGGTGCACCAAGTTACCCACCACGCTCGCTTAACTCCGGCCGGACACACCATCAGGTCGTGCCCGCCCTCGGCCAAACAATACGACGCAACCCGACCGGATACCGCCAGAGAGGATCGAGCACGCCGGACTAATCCTATGCCCCCGGGGGTCATGGCCGTCGCCCCGGACACTCCGCACGTTGCGAGGCCGTTCGGTAGCAGACCTAGCAACCCCTTATACAAGCGCAGTTGCATCCTAAGTCCAATCCGAACGGGCCGCTCAATCGCTGACGTCGTGACGACTCCGGCTGATGTATACGACGCAGAGCACCCACTCACACCCACGTGGTGGTTAGTGCTATCGGACCCGAAGGCCCCTCGGATCAAATATCCAAATCGCTTAGTGTATTGGGAGCGCGCGGTAACGAGCAGAGCCTACGATACTGTTGGCCCCGTCGTCCCGTCTCGAGGACTTGTGACAAGGACTGGGAAAGACCGGCCACGCCTCGTAGTTATCTCGCGGGTACCCTCACTGATCACCCGACTCCACAGCTCACGCCTCAAAGGCACTCGCGGGTACCCCTCTGGGTCAACCCGCCTCCATCCAATATGTGTAGTAGTAACTTCAAAGTGTCATCAGACGCACGATACCTCTGGCCGCACGCCTTTGTTCCTGGCGACGTCCGGCCTCGGGGATCGATACGTCTTTAAACACGGTATGGTGAAACAGGGCATCCGTGTGGTTTTCATGCCGATAAGGAATCCGAGGAATCACCCTCGTTGGACTCCTATACGACAAGTCCCGTTAAGGTGATACCGGAGGAATCACCCTCGGCGGTAATCACCATAGCGGATGCACGACAAAAGCTAAGTCGGAAGTGGGAAGAGGAATCACCCTCGGTAACCCACAACGAGCTAGCTATACTACAGGGACAACATCGAAAGTGAGTTCGGAGGTATCACCCTCGTCACCCGATGTTAACCCTGCGGAGTCGAGCATATTAGGGGGTGTGCGGTGATGTGAAGAAGGTCAGGGGGAAGGGGCTCGATCGGTTGATCGAGGCAAGGGTACTATGCGAGGCAACTACGAGAGTGCGGGACCATAGCAGTGCTACCCAACCTATACTAAGCAGTTTATGTATAAAGACAGGTATCAACAGTTTAGCAAAGACAGGCTATGCAACAGTAATAGGAGCAGTAGCAGTAGCAGCAATTCTAATGCAAGAATAAGAGAGAATAGACATAGGCGATATCGGAAATGCTCAAGGGGGGGTTGCTTGCCTGGTTGCTCGGTGGCAAAAGCAAGGTCGTCGGAGGGGGAACCAATCACCGGGACGGCGTCGGTCTCGGGATCTGCGTCAGCGCCGGGCTCTACCGAGAGAGAAGAGGGGGAAGAAACAGATAAATACACAAAACATATGCAACACAGAGCGTGCTAAGCTAACGTGCAGTGCAGGGTTGCCTAAAAACATGTCTAGGTCATATTAGTTATTTTTAGGATTTAACTGGATTTATTTACCGGTGTATGTGCACTATTCATCTACCGGAAACGGGTTAAAAGTTGCGGGTTCACCTCCGTAGAGGGTCCCGACACGGAAACGGATAGTACGGTTAGAATCGTCTCGTCGTTCTGAGCAACTTTCATATAGAAAGTTTTTCCATCCGAGCTACGGTTTAAAAGATATGAATTTCTAAAGAATTTAGGATTTTCTGAAATTATTCTAATTATCAAAAAGTGAATTGTGACGTCAGCATGATGACATGCTGACATCAGCAGGTCAAACAGCGGCTGACTAAGTCAAATATGACATGTGGGTCCAGTGGGACCCACATGTCAGCCTCTGTGACTTTAACAGAGTTAAATTAAACTAACAGTGGGTTAACTAAGGGGTGGGCCCCTGGGGTCAGTGAGTGTTTAACTTAAACTAATTATTTCTATTAACCGAAGTGCTTAATTAGCTAATTAATAGAGGGGGCCCACACGTCATACTCTATGGTGAACAGTAAATAGAGTTGACCAGGTCAACGGGGTCAAACTGGGCGCTGGGGCCCGCTGGCAGTGACCCAGGGGGTGGTCCCCACCTGAGCCACGTCGGCGGCCGGCGTTTAAACGCCGGCGAGCGTCAAAACGCGGCGGCGTTCACGGGACAGCATCGGAAATCGCCGTCCGGCGGCCGTTTCGAGCGCGGGAGGCACCGTTCGAACGGGCACTCGACGCCGCGTCGAACCGTGGCCGTGGCTTGGCCGGAAACTTCGCCGGCGATGAGCAAAAGCGGCGACGCATTCGGGTCTTCGACGGAAAAGGAGCTACGGTGCACAAAAGCTCGAACGCGAGGCCTAGGCGTGCTCTACGTGATGCGGGGAGTGTGTTGAACACGGCCCCGAGCTCGTTGGGTCAACGGTGGCTCGCCGGCGACGAGCTCCGCAGCGATGCGTTCGGGCGCGAGCTGCGCCGCGTCTGCTGGTAGTTAACGGCGACGAGGGGATACGGAGAGGGGAGGAGGGGTCTTACAGAGAGGGGAGCCGACGTGCGCCTGCTCGGGGCAGGCTCGGAGTCGCCGTAATCCGCCGGAGCTCGCCGGAGACAGAGGCGGAAGGGGGCGGCAGCGTGCGCTCGATGCAGGGGCTCCCGGCTCCGTCTCTGGCTCAGGGACGGCGTAGACGAGCACGGGGAACGCGCCAGACAGGGTGGCCGTGCAGGGCAACGTCGATGGACGCGGCGGCGCGCGTCGAACGGCGGCGAGGCGCTCGGCCTCGCGCGGATCTGAGAGGGGAGGAGGCGAGGCGAGCGAGGGGAGAGGGGGGGGGAATGGATGAGGAGGCCGGGGGGAGCGGCTGGGCTCGTTCTTATCCCCTCCGGCGCCCTGTAGCGGCAGCTGTCGGCCGGAGCGGCGGCGAGCGCGCGGCGGCCAGCGCGCGCGTGACACGGAGGGGAGCAGGTAGGAGGAGGGGTGCTGGGCCGGCTGGGCTTCGCCTGGGCGCCAGGTAAGTCTCTCCTCACCTCTGTTTCTTTTATTTAATTAACAGAGGGGAAAATGAAATGAATAGGCCACAAGAAGATTTTTGTGAAGAGTAGAAGTTGGTCCAAATATTACTTGGCAATATTCCCCAGCACCAAAAATTGGTTTGGGCAAATTTGTATCACTTTTGAAATATTCAAAAATGAAAAAGGCATTTAATGTGCTGCTTTATCACTGTTTAAATGCTCTAGCCCATATTTGGGGTTGATGGTGATGTTGTTTTACTTAACAACCATTGTTTTGGAATTTTTACAATGTGATGAACATTTTTGCTGCAACTTTTATGCAACTTCATTTTGCACTTTGGTTTTAAATTGAATTCAAAGGCAAATTTGAATTAGTCCATCTTAACCACTGTGTTACTATTGCAAATGTTCATGACATGGCTTGATTAACAGAGTGGCACAGTGATATCATACAGAGGGGTGTTACAGTGCAGGTGTGCTTTGGGCGATGGGCCCAGACCCCCGTGCGCTTAGGGTTTAGACCGGCGTGCTGACCTCTCTGTTGTGCTTAGGTGGGGCTGCGACGTGTTGATCTTCCGAGGCCGGACATGACCCTGGAAAGTGTGTCCGGCCAAATGGGATCAAGCGTGCTGGGTTACGTGGTGCACCCCTGCAGGGAAGTTAATCTATTCGAATAGCCGTGTCCCTCGGTAAAAGGACGACCCGGAGTTGTACTCTGACCTCATGACAACTAGAACTGGATACTTAATAAAACACACCCAGACAAGTTCCAGATACAACCTGGTGATCGCTTTCCCACAGGGCGACGAGGGGAGGATCGCCGAGTAGGTTATGCTATACGATGTTACTTGGTGAACTCTTCAGCTACTCAAGACGGAGGCTGCCAGAAGCTTTGACACTTGTTACTATTCCATCTACTCTCTTCTACTGCTGCAAGATGGAGGTTGCCAGAAGCGTAGTCTTCGTTTGGATTAGCTATCCCCCTCTTATTCTGGCATTCTGCAGTTTAGCCCACAGATATTACCCCCTTACACAGATATCATTGCATATGTAGTATAGATCCTTGCTTGCGAGTACTTTGGATGAGTACTCACGGTTGCTTTTCTCCCCCTTTTCCCCCTTTGTCCCTTCTTCTCGGATGATGCAACCAGATTGATGGAGTCCAGGAGCCAGAAGATCCCGATGATGTTTCTTCATGGAGTTCGGCTTCGAGGAGTAGTTAGGAGGTCCCAGGCAGGAGGCCTTGCCTTTTCGATCGTTGTTAATTTTTGTGCTAGCCTTCTTAAGGCAAACTTGTTTAACTTATGTCTGTACTCAGATATTGTTGCTTCCGCTGACGCTTGTGTTTCGAGCTTATGTATTCGAGCCCTTGAGGCCCCTGGCTTGTAATATAAAGCTTGTATTATTTTAATTTGTGTCTAGAGTTGTGTTGTGATATCTTCCAGTGAGTCCCTGATCTTGGTCGTACACATTTGCGTGCATGAGTAGTGTACGGTCAAATCGGGGGCGTCACAAGTTGCTCTGATGGTTTCGGGGTACGTAGGCTTATATAGGAAGAAGGAGGGCATCGGGGGTCGTACATGGGACCCACGAGGTAGGGGGCGCGCCCTAGGGGGGGCGCGCCCCCCACCCTCGTGGGCACCTCGTAGGCCCTACTATGTGGTTCTCAAGTCTCCCGTGCGTGATTTTCTCCAAAAATATCTCCCCCGAAGGTTTCAGTCCGTTTGGACTCCGTTTGATATCCCTTTAGTGTAAAACCCTGAAACAGGCAAAAAAACAGCAATCTGGACTGGGCCTTTGGGTTAGTAGGTTAGTCCCAAAAATAATATAAAAGTGTATGACAAAGCCCATTAAACATCCAAAACATCATAAATAATATCATGGAACAATAAAAAATTATAGATACGTTGGAGACGTATCAGCGCCATGCTAGACAACACAACGCCCTGATCAAGGGCATCATTCGGGCAGAGCTGACCTGCCATGTCAGACCGATCGGCCCTAACTAATGGAGTATGACGCCTGAGACGAGGACGTCATGCTTATAAGCATGATGCCTTTGCCTAGGGTACCATGCCCCTTCGCTAAAGAAAATGGGCAGGCCCAGCGCGAAGCATCCCACCCCGAGCTAGAGGGGTCTGCTTGTTCTTCTGTTTCTCCTTTGGACCCTCCCATGCCGCCCATTTCTCCCCCGCCCAAATGGTGAATCTTCTTCCCCTTTAAATCGATAAAGTATTCTCCTTATTGCCCCCCTTTTTTATTGGTTGGAATCTTCGCATTGTACCAACTTGGAGAAACCCTAGTTCATCCACCTTTTCAAATTTCATTTATTCTTGCATTTCTACTTGTTTGGTATGGTTTAGAATTTCTATGCTACGGTTAGGGATTTGGTAGGTATAGTTGGTATTGAAGTTTTTAGGTTAGGGTTAATAGCAAATTTGACTGGGGCACTTGTATTGATATTTGCAAATTTTGTTTATCTATGTACAGTTGTATGGATATTTGTGCGCATGTATTTATTTGCATATGTATGTATATACAAAATCTAGTGTATGAATATTTGCATACGTATTTGCACTTGAATGGATATTTTCACAATTTCAACGAGGCTTGCGGTACATTCCAATTGTGTAGGATGTCTCTTTTCCACGAGTCATATGATAAATTGCACCGTGGGTGGTATATAGCAGAGGAGAGGAAGGCATGGTTTTTGAACAGCTTCATCTGATGTCAAGTGGGTTTCATGACATTATCAAGTATGAAGAGCGATACACTAATTATATCCGGAAGAGTGGGATTCTCCCTTTCATCACACTTGTGTATTGATAATTTCCACATCCATTGGGGGGTAACTATGATTTTGCATAATGTTTCAATGACCCTAACACTTCCTATCAAAGGAGTGTTGGGGAACGTAGCAGAATTCAAAAAATTTCCTACGCTTCACCAAGATCAATCTAAGGAGTCATCTAGCAACGAGCATAATGGAGTGCATCTACATACCCTTTGTAGATCGCGTGCGGAAGCGTTCGAAGGAACGTGGATGAAGTAGTCGTACTCTTCGCGTTTCTCGTCACCGATGATCCCAGCGCCGAACGGACGGCACCTCCGCGTTCGACACACGTACGGTACAGCGACGTCTCCTCCTTCTTGATCCAGCAAGGGTGGAGGAGAGGTTGTCGGAGATCCAGCAGCACGACGGCGTGGTGGTGGATGCAACAGGAAATCCTGCAGGGCTTCGCCGGCGCCCTGCGTAAGGAGTAGGAAGTGTGACGGGAGGGGGGAGAGGCACCAGAGGCTTTGGGTGTGGCTGCCCTCTCCCCCCCCCCACTATATATAGGGGCCAGGGGGGGCGCCGGCCCTGGGAGATCAGATCTCCAGGGGGGCGGCGGCCAGGGGGGTAGACTTGCCCCCCCCAAGGCATAGGGGGCGCCCCCTCCCCCTAGGGTTTCAACCCTAGGCGCATGGAGGGGGGCCCATATGGGTGCGCCAGCCCACCAGGGGATGGCCCCCTTCCCCTTGCGGCCTAGGGGACCCACCGGGATGGGTGGCCCCACCCGGTGGACCCCCGGGACCCCTTCGGTGGTCCCGGGACACTCCCGGTGACCCCCGGAGTTCACCCGATGGCCGAAACTGGACTTCCTATATATCATTCTTTACCTCCGGACCATTCCGGAACTCCTCGTGACGTCCGGGATCTCATCCGGGACTCCGAACAACATTCGGGTTTCCATGTGCATGTATCTCTACAACCCTAGCGTCACCGAACCTTAAGTGTGTAGACCCTACGGGTTCGGGAGACACGCAGACATGACCGAGACGACTCTCCGATGAATAACCAACAGCGGGATCTGGATACCCATGTTGGTTCCCACGTGTTCCTCGATGATCTCATCGGATGAACCACTGTGTCAAGGATTCACTCAATCCCGTATGTTATTCCCTTTGTCCATCGGTACGGTACTTGCCCGAGATTCGATCGTCGGTATACCCGATACCTTGTTCAATCTCGTCATGGCAAGTCTCTTTACTCGTTCCGTAATCCATCATCCCGTGACTAACTCCTTAGTCACCTTGAGCTCATTATGATGATGTCTTACCGAGAGGGCCCAGAGGTACCTCTCCGTCATACGGAGTGACAATATCCCAGTCTCGGTTCGTACCAACTCAACAGACACTTTCGGAGATACTCGTTGCGTACCTTTATAGCCACCCAGTTACGTTGTGACGTTTGGCACACCCAAAGTATTCCTACGGTATCCGGGAGTTGCACAACCTCATGGTCTAAGGAATAAATACTTGACACCGAAAAGCTTATGCATTACGAACTATACGATCTCGTGCTAGGCTCAGGATTGGGTCTTGTCCATCACATCATTCTCCTAATGATGTGATCCTGTTATTACTGACATCCTATGTCCATGGTCAGGAAACCGTGACCATGTGTTGATCAACGAGCTGGTAACTAGAGGCTTACCAGGGACACATTGTGGTCTATATATTCACACATGTATCGTTGTTTCCGTACAATACAATTCAAGCATGAATAACAGACAATTATCATGAACAAGGAAATATAATAATAATACTTTTATTATTGCCTCTAGGGCATATTTCCAACAGTCTCCCACTTGCACTAGAGTCAATAATCTAGTTACATTGTGATGAATCAAACACCCATAGAGTTCTGGTGTTGATCATGTTTTGCCCGTGGAAGAGGTTTAGTCAACGGGTCTGCAACATTCAGATCCGTATGCACTTTACAAATATCTATGTCTCCATCTTGAACATAATTTCGGATGGAGTTGAAATGGCGCTTGATGTGCTTGGTCTTCTTGTGAAACCTGGGCTCCTTGGTAATGGCAATAGCTCCAGTGTTGTCACAGAAGAGAGTCATCGGGCTTGACGCGCTTGGAATGACTCCTAGGTCGGTGATGATCTCCTTCATCCAGACTCCTTTTGTGCTGCTTCACAAGCAGCTATGTACTCCGCTTCACATGTAGAATGCGCCACGACGCTCTGCTTGTAATTGCACCAGCTGACTGCTCCACCATTCAAAATATACACGTATCCGGTTTGTGACTTAGAGTCATCCAGATCTGTGTCGAAGCTAGCATCGACGTAACCCTTTACGACGAGCTCTTCGTCACCTCCATAAATGAGAAACATATCCTTAGTCCTCTTCAGGTACTTTAGGATGTTCTTGACCGCTGTCCAGTGTTCCATACCGGGATCACTTTGGTACCTCCCTACCAAACTTATGGCAAGGTTCACATCAGGTCTGGTACACAGCATGGCATATGATGTCTACACATGCTTCTACTCTTGTAGACTATGTTGGGCCTCCAAGCGCAGAGGTTTGTAGGACAGTAGCAATTTCCCTCAAGTGGATGACCTAAGGTTTATCGAACTCAGGGAAGTAGAGGTTGAAGATGGTCTCTCTCAAGCAACCCTGCAACTAAGATACAAAAAGTCTCTTGTGTCCCCAACACACCTAATACAACTAGGAGTTGTATAGGTGCACTAGTTCGGCGAAGAGATGGTAAAATATGGATGATAGGAGTGGCAAAGCAAAGTAATATAAATATGTAATAAAAAGTGCAGCAAGCAAACAAGTGGTAAACGTGAGCACAAATGGTATTGCAATGGTGGAAACAAGGCCTAGGCTTCTTACTTTCACTAGTGGCAACTCCCAACAACATTAACATAATCGAATCACATGATATTTCCCATAAAACATGCAAAGGGGACGCACTCGGAGGTCATTCCTTCGTGGTCAAAAGAGGACGAGAATTATGTAGGGCTACAAAAGCACACCTCAAAGTTCGTAGTTCTCAATCTAAGGATTTCCCAATGTCACCGCGGCCATCCAATGAGAGTCCCACAATCACCACAACATATCTAAAGGATAGTCAAAGACAAGCACCAAGAGACTCTCAATCTTCAATCAACACACAAGAGAGGAAATCACCCATGAAAATACTTTTCTAATCCATGTCCAATATACCTCTGTCACCTTGGTCTCGGGGATTATACTAGATAAAGACAAGTGAGTACATCAATCCAATACATAGAGGAAGGGGAAATATGATGGGATCACCCTAGATTAACATAGCCTATGATCACAACGAAGATCACATCATGGGAGAGAGAATTGACCACATAGCTACTGGTAAGAACCTCAGCCCCGAGGAGGAACTACTCCCGCATCATGGAGGGAGGAAGCAACGTCGATGGAGATGGATCCGGGGGCACTTCCCCGTCCCGGCAGGGTGCCAGCGCAGGAATTCTGGTCCCCCGAAGCGTGATGGTGATGGCGGCGGAGATCGGAATCGCGTGTGGAGAAAAGGGGTCCGGAATCAGGGTTTTCTCGACGGACCTTAAATATATGCCAAAGGGGGTCACCAGGGGAGTCCTGGGGGGCCCAGGCGCCCCCCCGGCGCGGCCTAGGGGTGGGCCGCCTGGGCAGGCCGCCTGGAGCCCCTGTGGGTCCCCCCGGCAGTACTTTGGCCGCACGGTAGCTCCTGGAACGCTGATTTTTTATATATTTTTTCTGGATTTTTCCTGGCAGTTCTCGTAATGTGAAAACCTAAAATACAAAAACAGCCGAAAACAGAAACTGGCACTGGGGTGCACTGAGTTAATAGGTTAGTCCAAATATGATCAAAAGTGTATGGAAGTGTATAAATAACATAGCAATATCACCTAAAAGAGGCATGGAGCAAGCAGAAATTATAGATACGTTTTGGACGTATCAACATCCCCAAGCTTAATTCCTGCTCGTCCTCGAGTAGGTAAATGATAACAAGAATAATTTATGTGGTGACATGCTATTAACCATATAGGACTTTTTCATAGTCATATGACAAAAGCTTACCGAGACAATGAATCTAAGTAATTAAGTTGCCTCATGAGAAAATCACAAAGGACTGAAAGTTTTACAATATGATACTGAAACATCAAATAGATTTGTAATGAACATGGTGTGCAAATATGATAAAGTGATATCTCGCTTGCCCCCTTTAGTGAAGCAAAACATAAATGCAGGGGCATCTCCAAGGTTTAAGTGATGACTAGATACAATGATTTCAGAATAAACGATATCACAATCATGCAAAAGACAATGCTACTTTGGGACAATGCACATTACACTCAGAATGACAATCATGCTCTCAATAGTTGGTGCTTGAAGAAAGAAGGCGGAGACTCGACATAAAAGTAAAAGAATGGCCCTTCGCAGAGGGAAGCAGGGATTACTCATGTGCTAGAGCTTTTTATTTTGAAAACATAGAAACAATTTTGTCAACGGTAGTAGTACTTCATATGTGTTTTGCATAAGACATCCTATAAGTTGCAAGCCTCATGCATCGAATATCAATAGTGCTCGCACCTTGTCCTAATTAGCTCGGATTTCCATGGATTATCATTGCATTACATATGTTTCAACCAAGTGTCACAAAGGGGTACCTCTATGTCACCTGTACAAAGGTCCAAGGAGATAGATCGCATTTGATTTCTCGTTTTTGATAGATCTCAACTTGAGGACATCCATACCGGGACAACATAGAAAATAGATAATGGACTCCTCTTTAATGCTTAAGCATATTCTCATAAGAGATTGAGGATTAATGTCCAAGCTAAAACTTCCACCATGATACATGGCTTTGGTTGGCGGCCCAATGTTCTTCTCTAACAATATGCATACTCAAACCATTCAACCCATGGCAAATCACCCTTACTTCAGACAAGACGAACATGCATAGCAACTCACATGATATTCAACAAAAGTGTAACAGTTGATGGCGTCCCCAGAAACATGGTTACCGCTCAGCAAGCAACTTATAAGAAATAAGATACATAAGCAACATATTCTTTACCACAATAGTTTTTAAGCTACTTTCCCATGAGCTATGTATTGCAAAAATGAAGGTTTTAAAGGTAGCACATGTAAATTTACTTGGAGTGGCGGCGAAATACCACATATAGGTAGGTATGGTGGACTCATATGGCATAACTGGTTTAAAAGGATGTGGATGCACAAGCAGTCAGTCCGCTTAGTACAGGTGGAGGTTATCAAAAGACTGGGAGCGACCAACTAAGAGAGCAATGACGGTCATAATCATGCAGAGCGACAAAGCAACATTGAATCAGGCATGGAAGTTATATCGCTACTCAGAAACAAAAGATCATCAAGGCTTGATAGACTTTCTTTATAGTCTTAAATATGCGTGAGCATACGCCAAGTCAATCAAAATAAATTCTCGAGGGAAGATATTACTAAACCATACCACATCATTGGCAAACAAATCATGTTGGTACTCCAATAACACATTGGGAATCCCCCAGCTATTTGAGACTAACCATAAGAAAACCTGAACTACCAAGCGCCATTATGCACGTAGCATCTTTATCATAGACATATCAACCAATGCAACGGAAGCAAACTCTCTTAATAATATAAGCATGATAACTAAAGAGAGTTCAAGCAACCAACTAAACAAAAGCTCTTTAAAAAAGATAAGCATGAATACTAAGAGCAGAGCATGATAGTAGCTATTAAAAGACAAAGAACACACACAGCAAAGATAGTCATGAAAATTCTATGTTATGTTCTAGGTAGAAGTGGAGCGTGTTTCTCTCCCACATAAAGAACGCTGAGTTCCAACTCGTTATGAAAAACTAAAAAGAAAACAAAAAGCAAGACGCTCCAAGCATAACACATAACACATGAAGTGATTAAAATATAGTGGAACGAAAGACGAACTGATAATGTTGATGGAGAAGGGGATGCACGGGGGCATCCCCAAGCTTAGACGCTTGAGTCTCCTTGAATATTTCTTGGGGGTGCACGGGGGCATCCCCAAGCTTGAGCGCTTGACACTCCTGAATCTTTTTATCATCTTCCCTCGCACACTTGAAAACTCCCTTCATACATAACTCATCATAATCTGATTAGCGAGGTTAGTACCCATAATAAAATAATTATACCTTGCTGGAAATAAAGATATTCTTGAAGGTATACTGTTTCTCAAGATTGCCAAAAGGTTTTTGCAAAGAAAAAGCAAGCTCTTGGTTTGCAAAATGAAGGAAAGGCAAAACAGGACAGAATCTGTGAAAAACAGAACAGCAGGTAGTAAATGATTTGTTCGGGGCACTTCTGCAACTCAAATCAAAAAACTCAGAACAGACGCACGAAAGACAATTATATAGAGAACGCTGTCGAGAAAATTCAGACCAAAAAGATGATCTGGTGATTTTATACGAATTTTTCTATCCAAGGACAGAATCTGTTTCCTGGACAGCACCTCGCAACTTTTGAACTTTCTAGCAATCAGAGGCTATACTTGGCACAAATATGAAAAGCAAAGATACAATGATGATGCTACTGTAGTAAACAACATCAAGACACAACAAAAGCAAAATAAATTTATTCATTGTGGGCTGCCTCCCAAAAGCGCTTTCTTTTATGCCTTTAAGCTAGGCATAAGACTTTAATGATGCTCTCGTAGGAATAAGAGTTGAAGAACAAAAGAGAGCATCAAGAAGCAAATACCAAACACATTTAAGCCTAACATGCTTCCTATGCATAGGAATATTGCAATAGAATAATTCATTGAAGCACAAAGCAATAAGCATAGGAAGACAAAACAAATGCAGCTTCAAAACTTTCAACATAAAGAGAGGGAACTTGATATTATTGAAATATCTATAAGCATATGTTCCCTTCTCATAATAATTTTCAGTGGGATCACGAATAAACTCAACAATATAAGCATCACATAAAGCATTGTTACCATGATCCACATGCAAAAAGGTACTCTTACTCTCCACATAAGCATAATCTTTCTCATTGGTAATAGTGGGAGTAGGACTATCATAAACAACTTGAACACTATAGATTAATTGTATATTAGGAGGGTGGTGTTCAACAAGGGAGTAATTCCCTCCATAATTATGACAAGTTTCATAAGGATAATTTCTCCTTATGTCATAGGTACCTTTATAATCACTATAGATTGGAGTTATAACATCATCATAGTAGAGAAGAGCATTATCATTGCTAGCAACTATATTTGTAATCATGTTGTCTTTATTCTTACTAGCAAAAGAATTATCAATTATCAGATCACTAGTGGGGATAGGATTTGCAATCCTATCATCCCCAAGCTTAGAGCTTCCCATATCTTCACTTTCAGAGTTGGTACCAAAAAGATTTTCAGGATCATAAGCAGCATTATCATCATTTTCCCAATCACAATAAGTAACATGCATATCATAATCAAAATCATCTTCAATAGTACCTACGGATGTATCATCAAGATGATAATTAAGGCAATAAACTTCACCTTCTTCTTTAAACTTACAACCGTTAGGATAAAAGTTGATGGGAGGAATATGCTCAGGCCAGGTTGATACCCATTCTTCTTCCTTCTTGCTCCTCTTCCTCCTCTTTTTCTTTTTCTTCTTCTTCACCTTAGGAGGGAGTGGTTGGAGATGAAGCTTCTCCACATATCCTGGTTTATCATTAGAAACAATAGGGGAAACTTGGGAGAAACTCTCCTTTTTATTAGCAGAAATATAAGAGACATTTTTATACTTTGGTAAAGTTCCCTCCTTTCGAATCTTACTTATGTAATCATTTTCATGGCAATTAACAACACAATAGAGATGGCAGTTTTGCAAAGTGTTTTTTATTCCTATGGCATTAACATCTAGCCAAGAAGTCTTTTCTGTTAACTCTTCACACATCAAAAATAACATAAGCTCATCATAAAGATCAGAGGTGATCATGTTATCACACAACCGGTTAACAGTTATGTTTTGAAAGTTCATGCATTGAAAATTAAAGTGACCCTCTATACGGCAAAGTTCACAAGTAAAAGGATAAAGGTCACACAATTCTCTAGCAATTTCATTTAAATCTCTGACCCAAGTGATTGTTCTTTCATGCTTATGTTGCTTACAATACTTCTCTTCTTCAATCATAGGCCTTTCACAAGGTCTATCCACTCCACAAAAATTAACATGCTTATATAAAACTTCATTTTTAGGAATTGGATCATGCATGTTGTAATCATCATGAACAATTTCATTTTCTTTGCAAGTCTCTTTAAAAGGTTTATGATACTTGATCCAATCCTCCTTAGGCATATTAAGATGTGAAGCAAAAGATTTGAGGAAATCAACAAGGAGTTGAGAATCAAGCCCAAACTTAGCACTAAACTTATTAAAACTTGTAGTTTCAACAAAGGACTTAATGCAATCATACTCATAAATTATACCTGACTCTTTACCTTTGTCGATCTCCCAATCTTCAGTGTTGCGTTGAATTCTTTCAAGGAGTTCCCATTTAGCATCAATCTTTTTGTTTGTGAAAGAACCCATAGAGGAAGCGTCGAGCAAATCTTTATCCTCTCGAGAAAGCCTCGCATAGAAATTAGTAATAATCATATCTTTGGGGAGCCCATGGTTAGGACATTTTAGCATTAACGTTTTCAGTCTCCCCCAAGCTTGAGCTATGCTCTCTCCGTCATGAGGATAAAAATTATAAACATAATTCCTATTCTCATGGACTTCATGAAGAGGATAAAACTTGGAGTAAAAGAGAGACTGGATCTCTTCCCACTCCAGCAGGTGAGAGTCATTTAGTAGCCTATACCATTCCAATGCTTTTCCTTTCAGTGACAAGGCAAATAATTTCCTCATGACAAACTCCCTCGATACACCTGCAAGATTAAATAATGAACATAGTTGTGACAGATATAGCAAGTGTTCACCGGGATGTCTGTCTCCTGCATAACGATTAGCCAAAACATAATCGATAATACCAGCCGGTATTTTATAGGGCACAATTTCAGTAGGAGGAGGAGCAACCACCACAGGTGTGGGGCGTCCTCCCGCAAGCAACGATCCAATAGCAAGGTTTTCCATAAACATAACTAGTGAAATAAAAACAAGAAACAAAAAGATTTAATTGCAAGATCTAAAGATATACCTTCAAGCGCTCACCTCCCCGGCAATGGCGCCAGAAATAGCTTGATGTCTACACACGCTTCTACTCTTGTAGACTATGTTGGGCCTCCAAGCGCAGAGGTTTGTAGGACAGTAGCAATTTCCCTCAAGTGGATGACCTAAGGTTTATCGAACTCAGGGAAGTAGAGGTTGAAGATGGTCTCTCTCAAGCAACCCTGCAACTAAGATACAAGAAGTCTCTTGTGTCCCCAACACACCTAATACAACTAGGAGTTGTATAGGTGCACTAGTTCGGCGAAGAGATGGTAAAATATGGATGATAGAAGTGGCAAAGCAAAGTAATATAAATATGTAGTAAAAAGTGCAGCAAGCAAACAAGTGGTAAACGTGAGCACAAATGGTATTGCAATGGTGGAAACAAGGCCTAGGCTTCTTACTTTCACTAGTGGCAACTCCCAACAACATTAACATAATCGAATCACATGATATTTCCCATAAAACATGCAAAGGGGACGCACTCGGAGGTCATTCCTTCGTGGTCAAAAGAGGACGAGAATTATGTAGGGCTACAAAAGCACACCTCAAAGTTCGTAGTTCTCAATCTAAGGATTTCCCAATGTCACCGCGGCCATCCAATGAGAGTCCCACAATCACCACAACATATCTAAAGGATAGTCAAAGACAAGCACCAAGAGACTCTCAATCTTCAATCAACACACAAGAGAGGAAATCACCCATGAAAATACTTTTCTAATCCATGTCCAATAGACCGCTGTCACCTTGGTCTCGGGGATTATACTAGATAAAGACAAGTGAGTACATCAATCCAATACATAGAGGAAGGGGAAATATCATGGGATCACCCTAGATTAACATATCCTATGATCACAACGAAGATCACATCATGGGAGAGAGAATTGACCACATAGCTACTGGTAAGAACCTCAGCCCCGAGGAGGAACTACTCCCGCATCATGGAGGGAGGAAGCAACGTCGATGGAGATGGATCTGGGGGCACTTCCCCGTCCGAGTAGGGTGCCGCCGCAGGAATTCTGGTCCCCCGAAGCTTGATGGTGATGGCGGCGGAGATCGGAATCGCGTCTGGAGAAAAGGGGTCCGGAATCAGGGTTTTCTCGACGGACCTTAAATATATGCCAAAGGGGGTCACCAGGGGAGTCCTGGGGGGCCCAGGCGCCCCCCCCCCCGGCGCGGCCTAGGGGTGGGCCGCCTGGGCAGGCCGCCTGGAGCCCCTGTGGGTCCCCCCGGCTGTACTTTGGCCGCACGGTAGTTCCTGGAATGCTGATTTTTATATATTTTTTCTGGATTTTTCCTGGCAGTTCTCATAATGTGAAAACCTGAAATACAAAAACAGCCGAAAACAGAAACTGGCACTGGGGTGCACTGAGTTAATAGGTTAGTCCAAATATGATCAAAAGTGTATGGAAGTGTATAAATAACATAGCAATATCACCTAAAAGAGGCATGGAGCAAGCAGAAATTATAGATACGTTTTGGACGTATCAGCATACATGATAGAACCTATGGCTGAAGCATAGGGAATGATACTCATCTTTTCTCTATCTTCTGCCGTGGTCGGGGACTGAGCCTTGCTCAATCTCATACCTTGCAAAACAGGCAAGAACCCCTTCTTGGACTGATCCATATTGATCTTCTTCAATATCTTGTCAAGGTATGTACTTTGTGAAAGACCAATGAGGCGTCTTGATCTATCTCTATAGATTTTGATGCCTAATATGTAAGCAGCTTCTCCAAGGTCCTTCATTGAAAAATTCTTATTCAAGTAGGCCTTTACACTTTCCAAGAATTCTATATCATTTCCCATCAGCAATATGTCATCCACATATAATATGAGAAATGCTACAGAGCTCCCACTCACTTTCTTGTAGATACAAGCTTCGCCCCAAGTCTGCATAAAGCCAAACGCTTTGATCACATCATTAAAGCGAATATTCCAACTCCGAGATGCTTGCACCAGCCCGTAGATCGAGCGCTGGAGCTTGCATACCTTGTTAGCATTTTCTGGATCGACAAAACCTTCCGGCTGCATCATATACAGCTCTTCCTTGAGGAAGCCATTAAGGAATGCCGTTTTGACGTCCATTTGCCATATCTCATAATCATAGAATGCGGCAATTGCTAACATGATTCGGACGGACTTTAGCATCGCTACGGGAGAGAAAGTCTCTTCGTAGTCAATCCCTTGAACTTGTCGATAACCCTTAGTGACAAGCCGAGCCTTATAGATGGTCACATTACCATCCGCGTCTTTCTTCTTCTTAAATATCCATTTATTTTCTATGGCGTGCCTATCATCAGGCAAGTCCACCAAAGTCCATACTTTGTTTTCATACATGGATTCTATCTCGGATTTCATGGCTCCAAGCCATTTATTGGAATCTGGGCCCGCCATCGCTTCTTCATAGTTCGAAGGTTCACCGTTGTCTAACAACATGATTTCCATGACAGGGTTGCCGTACCACTCTGGTGCGGAACGTGCCCTTGTGGACCTTCGAAGTTCAGTAGTAACTTGATCTGTTTCTTCATGATCATCATCATTAACTTCCTCCCTTGTCGGTGCAGGCACCTCAGGAACAATTTCCTGTGCTGTGCCACTTTCCGGCTCTGGAGGGGTGACTGTCACCTCATCAAGTTCTACTTTCCTCCCACTCACTTCTTTCGAGAGAAAGTCTTTCTCCAGAAAGGATCCATTCTTGGCAACAAAGACTTTGCCTTCGGATCTGTGGTAGAAGGTGTACCCAATCGTTTCCTTTGGGTATCCTATGAAGACGCATTTTTCCGATTTGGGTTCGAGCTTCTCAGGTTGAAGTTTCTTGACATAAGCATCGCAACCCCAAACTTTCAGAAACGACAACTTAGGTTTCTTGCCAAACCAAAGTTCATATGGTGTCGTCTCAACGGATTTCGACGGAGCCCTATTTAAAGTGAATGTGGCAGTCTCTAAAGCATAACCCCAAAAAGATAGCGGTAAGTCGGTGAGAGACATCATAGATCGCACCATGTCCAACAGAGTACGATTTCGATGTTCGGACACACCGTTACGCTGAGGTGTTCCGGGCGGTGTCAATTGTGAAACAATTCCACAGTTCCTAAGGTGCGTGCCAAATTCATGACTCAAATATTCACCCCCACGATCCGATCGCAAGAACTTTATTTTTCTGTCTCATTGATTCTCAACCTCATTCTGAAATTCCTTGAACTTTTCAAAGGTCTCAGACTTGTGCTTCATCAAGTAGACATACCCATATCTACTCAAGTCATCTGTGAGGGTGAGAACATAATGATAGCCTCCGCGAGCCTCAACACTCATTGGACCGCACACATCGGTATGTATGATTTCCAATAAGTTGGTCGCTCGCTCCATTGTTCCGGAGAACGGAGTCTTGGTCATCTTGCCCAAGAGGCATGGTTCGCACGTGTCAAATGATTCATAATCAAGAGACTCCAGAAGTCCATCAGCATGAAGCTTCTTCATACGTTTGACACCAATATGACCAAGGCGGCAATGCCACAAGTATGTGGGACTATCATTGTCAACTTTACATCTTTTGGCATTCACACTATGAACATTTGTATCATCACGATCGAGATTCATCAAAAATAAACCATTGACCAGTGGGGCATGACCTTAAAACATATCTCTCAAATAAATAGAACAACCATTATTCTCGGATTTAAATGAGTAGCCATCTCGCATCAAACGAGATCCAGATACAATGTTCATGCTCAAAGCTGGTAATAAATAACAATTATTAAGGTTTAAAACTAATCCCGAGGGTAGATGTAGAGGCAGCGTGCCGACGGCGATCACATCGACCTTGGAACCATTCCCGACGCGCATCGTCACCTCGTCCTTCGCCAGTCTCCGCTTATTCTGCAACTCCTGCTTAGAGTTACAAATATGAGCAACTGCACCGGTATGAAATACCCAGGAGCTACTACGAGCGCTGGTAAGGTACACATCAATAACATGTATATCACATATACCTTTGTCGTTGCCGGCCTTCTTTTCCGCTAAGTACTTGGGGCAGTTCCGCTTCCAGTGACCCGTTCCCTTGCAATAAAAGCACTCAGTCTCAGGCTTGGGTCCATACTTTGGCTTCTTGCCGGCAACTGGCTTACCGGGCGCGGCAACTCCCTTGTCGTCCTTCTTGAAGTTCTTCTTACCCTTGCCCTTCTTGAACTTAGTGGTTTTATTGACCATCAACACTTGATGCTCTTTCTTGATCTCCACCTCCGCTGATTTCAGCATTGAATACACCTCGGGAATGGACTTCTCCATCCCTTCCATATTGAAGTTCAACACGAAACTCTTGTAGCTAGGTGGGAGCGACTGGAGGATTCTGTCAACGACCGCTTCGTCTGGGAGATTCATTCCCAACTGAGACAAGCGGTTGTGCAACCCAGAAATCTTGAGGATGTGCTCACTGACAGAATTGTTTTCCTCCATCTTACAGCTGTAGAATGCGTTGGAGACATCATATCTCTCAACTCGGGCATGAGCCTGGAAAACCATTTTTAGCTCTTGGAACATCTCATATGCCCCATGGTGCTCAAAACGCTTTTGGAGCCCCTATTCTAAGCTGTAGAGCATGCCGCACTGAACCAGGGAGTAATCATCACAACGCGACTGCCAAGCGTTCATAACATCTTGGTTTGCCGGGGTGGGAGCATCACCTAGCGGTGCTTCTAGGACATAAGTTTTCTTGGCAGCTATGAGGATGATCCTTAGGTTACGGACCCAGTCCGTATAGTTGCTACCATCGTCTTTCAGCTTGGATTTCTCTAGGAACGCGTTGAAGTTGAGGGTGACATGAGCGTGGGCCATTTGATCTATAAGACATATTGTAAAGAATTTAGACTAAGTTCATGATAATTAAGTTCATATTAATCAAATTTTAATGAACTCCCACTCAGATTGACATCTCTCTAGTAATCTAAGTGATACATGATCCGAATCGACTAGCCCGTGTCCGATCATCACGTGAGACGGACTAGTCATCAACGGTGAACATCTTACTGTTGATCGTATCTTCTATACGACTCATGTTCGACCTTACGGTCTTCCGTGTTCCGAGGCCATGTCTGTACATGCTAGGCTCGTCAAGTGAACCCTAAGTGTATTGCTTGTGTAAATCTGCCTTACACCCGTTGTATGCGAACGTTAGAACCTATCACACCCGATCATCACGTGGTGCTTCGGAACAACGATCCTTAGCAACGGTGCATAGTTAGGGGAAACACAATTCTTGAAATTTTTAGTGAGATATCATCTTATTTACTACCGTCGTTCTAAGTAAACAAGATGCATAAACATGATAAACATCACATGCAATCAAATAAAGTGACATGATATGGCCAATATCATCTTGCTCCTTCGATCTCCATCTTCGGAGCACCATGATCATCTTTGTCACCGGCTCGACACCATGATCTCCATCATTGTGTCTTCATGAAGTCGTCACGCCAACTATTACTTCTACTACTATGGCTAACGTTTAGCAATAAAGTAAAGTAATTACATGGCGTTATTTAGTGACACGCAGGTCATACAATAATTAAGACAACTCCTATGGCTCCTGTCGGTTGTCATTATCATCGAGATGCAAGTCGTGATTCCCTATTACAAGAACATGATCAATCTCATACATCACAAATATCATTCATCACATCTTCTTGGCCATACCATATCACATAGCACATGCTGCAAGAACAAGTTAGACGACCTCTAATTGTTGTTGCAAGTTTTACGTGGCTTCTATAGGTTTTCTAGCAAGAACATTTCTTACCTACGCCAAAACCACAACGTGATTTGTCAATTTCTATTTACCCTTCATAAGGACCCTGTTCATCGAATCCTATCCGACTAAAGTGGGAGAGACAGACACCCGCCAGCCACCTTATGCATCTAGTGCATGTCTGTCGGTGGAACCAGTCTCACGTTAGCGTACGTGTAAGGTCGGTCCTGGCCGCTTCATCCCACAATGCCGCCGAATCAAGATTGGACTAGTAACGGCAAGAAAATTGAGCAAACTCAACGCCCACAACTTGTTTGTGTTCTACTCGTGCAAGATGCTACGCAAAGACCTAGCTCAGATGCCACTGTTGGGGAACGTAGCAGAATTCAATAATTTTCCTACGCTTCACCAAGATCAATCTAAGGAGTCATCTAGCAACGAGCATAATGGAGTGCATCTACATACCCTTTGTAGATCGCGTGCGGAAGCGTTCGAAGGAACGTGGATGAAGTAGTCGTACTCTTCGCGTTCCTCGTCACCGATGATCCCAGTGCCGAACGGACGGCACCTCCGCGTTCAACACACGTATGGTACAGTGACGTATCCTCCTTCTTGATCCAGCAAGGGTGGAGGAGAGGTTGTCGGAGATCCAGCAGCACGACGGCGTGGTGGTGGATGCAACAGGAAATCCTGCAGGGCTTCGCCGGCACCATGCGTAAGGAGTAGGAAGTGTGACGAGAGGGGGGAGAGGCGCCAGAGGCTTTGGGTGCGGCTGCCCTCCCCCCCCCACTATATATAGGGGCCAGGGGGGCGCCGGCCCTGGGAGATTAGATCTCCAGGGGGCGGCGGCCAGGGCGGTAGACTTGCCCCCCAAGGCATAGGGGGCGCCCCCTCCCCCTAGGGTTTCAACCCTAGGCGCATGGAGGGGGGCCCATATGGGTGCGCCAGCCCACCAGGGGCTGGCCCCCTTCCCCTTGCGGCCTAGGGGACCCACCGGGATGGGTGGCCCCACCCGGTGGACCCCCGGGACCCCTCCGGTGGTCCCGGGACACTCCCGGTGACCCCCGGAGTTCACCCGATGGCCGAAACTGGACTTCCTATATATCATTCTTTACCTCTGGACCATTCCGGAACTCCTCGTGACGTCCGGGATCTCATCCGGGACTTCGAATAACATTCGGGTTTCCATGTGCATGTATCTCTACAACCCTAGCGTCACCGAACCTTAAGTGTGTAGACCCTACGGGTTCGGGAGACACGCAGACATGACCGAGACGACTCTCCGGTCAATAACCAACAGCGGGATCTGGATACCCTTGTTGGTTCCCACGTGTTCCTCTATGATCTCATCGGATGAACCACTGTGTCAAGGATTCACTCAATCCTGTATGTTATTCCCTTTGTCCATCGGTACGGTACTTGCCCGAGATTCGATCGTCGGTATACCCGATACCTTGTTCAATCTCGTCATGGCAAGTCTCTTTACTCGTTCCGTAATCCATCATCCCGTGACTAACTCCTTAGTCACCTTGAGCTCATTATTATGATGTCTTACCGAGAGGGCCCAGAGGTACCTCTCCGTCATACGGAGTGACAATATCCCAGTCTCAGTTCGTACCAACTCAACAGACACTTTCGGAGATACCCGTTGCGTACCTTTATAGTCACCCAGTTACGTTGTGACGTTTGGCACACCCAAAGTATTCCTATGGTATCCAGGAGTTGCACAACCTCATGGTCTAAGGAATAAATACTTGACACCGAAAATCTTATGCATTACGAACTATACGATCTCGTGCTAGGCTCAGGATTGGGTCTTGTCCATCACATCATTCTCCTAATGATGTGATCCCGTTATTACAGACATCCTATGTCCATGGTCAGGAAACCGTGACCATCTGTTGATCAACGAGCTGGTAACTAGAGGCTTACCAGGGACACATTGTGGTCTATATATTCACACATGTATCGCTGTTTCCGTACAATACAATTCAAGCATGAATAACAGACAATTATCATGAACAAGGAAATATAATAATAATACTTTTATTATTGCCTCTAGGGCATATTTCCAACAAGGAGACCTTGTTTGTTTCAGCACAGATTCCGAGGGATTGTGTAACACTATGGCGAAACTCATCAGGAAGGAGCCTAGGTGCGAGGTAAGTCCACCGGTCCAACTTCTCATTAGATTGCTCAGAACATTCAGGAGTGCCCGACTGATGCCAAGGAAGATAATGAAATAGTTCAACATTATGGCTGGGCATATCTGTGGTATGTAATCAACCGGGTTCTCTTTTTAGTTTTTGACGGCACACACGTGAACGCTTCCTTTCATGGAAATAAGATGGCAACAATATTTTGCCATTCGGATGGAGAGTAAGAGAATCTCCAATAGAAGATGTAGATGCAAAAATAACTACTTTTTGCATCTCCAAGGCCCAAAAATGATGCTCCAATAGATGATGTAGATGCAAAAAAATACATCTCCACCTCCCAGAGATGTATCCTATACCACTTGGAGATGCAAATTTGCATCTCCACCTACAGGAGATGTAAAACCACGCGCCAACCACCAACCGTCGCTTCACTCCCGTCCCCCCCCAACCCCCCACAGCCGCCTGAAAGTGCAACTATCCCTAGGTGGTTTTGGCAATTACTAACAACATATAGCTCATTGAACTAATGCTATCTCAAGATAAATATTTCAGGAAAGTTCAATGATTGGCATGGCATGGATTAGAAATGTGGACCCCTCAAAATGCTAAGGACACATATTGGCTCAAGCTCAAGACTCTACATTTTGTATTTCAGTGATCCAAGATCACATTGAGTCCATAGGAAAGCCAATACTATTAAAAGGGGAAGAGGTGTCGCTTAATGGGTTTCTTGCTCAAAATGCTTAGTAATATACTCCAAAACCCTCAATCACTTTCTCACATCCACATATGTCCCAAACCAAAAGTCAAACTTGGCCCCACCGAAACCTTCTATCCGGCGCCACCAAGTTCTCTTGACATAGCCACTACCACAAACCCTAGTCACTTCGGTCTCACCTATAGGGATCTCGGTCTCACCGAGATGGGATTGCAAACTCTTTGTTTCTCTTCATAACGTTTCGGTCTAACCGAGATGAGCGATCGGTCCCACCGAGTTCGCAATGCAAACTCTCTGCTTCCCCTTCGTAACGTTTCGGTCCAACCGAAACGAGCGAATCGGTCCCACCGAGTTTGCCTGACCAACTCTATGGTTAACTTATTACCAAAAATCGGTCCTACCAAGTTTGTGTTATCGGTCTCACCGAGTTTACGTTATGCCCTAACCCTAATGAAATCGGTCCTACCGAGTTGACATGTGGGTCCCACCGAAATGCCTAACGGTCACATTATGAACTAAATCGGTCTGACCGAGTTCTCTGATTCGGTCCCACCGAGTTTGGTAAATTGTGTGTAATGGTTAGATTTTGTGTGGAGCCTATATATACCCCTCCACCCACTCTTCATTCGTCGAGAAAGCCATCAGAACATGCCTACACTTCCAACATACATTTTCTGAGAGAGAACCACCTACACTTGTGTTGAGGTCAAGATATTCCATTCCAACCACATAAATCTTGATCTCTAGCCTTCTCCAAGTTGCTTTCCACTCAAATCATCATTCCACCAAATCCAATCCTATGAAAGAGAGTTGAGTGTTGGGGAGACTATCATTTGAAGCACAAGAGCAAGGAGTTCATCATCAACACATCGTCTATTACCTTTTGGAGAGTGGTGTCTCCTAGATTGGATAGGTGTCACTTGGGAGCCTCCGTCAAGATTGTGGAGTTGAACCAAGGAGTTTGTATGGGCAAGGAGATCGCCTACTTCATGAAGATCTACCCTAGTGAGGCAAGTCCTTCGTGGGCGATGGCCATGGTGGGATAGACAAGGTTGCTTCTTCGTGGACCCTTCATGGGTGGAGCCCTCCGTGGACTCGTGCAATCGTTACCCTTCGTGGGTTGAAGTCTCCATCAACGTGGATGTACGATAGCACCACCTATCGGAACCACGGATAAAAAAATCTTTGTGTCTACATTGAGTTTCCTCCCTCAAACTCCTCCCTTTACCTTCATATGCAATTGTTTTACATTCTGCTGCTATACTCTTAGAATTGCATGTGTAGGTTGATTGCTTGACTTGTGCATAATTGCTAAAATCTGCCAAGACTTAAAATTGGGGAAATGCTAGATTTTTATTTGGCCAAGTAGTCTAATCACCCCCCCTCTAGACATACTTTCGATCCTACAAGTGGTATCAGAGCTAAGGTCTCCATTTGCCTTGATTTCCATAGCTTTTGGTGATCATAGCCTTGGTTTCACAACCTAGGAGAGTATGGCGTCTAGCGAGGGAAATTACCACCGTAGAGGTCTGTGACGACCCCGGCCCGACCGTGCACTAATCATACACGCAAATGCACACGATCAAGCCTAAGGACTCACGTGAAGGAATCACAGCACAACTCTAAAACATAAATAAATACATACAAGTTATATATTACAAGCCAGGGGCCTCGAGGGCTCGAATACATAACAAGTGTCACACACATAGTCAGCGGAAGCATTAGATGTCTGGGTACAGACATAGAACACAAGTTCAGATAGGCCTCATACGAGGCGGGGCAAAAGAAAAGCTACGATCGAAAAGGCGCAGGCCTTCTGCCTGGGACCTCCGATCCTACTCCTGGTCGTCGTCCGCCGGCTCCTCGTAGAAGTACTCGCCGGCCGGGTAGTAGTAGTAGCCAGCCTCGGGCTGGTAGTAGTAGTCGTCAACGGGGGCTGCAGGCACCATGGCTCCGTCGTCTGGTTTATCATGCGGGTAGGACAAAAGAGGAAGCAAAGCAACCGTGAGTACTCATCCAAAGTACTCAGCAAGACTTACATCAGATCTATACTAGCAATGCATTATTTCCAAAGGAAGCTTTATGTGGGTGGACTAGACTGCAGAAAGCCAGAGTAGAGAGGGGAAAAGCCTAGTCCTGACGAAGACTAGCAATCTTCAGGGTCTCGCAGCAATTAGAAGGGAGCAGAATAGTACATCATAATGTAATGGGTTTATAGTTATATCAACTTCATATCTCAAGTCACCAGTTCTAGTTGTACCGAAGTGGATACAACTCCGAGTGTCCGTTACCGTAGGACAGGCTATCGATAGATTGTTTCTTCCCTGCAGGGGTGCACCAAGTTACCCACCACGCTCGCTTAACTCCGGCCGGACACACCATCAGGTCGTGCCCGCCCTCGGCCAAACAATACGACGCAACCCGACCGGATACCGCCAGAGAGGATCGAGCACGCCGGACTAATCCTATGCCCCCGGGGGTCGGGGCCATCGCCCCGGACGCTCCGCACGTTGCGAGGCCGTTCGGTAGCAGACCTAGCAACCCCTTATACAAACACGCAGTTGCATCCTAAGTCCAATCCGAACGGACCGCTCAATCGCTGACGTCGTGACGACTCCGGCTGATGTATACGACGCAGAGCACCCACTCACACCCACGTGGTGGTTAGTGCTATCGGACCCGGAGGCCCCTCGGATCAAATATCCAAATCGCTTAGTGTATTGGGAGCGCGCGGTAACGAGCAGAGCCTACGATACTGTTGGCCCCGTCGTCCCGTCTCGAGGACTTGTGACAGGGACTGGAATGACCGGCCACGCCTCGTAGTTATCTCGCGGGTACCCTCACTGGTCACCCGACTCCACAGCTCACGCCTCAAAGGCACTCGCGGGTACCCCTCTGGGTCAACCCGCCTCCATCCAACATGTGTAGTAGTAACTTCAAAGTGTCATCAGACGCACGATACCTCTGGCCGCACGCCTTTGTTCCTGGCGACGTCCGGCCTCGGGGATCGATACGTCTTTAAACACGGTATGGTAATCCAGGGCATCCGTGTGGTTTTCATGCCGATGAGGAATCCGAGGAATCACCCTCGTTGGATTCCTAAACGACAAGTCCCGTTAAGGTGATACCGGAGGAATCACCCTCGGCGGTAATCACCATAGCGGATGCACGACAAAAACTAAGTCGGAAGTGGGAAGAGGAATCACCCTCGGTAACCCACAACGAGCTAGCTATACTACAGGGACAACATCGAAAGTGAGTTCGGAGGTATCACCCTCGTCACCTGATGTTAACTCTGCGGAGTCGAGCATATTAGGGGGGTGTGCGGTGATGTGAAGAAGGTCAGGGGAAGGGGCTCGATCGCTTGACCGAGGCAAGGGTACTATGCGAGGCAACTACGAGAGTGCGGGACCATAGCAGTGCTACCCAACCTATACTAAGCAGTTTATAAATAAAGACAGGTATCAACAGTTTAGCAAAAACAGGCTATGCAACAGTAATAGGAGCAGTAGCAGTAGCAGCAATTCTAATGCAAGAATAAGAGAGAATAGACATAGGCGATATCGGAATGATCAAAGGGGGGGGGGTTGCTTGCCTGGTGGCTTGGCAAATGAAAAGGAACAACGGCGGTGAAGTAGTCGACCTCCAGGGCACCGTCAGCGGTCTCGGGGTCTACCGGGAAGAAAGGGGGAGAGGAAACAATATAAATACACGGTAACAAAAGTAATCACAAAGCGTGACAATCTAACGCAGTGCTACCGATAACGGAGAAGGGGAACCCATCCGGGAAAGTATTCCCGGTTCCGGATCTGTGTCGGACAGTTGACCGGAGGGGGAACGGTTGCAGGCCTGCGGTGTTAGAGGCAGGTGACAGCTAGGGTGCAATGCAGGGTTGCCTAAAGACCTAGCTAAACCAGTTTAGTTATTTTAGGAGATCAGCTGGAATTAATAGACGACAGTTAGGCACTATTCATCTACCGGAAAAGGGCTAAAAGTTGCGGGTTCACCTCCGTAGAGGGTCCCGACACGGAAACAGAAAGCACGGTTAGCTTCGTCTCGTCGTTCTGAGCAACTTTCATGTAGAAAGTTTTTCGATCCGAGCTACGGTTTAAAAGTTATGAATTTTCTAAGTTTATTCAATATTCTGGATTTTCTGTTATATTATTAATTTGAATTATTTTAAATTGAAAAATGCTACGGGTACCCACTGGTGTACCCAGCAGAGTGCTGCTGTGGCTGACAGTGGGCCCTAGTTGACTGCCCAGTCAGCAGTCAACTGGAGGCTTGACTGGTCAAAGGTGGCCCACTGGACCCACATGTCATTGACTGGGTCCAGCCCAGTCAGCATTTGACTGGTCAACTGGGTCCAGTGGGACCCAGCTGTCAGCCACTACTAGTTAAACATGATTTAAACTAATCTAATTAGCTAATTAGTGAGATGGGGCCCAGTTGTCAGTGAGTCAGTTGGTTAGCACTTTAATTAGCACTAATACTAACGCTACAGTACATGGCCCACCAGTCAGTGACTATTAGGCGCGGGGTTAGCTGCTAATCACCAGTCGCGTGGGACCCATCGGAGTTTGAACTCCGGCGCGCGGCGGCGCTGCTCCGGCGAGTGACGGAGAGAGCGGCGCTGCTCGGGTTCGTCGCACAGGCGACCAAATCGAGCGCCGCGAGCAGCTATGAGACGCGGAGGCTCGCGCGCATCCAGTGGTGGCGGTCGCGGTTGCGGTGGTGGTCGGCGATGACGGCTACGGTGAGCTCGGGCGGCGGCCGGGGTACGGGCCCGGGCGAAAACGTAGCTAGAGGCGGCGGGGAGCTGTGTGCGTGCGTGCGTTGGACTCCCGGAGGCGCACTGAGCATGCTGATGTGTTCAGCTGTTCACGGCGGTGACTGCATCGATGGCAACTCCGGCCAAGGCGGAGCTCAGGTCGGCCGGTCATGGCGATGGCGTTTTAGGCACGGCAAGGAGCAATAGAGGAGGGGGGAAGGAACGAAGCTCACCACAGCGGCTCACGGTGGCCTTTGGTGGCTTTGTAGCGCGGAGGAGACGACGAACGGAGCTGCGATGCTCTGGCGATCCGCGGCGATCGACGGCTCCATTCGGCCAACGTCGTGGCCTTGGGCTTGCGCGCGCGGACGAGGAAGAAGGAGGAGTCGACGGCGGAGCCGATGAGCCGGTCTGCGAGGTGAGGAAGGCACGGTGGCCGTGGACCCGCAGTGGCTCGGCGGCGGCGGTGTTCGGGCACCGTCGAGAGAGGGAAAGCGCAAGGGAGAGAGGCGAGCGCGCGCGAGGGAGAAGGGGGAGGAGTGGCGGAGGCGTCCAGGGGGAAGGCTCGGGGCGAGCTTATCCCCTCGCCCACCTGCTCCCGTCGCGGTGGCGAGCGGTGGCTGGCGCGGGCGTTCGGCGCCATGGGGACGACGACACGGAAGGGGGAGCAGGTGAGGGAGGCCGGGGGTGGGCTGGGCCGGTACGGCCCAGTGCCAGGTAAGTGGGCTTCTGCCCCTTTTTCTTTTGTTTTAAAACAGAGAGAGAGAGAGGGGAATTATTTAGGCATATAATTTGTGTTGGAAAAATAAGGAACTAGGCCCAATAAATCCAACACAATTTTAGATAGTGCCTCAACTATTTTGGGAAGCAAGTTGGTTTGGTTTGCATTTTCCAAAATTAAAATAGCACTGAAAATTGCTGAAATGACACTGATCAATTTGTTGCTGACCATTTTAGCAACATGGTGATGTTGTTTTCCTTAACAATTAATTGTTATGGAATTTTTGCTAAATGATGAACATTTTTGCAGCAATTTTCGAACAACTTCATTTTGCACTCATATTTGAATTTGATTTAGAAGGGAAATTTGATTTGGCCCCATTAATCTCTGTGATCAACAAGGCAAATGATGATGACCTAGCATGATTAAGAGGTGATCACTGTGGTGTGATGCTGGGGATGTTACAAATCTCCTCCACTACAAGAAATCTCGTCCCGAGATTTAAGTGGGGAAGAAAAGGGTAACTTCGGAAGAACGGACCTTTTACAAGGTCAATTATCTGGCAGATAATTCAAGGGATGTGGCAGAAATATTTCTCGAGTTAAAACTTAGGAAACATCGAGAGCAAAGTATGAAGGTGCAATAAGAAGTTTCAAGAAAATGGACATCCGATCGATACCTGAACTTAGTATGAAAAGGGTTCAGGGCATCGGGAAGGGATCATCACTCGAAGGGTGGCTCGTGGTAACACACAAAGCCAAGAGCAAAGGATGCTTCGGATATCAAGGATGCACAGAAGAGTCAGGTTCCGATCTTGTGGAACTGTGATGAGGGTCGATAGGGATTAGGGAGGATGGTGACATCTTACACGGTCACGACGATAGGACATATTAGCAAAAAGTCTGTCAGCTATGTCGGCAACAGCGTCGGTTCCAAGGGCGAGGGATGAAGAGAACCATTCTCCTGCTCGTTAAACGAGGCGGACCAATAGGCAAAGTTCTCGTCCATCGGTGGATACCGGAATGTCATCAACATTAGTAACAGGGTCTTGCTGACAGAGTGGTAGACCAAGATGTTTTCACAAGCAGGGAGTTATTCCCGCTTATGTCATAATGATCTTAGAAAAGGTTAAACAAACCAATGGAAAGGAAAATGTGATTAATTGATTAATCACGCCAATGGAAAGAAATATGTGTTTACACACCAATTTTTAGGGGTATATCATTTCGCAAGAAAGAGCGGAGCATGATATACATGATAGGGCAGCAAGTTCAAAAACATTTGGATAAAGGGACGAGAGAAGAGTCTTGATATTACCCATACGATGTTGTGTGGATAATGGATCAAGAAACATTTTATCGAGAGATTTCACGAGGATGCCATCGAACAGCGACGGCATCGATAAAAGGAATGATGAAACGAGAGGGTTAATGGAGCCACGGATACGGCACAAGCTCGAAATCAAGCTTGTTGTTCGAGGTGAAATGATAACATGAAGAAGATCGACGTAAGCTTCGCTCTTCGTCGGAAGTTGTGCTCTGGGCATAAAGACCAGGTAACACGGTTAAAATTTAGATTGATGATGATATAGCCGATCAGGCTAGGCATGAGGTGATGGAGTGGTAGACTTCCCAATAACGGGTACTAGGGGTAATACCCGAAGATAAATCAGAGTAGAGGTTGGACGGGTGAAATGATCTGCAGAGGACAAGTATTTTAACTTATCCAGGAATTGTAATCAAGGGAAGAATATGGTCGGACCCATGGTTGCAAAGGATCAATTCACAGATATAAGATGATTTTATACCAGAGGGGAATCATTTTTACGAGCAGCTTTCATGATAAGTTCTACATCGGGTCCATGGGCATGAACTCTAGGTTCAAGGTCGACTCCCACTTCTCCAGTGCATTACCTTTCATTCACTCCTCGTCTTCGAAGAAATTGTAGAGTCGAAAAAAATTTATTCGACGGAACGCGAGTAGATATAACCCGCATAGCTTTTGATTCACACAGACTAGAGAAAGCATATGTTCAACCCATCGGGGCAACTTAGGAACATATACCGCATACTTGAAGGAGTAATGAACTCAAGCTCGGAAGCAGAGCATGGTTGACAAAGTCAAGGGATACAATGTATCGAAGGCAATATGTATCAGGGGAAAAGCGCTCAAGATTTGTTGAATATAAAGGACTTTGTCGGATATTAACCCAACGAAATTCAGGTGGTCGACAAAGGATCTGATATGAGTATCGGTACTCAACCAGAAGAAGAAAGGATGCAAAAAGCATCGGATTATAGAAACATCGGAATAATTCGACGCTTGGGTACAGGGAAGTTATAATTCTAAGACGAAGGACCAGAAGCAAAGGCTCTAATCAAAAGATGGATAGGTTGAATAGAATTTGATGTCCAATCAATCAAGGATTGATTTACCAAGAACCAGCTCAGGTTCAAAATAAGGTCTGAGCCGAAGGAGTTAATTTAGAAGGATCAACTAATGATTGCGTGCATTCACACTCATGTTGACTCAATAAGACCAAAATGACGGTGTCAAAGGGTAACGATGAATATTGCCAGACATATGGAACTATCCATAATTCAGGCCGGCAAGGTAACCAACAGCAGTAGGCTGCAGAGGTCCTTCGGGAGATCGATTAACAATGGGAAGTATGTTGCGAAACACCTGATCAACTAGGGATGAACGAATCCCCGGTAAGTATGAGGATTTATTCATAGGTGTGATCAAGCGGAACAGGACTGCAAGGCAATAGGTTCCGAGAATTCTCGAAATGTCGGATAGTGTTACGATATGTCGGATAGAACCCGAGGGTACTGGGACGAATATATGAACGACAGGGGTAAGTAGTTATCCTTCGGAGTTTATAAGTGGTCAGGAACTGCAAAGCAGTGGGCACAGGGTCTCGAGAAACTTCGAGGAGTATCTTCGGAGTCTTCTGATGATGACACGCCATCTTCGGGGACGAGGGGACTCTCCGGAAGAAAGTGGTTACGAGACCCTAGTTTCAGAGTTAGTAAAATCGTTTAACCCGAATAGAAGAGAGATTAGAGTCCCAGAGTATAGACGAGGAATAAAAGAAGCTACACCACCCAAGTGGCGACGTGGGGCCATAAGCCACACAGCCAAGTTAGTAAAACAATTTTTGGACCTCTAAACTCGACTTCGGCCAAGGAGTTGGAAAGGGGGTTCCTACAGGCAGTCGGCTCTGATACCAACCTGTGACGACCCCGGCCCGACCGTGCACTAATCATACACGCAAATGCACACGATCAAGCCTAAGGACTCACGTGAAGGAATCACAGCACAACTCTAAAACATAAATAAATACATACAAGTTATATATTACAAGCCAGGGGCCTCGAGGGCTCGAATACATAACAAGTGTCACACACATAGTCAGCGGAAGCATTAGATGTCTGGGTACAGACATAGAACACAAGTTCAGATAGGCCTCATACGAGGCGGGGCAAAAGAAAAGCTACGATCGAAAAGGCGCAGGCCTTCTGCCTGGGACCTCCGATCCTACTCCTGGTCGTCGTCCGCCGGCTCCTCGTAGAAGTACTCGCCGGCCGGGTAGTAGTAGTAGCCAGCCTCGGGCTGGTAGTAGTAGTCGTCAACGGGGGCTGCAGGCACCATGGCTCCGTCGTCTGGTTTATCATGCGGGTAGGACAAAAGAGGAAGCAAAGCAACCGTGAGTACTCATCCAAAGTACTCAGCAAGACTTACATCAGATCTATACTAGCAATGCATTATTTCCAAAGGAAGCTTTATGTGGGTGGACTAGACTGCAGAAAGCCAGAGTAGAGAGGGGAAAAGCCTAGTCCTGACGAAGACTAGCAATCTTCAGGGTCTCGCAGCAATTAGAAGGGAGCAGAATAGTACATCATAATGTAATGGGTTTATAGTTATATCAACTTCATATCTCAAGTCACCAGTTCTAGTTGTACCGAAGTGGATACAACTCCGAGTGTCCGTTACCGTAGGACAGGCTATCGATAGATTGTTTCTTCCCTGCAGGGGTGCACCAAGTTACCCACCACGCTCGCTTAACTCCGGCCGGACACACCATCAGGTCGTGCCCGCCCTCGGCCAAACAATACGACGCAACCCGACCGGATACCGCCAGAGAGGATCGAGCACGCCGGACTAATCCTATGCCCCCGGGGGTCGGGGCCATCGCCCCGGACGCTCCGCACGTTGCGAGGCCGTTCGGTAGCAGACCTAGCAACCCCTTATACAAGCACGCAGTTGCATCCTAAGTCCAATCCGAACGGACCGCTCAATCGCTGACGTCGTGACGACTCCGGCTGATGTATACGATGCAGAGCACCCACTCACACCCACGTGGTGGTTAGTGCTATCGGACCCGGAGGCCCCTCGGATCAAATATCCAAATCGCTTAGTGTATTGGGAGCGCGCGGTAACGAGCAGAGCCTACGATACTGTTGGCCCCGTCGTCCCGTCTCGAGGACTTGTGACAAGGACTGGAATGACCGGCCACGCCTCGTAGTTATCTCGCGGGTACCCTCACTGGTCACCCGACTCCACAGCTCACGCCTCAAAGGCACTCGCGGGTACCCCTCTGGGTCAACCCGCCTCCATCCAACATGTGTAGTAGTAACTTCAAAGTGTCATCAGACGCACGATACCTCTGGCCGCACGCCTTTGTTCCTGGCGACGTCCGGCCTCGGGGATCGATACGTCTTTAAACACGGTATGGTAATCCAGGGCATCCGTGTGGTTTTCATGCCGATGAGGAATCCGAGGAATCACCCTCGTTGGATTCCTAAACGACAAGTCCCGTTAAGGTGATACCGGAGGAATCACCCTCGGCGGTAATCACCATAGCGGATGCACGACAAAAACTAAGTCGGAAGTGGGAAGAGGAATCACCCTCGGTAACCCACAACGAGCTAGCTATACTACAGGGACAACATCGAAAGTGAGTTCGGAGGTATCACCCTCGTCACCTGATGTTAACTCTGCGGAGTCGAGCATATTAGGGGGGTGTGCGGTGATGTGAAGAAGGTCAGGGGAAGGGGCTCGATCGCTTGACCGAGGCAAGGGTACTATGCGAGGCAACTACGAGAGTGCGGGACCATAGCAGTGCTACCCAACCTATACTAAGCAGTTTATAAATAAAGACAGGTATCAACAGTTTAGCAAAAACAGGCTATGCAACAGTAATAGGAGCAGTAGCAGTAGCAGCAATTCTAATGCAAGAATAAGAGAGAATAGACATAGGCGATATCGGAATGATCAAAGGGGGGGGGGTTGCTTGCCTGGTGGCTTGGCAAATGAAAAGGAACAACGGCGGTGAAGTAGTCGACCTCCAGGGCACCGTCAGCGGTCTCGGGGTCTACCGGGAAGAAAGAGGGAGAGGAAACAATATAAATACACGGTAACAAAAGTAATCACAAAGCGTGACAATCTAACGCAGTGCTACCGATAACGGAGAAGGGGAACCCATCCGGGAAAGTATTCCCGGTTCCGGATCTGTGTCGGACAGTTGACCGGAGGGGGAACGGTTGCAGGCCTGCGGTGTTAGAGGCAGGTGACAGCTAGGGTGCAGTGCAGGGTTGCCTAAAGACCTAGCTAAACCAGTTTAGTTATTTTAGGAGATCAGCTGGAATTAATAGATGACAGTTAGGCACTATTCATCTACCGGAAAAGGGCTAAAAGTTGCGGGTTCACCTCCGTAGAGGGTCCCGACACGGAAACAGATAGCACGGTTAGCTTCGTCTCGTCGTTCTGAGCAACTTTCATGTAGAAAGTTTTTCGATCCGAGCTACGGTTTAAAAGTTATGAATTTTCTAAGTTTATTCAATATTCTGGATTTTCTGTTATATTATTAATTCGAATTATTTTAAATTGAAAAATGCTACGGGTACCCACTGGTGTACCCAGCAGAGTGCTGCTGTGGCTGACAGTGGGCCCTAGTTGACTGCCCAGTCAGCAGTCAACTGGAGGCTTGACTGGTCAAAGGTGGCCCACTGGACCCACATGTCATTGACTGGGTCCAGCCCAGTCAGCATTTGACTGGTCAACTGGGTCCAGTGGGACCCAGCTGTCAGCCACTACTAGTTAAACATGATTTAAACTTATCTAATTAGCTAATTAGTGAGATGGGGCCCAGTTGTCAGTGAGTCAGTTGGTTAGCACTTTAATTAGCACTAATACTAACGCTACAGTACATGGCCCACCAGTCAGTGACTATTAGGCGCGGGGTTAGCTGCTAATCACCAGTCGCGTGGGACCCACCGGAGTTTGAACTCCGGCGCGCGGCGGCGCTGCTCCGGCGAGTGACGGAGAGAGCGGCGCTGCTCGGGTTCGTCGCACAGGCGACCAAATCGAGCGCCGCGAGCAGCTATGAGACGCGGAGGCTCGCGCGCATCCAGTGGTGGCGGTCGCGGTTGCGGTGGTGGTCGGCGATGACGGCTACGGTGAGCTCGGGCGGCGGCCGGGGTACGGGCCCGGGCGAAAACGTAGCTAGAGGCGGCGGGGAGCTGTGTGCGTGCGTGCGTTGGACTCCCGGAGGCGCACTGAGCATGCTGATGTGTTCAGCTGTTCACGGCGGTGACTGCATCGATGGCAACTCCGGCCACGGCGGAGCTCAGGTCGGCCGGTCATGGCGATGGCGTTTTAGGCACGGCAAGGAGCAATAGAGGAGGGGGGGAGGAATGAAGCTCACCACAGCGGCTCACGGTGGCCTTTGGTGGCTTTGTAGCGCGGAGGAGACGACGAACGGAGCTGCGATGCTCTGGCGATCCGCGGCGATCGACGGCTCCATTCGGCCAACGTCGTGGCCTTGGGCTTGCGCGCGCGGACGAGGAAGAAGGAGGAGTCGACGACGGAGCCGATGAGCCGGTCTGCGAGGTGAGGAAGGCACGGTGGCCGTGGACCCGCAGTGGCTCGGCGGCGGCGGTGTTCGGGCACCGTCGAGAGAGGGAAAGCGCAAGGGAGAGAGGCGAGCGCGCGCGAGGGAGAAGGGGGAGGAGTGGCGGAGGCGTCCAGGGGGAAGGCTCGGGGCGAGCTTATCCCCTCGCCCACCTGCTCCCGTCGCGGTGGCGAGCGGTGGCTGGCGCGGGCGTTCGGCGCCATGGGGACGACGACACGGAAGGGGGAGCAGGTGAGGGAGGCCGGGGGTGGGCTGGGCCGGTACGGCCCAGTGCCAGGTAAGTGGGCTTCTGCCCCTTTTTCTTTTGTTTTAAAACAGAGAGAGAGAGAGAGGGGAATTATTTAGGCATATAATTTGTGTTGGAAAAATAAGGAACTAGGCCCAATAAATCCAACACAATTTTAGATAGTGCCTCAACTATTTTGGGAAGCAAGTTGGTTTGGTTTGCATTTTCCAAAATTAAAATAGCACTGAAAATTGCTGAAATGACACTGATCAATTTGTTGCTGACCATTTTAGCAACATGGTGATGTTGTTTTCCTTAACAATTAATTGTTATGGAATTTTTGCTAAATGATGAACATTTTTGCAGCAATTTTCGAACAACTTCATTTTGCACTCATATTTGAATTTGATTTAGAAGGGAAATTTGATTTGGCCCCATTAATCTCTGTGATCAACAAGGCAAATGATGATGACCTAGCATGATTAAGAGGTGATCACTGTGGTGTGATGCTGGGGATGTTACAAGGTCCTTACTTTGATGTTACTAATTTTGCTAGTTGGAAACATAAGATGAAAATGCATATTCTTGGACATAACCTCGTCGTTTGGGCTATTGTGTGTGTTGGCTTGCAAGGTGAATTCTTTGATGAGAGAGATCCAAATCGTGAAGCTACCGTGAAAGAGTTGAAGATGCTGCAATACAATGCTCAAGCTTGTGATATCCTCTTCAATGGATTGTGCCCCGAAGAATTCAACAAAATCAGCCGTCTTGAGAATGCAAAGGAAATTTGGGATACTTTGGTTGATATGCATGAGGGTACTGACTCTGTCAAGGAATCCAGATTGGATGTGCTTCAGAGTCAGCTTGACAAGTTCAAAATGAAGGATGGTGAATGTGTCGCTGAAATGTACTCTAGGCTTGCTCTCATCACAAATGAGATTGCCGGCTTAGGAAGTGAGGAGATGACCGACAGATTCATCATCAAGAAGATCCTAAGAGCCTTGGATGGAAAATATGATACCGTGTGCACATTGATCCAAATGATGCCAAATTACAAAGATCTCAAGCCTACTGAAGTCATTGGAAAAATTGTTGCTCATGAGATGTCACTTAAGGATAAGGAAGAGCTCCACAAAAAGTCAAGTGGTGCTTACAAAGCCTCATGTGATGCTCCCACATCATCAAGTGAGAAACAAACCTTCAATGAAGAATTGAGCCTAATGGTGAAGAACTTCAACAAGTTCTACAAGAGTAGAAGCAAGGAGAGAAGTTCCAAGTCAAGGTCCTACAATGACTAAAGATCTTCAAGTCATGACCGAAATTGCTACAATTGTGGAAGACCCGAACACTACTCCAATGAGTGTACGACTCCCTACAAAAGAAGAGAAGATTCTCCCAAAAGAAGCAGTAGGAGAGAAGAATCACCACCAAGAGAGACAAGGAGTAGAGATGATCATTATGAACGAAGACCCTCTCGGAGAAGCAAGGATTCGGAAAGGAAAGACAAGTCGTCAAAGAGCTACAAAAAATGAAGACATCAATCTCACGTTGGTGAATGGGTATCCGGCTCCGACTCCGACCATCACTCCAAAAGAAGTTATCACTCCGACTCTGAATATACTCAAGATGAAGGTGTTGCCGGTCTAGCACTTGTGTCAACCAACTCCTATGACATATTTGACTCACCAAATGAAGGAATTGGAAGATGCTTCATGGCTAAAGGCCGAAAGGTATCACACCCCGAGTATGTTGATTTCAATAATGATGAAGATGATTTGCTAGAAGATGATGATTTACTTGTTGACAACTCGAGTTATGAAAACTATGATGAACTTTCTATTAATCATGCTAATCAAGATAAAATGAATGACGATGATAAGAAGGAGGTAGAGCGTCTAACTAAAGAACTAAACACTCTTAAGTTAGCTCATGAAACTACCTTGGAAGATCATCGAGAACTTTTAAAGACTCATGAGAAGTTACGCTTTGAAAAGTTCAACCTTGAGCAAGAGCATGAGTTCTTAAAAGCAATCAATGATGATCTTCGTAAGAAAAGTTCTTCTTACATTGCCAAACATTTACTCTTGTCTACTTACATGCCACAAGTTAAATCTAGCAACAAGAACAAGAAAGATTCTTCATCTAGTAGTAACAATAATCATGCTAAATCAAATATTGTTGCTTCTAGTAGTACTCTTGATTCCACTAATGATTCTCTTAGCCAAGTTACACTTGAGCAAGAAAATAGCCTATTGAAGGGAATTATAGAGAAAGGTGTTTACAAGAGCCTTGCCGGAAGTAAGCAATTTGAGGATATTGTACGCAAGCAAGGAAGACACCGGAAGAATCAAGGTGTTGGTTTTGAACGAAAGTTCAATGCCAATGGAGTTGAGTGGGAAGAAGATCAATACCCCAAGACGAAGTTTGTTCCTCAACAAGAGAAGTATGATCCTACTTCTTTCCAAGGAACACAAGCTCAAGATGATCTTCCACCACTAGACCACAAGCAAAAGGGCAAGGACAAGCTTCAAGAGGAGATTGATGCATTTGAAGAAGCTCCCAAGGCCTTGGTCAAGTGGGTTCCCAAGACTACATCGAGTTCTACTTCATCAAGTACGACTACAACTCCAAGGATTCCCATCAAGATGGTGTGGATCCCGAAGAAGAAGAACTAGAGAGTTCTTGAGGGTGACTCCGCCAACATACTTCACTCATATCATTTTGGCGAGGATAAATGCAAACAACTCCATATCTTGCACTAGTTCAAGGAGTCACAAACCCTCTTATTGGTAAGACAAGGGACAAGGTAACCAAATGCTTTCATGGACATCATCTTATGTGAACATCACTCTATGTCTATGGATATCCTTGTTTGTTCCTTGTGGGACTAACCCGTGTAGGTATTGAAAGTGCAACTCACTCCAATGGATTGCTCCAAATGATCTACATCAATATTGAGCATCCACATCTTCAACACCTACATGAAGTCATCATCGAAAAAAATCCAAGGTTAGTTCACCCCTCTTAGGGGGGATATCACATCTAGGGGGAGCTTTACTCTAATCAATTGAGCTAAAGCAACTCTAATGATGTGAACACAACAATGCTTTATGTAAAAGTGGTAACCCCGCTTGTGCTTAAACGATGAGTATGACCTATGATCAAATGTTCTCATTTGACTCCTAAGTCAATATACTCATATATAGATGACCTAGTCATCGCCAATTGCTTGATAGATGCTAGAGTGAGTGTGCATGCTTTGTCACATATTTCATTTGCCATCTTATTGTGCGAGCATGTTGGATGCATATTTTACTCATTTGAGGACATCCATTTGTTGCTTTGATTGTTTGGCTCTTTCTCTTTTGCCAAATGGATGGACAAGAATGCCTAAGAACTCCCTCTAGCTATCTATGCTTTTCTCGTCTCAAACTCTATTCATGCTACATCACAAAGTTTGATCAAGTTAGATTCGAGCCACTCTGTGTGAGGAGCACTCGGAGTCCCCGATTCGTCATAGACTTAAACTTCCAAAACCTCTTTGTGCATTTCGGTATGACCGAGTCATCCACTTTGGTCACACCGAGTTCACTAAGTTGATCTAGGTTTTCAATCTCAGTGCAACCGATTTGAACTTTTCGGTCACACCGAGTTGCAGTAACTACTTGCGATTCTGCATCTCGGTGCCACCGAGTTGTTCCACTCGGTGACACCGTCAGGGTCGGGATATATATACCCACTGGTGAGATTTTGGAAATTTCTTCAAACTCCTCAGCCCGCGCGTGTGTCCCGTTCTGCCTCCTCGGGTCTCCAGATCGTCTCCTCGCCGTGAGCGACCTCCCACCACTGGTTTTCAGCGCCGTCAATGGAAATTTGCTCCGCCGTTGTCGCCGTAGCGAACTCCCGCCGAACTAGGGTATGGGTTTGACTCTTTGTGCTATTCCTTTAACTCTGATTTATAGCACATTACTTTGTCATGATCTTTACCACGTATGCAAACTATCTATCCACTGAAAAACATCCTTAGATTAGATTTGATCTGAAAATTTAGGGTTAGGTCTCCGCCGAACTCATCTCGGACCGACCGAGTTGTAGAAATCGGTCTCACCGAGTTGGCTTAGGCCATTGCACATGCGATTTTTGGTCCGACCGAAAACTGCAAATTGGTGTGACCGAGTTCGACTCTCTGTGAAACCCTAGCAATCTTGGTGACACCGAACTGTGACTCGGTCTGACCAAGTTTACTAGTTTAGGTTCCAAAATTGCTTCGGTATCACCGAGTTTAACAAGTCGGCAGCTTCGAAATGCTTTCTGTGGAGAACTAAAACTAAGTTTTTGAGTCATCTGTTTTGAAAAACCTCTACACTTTGTGATTCTCATCCACTCTATCTCATATATATCTATTCACAGGATCAGCTTGCAGTTTCAGAAATGTCTGAGGGAAGTGACAATCAGAACAGGTGAGAGGATGAAGATTTTGAAGTTGAAGAAGTCAGCTCAAAGAAGAAAGTTGCTAGGAAGGAATATGGCACAACTGCTTCAACCAAGCCTGGAGAAGGCCCCTGCCAAAAGAGCTCCAATGTCAAAGGCGAGAGCATCAACTCAAGAAACAATGGTGTTCACTCTTGAAACCAGAGATTATGAGCCAGCAGGAACAAAGAAGAGAGCTAGAAAGACCACAACCAGAGTGATTGGCAAGCCATCTATGAGAGATGATGATGAAGCAGAAGAGAGAAAGGGGAAGGCAACTACTAATGCATTTCAGTGAGTGCCTAGAGGACAAAGGTCTGCTGTAGTGCATGTACCTGATACAAGAGCATCAGCATCAGCTCCAGCAGCCACAGCTTCAGTGCCACCTCTAGCAGCCACTCCACCATCTCCAACTACATGAATTGATGCCTTCGTCCTTGGAGTTCTCTCTACACCGCCTCTCGAAGACCAAGCCTGAGAGACACATAGCAATATGCATATTTGAACTTTTTGGTAACTTGTTGCCAAAGGGGGAGAAATATATATAGGTCATAGGCTCTGAGAGAGAGTGTTTTGCTTCTTTGTCTCTCTTGTTTTTGGTTGAACTTTATTGTGTGCTTGGTTTATACTCTATGTCCTTGTGTGAGATACTTGTTTAATCATGTGATTGATCATATGTTACTTTAATGCTTGCTTGAATGATATTATCTTTTATATCCCTATATGATCATCCACTTTGCTTGGTGATGAGTGCATGCTTTTAGTTTATATCATTTTGAGCGCTCCACCAAGATGTATGTGACATGGAAGAGTAACCCATGATCCTAATCGATTATGCATTTGCATTCAAAAGCAAATTTTAAATAATGCACAAATTTAGGGGGAGCTCTTGCTTATCACATACTTCTCAAAGTGACGATCTATTTCAATCTTATTATCATTTGTCGAAGCTTTGATCTATATGTTGTCATCAATTACCAAAAAGGGAGAGATTGAAAGTGCAACTATCCCTAGGTGGTTTTGGTAATTACTAACAACATATAGCTCATTGAACTAATGCTATCTCAAGATAAATATTTCAGGAAAGTTCAATGATTGAAATGGCATGGATTAGAAATGTGGACCCCTCAAAATGCTAAGGACACATATTGGCTCAAGCTCAAGACTCTAGATTTTCTATTTTAGTGATCCAAGATCACATTGAGTCCATAGGAAAGCCAATACAATTAAAAGGGGATGAGGTGTTGCTTAATGGGTTTCTTGCTCAAAATGCTTGGTGATATGCTCCAAAACCCTCATCCACTTTCTCACATCCACATATCCAAAAGTCAAACTCGGCTCCACCGAAACCTTCTATCCGGCGCCACCGAGTTCTCTTAACATAGCCACTGCCACAAACCCTAGTCACTTCGATCTCACCGATAGGGATCTCAGTCTCACCGAGATGGGATTGCAAACTCTCTGTTTACCTTCGTAATGTTTCGGTCTAACCGAGATGAGTGATCGGTCCAACCGAGTTCGCAATGCAAACTCTCTGTTTCCCCTTCGTAACGTTTCGGTCCAACCGAAACGAGCGAATCGGTCCCACCGATTTTGCCTGGCCAACTCTCTGGTTAGCTTATTACCAAAATCGGTCCTACCGAGGTTGTGTAATCGATCTCACTGAGATTACGTTATGCTCTAACCCTAATGAAATCGTTCCTATCGAGTTGACATGTCGGTCCCACCGAAATGCCTAACGGTCACATTATGAACTAAATCGGTCTGACCGAGTTCTCTGATTCGGTCCCACCGGGTTTGGTAAATTGTGTGTAACGGTTAGATTTTGTCTGGAGGCTATATATACCCCTCCACCAACTCTTCATTCGTGGAGAAAGCCATCAGAACATGCCTACACCTCTAATATACTTTTGTTGAGGTCAAGATATTCCATTCCAACCACATAAATCTTGATCTCTAGCCTTCTCCAAGTTGCTTTCCCCTCAAATCATCTTTCCAGCAAATCCAATCCTATGAAAGAGAGTTGAGTGTTGGGGAGACTATCATTTGAAGCACAAGAGCAAGGAGTTCATCATCAACACACCGTCTATTACCTTTTGGAGAGTGGTGTCTCCTAGATTGGTTAGGTGTCACTTGGGAGCCTCCGTCAAGATTGTGGAGTTGAACCAAGGAGTTTGTACGGGCAAGGAGATCGCCTACTTCGTGAAGATCTACCGTAGTGAGGCAAGTCCTTCGTGGGCGATGGCCATGGTGGGAAAGACAAGGTTGCTTCTTCATGGACCCTTCGTGGGTGGATCCCTCCGTGGACTCGCGCAACCGTTACCCTTCGTGGGTTGAAGTCTCCATCAACGCGGATGTACGATAGCACCACCTATCAGAACCACGGATAAAAAATCTCCGTGTCTACATTGCGTTTGCTCCCCCAAACTCCTCCCTTTACCTTCATTTGCAATTGTTTTACATTCCGCTGCTATACTCTTAGAATTGCATGTGTAGGTTGATTGCTTGACTTGTGCATAATTGCTAAAATCTGCCAAGACTTAAAATTGGGAAAAGTCTAGGTTTTTATTTGGTCAAGTAGTCTAATCACCCCCCTTCTGGACATACTTTTGCTCCTACACCGCCTGACTCCGCTGTCGGCCAAATCCTCTGTAAATCGACCCTGCCACACACCGCAACTTCGGCCCCGCCCCTGCCGCCTTCCTCGCCAGCGCACCACCCGGAGTCGGCCGATTTAGTCTCGGCCACCGGCCAAATCACATCGATTCGGAGCTTCTCCGGTGGTTGCGGCTGGCTAAAATGATGGGGTAGGCCTAGACGACCCGTTGTGAAGTCGCCGTCGCCTGTCGGCCCGCAGTGCAGTCGCCGCCGAGGGCCGCGAGCCTCGGTTGTTCTCTCGCGGTGAAGTCGCCGCCGCATGCCTGTGTGTCGCGCGAAGCTCCGACGACGAATGCCCCCTCTGCTGCTGTGCAATCGCTGCCTCCCGCAACCGCTGCCGCCGACGGGTACCCAACCCGCAGCCAGCCGATTTCGTCCACCCTGCAAGCTAGGTGTTCGACAAAATTTCCGAAGGTAAAAAAACAATGAAACTTGAGTTTTTTTGTGGTATGGAAAGTAGTTTACCGGTGATTTTCTCCATTGTAGATGAGCTCGTGTGACTTCTCTTTCGTGGACAATTACTCATCCTCGTCGGATAAGGAATTTGATTTGAACGAAGAAGAAGACATTGCAATGCTAGTGGCAATGCACAAGGGGAACAAGCGAACACACGGTGGTTCCGTCTATGGCCGTATGTTCATTCAGAGAGAACGAGTGGATGCGCACAACAGGGTGATGCGCAACTACTTCGGTCCAGAACCCGTTTTTCCGAAGAAGTACTTTCGGCGCCGGTTCAGACTGTCCGAAGACTTGTTCATCCATATTTGCAATTCCGTGAAGCAGCATGATAGATCTTTCGAGCAGAAGAGGAATCGTGCAGGGTTGCTTGGACATAGCACCGAACCGAAGGTCACTGCCGCATTGCGCATGATGGCCTACGGTGTTCCTGCAGACTACATTGATGACAACTTGGCGATGGCATATAGCACTTCTATCTTTTATGTCAAACAATTTGCAAAGGCTATTGTAGAAGTGTTTGGTGCAAAGTATTTGAGAGATCCCAATGCTCAGAACACTCAGAGTGGAGATGAACAAAGCTCGTGGGTTTCCAGGTATGCTAGGGTCTATCGATTGCATGCATTGGAAGTGGGAAAATTGCCTGAGAGCATGGCATGAACAGTTCAAGGGTCGTGGGAGGGATGCCACAATCATTCTTGAGGCCATTGCCGATCAAGAAACATGGATTTGGCATTCATATTTTGGCATGCCTGGATCTTGCAATGACATCAACGTGCTCGAGCGGTCACCTCCTTTTGTCAATTTAGCAAATGGAGAAGGACCACCGGTGACCTTTGAAGCAAATGGCCGCACATATAACTACGGGTACTATCTTGTGGATGGCATCTACCCTAGGTGGAGTACTTTTGTCAAGCCAATTTCAAAACCCCAAGATAAGAAAGAACTTATATTTCACAATGCACAAGCGGCGACTAGGAAAGATGTTGAGAGGGCTTTTGGGATTTTGCAATCTCAAGTTGGTATTGTGTGAGGACCATCTAGATTCTGGGATCAACAAATCCTTTGGTATATCATGAATGCTTGCATGATCATGCATAACATGATCATTGAGAATGAGCGGGGACATGATTTAGATTACACGTTCTATCACTTGATGGGCATACACGTTATGCCCATGAGAAGAGAGGAGTGAATCAAACGCTTCATGAATGTGTAAAATAAAATTAGAGACACGGATTCGCACTATCAACTACAGAAGGATTTGTTGGAGGAGTATTGGAAATTTCATAACAAAGAGGAATATCTTCTTATGATGAAATTCAACTCTCTATGAACAAGCTTCCATCAGGCATTGCGCTGGAGATCATTATCATGGGTTGTTGGAGCATATGGATGACCAGAAATGACAAGATCTTCAGAAGTGCACCACCTCACTATGACACATGTAAATACTATCTAAAAGAGGGACTTGAAGTAACTAATATAAGAGCAAAGCAGGAACATGCAGATTTGATCAGCATTTGGCTAGCACAGAACTTGTAATTTCATTTATGTTTCACAAAACTGGTATTGGGTGTCTGAGACTTGTATTGGACTTTGTATATATTTTAATTTATGAAAATACCGTAGTTCTACGGTTTCGGCTAAGAAAAAGACGAGAGAGCCGCCTAGTTTCTTTTTTGAAAATAGAGCCGCCTAGTTTCATTTATTTGTTTGTGTATGTGTGGTGCATTTGATGTTGTGGATTTGATGAACTATGTAATAATTTGATATTGTGGACATATTTAATTATTTATTTGATTATCAATTGTTTTTTTAATGTGTGTGGCTGTTGTACAACGGATGTACAATGGCCGCGCGGCGGCCGGTCGGTTTTGCATCTACATTGTTTACATCATCTATTCAAGTTGTTTATTTACATCATCGTTTTGCATCATCTGTTGGAGTTGTCTCTTTTTTATAAAGATGTAAAACGCACTTTTTCATGATGCAAATTATACAACACCTTCGAATTTGCATCTTCTATCGGAGATGATAACTTTTGATTGGCCAAGCCTGTACTCCCGCAAACCTTTCTCAAATTTGCTTTCAGTTTGTAAGAATTCAGACGCTTGGACATTTACGGCACCATTTTGGATGTCAAAAACGGTCCCGCGTCCGTTCCTATAAGTTCCAAATGGAGGCAAAATTCCATGTGTGAACAGTGTTGCATCTGTACTTGCCCTGTAAACAAACAGACAGCGGACGGACGTAAAGGCAGCGCACGTTTTATGCCCGGCAAGTTGTCTTGTCGCAGCTGTAGCTGCACTGGACGTCCAGCAGCGAGCGTCACGTGAGCCGCGCGGATCTCGACGCACTCGTCCAGTCAAGTAGCCAGCCAGTGGCATTTTGTCGAATCAAGTGGCCAGCGGCCACGCCCGCGTGCATCGGCATCATGTTTCCGGGCGGGCATGGGGATGCACGGCCCATGTCCGATCCCCCACCGCGCCTCCCTCCCTATATAACGGGGCGTGGTTGGGCGTCTCCGGCGTCGTCTCTTGCTGGGAAAAAGTCCAAAACAAACCCTGAACTTGTAGATGAAAGCTAAATCGAACCCTGAACTTCAAATCCCTGAAATTAACACACCGAACTATCTAATCCCGGTCTATATTAAACCTTGAGGGCATTTTTAAAGGGATTAACAACGTGGCAGCAGGTCGAACCGGGATCGTTAGCGACTGGGCCGGCCCACCAAACGTGAAATGTCTTTTTCTTTTGACTTATAAAATACCAAAAAGACAATACTAACAGGGAATCGAACATCAGATCTGATGCTGCTGAACTCGTCGAATAGCCACTCCACCTGGTAACTGTCGGTTACAAATGTGAAGCGCGCTAGTATTTAACCAGACTTATTAGCATCGAGATTTGAAAACATTTTAATTTTTTTTTACATTTTCTTGAAAATAATCAAAAAAATTGAAATTCGGATATTCCTAAAAGCAACAAATAGTTTTTGAAATTCCAAACATGTTTTGCAAAAAATTAACAATTTTTTGAATCACGATTTTAAAAAACACAAACAAATTTGGAAACGTGAAACATTTTTGAAATCCCTAAATATTTTTTATACATAAACCATTTCTAAACATGAACAAAATTTTCAATTCAGTAAGAATTTTTTTAAACTGCCTAAATTTTAAAGTGAAAACAATTTTTGAAACCATGGACATTTTTAAAGTTACGCATATTTTGAAAAAATGGGAACAAATATTAAAACCTGAGGAATATCTTAGAATGTGAACACGTTCTAAAACTTGAAAATGGGAAAATTTGTTCAAACTTTTTTTTCAGGTTTCAAAATTGTTCATGTTTTCAAAAAATTGTTATTTTTTGCCAAAAAGTGTTCGCACTTTAAAGAATGTTCGGGCCTTTAAAAAATGGTTCAGGTTTTAAAAAATGTATGTTTTTCAAAAACTGTTCGTAACTCCAAACAATTGTTCAAATTTAAAAAATTCTTTGTTGGTTGTAAGAATATTCGGATTTCAAAATTGTTGCCAATTTTCACGAAAATGTTTCAAAAAGTTACAAATAATGTTTTCAAATCTCCACGCTGCCTGTGTTTAAATATGTTCGAGCTTCACGTATGTTACCAGCAGTCATGAGTTATAGTGGCTAGCAGGAGGAGTTTACAATTCTCAGGTCGCAAGTTTGATTCACACGGTTCTTGTTTTTTCCACGTTTTTATGTGGCAAGGTTCAGAAAAAATGTTTCAAAAAAAAAAAAAACAAGCTTCGCCCTGCCTCATGGGCCGGCCCAGTCCGGCGGCAGCCAATCATCCCGGGTTCAACCTGCCACGTCGACGATCCCTGTTTGGGAACGCCCTTAAGGTTTAAAATAGACCAGGATTGGATAGTTCAGTGTGCTGATTTCAGGGATTTGAAGTTCAGGGTTTGATTTAGCTTTCATCCATAAGTTCAAGGTTTGTTTTGGACTTTTTCCTCTCTTGCTGTGGCTGGGCTGGCTAACCACCACGTGCGTTAGTCAGTTCAGTGCTTGGCTGCTCTCTCACTCACTCAGGGTGCAGGAGCAGGCTCTGCTAGTTGGTAGGCGAACCAGGGTGGCATGGCTTCTCCGGCGGCCGTCGGCGGGGGTCGTCTAGCCGATCCACTGCTGGCCACCGACGTCGTCCTCGGCCCCAAGGATAAGTACTGGGTGCCCGCCGACGAGAGAGAGATCCTGGCGTCGCAGAATGGCGGCGGCGACGGCGAGGACGGCCGGATACCGCTGCTCTACCGCACGTTCAGGGTCAAGAGCCTCCTCATCAACCTTTACAGGTGTGAGCATGCGTCTCGGTTCAGTACTTCAGTTCCTCCCTCCCCTTGTTTTGTGACATAGATTTATGTTCACCAAGGACAGTGCCACTTGATCGAACCCTTACGATTTCATAGGTAGTCTAAATCTAAGCAATGTTACGTACTTCTTACTGCTTGTAGTGCTTCATAACGGATTAAACATGTTCGCCTGAATCTAAGTGTTTTTCTCGATCAGAAGGGGCCCTGCCCCCGCCTCCATTTTATATGCACGAAACCAGATGATATACTATTAGTTAACTGATTCCAAGGCGGTAAGTACAATCTTAAGGAACAGAACGTGCTGTGATCTCGAGGCGCCCAAAGTGAACTCAGATGACAGCGTCAAAGTAGGCAAAAGCTGCAAACGATCCAAATGATAGTACTGCATTTGCTTACTACTGTGCGGCACGGGCGTGCGTAGGCTAAAAGGGAAGCAAAAGGGCATGCACCGACGCCAGGAGCCTGTATCGTTACCTGCCTTTGTGTGGGTGACATGTGGGCCAGCCACCTGTTGAGCCCACATGTCATACATTCAAAGGCACCTGCTTTACGGCATCGAAGCTCAGTCCCCGACGCCAGCACACACTTGCTATAGGGGACGTGACCTTTGTGACTTGTGGCCGGATCCGGACGGGTGCACAATGAAAAATAAACTATTTTTATGTCGGCACAGAATAGGGACGAAACTTGCGTGCGTCCGGCCGTGCTCCTGGCTTGATTTGATTAAAATAAAATAAGGCTCGGATCCACTCGTTAAAATCAAGGGTTAATTAGATTAGGAAAAGAAAACTACATAGATGAAGTGGGAGCACGGGTGACGCAAGGAGCGCGGGCAAGCCGGATCCATAGAATAGTGCTAAACATAAGCTACTTCGCTGACCAGGGCCAGCTAGTTTCCATACTGGGACACAAAATCCACTTATTTTAGTTCTATTATGTTTAGATTTTGTCGCTCCAAATAATTTTAGTTAGAATGTGGCGGAATGTCTCAGATCCCTTTTTTTTTTGTGAGAATCTCAACGCTCAGATCCTGATCTGGTCAAGAAAAGCTACAAAACTTGATTGCAAAAATCTAGAATCTGTACAGTGCAAATATTCGCTATGCACATGTATTGTAGGATCCTAATTGGTAGCCAATGCTAAATATAGCAATCGGTAGCCAGTGCTAAAAATAGTAAGCAAGTATTTTATTCGAAAAGCACGTGAACTCAGCTCCAATTATCATGTAATTGCACATGCAACCTGGCAACACTATTCTAGTTAGAGATTGTATAATCTTGTCGTCCTACTAAGACTTTAACCTATTCTCATCAGTGCATTATTTCATTTGTCCAAGCGTAGCTGCAGGTTACGGACTCTCGTCAGAGTTACCGTAGTCGATTCAAATTGCGTTGTTCTACCCTTCTCATGACTACATTATCTACGAGCTAGTTATTTCACATCTAGATATAAGATATTATCTCATATTTAACTCACTCATCTTTGAATTTTTTAAATCTTTTATGAATTTTAAAAGCGAGGGAATGATGTGACATAGGCAGGCCCCATTATTTAACTTCTCCAAACGTTACCGCAGGTTATTGACTCTGGTGAGAGTTATGGTGGTCATTCTATTCTTCACATGGCGCATGAGGCACCGGGATTCGGACGCGATGTGGCTATGGTGGATCTCGGTCGTGGGCGACCTCTGGTTCGGAGTCACCTGGCTGCTCAACCAGATCACCAAGCTCAAGCCCAGGAAATGCGTCCCAAGCATCTCCGTCCTGAGAGAGCAGCTCGACCAGCCCGACGGCGGCTCCGACCTCCCCCTCCTGGACGTGTTCATCAACACCGTCGACCCGGTGGACGAGCCCATGCTCTACACCATGAACTCCATCCTCTCCATCCTGGCCACCGACTACCCCGTCGAGAAGTACGCCACCTACTTCTCCGACGACGGCGGCTCGCTGGTGCACTATGAGGGCCTGCAGCTGGCGGCGGAGTTCGCCGCCTCGTGGGTCCCGTTCTGCCGCAAGCACTGCGTCGAGCCCCGGGCCCCCGAGAGCTACTTCTGGGCCAAGATGCCCGGGGAGTACGCGGGCAGCGCGCCCAAGGAGTTCCTTGACGACCATCGCCGGATGCGGGCGGCGTATGAGGAGTTCAAGGCGAGGCTGGACGGACTTTCTGCCGCCATCGAGCAGCGGTCGGAGGCGTGCAACCGTGCTGCAAATAACACCAAAGAAGGGTGTGCAAATGCTACTTGGATGGCTGACGGGTCGACGCAATGGCAGGGGACGTGGATCAAGCCGGCAAAGGGCCACCGGAAAGGACACCACCCTGCAATTCTTGAGGTAAAAACAAACCATATTTCTTTCATGCGATTTTTTATAGTATGTGGATAAAACTGTTGCTAACATGTGATGATGGTTCAAGGTTATGCTGGATCAACCCAGCAAGGATCCTGAGCTGGGCATGGCGGCGAGCCCCGACCACCCTCTCGACTTCAGCGCCGTGGACGCGCGCCTCCCGATGCTGGTCTACATCGCCCGGGAGAAGCGGCCGGGTTACGACCACCAGAAGAAGGCGGGCGCCATGAACGTGCAGCTGCGCGTCTCCGCGCTGCTCTCCAACGCGCCCTTCATCATCAACTTCGACGGCGACCACTACGTCAACAACTCGCAGGCCTTCCGCGCCGCCATGTGCTTCATGCTCGACCCGCGCGACGGCGCCGACACCGCATTCGTCCAGTTCCCGCAGCGCTTCGACGACGTCGACCCCACCGACCGCTACTGCAACCACAACCGCATGTTCTTCGACGCCACCCTCCTCGGCCTCAACGGCATCCAGGGCCCCTCCTTCGTCGGCACCGGCTGCATGTTCCGCCGCGTCGCCCTCTACAACGCCGACCCTCCCCGGTGGCGCCCCGACGACGCCAAGGAGGCCAAGGCCTCGCACTACAGGCCCAACATGTTTGGCAAATCCACGTCCTTCATCAACTCGATGCCGGCGGCCGCCAACCAAGAGCGGTCCGTACCGTCACCGCCGACGGTCGGCGAGGCGGAGCTTGCCGACGCCATGACGTGCGCGTACGAGGACGGCACCGAGTGGGGCAACGACGTCGGGTGGGTGTACAACATCGCGACGGAGGACGTGGTGACCGGCTTCCGGCTGCACCGGACCGGGTGGCGCTCCACGTACTGCGCCATGGAGCCCGACGCGTTCCGCGGCACGGCGCCCATCAACCTCACGGAGCGGCTCTACCAGATCCTGCGCTGGTCGGGGGGATCCCTCGAGATGTTCTTCTCCCGCTTCTGCCCGCTCCTGGCCGGCCGCCGGCTCCACCCCATGCAGCGCGTCGCCTACATCAACATGACCACCTACCCGGTCTCCACCTTCTTCATCGTCATGTACTACTTCTACCCGGTCATGTGGCTCTTCCAGGGGCAGTTCTACATCCAGAGGCCGTTCCAGACGTTCGCGCTCTTCGTCGTCGTCGTCATCGCCACCGTGGAGCTCATCGGCATGGTGGAGATCACGTGGGCCGGCCTCACGCCGCTCGACTGGTTCCGCAACGAGCAGTTCTACATCATCGGCACCACCGGCGTGTACCCGATGGCCATGCTGCACATCCTCCTCAGGTCCCTCGGCATCAAGGGGGTCTCCTTCAAGCTCACGGCCAAGAAGCTCACGGGCGGCGCCAGGGAGAGGCTCGCCGAGCTCTACGACGTGCAGTGGGTGCCATTGCTGGTGCCCACTGTGCTGGTGATGGCCGTGAACGTGGCCGCCATAGGCGCGGCAGCGGGCAAGGCGATCGTTGGGCGGTGGTCGGCCGCGCAGGTGGCGGGGGCGGCCAGCGGGCTCGTCTTCAACGTCTGGATGCTGCTGCTGCTCTACCCGTTCGCGCTCGGGATAATGGGACGCTGGAGTAAAAGGCCCTACGTCCTGTTCATTGTGATGGTGACCGCGGTCGCTGGCACCGCGTCCGTGTATGTCGCCCTCGCCGCTTCCCTACCATTCTTGCATTAATTCGGTGATAAATCTAGTTTAATTTTTTTACTCCTAAGTAATGCTGCAAAGCTTGTAAGAGATGTATGAGAGTCAAAATAGTTTACATTGCAGCATCTAATAAAGTTTACCTTAATGATTGTGTTAGTAGCATGGTACGGTAGGCATGCAATCTTTTCTTTTGGCAAGGAAATATTGGTAGCTTTATTCAACACACACAACCCCAGAAGTATGCAAGGTGGTTGGTTATAATCTTGCCATTCAACCAGAACTTACAAAAGGTGATTAAGTCATTCTAAACTTGCACTGTGTCGGTAGGTTTAGTCCATGGCCAATCATAAGCTGACAATTGGCGCTACGATGGATGCATCGTGGCCCAGCTGCTCGCCCCGACACTTCTGTGAAACCCCCTTCATATTCTTGGAGGTCCACAGCTGGCGTCAGTTCTGGTTGAGAGCGAGGTCTGCGTTCAGTCTGAGAGGCAACCTGGCGGCCCACGTCGTCGTGAACGACCAGAACATCGCCATGTGTGTCCGAGCGGGCCGCTACGGGAGGCTGACCCTGCTCATCGTCGACCTGCCGACGGTGGCTATGGCGGGAGCCTCGAGATTGTCGTCTTCCTGGCAGTGGCTGATCCAAAAATTCAACTTTGGGTGTTCATTTTTTTCCTGTCCTAACAGAGAAAGCCAAGTAGTCCATGCCAACACAAATAAAAGGGCAAATTGGTCACATCTAGATTTAGGCTCTCTCAACTACAACAATCATGCATTGTCAAGAATTTGTGCTATGGCCTATGGATGGTAAATCTGCATAATTCCATAGTGAAACAAATGAGATAAATATCATGCTGCAAGATAAGTTAACTGTGAGCACAACCGAAGAAATGACACACAATACTAGAGCATAGCATAAAATGTGTAGCTATGGGCTAAGAGCCTACAACAGATAACTAGTTGGCGTAGTCGAGTGGCAATTAAATCGCATGACTGACTCAGCCGCGCGGTGTGAGGCACGCCCGCAGTGACATGTACAGAGCTATACCTCTCTAATCCGAACATAAGCTAGTAATACTTAGGGGTTGCAGTTTCAGAATTGGAAGGGGATTTCCGGTGATTGAGGATTTCACCTTAGGCTTAGAGAATGAGGTTGTTGGGGCCAACCGCTGCATTGGTGCGTGCCCCTCCCCGGCATTGACGATCACAACGGGAGTGAATCTACACTCTAAACTATGTCTATATACACCCATATATAGTCAATACTAAAATCTCTAAAATAATTTATATTTAGGAATATATGGAATAGAAAATATTGGCTAGCTGCGTGCGTCTCCTGCGTGAGCAGAAGTTTTTTTTATGGGAAGAGTGGCCAGAAGAAGTGTGGATGGCTCAGACTCAGTGCAAGCAAACTGCCGCGCTTGGGCTATTGGGCTAGCTAAATGAGCTACTCGGCCTGTTGGTCACTACTAGTATTTTTGTCATATATGCTATACTTTATATTCCACTAAAAAAAATACTATACTTTATATATATTATTTTGGTGTAGAAATTTTTGGATGTACATCTGTACACCCTTGACCCATGGTGGATCCGCCCCTGCTTCCTGGCAGAGACCCCTGGTGAGAGACTCTCTCCATGCCCCAACTTCCTAAGTACTTGTTTTTTTTTAAAGTAGAGGGTAGCTCAAGGCCTACATTATATTTCGAAACAGGCGTGAGCCTGGAAAAGTTGCAAATAACATGTACTTGTGTGGTGCACCCAGGCAGTGGCGGCGGCAGGATTTAGCAACGCCCTAGGCAGTCTTTGAGCAATGTAGCACTGTAGCTACAGTGTCATGTATAGAGTATAAAGGAAATCAGCCTCATGCCCCAGGCAGCCGCCCGGGCTGCCTGGGGCCTGTCTCCGCCTCTTCACCCAGGTGCAAGGCCACAAGCAGCCTATAGGAAAAGAAAGAGGGCAGAAAGGAGAAGAGAAAAGACAGAAACCAGAAACAACTAGCTGTCGATCATATTAGCCCAAGACAGCAAACCTCCTTATCTTGTTGCTTTGTGGCTCTGCAGCACCAAAGACTAAGCAGGCCCACGGCATAGAACCGAATATAGCTCTCAGTCCAGCATTTGCTATTGAAGACACGGCCATTCCTAGCGCGCCAGAGGGTGACGGCGCATGCCGCGAACGCAACATTCCACTTACACTTGAGAGGCAGTTGTTCGGCAGCCTGACACACAAAGAGCTGAATATCAGTGGAGTCACGCGCCAGAGGGGCCAACAGAGAACTCTCCCAAAGAGCATTGACTGGACGGCAGGGAGGCACTAGGTGGTTAGCTAATTCAATGACCGGACAAAGATCACACCCAACATTTGGGGTAGCCATGGACCAGCCTTTTTTAAACATGTTGTCATTTGTGTTTAGGCGCCCCCAAAAGACGAGGCAGAGAAAAATCTTGTGCCTTGTGGGAATGATGGGGTCCCACATCCACGGTTCAAAATCCCAACGCACACCTCGGAAGTTAAGCAGCTGATAGAAATAACTGGTGCCAAGTTGCTTACCGGCAAGAGAGGGAACACGAGCGTCCAAGCGTTGACTGCTAGGAGTGACATTGGCAAGCGGCTGAAGAAGCTCCACGAGTTCTTTAGCAGCCATATGAGATAGGTTTGGCCGAAGCTGCACATTCCAGCTTCCCTCATGGAATTGAGATCGAACAGAGCAGTACTGGTTGACAGCGAACGAGCACAGAACCGGGAACTTATGTTGTAGACTTCCGTAGTCCAGCCAGTGGTCATGCCAAAAGAAAACATGAGTGCCAGCACCAACCGAACATCGTGAGGAGGAAATGACCAGCGAGAGGCGGCTCTTGAAGCCCTTCCACATGCCTATATCCTTGTGGCCACCCCCATGTGGTAGGGAGTCCTTGCAGTACTGAGATGCAAACCAACGAAAACATGGGATATCAGAAGGTTGAAGAACCTTGGCTGCAAACTTGCAAAGCATAGCCTGATTGTGGGCCTGCATGTTGCGGACACCCATACCACCATTGCAACGGGGTGACTGTATCCCAGGGCACCAAACATTGGCCTCCCTTAACCTTGCTTTTGTCCTGCCAGAAGAAAGCTCTGAGGATGCTGTCTAGATTAGCAAGAGATTACTTGGGCCATGGAAAGCAAGACATAAAGTAGTTGGGTATGCCTCTCAAGACTGAATTAATAAGCGGCAACCTCCCCCAGAGATAGAAAGGTGGCCAACCATCCTGAGAGACGGCGATCAACCTTGTGAATTACTGGCAGCAGCATACCATGCTCGATTTTATGAAAAGACAGCGGCAGCCCCAGATATGTGCAAGGGAAGGAGGACACATGGCAACCAAGCACAAGAGCAATCTCTGAGGTAACATCTGGCTCCACACAGACAGGTACCAACGTGCTCTTGTGAAAATTTATGCTCAGCCTTGAAAACTCAGAGAAAGCAGTCAAAATGTCCTTTACCACATTGGCATGTTGTACCTCTCCTCTGAAAATAATCAGCGTATCATCCGCGTATTGTAGGACTGGGAAGAAATCATCTGATCCGAGCGGGTGCAACAAGTTGCCATTCCGAAAATGCACGCAGCAAAGCCTTTGGAGCACATCAGCAACAAGAATAAAGAGGTATGGAGACAACGGATCACCCTGCTGAAAACCTCTCTTGGCGAGGATGGGATCACCGAGCTCCCCATTGAGCAGCCCTCTTGAGCGTCCTGTAGAAAGGAGAGCATGAATCCATTGCGTCCATCGTGAAGGGAAACCCCTATCTTCCAGCACTTTGGTGAGACAGACCCAACATGTTTGGCAAATCCACGTCCTTCACCAAATCGATGTTGGCGGCCGCCAACCAAGAGCGGTCCGTCCTGTCACTGCCGACGGTCGACGAGGCAGAGCTTGCCGACGCCATGCCCTGCGCGTATGAGGACGGCACCGAGTGGGGAACGACGTTGGGTGGGTGTACAACATCGTGACGGAGGAAATGGTGACCGGCTTCCGGCTGCACTGGACCGGGTGGCGCTCCACGTATTGCGCCATGAAGCCCGACACGTTCCGCGGCACGGCGCCCATCAACCTCACGGAGCGGCTCTACCAGATCCTGCGCTGGTCGGGGGGGTCCCTCGAGATGTTCTTCTCCCGCTTCTGCCCGCTCCTGGCCGGCCGCCGGCTCCACCCCATGCAGCGCATCGCCTACATCAACATGACCACCTACCCGGTCTCCACCTTCTTCATCGTCATGTACTACTTCTACCCGGTCATGTGGCTCTTCCAGGGGCAGTTCTACATCCAGAGGCCGTTCCAGACGTTCGCGCTCTTCGTCGTCGTCGTCATCGCCACCGTGGAGCTCATCGGCATGGTGGAGATCACGTGGGCCGGCCTCACGCCGCTCGACTGGTTCCGCAACGAGCAGTTCTACATCATCGGCACCACCGGCGTGTACCCGATGGCCATGCTGCACATCCTCCTCAGGTCCCTCGGCATCAAGGGGGTCTCCTTCAAGCTCACGGCCAAGAAGCTCACGAGCGGCGCCAGGGAGAGGCTCGCCGAGCTCTACGACGTGCAGTGGGTGCCGTTGCTGGTGCCCACTGTGCTGGTGATGGCCGTGAACGTGGCCGCCATCGGCGCGGCAGCGGGCAAGGCGATCGTTGGGCGGTGGTCAGCCGCGCAGGTGGCGGGGGCGGCCAGCGGGCTCGTCTTCAACGTCTGGATGCTGCTGCTGCTCTACCCGTTCGCGCTCGGGATAATGGGACGCTGGAGTAAAAGGCCCTACGTCCTGTTCATTGTGATGGTGACCGCGGTCGCTGCCACCGCGTCCGTGTATGTCGCCCTCACCTCTTCTAGAGCATAGCTTGGATTAATAGTCGGTGATAAATCTAGTTTAATTTTTTTACTCCTAAGTAATGCTGCAAAGCTTGTAAGAGATGTATGAGTCAAAATAGTTTACATTGCAGCATCTAATAAAGTTTACCTTAATGGTTGTGTTAGTAGCCGAAACGACTCCTTGGCGATCGATCGCGGGAGCGATCGATTCCGACCGCGCTCGTTGCTCCGCCTGTTCCCTTTCCCTTTCTAGCCTTTTTCCCTTTTCTGGAAAGCCCAGCCGTGCGCCTATTTCCTTTTTCTTTTCCATCCCCTCCTCCTCCACTGCAGCTGCCCTGCCCCTCCCCCTCCCCCTCCTCGGCGAGGTGCCTCACGAGCGCCGCGCCCGCACGAGCCCCGCGAGGGAGGTGTCCAATACGGCGAGGCGCCGCGCCCGCACGAGCGCCGTGAGGTCAAAGTGCAGCAGCGGCCAATACGGCGAGGCGCAGCGACCGCACGGGCTCCGCGAGGTCCAGGGGCGGAAGCAGCCAATACGGCGAGGCGGTGCCTGTCCGGCGACCATACGGCCTCCGCGGGCCGCGGCGGCCTCCGCGGCGTGCTCTACCTTGCTCCTACGCCTCCTACCCGGGCTGGACCTCCCCTGTGCATCGTCCCCACTCGCATCACCAAGCTTCCCAACGGCGTCCGCCACTCCGCGTCGCCTCCGACGATACCCGGGTACTACCCACCTCCCCCATCCCTCTTCCTTCCGATGAGTCCATGGCTGACAGCGGCCACCATCTCCGAGCTCACGAACACCCAGATTTGACAGGGAGTAGAACATGGATCTCGATTTTGGCAGCTCTGCTCTGATGATGCCGTCAGAGAACAACTTGCTTGTTTTCAGCATGAGGAAGAAGATGATTTAAATGTTTTGGAAGGACTAATCCAGTTATAGGATAGTGGACAAGAAAATAGAAGGAATGTGTAGGTCAAAACTGAAGAAAAGCAGATCACCTTGGTGGCTCTGTTTCTCACAACTGAAGATTGTTTACTATTTCACACAAAATCAGATTTTTGCCAGCAACTCATCCACCTTGGTCTCATCTTTCGTTGACGGCGGAGCATCAAGTAGCAGTATCCATAGAAGTATAGGAACCGGCTGTGGATATGGGAAAAAGAAAATCCCTAAATGTATCTCTGAAAACTATGGCATTTTTTCAGTGAATGAACTGAGACTAGCAGTTCATTTTTGTTCTGTTGGGGGAATCTATTTTGGACGAAATTCTGAACACTTTTCAAAGAGATAGCAGCTGCCACTGTTCAAGAATGTACTAATTCTCTGAAAATTAATTTGTTTTCTGTAACAAGTTGTTGTATGGGGACGCACGACGGGATTCGCAAAACTCCGATTTTTCGACAGCAACTCGTCCGCCTCAGTCTCGTCTTCCGTTGACGGCAGAGCACCACGTAGCAGTGTTCGGGAGCGCATCTTTGCAAAAATCTATACAAGTATCAAACAACAGAGATAGAGCAGTCTGTATATACATTGAGCATTAAGCTAGAAGAATTCTTAGCTAATCTTTGACGAGACATTGGTGTGCTGAATGATCTCTATTACCCACCATATTTTTTTTTTATAATGATCTCTGTCCCATTTTAGTACTTGCGGTGTCATCTTCAATTTTGTCATAAATTAGGATTTTGTTTAGTTATAAATTTTAGGTTTCTAATCTGGTGCTTGCTACTCCTTTTGACCATTTTGCAGGTCGGAGTTGAAACAGACCCACAAGATAGGACTCAGCTCCGGATTACTCCTTCCGGAGTTGAGTTATTTTACATCAGTTTACCTCCTTTTAGCAGCTGCCATTATTCCTGGTACGCCTTTTGACCATTGTTCAAAGAAATCGGCAGCTGCCCTTATTTTACGTCAGTTTACCCCCTTTTAGCATAAAAAACAACTCATTTTCTTGCTACTCCTAATTTTTTATTGTGCTTTTGTGTAGGAAGAGAAATTGATTTTCAGACAACAAGAACAACAGGGATGGTATTTAGGTTGACATATCTCCATAGAGAATCTAACCTCTCCAGGGATAAGTAAGATGAAAAACATCCATTGAAAGCACCACAAAGGTAACTAAGCAATGGTAACATCATTTGAAGACCATCCTTTTATTTCTTTCTTTCACTGAATTTTCATAGGTTAATAACTTACAGCATAAATGTTAATATCTTGCAGCATAAATATCTTTTTATAGACAGTCTTTCACACTAAAACGACAACACAGGCCTTACAAGATACTTCCTTTTTTTGTCCACTGTTCTTCGTGCTAGTACCAGGTTCGGTAACATACACACAAGTAAAAATGCTCATCGTTTTTCTCTGCGCCCACCATGCAAAAAAAGTGCCCCAAGAAGATAATTGCCTCCATTTCCTTTCCCATAGCATCCTATGCGCGTTGTAGCTCTCTGGTCCAGCCCACGATGCCGCGTTATGTCGCCTGTTTTTGGAGGACAGATAAAGGGAATTAGTCCCTTCTGCTTTCTATATAAGAAAATATGATAGCTATAATATATCCTATAAGATTAACACTGATAGTCCAGAATATTTAAGCATTACCGGGTTATTTTGGGGGCATTGCGGCTTTTTATGGCCAGGCAGCCTGCAATTGGAACACTTCCTCACTACTTTTTGTTTCTTAAGCTTATCTGAAGCCTTTTCATACATGGTCTTTGGCCTATCACCAAGGTTGAAACCTTTTGTGTGTGACAGCGGAGGGTCTCTCAAACCAAATGTTGTGTGCACCTCAACGCCACCCATGCTAGACGCACCGATGGTAGACAAAACATTTTGATGCACCTGCGTAGGGATGTGCAGGTCGCCATCCCCCTCCTGCCTGGCATCAACATTCAGCTGCTGAGGATCATCAATACACCGTCGCTTCCCATTTGAGAGTTGTTGTTCTTGGCGGAGCCGCTTGTCTAACCTGACTTTGTTTATTGCCTCACCGATTCCTTCCACAAACAGGTCGTACGACCTGTCGTCCGTGCATTCGTTCGACAATGTGTCAGACACCTGGCTCATGACTATAGAATGCCTGACTGTCAAGTGTTTTCTCTGTCCATTTTGACCAACATTTCCATCTGTCATCATAGCTAACACATGGCCTGCAGCTACTGTCCATCTAGGCTTTATAAAGCTTTCAGGGAGGCTACTCAACCCGATGTGTCTTGCTACCGCTAGGACATGGCAGCAATGCAAACCGTCCCGACTGAACTTGGAACATGAGCAGCGGTAGATATCATCAGATGATATTGACACGGTGTATATCCTCTTTGAAAACTCTGCATCCTGGTATCCGCACTGCCTTGTCACCACAAATATTTTTGTTTCACCAGCAGCAGCAACGACCTCAACTCTGTAAGCTGTGGTTTTTTTCATCTCTTCCACAAATTTGGCGTATATTGGTGGTGTGTATATCTTTGCGGCCTCTCTTTCCATAGGGTCGTAACTCCAGTAACGTTGTTCTCTCAGTTCTGATTTCTCTCTCAGTCGATCAAGGTCGCTATGCTTCTTTTCCTGCACAATTTGGTACTGATCGAAAAACGTCGCAATCGAGTCTTTTCGGAGGACGTAGCCTTTGAACAGAGAGTTGGTGCTCTCGCTCCTCCCAGTTGATGACGTGAATGGGAAAAAATTGTCCATGTAGTACGCAGGGACCCACTGATCTCTGATTTCAAACAACCGCTTTAGGTGGGTTTCGTCCTGGGCATCATGCTTCTCCAACAGAGCGTGCCATCCGCTCTCAAACTCTTCAGGCGTGAACGAGTTCCTGATTAGGTGTCGGAGCTCTGCATGCAAAGTTCCTCGGGCAGCAAAGAAAGTTACTAGTTTCTGTTTCATTTTTCTCTGGATGTGCCAGTTGCAGAAGCGGTGGGTTGAGTGCAACATGACAGCACGTATAGCATTCCGCATTGCGACATCCTGGTCAGTTATTATGGTTTCCGGGTGCAGACCCCCCATCGACCTCAGAAAGGTTTGAAACAACCACCTGAATGTGTCTTCCTTCTCATCTTTTAACAATGCCGCACCAAACAGGACAGTCTTACCATAGTTATCCACACCGACCACAGGGGCAAATGGCATATTGTACTGGTTTGTGGAATAGGTGGTATCAAAAGAGACAAACTGCCCAAACTGGCTGTAGTTTGCTCTACCTATCTGATCTGTCCAAAACACACTTCTAACGGTGTTGTGTGCGTCGACCTGGAGCTGGTAACTGAAACCTGGCATCTTATCCTCAACGCTCTTGAAAATTTTCAGCAGCTCCTCAATGTCTTTGTTCTTGTGTTTAAGTCTTTTCTTTGCATTGTGGTTGCTCAGATACTTAGCATCAAAAGGTACTCCTCTGAAGCTCCCCATCATCCTCCTGAATATGGTCATCACTTTCCTGGGGGGCACTCTGCTTTCTTGAAGAATGTCAATCAATGCCTTGTCAGATTCAGACATCCTTTTGTGGCACTTCATAAACCTAAAGGTGCCTTCGATGCATCTTTGATCGGGTCAAATTTTTTTCCAGAAATTATTCCAAAAGGCATTTGAAACTCCATTGGCGTTATCTATTCAGCTGAGGGAGAAAATGATCGGATTCCAGCTTGACCGAATTCACATGGTATTTTCGTAGTCCAATAAACAAGCCATATAATTTATAGTCTCCATGCAAGTCCCATGTCTTTTTAATTTTTTAGTAAAAAAGTCACCATGTCGTTTTGTGCTAATATATATTTTGTTTATTTTTGGATCAATGTACAGGTGTTTTTACCTTTAAGCGCATACAGTTTCTGGTACACGGTTGTTGCTAACTTTAGGAAGAAAATGTTCGAAGTCCTCTGCCCAAACAACAGAATCGACATGATTGCTGACGAAGCTCAGCTTGTAATCAAGAATTTCAAAGCGGCTTTCAAGCTGGCATACAACAGATCACAAGTAAACGTGACTGACATGGGTGTGTCTTTCCGGAGTGTGTGCTCTTCAACTAAAGAGTAATGCAATCCAACGACCGAAATACTCAAGCAATTTTATGCATGATCATTTTTCAGTATTTTTTTCATCTAACTTGAGTGATGCAAAAAAACATAAATATGAATTGCAGGGCAGATAGTGGGATCTTCACAATGAAATTGGTACAAGGACATGACGGAGACAACACTTTGTGTTTCGAACCCGTAAGTCGTAGCAACCACCCATTTTAGTCTTTTTTGTATTTTTTTTTGTTCAACTGATAACACACACACATCGCATATTCATGTAATGCAGCTAAACATTTTGCTGCTTAAAACCTCATCCTTTTTTATGCATTTTGTCAAGCTCATTTTTTTGTTTTCATAGTCTCTCACAGGTGTTTATATCCTTTATTCTTATATATCCTGCTGTGTTTTTACACCAATATAACATGTTTTTTCCTTTTTTACTTCAAGTTAACTGTTATTTTTTATGTGAAACAAAAACAGGAGCATGCAAAGAGCCTGCGCGAGAGTCTAACTTACTACATGGTCGCTCACCCTTGCAATGAAAACCTGATGCCAGAAACCAAACAAATCTTAAGAAAATATGTGAGTATTGACTTATCTCTTTTAATAACACCCCCACCCCTGGCCCACACACACAGTACCCTGTTTTTTATTTTAGCTGTTTTTTTGCTACGTCGTTCAATTTTATGCTTTCTTTTCAGTTATGACAATGTTCTTAAACTTCTTTTTTCATTGAAAAAATAAGTTTCTTTTTTTCTATGTGTGTTTTTCTTTTCTGCAGGGTGTTCCATTTGACAACTCGGTACGTGTGACTAAACGAAAATTTCCTTCATTTTTCTGTCTTTTTTGCAAACATATTTTTTCTCTTTTACAGTTTTTCCAAGGTTTTGTATGCATTCCCCCATGATTTCTTACCTTTTTTCTCTTTCTTTTTTCCATGAACATAAATCTCACAGACTCCAGGGTATTCTCCATGGGGTCCTGTTACACAACAATGTTAACTACATCTGGCTGGAAAAAGGTCAGATTCTTGAGAATACTTCACAAAATCAATACTGGAATCCTTGCCCTTTTTCTCAGTTTCATTTTTTAGGAAAGCCACATGACCAAATACCAAAATATATTATATATAGATCTTAATTTTTTTCTTAATAGTTAAGCTATTTTTTAATAAAAAAATGTCACAATTTATACTGGAAAGTTGAAACCATGCCTACCCCCTCATTTTCCTTTTTCCATTCAAACTTTCTTTAACTTCTTTTTTCAATGGCGTACCGGAGATTTTTGTCACCACTAAAATACATTTTCTTTTGCATGCAGAGCATCCCAACAGGACAAAATCATGTCCCTAAGCTCCCCGAGGATCATCCAAGGATGGCAAAATGCCGGACACATGAGAATGACTCATCGATAAGAGGATTACTTTCGACCAAATACTGTTTTTAGTTAAACAGATTTTTTTTTTTTGCATTTCAATACAGAAAACATACAAATTTATATATGCTTTTTCCGGATAGAGACGACATTTTTGTCCGACGCAAGTTCTTAATATTATTGTCCGGATACAAATTAATTGCCAACCTGTCTATCATAGGGTAACGCGAGTCGAGGCGGACGTCGTCGCGGTAGCGACGACGGACGCCGAGACGAGCACGTGACACCAGGGGCCACCCTGTCTATCTTAGGGTAACGCGAGTCGAGGCGGACGTCGTCGCGGTAGCGACGACGGACGCCGAGACGAGCACGTGACACCAGGGGCCACCCTGTCTATCTTAGGGTAACGCGAGTCGAGGCGGACGTCGTCGCGGTAGCGACGACGGACGCCGAGACGAGCACGTGACACCA
>LR738709.1:124734042-124755800 GCA_902687465.1 Secale cereale | reverse complement strand
AGGGGCACCTCCAAGGTTTAAGTGATGACTAGATACAATGATTTCAGAATAAACGATATCACAATCATGCAAAAGACAATGCTACTTTGGGACAATGCACATTACACTCAGAATGACAATCATGCTCTCAGTAGTTGGTGCTTTTAAAAGAAGGTGGAGACTCTCGAACCGTGGCTTTTGTTGGCAAGGTTGAAAACCCGTAGTCGGAAACAAAGACAAAACATGTACCAGAGCTCTTGGCTTTAAAACAGAGGTAATAATTTATTTTAGATCATGCATGTTTCGTCAACGAATGCTAGCAGACAACTCAATCACTTTTCGAGATGGACAAGTTTCGAGGAACGGCTCCCGAATGAGGACGATCACATCCTCTTAATCTCCTTTGTTTATCACTGCCAAAGTTTTCTAATTTCTCATGAACAAAGCGTGAAGGAGGGTTTGTTTGTTATATTATCTTTTTGAGCTGGGCGCACTCAATGCCAGTTCCTTCTCGTATTATGGGTTTGCACATTATACATGCAATCCCGGGGTGAAGCTTGTCCAACTTAAAAAGGTCATGAATTAACCACTACTTCCTCATGAACTTACAACAGAGGCACAAAATAAGAATGCTTTTTCTTTGAATAATTTCGAGATGGCACATGCAAGTCTCCGTTAGGAATGGCAGGTAAATACCATGTAGGAAGGTACGGTGGACTCATATGGCATAACTGGATTAAAGGATGTGGACGCACAAGCAGTCAGTCCGCTTAGTACAGGCGAAGGTTAGCAAAAGACTGGGAGCGACCAACTAAGAGAGCAATGGCGGTCATAATCATGCAGAGCGACAAAGCAACATTGAATCAGGCATGGTAGTTATATCGCTACTCAGAAACAAAAGATCATCAAGGCTTGACAGACTTTCTTTACAGTCTTAAATATGCGTGAGCATACGCCAAGTCAATCAAAATAAATTCTTGAAGGAAGATATTACTAAACCATACCACATCATAGGCAAACAAATCATGTTGGTACTCCAATAACACATTGGGAACCCTCCAGCTATTTGAGACTAACCATAAGAAAACATGAACTACTAAGCGCCATCATGCACGTAGCATCTTTATCATAGACATATCAACCAATGCAACGGAAGCAAACTCTCTTAATAAGGTGAGCATTGTAATTAAAGAGAGTTCAAGCAACCAACTAAACAAAAGCTCTTGAAAAGATAAGCATGAAAGCTAAGAGCTGAACATGATAGTAGCTATTAAAAGACAAAGAACACACACAACAAGGATAGACATGAAAAATTCTATGTTATGTTCTAGGTAGAAGTGGAGCGTGTTTCTCTCCCACATAAAGAAAGCTGAGTTCCGACTCGTTATGAAAAACTAAAGAAAACTAAAAGCAAGACGCTCCAAGCATAGCACATAACACATGAAGTGATTAAAATATAGTGGAACGAAAGACGAACTGATAATGTTGATGGAGAAGGGGATGCACGGGGGCATCCCCAAGCTTAGATGCTTGAGTCTCCTTGAATATTTTTTGGGGGTGCATGGGGGCATCCCCAAGCTTGAGCGCTTGACACTCCTGAATCTTTTTATCATCTTCCCTCACACACTTGAAAACTCCCTTCATACATAACTCATCATAATCTGATTAGCGAGGTTAGTACCCATAATAAAATAATTTTACCTTGCTGGAAATAAAGATATTCTTGAAGGTCTACTGTTTCTCAAGATTGCAAAAAGGTTTTTGCAAAGAAAAAGCAAGCTCTTGGTTTGCAAAATGAAGGAAAAGCAAAACAGGACAGAATCTGTGAAAAACAGAACAGCAGGTAGTAATTGATTTGTTCGGGGCACTTCTGCAACTCTAATCAAAAAACTCAGAACAGACGCACGAAAGACAATTATATAGAGCACGCTGTCGAAAAAATTCAGACCAAAAAGATGATCTGGTGATTTTATACGAATTTTTCTATCCAAGGACAGAATCTATTTCCTGGACAGCACCTCACAACTTTTGAACTTTCTAGCAATCAGAGGCTACACTTGGCACAAAATTGAAAAGAAAAGATACAATGATGATGCTACAGTAGTAACAACATCAAGACACAACAAAAGCAAAATAAATTTATTCATGTGGGCTGCCTCCCAAAAGCACTTTCTTTTATGCCTTTAAGCTAGGCATAATGCATATAGATCAAGTTTTATCAAGAGTAAAAGAATAGCTAGCCCGTACAACGGACTCAAAAGGTAACTTGATCTTCTTTCGAGGGAAGTGTTCCATCACTTTCTTGAGAGAAAACTGAAATTTTATATTCCCCTCTTTCATGTCAATGATAGCACCAACGGTGCGTAAAAAGGGACGTCCCAAAATAATTGGACAAGAAGGCTCACATTCAATATCCATAATAGTAAAATCAACGGGAACATAATTATCATTGACAACGATAAGAACATCGTCGATCCTCCCCAAAGGTTTCTTTATGGAAGAATCAACGAGACGAACACCAAAAGAACAAGAATCATAAGGTTTTAATTTAAGCATATCATATATTCTTTTGGACATAACAGAGGTACTAGCTCCAACATCACATAATGCATAGCAAGAGAAGTCATTCAATTTAATTTTTATCATAGGATCCCAACCATCTTCTAGCTTTCTAGGTATGGAGGCTTCTACTCTAAGTTTCTCCTCCCTAGCTTTGATGAGAGCATTAGTGATATGCTCTGTGAAGGCAAGGTTAAGCGTGCTAGTGCGGGGATCTCTAGACATCTTGTGAAGGAAATCAATAACTTCGGTAAGAGTGCAATTATCAAAATCAAGGTCACTAGCATCAAGTAAAGTGGTAGTGGTGTCCTTTAGGTTCACATGTTTGGTAGTTTCTATAGTCATAGCATCACCATTAATAGGTCCAATGGGACCAGGAGTACATTGGGTGCTAAGAGTTTGGATATCCTCAACAACTTGGATAGTAGCAACGGTGTGGTGGGTAGGAAGGCTCTTAATTCTATCCTCTTCCTCCCTTTCTCTAGCCCATCTTTCTTTAAGTTTAGCCATCATCCTAATATTTTCATTAATTTGCACTTGAGTAGCATTAATAGGAGTGACCTTCCTCTCCTCAAGAGGAGAAGTTTTAATTTTAAGCAATTCTATCTCATTGGCTAAATGGTCTACCTTCAAAGAGAGATCATCTAGTTTATGTAGTTTTTCTTCTACACTCTTATTAAAGGCTTTTTGGGTAGTGATGAAATCTTTAAGCATAATCTCTAGTTCAGTATTGGAGTTCTTGGTGCTAGGATAAGCATTGTTGTTCCCATAAGAATTAGAGGGGAACGGTCTAGGATTGCTACCAAAATTACTCCTATAAGCATTGTTGTTAAAATTGTTTCTAGAGATAAAGTTCACATCTACTTGTTCTTGAGCAATCAAAGAATTTAAAGGAACATCACGAGGATCAACAGAGGATTGCTTCGAAAGTAGAGACATGATCAAGTCAACTTTTTCATTAAGGGAGGAAATTTCCTCGACAGAGTTTACCTTCCTACCTGTTGGAGCGCGTTCGGTGTGCCATTGGGAATAGTTGGTCATCATCTCATCGAGAAGCTTCGTGGCAGCACCAAGTGTAGTTGACATAAAGGTTCCTCCCGCGGCCGAATCTAACAAGTTCCGCGAGGTAAAGTTCAAGCCTGCATAAAAAGCTTGGATAACCATCCAAGTAGTCAAACCATGAGTAGGGCAGTTCTTGATAAGAGATTTCATACGTTCCCAAGCTTGGGCAACGTGTTCATTATCCAATTGTTTAAAATTCATTATGTTACTTCTCAGTTGGATAATTTTAGCAGGTGGATAGTATTTTCCAATAAAAGCATCTTTGCACTTGTCCCATGAATCTATGCTATTTCTAGGCAAAGACTGAAACCAAATTTTAGCTCCTCCTCTCAAGGAGAAAGGAAAAAGCTTAAGCTTAACAATATTACCATCTATTTCTTGGTACTTTTGCATATCACAAAGTTCAACAAAGTTGTTCAAGTGTAAAGCAGCATCATCTCCAGCACCGGAGAATTGATCTTTCATAACTAGATTCAGTAAAGCAGGTTTAATTTCATATGAAGGTGCTGAAGTGGCAGGTGTAGTGATAGGTGTGCTGATAAAGTCATCGTTGTTGTGACTAGTGAAGTCACACAACTTGGTGTTCTCGGTGGAACCCATAGTAGCAAGCAAGCAAGATAACTATTTTTGTGATTTTCGATAAAAAGGTACTAAAGCAAAAACTGAAAGGTAAACTAACAAAACTAAAAGCAAAGGTAAAAGATAGCGTGCAACTCCCCTATCTTGAAGAGTGGAGTCCCCGGCAACGGCGCCAGAAAAACTCTTGCTAGGCTTCTCGCCCTTCGTTGGTTACCCCAAGTGGAAGGTGTGAGATGTAGTGTTGCGGAAGTTTTTCCCTTGGCAAAGATACCAAGGATCGAATCCCCAGAGACTCCTAGGTTCAACAAGAAGGTGTCAACTGCTACGGCGCCAGATATTAGCAATCAACGTGGACCTGCACACAGATACAAATAACTTTGCTCCCAACGAGTACAGAGAGGTTGTCAATCCCTCCGGCCTTGTAGTTCACAAAGGATTAAACGCAAGTGATAGTAGTGATAGATATAATTGCAATAGTAAATAAAAGCGAAAAGTAAATAGCGGATGTGATCAATGATGGTAATATGGACCGGAGTCTCATGATGTTCACTAGTGATGTCTCTCTCCCAAAAGACGATAAAACAGCTATGTGAGGTAAACGAATTACAGCTGGGCAATTGACAGGACCATGTGCGCAAACCAATGCTGACTACATTGCAATAAAGGTTGAGGTTCAAAGTATGGGCGGTACGCCAAAGTAAGTAGACCGAAATCCATCAATATCTACTACTAATCATCCACCTTGAGATATCTATCCAGAACATCTCGCTGGTATTAAGTTGCGAGTCCCACCCATAGTGTAAACTCAATGCAACAAAGAACTGCATTAAAAGAACTTTGCGTAAAGTAAACAATCCTTGCACCCGCGGGCACAAGCACCGTTGTTTTCCCACTTGTGGCAACAGCACATCCCCTAGACTCATGTTTCTATCACTCAAGCTAGTCATCGAGGGGCATGAACCCACAATCAAGCATAACGTTCCCTCTTGGAGTCACTACCTATTACTTGGCCAAAGCAATAAATAACAACAGAGAACATGCAAGAATTACTTACGAACATAAATATAAAAGAGGTAGATCAAATATATTACTCAAGCACAATCTGAACATAATCTCATAATCCATCGGATCCCAGCAAACTCATCATAGCAACAACATAAGGATTACATATGTGCCTCGATCATGTAGGGCAGCTCACGAGGACTAATTAGTGAAGCACAAGAACGGGAGGAGAACATCACATAGCTACTGGTCATGGACTCATGGTCCAAGGGAGACTACTCACAACTCATCCGGGAGGCGTCCATGGTGGTGGAGAGGCTCCCGGTGGTGATCCTCCCCTCCGGCAGGGTGCCGGGAAGAGTTCTCCTGGTGCTCCCGATCTTGGAAGCGGCGGCGGCGGCGGAACAGAGATGAGATCGCGAAAAAAGTTCCTCCCTCGAGGGTTTCGGGAGACGCTTTAAATATATGCCAAAGGGGGGCATCGGAGGAGCCTCGGGGGGCCCAGGCGCCCCCCCCGGCACGGCCCAGCGGGGGGGGGGGCGCCGCCAGGGCGCCTGGAGCCCTGGTGCCCCCCCCGGCTGTCCTTCGGGCGCACGGTAGTTTCTGGAACGCTGATTTTTTATATAATTTTTCTGGATTTTTCCTGGCAGTTCTCGTAACGTGAAAACCAGAAATACAAAAATAGCCGAAAACCGAAACTGGCACTGGGGTGCACTAAGTTAATAGGTTAGTCCAAATATGATCAAAAGTGTATGGAAGTGTATAAATGTCATAGAAATATCACCCAAAAGAGGCATGGAGCAAGCAGAAATTATCAATACGTTTTGGACGTATCAAATACAAAAACCGATCCAAAGCATAACCATCAATCAGTCACCCAAACAACTAGAAAAGCCAAGCACTTGACACCACAAAAATTCATCCACTCAGAAGCAACCCAATTACCAAGCGGCATTACAAGATCCATCCAACGGTCTTCCCGCCCTTCACAACATCAAACTTCCTGATGGTCTGGGCAGGGAGAGAGAACAAGATTTAATATAAAGGACAAACGATATATCGTGCCAAACAGCGAAAGGAACGTAAAATTTTATAGGAGAAAAAATGTGCACTACATTTTATAGCAGGAAAGCCACAGTAGCCTGAAAGCCTGCATATGCACCACATTGGTTGATCCAAAAATAATTAACTGCAACTGATGCCAGCAGTACCATGTTTAGTTTGTCAGAACAAGTGATTGAAAATGATGTGAAATCAAAACTCTAAAGAGTAGCTAGCGAGCAAAGAGCCACAGGTCCATGTGCATGCATGGGCGCGACACCAGGACCAACCTGCTCATTGATCATGAAATGTCATCGTCACAAAATCTATCACTAATTGGAAAACATTTAAAATCCAAATAATAATTGCATCAATAGCTCAATGTAAGTGGTTCAAGCATGTCCAGCCAAACACTATAGAAACAACAATGCTAAAGCTCTCCTATACATGACTTGGTTCTTGGGATGACAATCTATCTATACAAATAGAGTTTTAGTCCACACTCAACCGTGAAGCAACAAATACAGTGATGCAACCGTCATGAATGCTATTTGACCTTAATTTAAGTCAGTGGCACTGTAAAGCTGAGACTCCTACAAGAACAACACCACTTGGTTGCTATGCTAGCTAGTACAAGACTTGTAGTGCAACTACTGCTGCTGCTACAACAAGTGCACCACAAAGCAGCAAGAAAATATATATTCTGAGCTGCTATGTAGTGCAACACAAAGCAGCATCAATAAGAAAATTAGAATCTACGCAATAAGAAACGTACGCCCGCGATGCATGTATACTCCTTCCCCTGGCCCGGATAGTGGTTGAATTGGACCACATATATCTCCTTGAATGCGCTCAAGGAAATTGAGGGGCTCATTTTTTATTTTGAGATAAGATGGTTTTATGATTAATTTCTCTGTTGCACATGGGGTGCAAACAAAATCTGATGACTTAGGAAACTTTGTAGTTGGGAGGCCGTAACCATTAGAATTGTCAATAATTTTTCTCATCATCCCAATTCCTGGATGACCAAGGCGGTCATGCTGGAGTTGCCCCGCGTCGACGATTGTTACCGGTCCTGCTGCTGCTCACCATCTTGAGGTACAACGCAATGTGGAACCATGCCAAGCTAATTGAGGCACAACTTCGGGGAACTCGCGACCTCTGTTCTGGCTTCTTGGCCCGGCAAACAATTTCTCTAGGCTCGTGACATTTTTTTTTAAATTCTGGGCTCGTGATGTTGGTGAATGAACTTAGTCTCAAAATCAAGAATCACAATCATCATGGTATCTGACCTCTACATCTTCAGGACCGCATCATCCTCGGATTGACGGAAATTTTCGGAAATTGAAAGCAAATGGGAGCGGCAAACTGAGTTGGGGACATTTTCGGATTTGGATAAGGAAATCGGACACGTCCTCCATCGCCTAGTCCAACCAACGTCTTTAAATATCAACACAGAGCACCTTCATGTCCCACAACACCTTCCGATCCCAAATCCCAATCGCTCGCCCACCCTCCATCGGCACCACCCTTTCCTAGCTAGAACCATAGCAGCAGATCAGGCAGCCGCCGGCCGGGATGGAGGGGCTTGACGTCTTCTACCACTACCGGATGAACCCTACGGAAGTGGAGGCCGTCAGCTACTACATTTTTTAGAAGGAGGATCACCCCCGACCTCTGCATCCAACACATGCATACGACCATTTTATTAAAAATATCCAAACAAATACAAAGTCTCAAAATAGTTCCGCTCGCATACGGAGCAACAAACGACAGCAAGCATGCCCTGACAGCAAGTCCCAGAGATACAAACGGCACAACCGGCAAATAAAGAGGATGCGATTGTCACATCCCTAGCTTCTGGTAATGCACTAGTCTAGCCTCATGTGTGCATCATGTTTCAATTTCTCAGAAACCTGAAATGGGGATGCTCAAACCCTAGCACTAAATGAATTTAACTAGGGTTAAATTTAAATCTTTTTCAATGAACCCAAAATGCCCTTGGGAAAAGTTCATCATTTTTGGATTGATTAAAAACCTCTACCAAAAATGTTGCACATATTTCTAGGACCATTCTGGATTTTTGAATTAAATCATATCCTACTTGCATTTGGGCATTTAAATTTTATATATTATTTTAAATGCTCAAATAATCCTAAACTGAAATGTTCCATGTTGGTTATATGCTAAACAGTGGGCAAGAGCAGTTTGGTGATTTTTGAAAGTGCCTAAGTATTTTAAATAAAGCCCAGAACAAATTAACAAAATAGAATAACACAAACTAAATAGAAAAACAGAGAAAGAGGAAGCCCACCTGAGCCACTTACCTGTGCGGCCCAGCACTGTAGCGACCCAGCCCACCCCCACCGCGTCGTCTTCCTCCTGCCAGTCGGAGCAGCTCGCTATCGCGCGCGCGCTCGCCCTGGCCAGCTCCTGCTTGCCACCTCCTGCTTCTCCTCGCGCCTGGAGACGTCCAGGGACTCACTAGTCCCCCTCTCTCTCTCCCTCGCCTCAATTTTTCCCCCCTGGCTCTCTCCCTCGCCGTTCTTCACCTTGGCCGAGCGCCACCGTCGCCGTCGTTGCCGTAGCCGTAGCCACCGTGACCCCCGAGCCTCTCCGACTCATCCACGAGCTCCGCCTCCGTCTTCTACACCCCCCCTAAGTACCTACGCGACGCCGGACGCCCCCGAACGCCCTCGCCACCGTCGTCTTCAACCGCGGCCGTCCGAGATCGCCGTCGTCTCTCCGTCGCCTCCAGAGCCTCCCCCGAGCCGCCGAGCTGCGCTTCGACCTCGTAGTGAGCTTCCCCGCCGTTTCCCCCTGTCCCCGTAGCCTGCAACTCGCTGTAGCCGTCGCCCCCTTTCTTACCGTACCCGCCGCCGCCACCGCATGTCGCCGTCGTGGCCACAGCCACGTTGGCCTGATTCCAAGCACGGCATCGTCTTCACCGCACCCGTAGAAGCCCGTAGCACCTCCTCGCTCATCTCCCCGAGCCCCGCAGTGCCTAGCTCGACGGAGCCCGAACTCCGGCGCCGCCGCGAGCTCGTTTCCGACGAGCTCCGGCCACCCCAGCTCCTCCCGATGGCATAAATGGATGCGCGAGCTCCCCAGCTACGTGTAGCACCAAGCCGCCGTCCAAATGGTCGCCGGAGGGCGATTTCCGAGCACCGCCGCCATGCTTGGCCTCGCCGGCGTCGAGCCGCCGGTGGTTTTGACCACGTTTGACTCCGGCTGGACCCCCCCCCCTGTGTCCATGACATGTGGGGCCGGCCGTTGATTAGTTTTAGTTAGGTTTTAGTTAGGTACTAATCTCTGTGCTTAGCTCTATGAGTCACTGACACGTGGGGCCAACCCTTGTTAAATTAGTTTAGTTAAAACTAAACTTAATTAGGCCCTGAGAGACTGACATGTGGGCCCAGGCCCCACGAGCAGTTTAATTAGTGTTAGTTTAAAAACTAACTAACTCTGTTAGCTAGTGGGTCACTGACCAGTGGGCCCCACTGGTCAGGTTTGACCCGAACAGCCCCTGTTGACTTGCTGACGTCACACAGACGTCATGCTGATGCAATAAAGCCTTTTCTAGAATTTTATATAAATCTAAATGATTTATTTATTTCAGAAAATAGCCAAAACTTCTAAAAATCATAGAAATTAATCCATAACTCAGATGAAAATAATTTATATATGAAAATTGATCAGAAAAATTCAAGGAATCTGTTTATGGCATTTTCATGCATGTTTGAACAAGTTAAACCAGCTGATCAGGTCAAATCAATTAAATGGCATTTAAATAATCACATATGAAGTTTGAATTTGAACCTTTGGTTCAAACCAACTTCATTTAATTGTGTTGCTAGTTGCATTAGCTCAATAAACAGCATATTGCCATGTCATGATCATGCATCATATTGTCGCATTGCATTGATTGTGTTCTTTCTCTGTTTGTCGGTTTTGTCCCCTCTCAGTAGACGACGTTCTGACGATGAGTTCGATGACACCGATGAAGACTCATTGTTATCTTCAGAAGTGCCAGGCAAGCAAACCCCCATTGAGCATTCCGATACAATCCCACTCTCTCGCTCTTGCTCTCTTTTACTGCATTAGGACAACAACGCTTCAACTGTTACTTGCTGCGGTAGTTGAACCCCTTTCCACTGCATGACCCGTCATTGCCACAGTAAATAGTTGAAACCCACTAGTATGAGTAGGAGTTGTTTGAGCCATGTTGTGCCTACTCATTCATGCTTTCTGGTTATGCCTGCTATTGCTTAGAGTTGTGTCAGGTCTGATTCATCGGGGATGAATTGGAATGTGGTGAACATGTCCTACTGTTGAGAGCTAAGTGTGTGAACACGATTTGGTAAAGGTAGCGATGAGAGGCCATGTAGGAGTACATGGTGGGTTGTATCATTGCAGCCGTCCTCAGGAACTGAGTTCTGTGTTGGTTGGTCCATGAAACAACTACTACCACACATTGGGATCCTTAATTGACTCTCTTGACTTATTAATCAACATGATCTCTGTCCAGGAGTTGCAACTAGTTTCTGTTGTTTGTAGTTTACTGGAGGTCGTGCGCAGCGCTGACCCTCGGGGTGGGCTGTGACGCGGCAGGTACGTGGCACGGTGTACCGATTGCCCGTTTGGTGATGCGGGAACCCTGTACACATCGTTTGGGGCCGTGAGCGACACCCCGGCCTGATCTCCCCAGGGATGGAACCCAAATAGGCGATAAACCTGGACGAGAGACTTGTGTGGTTAGTCAGGTCGTGGCCGACACCCTCGCTGGGCCTCCGCTTGAAGGTTGCCGAGTACATGTCGTGTAAACGGCGGTAAGTGGTGAGAGCGTGTGTGAAGAAGTACACCCCTGCAGGGTTAAATATAATCTATTCGAATAGCCGTGTCCGCGGTAATGGACTTCTGGGTTGCCTATTACAGTTCATAGACAAGTGAAAGTGGATACTCTAAAACGCGCAAGATAAGCGTGAGTGCTATGGATGGCCTTCTCGTAGGGAGACGGGAGCGGATCCATAGTGGTGTATTGATTGGTGAATATGTGGACTCGTGTGCGCCACCTCAAAAGAGTTTCTTGCAGTTGTAGTTTAGGATAGCCACCGAGTCAAAGCTGGCTTGCTGCAGTCAAACACCACCACCCCCTTTGTTGATACTGATGCATATGTAGCTAGTTCTGATGTAAGTCTTGCTGAGTACCTTTGTACTCACGTTTGCTTAATTTATGCTTTGCAGAGAGACTTCAGTCTCGCTAGTGGTTCCGCGTGGACTTCGATGTTTAGCTTGTTACCTCAGCTACGATCTTGAACCCTTGTAGGATCTGGTAGTTAGTCAGGCTTCTCAGCCTTTTTCATTTGTAGTTGTCTGTACTCAGACATGTTATGCTTCAGTTGCCTGTATGCTCTGTATGTTAGGTCATGTGACCTCTGATTGTAATAAATGCTATGATGGCTCTTCTGGGCCTTTATCTATATGAGTTGTTGAGTTATGTTTTGATGCCCTGTTGTACATCACATACTTGCATGTTATGCGTACGTGTAATGTGTATTGCTATGTGTGGGATCCGACACCTAGTTGTTTACCTTTGGTAGCCTACCTTACAGGGAAATGTCTCCTAGTGCTTCCATTGAGCCTTGGTAGCTTGCTACTGCTCTGGAACACTTAGGCTGGCCGGCATGTGTCCTTCTTCGTTCCTGTGTCTGTCCCTTAGGGGAAATGTCACGCGTTGTTCCTTTAAGTCCTTGTAGCTTGCTACGACTTGGGTTCATACGTTGATGACCGACACGTTCGTTGCTGGGTCATGTATGCCTGTCTCTGTAATTTAGTGCCACTTTTGGTTTATAACTGGTCATGTCGGCCCGGGTTCTCTGTCATATGGATGCTAGCGACACTATCATATACGTGTGCCAAAATGCGCAAACGGTCCCGGGCCAGGTAAGGTGGCACCCGTGGGGATACCGTGCGTGAGGCCGCAAAGTGATATGATGTGTTACAGGCTAGACCTGTGTGACTTAGGATCAGGGTCCTGACAGCTTTTGTATCAGAGTCTGACTGCCTATAGGATTAGTAAGCCAAACTGGTCGAAGTTGTGTCTAGAAATTCTTTAGTTATATAAGGGAATTGATTGTGGAAGGGAACGTAAGGCTCTTTTTACTCCTTTACCTTATGACCTTCTGATCTGAGTCACCTTCTTCTTTCTACGGGGATTAAGAACTAGGCTTTCTCTTATGTCTATCAGGATCACGTTAATTGTGGATTCAACTCTCAGTTCAGTTTATTCCATTTTTGTGTGTTCAATTGTTGATCTCAGAACCTTGACAGTATGATGTTGAGTAGTTATGCTATCTTGTGCACGAGTCTCAAAAATATTTTCGAGCATTTACAGCCGTTATGCTGTCCGAGTCATCTTAGGTTTCTAAATAGTCTGATGCATTTGCAAACCATTCCTATCTGTTCTTAATGTCCTTTTAGGCCAGATTAACCACACTAGTCGTTGTGTTGAGGTACTCTGCTACCTCGACATATATGTTGGACTTATCATTATGACCCTAGCTGTCCTAGAAGATCACCCAGTAAACTAGCAATGCTTCATATTCTCAGTGTGATGATTCTGGCCATCATTCTCGAAAGCATCCCGTGATGCCATTTAGTTGGTAGGCATTCTATTCCTGGGTTCTTGAACCCAAGATTCTTTCTACCCACTTCATGTTGGTAGTATTTGCTCGTCCCTTTAGGATATTAGTAACCTTGTGATAGCCCTCGAGGTCCGTGGTATATCCTTCTTCCAAATACCATGAACCATCATGGCAGAAGTTCTTCTGAACCAAAAGATCACAACCAGAGTGCTCCTGAGTAGTACTCCATTCATATTGTGACTCTGCCAATTCTATTTTCTGCATGGGTTATCCGGAAGAAATATGTTGAACTCGTTCGACATGTTAATCTATGCATCCACAACTCAGAAGTTATATGTTCCTTGAGTTGTCCCCTTTTAATTGTATTATGACCCTCGTCTATCAATTGATAGTCAGGAGTAGTTGTGCACTCGTGTTCATCGATGCCTTTTACTCTTGTGGTCTGTCAAGCCATTCTATTCTGGAATGACTAGGAGAAATAAACTCCAGTACCCTATCCATATCCAGGATTGGGTCAAAGAAGTTGTACTTCGCAGATGAAGAATGCTAATGCAGCTTCTAAACTGTTCTATCCTGGAGTATTACCATCTTTATGTCAAGAATGTCATGGGAATTGCACAACCTCCTATGAACTCTTGATACAGTGATACTTCTCACCATCACCGTTCATTCCTCGGTCTCCGTGTTGTTGTAACCGGAATGCTGACAAGTGAATTGTGATGTGTGAAATCAATACTCCTAGCAACTTTGTTGCTTGGTAGTTAATGGACGATAATCTCATTCTAGCATGATGGTTACCGAATCATCATCCTAAGATTGATCGTGCTACCTAGTCCACTTTCTTGGTGCACTCCTTGATTGATGAGTTAGGATTTTGTTAAGTCCTCGCTCATTTGATCATATCGTCTTGCCTTGAAAAGCAAGATTGTTCTCGAGCTTAGTAACATATCGGTGGTTCGTGATTTTCTGAATATCTTCTCGGAAGTATTACCAGGTTGTCACCTGACCGCTATGTTAAGTTCGTGATCAAGCTGGTTCCTTATAAACCACCACTTCTCCAAGAATCTGTGATGGATACCCTGAGCTAGCCGGTTAAGCTAAACGACAACTTGGAGAGTTGGAAGATAAAAGCTTGCCTGACTTAGTTCCTTCCAAGGGATATCTTTTGTGTGTGTGTTGAAGAAAGATGATATCTTGATCGGTTGATCCTTGTGATCAATTATTGGATCTATTGTCTTGTCCAAAACTTTGATTTGAGTGTGGGCTATCCTCAAATCAAATCAGAACCAATGATATTCGTAACGTTGTCTTACTCGTGGTTGATCCCTCGAGCATACACCGTTATATCTCTTGGTCTGACCAATACAATCACTTGTTCACATAATTATGGAATTTCATCTCCATGGAAACCTGGATGAATTGTTGTTGAGCCCATCAGCAACACTGCTATCTTCTCCATGATTTTGTAGGACATTAAGCTAGTGTTGGAAACTTTGTAAGCATTGCCTTCGTGTCCCGTTCATGAGGTATATGTTGGATGAGAGAAGAAACTTTCCCTAATTCATGTGTAGTTGATGTAAGTTGTCACCGTGAGTTTGAGAATGTTTATTTTGCTTTCTGTGGAATCATCCCAAGTCAGTCATGCATACGTGCGAAGTATTCTGTGGTTTGGAGACTTGCAACCTTCACTCTATATGTATCCCTAGCACACCAAGCCACTGATTGATTGTCCTAGGAGAAGAAGTTCCTTCTTAAGATCCGGACTTATGCAAGGACCTCGATATCCTCGATGATGGTTCCCCAACCCGAACTTGGTAGTGTTTCATTGTAAGACTACTACGTGGTCATGATTGTCTTGGACAACGTGTTCACATGTGTGTAGCAGAACCAGCTCATGTTTTGGAGCTTGCTATCGTAGTTCATTCCCGAGAATCTCGCAACGCCATCTCGTAGATTTGTGTTGTAAACTTTCATTTTCTCCTTCTAGACTCGATGAGTCTAGAATATCCTGACACCAACCAGAACTGAATCTCAGGCAGATATGATGGTTGGAGCTTTTCCCAAGAACTATAATATTGGTCTCTCGATAACCGGTAAAGTGGATGTCGTGGCCAACACACCCAGCCGGAAGACCTATTGTTGTAGAATCTTGATTGAAGAAGTCGGCCACCTCCCCATAAGGACTCCGTAGGATTTACTCCCTAGTTGTTCCTTATGGATTCTTGTGCTCCCGAAGTCCGACCTTTGTTTGATGTTCGAGATGCCAAACATATCTATGAATGGCTTACGCTAACACATCAAGGAGAACATTAGAAGCGGAGTGCTAAATGTCTCTCGGTCGATCATCCAGATTTCGTCCCCTTGGCCTCGCCAAGGTGAAATCTGAGAAATGTTATCTTCCTTTGCATCTGCATCATCCATCATTATTCATCATGGTAGTATGTGATGTTGCCAGGATCCTTGACACGGTTATTGGTAAACCTTGATGAATATGGGAATGCTCAAGTTCTTGAGAGCACGCACAAGCACTAGGTGTTATCACCGGCACTAACCGGGATTGCTCCCAGTGTTCTTGGTTATGCTATAACCCCTCAGAAGTAGATTCCCTCTACTGTTGGGATTCATCCCAGTTACCAGAATCATTCCCAGCATCTGCTGTTCAGGATTATCTTCAAAAGTGGTCTTACCATGGGTCCCATTCATTTCCGATGATAAGCAAAATCATCCCTTGTGTTGTCTTCAATGAGGTAGTCCACATCATCCATTCTGGCCGAGAATGTCATTCCTTCGAACTCCGTCAAACGATCGGGTGTGATTTGCCTCCGGCTGGTATAGAGAATTTTAATGATCTCTATATCAAAAGTAATTCTTTTTGCCACTTAAGGGAATAACTCTACGAGTCACCTTCTCTAAAGGTGCCCCGTCTTGTGGTATCGTTACCATCACCTTAGGTGTGGAATTATTGCCGTCAAGTGAATCTTCATCGTTTGTTTCACTCCATCCCTTTGGATGTGTGTCCCGTGTCTCAGCTCAAGAGATGTTTCGACGTCTCAATCCATGAGTTGATCTTGAATTGCTCGATCTTCGAGAAGATCAAATCCTGTAGAACTCACGTTCTTTTGTTATCGTGTTGGATGAAGCTTTGAAATCAAAGATGCCAAGATCTACAGGATGCAATGAATCAACATTTTTCGAGGAGGGAACCGGGATCGAGAAGATTGTGTTAGATAGTGTCCCCTCTGATTTCTTATCTCACATCCTGAATCTCGGGACGAGATTCTTGTTTAGTAGGGGTGAGTTGTCACATCCCTAGCTTCTGGTAATGCACTAGTCTAGCCTCATGTGTGCATCATGTTTCAATTTCTCAGAAACCTGAAATGGGGATGCTCAAACCCTAGCACTAAATGAATTTAACTAGGGTTAAATTTAAATCTTTTTCAATGAACCCAAAATGCCCTTGGGAAAAGTTCATCATTTTTGGATTGATTAAAAACCTCTGCCAAAAATGTTGCACATATTTCTAGGACCATTCTGGATTTTTGAATTAAATCATATCCTACTTGCATTTGGGCATTTAAATTTTATATATTATTTTAAATGCTCAAATAATCCTAAACTGAAATGTTCCATGTTGGTTATATGCTAAACAGTGGGCAAGAGCAGTTTGGTGATTTTTGAAAGTGCCTAAGTATTTTAAATAAAGCCCAGAACAAATTAACAAAATAGAATAACAGAAACTAAATAGAAAAACAGAGAAAGAGGAAGCCCACCTGAGCCACTTACCTGTGCGGCCCAGCACTGTAGCGACCCAGCCCACCCCCACCGCGTCGTCTTCCTCCTGCCAGTCGGAGCAGCTCGCTGTCGCGCGCGCGCTCGCCCTGGCCAGCTCCTGCTTGCCACCTCCTGCTTCTCCTCGCGCCTCGAGACGTCCAGGGACTCACTAGTCCCCCTCTCTCTCTCCCTCGCCTCAATTTTCCCCCCCTGGCTCTCTCCCTCGTCGTTCTTCACCTTGGCCGAGCGCCACCGTCGCCGTCGTTGCCGTAGCCGTAGCCACCGTGACCCCCGAGCCTCTCCGACTCATCCACGAGCTCCGCCTCCGTCTTCTACACCCCCCTAAGTACCTACGCGACGCCGGACGCCCCCGAACGCCCTCGCCACCGTCGTCTTCAACCGCGGCCGTCCGAGATCGCCGTCGTCTCTCCGTCGCCTCCAGAGCCTCCCCCGAGCCGCCGAGCTGCGCTTCGACCTCGCAGTGAGCATCCCCGCCGTTTCCCCTATCCCCGTAGCCTGCAACTCGCCGTAGCCGTCGCCCCCTTTCTTACCGTACCCGCCGCCGCCACCGCATGTCGCCGTCATGGCCACAGCCACGTTGTCCTGATTCCAAGCACGGCATCGTCTTCACCGCACCCGTAGAAGCCCGTAGCACCTCCTCGCTCATCTCCCCGAGCCCCGCAGCGCCTAGCTCGACGGAGCCCGAACTCCGGCGCCGCCGCGAGCTCGTTTCCGACGAGCTCCGGCCACCCCAGCTCCTCCCGATGGCATAAATGGATGCGCGAGCTCCCCAGCTACGCGTAGCACCAAGCCGCCGTCCAAATGGTCGCCGGAGGGCGATTTCCGAGCACCGCCGCCACGCTTGGCCTCGCCGGCGTCGAGCCGCCGATGGTTTTGACCACGTTTGACTCCGGCTGGACCCCCCTGTGTCCATGATATGTGGGGCCGGCCGTTGATTAGTTTTAGTTAGCTTTTAATTAGGTACTAATCTCTGTGCTTAGCTCTATGAGTCACTGACACGTGGGGCCAACCCCTGTTAAATTAGTTTAGTTAAAACTAAACTTAATTAGGCCCTGAGAGACTGACATGTGGGCCCAGGCCCCACGAGCAGTTTAATTAGTGTTAGTTTAAAAACTAACTAACTCTGTTAGCTAGTGGGTCACTGACCAGTGGGCCCCACTGGTCAGGTTTGACCCGAACAGCCCATGTTGACTTGCTGACGTCACACAGACGTCATGCTGATGCAATAAAGCCTTTTCTGGAATTTTATATAAATCTAAATGATTTATTTATTTCAGAAAATAGCCAAAACTTCTAAAAATCATAGAAATTAATCCATAACTCAGATGAAAATAATTTATATATGAAAATTGATCAGAAAAATTCAAGGAATCTGTTTATGGCATTTTCATGCATGTTTGAACAAGTTAAACCTGCTTATCAGGTCAAATCAATTAAATGGCATTTAAATAATCACATATGAAGTTTGAATTTGAACCTTTGGTTCAAACCAACTTCATTTAATTGTGTTGCTAGTTGCATTATCTCAATAAACAGCATATTGCCATGTCATGATCATGCATCATATTGTCGCATTGCATTGATTGTGTTCTTTCTCTGTTTGTCAGTTTTGTCCCCTCTCAGTAGACGACGTTCCGACGATGAGTTCGATGACACCGATGAAGACTCATTGTTATCTTCAGAAGTGCCAGGCAAGCAAAACCCCATTGAGCATTCCGATACAATCCCACTCTCTCGCTCTTGCTCTCTTTTACTGCATTAGGACAACAACGCTTCAACTGTTACTTGCTGCGGTAGTTGAACCCCTTTCCACTGCATGACCCGTCATTGCCACAGTAAATAGTTGAAACCCACTAGTATGAGTAGGATTTGTTTGAGCCATGTTGTGCCTACTCATTCATGCTTTCTGGTTATGCCTGCTATTGCTTAGAGTTGTGTCAGGTCTGATTCATCGGGGATGAATTGGAATGTGGCGAACATGTCCTACTGTTGAGAGCTAAGTGTGTGAACACGATTTGGTAAAGGTAGCGATGAGAGGCCATGTAGGAGTACATGGTGGGTTGTCTCATTGCAGCCGTCCTCAGGAACTGAGTTCTGTGTTGGTTGGTCCATGAAACAGCTACTACCACACATTGGGATCCTTAATTGTCTCTCTCGACTTATTAATCAACATGATCTCTGTCCAGGAGTTGCAACTAGTTTCTGTTGTTTGTAGTTTACTGGAGGTCGTGCGCAGCGCTGACCCTCGGGATGGGCTGTGACGCGGCAGGTACGTGGCACGGTGTACCGATTGCCCGTTTGGTGATGCAGGAACCCTGTACACATCGTTTGGGGCCGTGAGCGACACCCCGGCCGGATCTCCCCACGGATGGAACCCAAATAGGCGATAAACCTGGACGAGAGACTTGTGTGGTTAGTCAGGTCGTGGCCGACACCCTCGCTGGGCCTCCACTTGAAGGTTGCCGAGTACATGTCGTGTAAACGGCGGTAAGTGGTGAGAGCGTGTGTGAAGAAGTACACCCCTGCAGGGTTAAATATAATCTATTCGAATAGCCATGTCCGCGGTAATGGACTTCTGGGTTGCCTATTACAGTTCATAGACAAGTGAAAGTGGATACTCTAAAACGCGCAAGATAAGCGTGAGTGCTATGGATGGCCTTCTCGTAGGGAGACGGGAGCGGATCTATAGTGGTGTATTGATTGGTGAATATGTGGACTCGTGTGCGCCACCTCAAAAGAGTTTCTTGCAGTTGTAGTTTAGGATAGCCACCGAGTCAAAGCTGGCTTGCTGCAGTCAAACACCACCACCCCCTTTGTTGATACTGATGCATATGTAGCTAGTTCTGATGTAAGTCTTGCTGAGTACCTTTGTGCTCACGTTTGCTTAATTTATGTTTTGCAGAGAGACTTCAGTCTCGCTAGTGGTTCCGCGTGGACTTCGACGTTTAGCTTGTTACCTCAGCTACGATCTTGAACCCTTGTAGGATCTGGTAGTTAGTCAGGCTTCTCAGCCTTTTTCATTTGTAGTTGTCTGTACTCAGACATGTTATGCTTCCGTTGCCTGTATGCTCTGTATGTTAGGTCATGTGACCTCTGATTGTAATAAATGCTATGATGGCTCTTTTGGGCCTTTATCTATATGAGTTGTTGAGTTATGTTGTGATGCCCTGTTGTACAACACATACTTGCATGTTATGCATACGTGTAATGTGTATTGCTATGTGTGGGATCCGACACCTAGTTGTTTACCTTTGGTAGCCTACCTTACAGGGAAATGTCTCCTAGTGCTTCCATTGAGCCTTGGTAGCTTGCTACTGCTCTGGAACACTTAGGCTGGCCGGCATGTGTCCTTCTTCGTTCCTGTGTCTGTCCCTTAGGGGAAATATCACGCGTTGTTCCTTAAGTCCTTGTAGCTTGCTACGACTTGGGTTCATACGTTGATGACCGACACGTTCGTTGCTGGGTCATGTATGCCTGTCTCTGTAATTTAGTGCCACTTTTGGTTTATAACTGGTCATGTCGGCCCGGGTTCTCTGTCATATGGATGCTAGCGACACTATCATATACGTGTGCCAAAATGCGCAAACGGTCCCGGGCCAGGTAAGGTGGCACCCGTGGGGATACCATGCGTGAGGCCGCAAAGTGATATGATGTGTTACAGGCTAGACATGTGTGACTTAGGATCGGGGTCCTGACAGCGATGACTAGACACCTATCATATTAATGGGCCGCCATCCAAACTGGTTGAAGATAATCCGTGCTACCATCTCCCAACGGTTGCACCCAGTAACCAAAAGCTCTCTGGAGGCCGTAGGAGTAAGTAACGACCACGTACGGATCCATGTCGTCCCTCTGAAGATGACCTGCAAGAAATTTAAAATATTTTATCTGTTAAAGATCATATCATTCATGCAGTTCCATATAGCCCACAATAAAGCACATATTCCTATTCGAATTTGCTGCGCCATAGTTGAGTCTACTCCAGTTAACCACGTCCCAAATAATGTTTATATGCTATCTGGAGGAGTAATATTGAAAGCTATATGAATGGTATGCCAAAGCGACTTCGCTAGAGGGCAGTTAATGAAAATGTGTTGTATTCTTTCATTTGTATCGCAGAAACAACAACATGCACTCCCTACCCATCTCCGCCTAAGCAAATTACCTTTGGTAAGGATCACTTGCTTGTGAACAAACCACATAAAAAAATTAATTTGCAAGGGAACCTTGATCTTCCAAATATGAATCAATCTTGGAATTGGGCCAGAATTAATAAGATCCAAGTACAAATATTTGACCGTAAATATCCCACTTACAGTTAGCTTTCACTTGAAAGAATCAGGCTGGTTGGAGAGTTGAACATCCATCAACCTCCTGACAAGGTGCGACCAGGAATTCCAACATTTCCCAACCAAATATCTCCGGAATTGGATATTTACCGGGACCTCTTGTTGTTGGGATCGTTACAGAAATTCAAAAAAATTATATGCATCACCAAGATCTATCTATGGAGTTTCCTAGCAACGAGAGGGGAGTGCATCTTCATACCTTTGAAGATTGCGATGCGGAAGCATTGCAAGAACGCGGTCGGTGGAGTCGTATACGAAATGATGCGGATCGCGGCCGAATCCGATCTAACCACCGAACAACGGTGCCTCCGCGTTCAACACACATGCAGCCCGGTGACGTCTCCTGCGCCTTGATCCAGCAAGGAGAGAGGGAGAGGGTGGGGAAGACTCCGTCCAACAGCAGCACGACGGCGTGGTGGTGATGGAGGAGCGTGGCACTCCACCAGGGCTTCGCCAAGCACCGCGGGAGAGAAGGAGGAGTTGGGAGAGGGGGAGGGCTGCGCCAGGGCTTGGGTACGGCTGCCCTCCCACCCCCCACATATATATAGGGGCAAGGGAGAGGGGGCCGGCCCCCTTAGATCTGATCTGAGGAGGGGGCGGCGGCCAGAGGGGGGTGGCTTGCCCCCAAGCCAGGGGGCGCCTCCCTTAGGGTTTCCCCCCAAACCCTAGGCACATGGGCCCTAGGGGGGGGGGGGCGCCCAACCCACTTAGGGGCTGGTCCCTCTCCATATACAGACTATAAGGCCCTCGG
>LR738709.1:124645029-124733996 GCA_902687465.1 Secale cereale | reverse complement strand
CCCCCCCCCCCCCCGAACTATTCCGGTGACCGTATAGGGACTTCCCATATACAAATCTTTACCTCCGGACCATTCCGGAACTCCTCATGATGTCCGGGATCTCATCCGGGACTCCAAACAACGTTCAGTAACCACATACATACATTCCCTATAACCCTAGCGTCATCGAACCTTCTGTGTGCAGACCCTACGGGTTCGGGAACCATGCAGACATGACCGAGACATCTCTCCGGCCAATAACCAACAGCGAGATCTGGATACCCATGTTGGCTCCCACATGTTCCATGATGATCTCATCGGATGAACCACGATGTTAAGGATTCAATCAATCCCATATACGATTCCCTTTTTCTATTGGTATAGTACTTGCCCGAGATTCGATCGTCGGTATCCCGATACCTTGTTCAATCTCGTTACTGGCAAGTCTCTTTACTCGTTCCGTAATACATCATCCCGTGACCAACCCCTTAGCCACATTGAGCTCATTACGATGATGTTTTACCAAGTGGGCCCAGAGATACCTCTCCATCATACGGAGTGACAAATCCCAGTCTCGATTCGTGCCAACCCAACAGATACTTTCGGGGATACCCGTAGTGTACCTTTATAGCCACCCAGTTACGTTGTGACGTTTGACACACCCAAAGTATTCCTACGGTATCCGGGAGTTGCACAACCTCATGGTCTAAGGAATAGATACTTGACATTGGAAAAGCTTTAGCATACGAACTACATGATGTTGTGTTAGGCTTAGGATTGGGTCTTGTCCATCACATCATATCCCATTATCAATGACATCCAATGTCCATGGTCAGGAAACCGTAACCATCTATTGATCAACGAGCTAGTCAACAAGAGGCTCACTAGGGACATGTTGTGGTCTATGTATTCACACATGCATTACTATTTCCGGATAATACAATTAAAGCATGAGAAATAGACAATTATCAAGAACAAGGAAATATAATAATAACCATTTAATTATTGCCTCTAGGGCATATTTCCAACAGTCTCCCTGTTATGCCCGGCATAGGGGCTTAGCCCAGTGGGTTATGGCCCAGGTATCTTAATTAGGGGCTTAGCCCAATTATCTTATCATATTAGGATCGTTTGCTTAGGGGTCAAGTAAACCTCTCTATATAAGGAGAGGAGATGTATCAATCTAATCAAGTAAGAAGCAATCATAAATTGCTCGGCTTCCCTTAGGGAGCCGGGAGACCTAAACCCTAGTCGCCTCCTGCTTTCGCGCCGCTGCTTCGGTCGCAAGGACGGCGCCACGCCACCGGCCGCCGCGCACCAGCCCTCGTCCTTCCCCCTCCTTCCCCTACAACCTACGCCCTAGATCCGGTAGGGCCCTAGATCCTACCAATTTGGTATCCAGAGACTCGGGCTCGATCATGTCTTCGTCAATGCTAATGCCGCCGCTGCCAATCATCACCACCGCACCGCTGACCACCGCCGGTTCCCCACCGCCGCCGGCCTCGGTCAGCGTCACCTCCGCTGCCCGACAACCACCGTTTTCACGCCGGAAGAAGTCACCAGCATCTTGCGGGATCTCGTGACGGCCGTCCAGGGCATCCATCTGTACCTGGCCGGGCCGCCCGCACCTCCGCCGACTGCGACTACCGCCGCCTACGGCCACCATGCGCTGCCGTGGCCATCCCAGGGCGCCCCTGCAATGGGCGGGCCACCGCTGCCGTCGTTCCAGGCAGGGCACCCCAGCGGGCCGCCTCCTCCGCCGCTGCACCTGCCCTGGTATTCGGTACTCGCGACGATCGCAGGGGCCCATCCGTCGTTCCAGCCGCCGCCCGCCCCAGTGCCGTCCTGGCCGCAGTGGCCCGCGCCAGTTCTCGCGGCGCCATCCGCGCCCGCCCCACCGCCGCAGTGGCCGCACTGGCCCACGCCGGCCCCACCCGCGCCAAATCGCGCCGCCCTCGCCGGTCCAGCTCCCACCGCTGCCGCCCAGCTCCGGATTGGGCTAGTCCACACCGGGAGGCCTCCCGATCCAGCAGGTCCGGTTTTCGTCGTCACCGTCCCAGATCCCGGCCTGGCTAATCGGGACGTCACCACCGCCAGTTTACACGGAGGCCGGGGACCAACCGGTACCCACGCTGCAGTCTAGGGCCTTGTCCGGCTCCGCGGCGGCCTATGACGGTCTCCCCACCGTTGACCGGGCGCCGTCATCATCACTGCTCCGCACCGCCGAGCCGGTCGGCCATGGTGCGCCGATCCAGATGCCGCCACGGTTCGCTAAGATCGACTTCGCCAATTATGACGGCACAGAGGACCCGCTTAACTGGCTCAACCAGTGTGAGCAGTTTTTCCGTGGACAGCGCACGCTCGCGTCGGAGCGCACTTGGCTGGCATCCTACCACCTCCGCGGTGCAGCCCAGACCTGGTACTACGCCCTCGAGCAGAACGAGGGCAGCATGCCCCCTTGGGAATGCTTCCGCGAGCTCTGCCTCCTTCGTTTTGGGCCCCCGATCCGCGGGAGCCGCCTGGCGGAGCTAGGCCGCCTTCCCTTCACCTCACGGTTCAGGACTTCGCCGACTGTTTCCAGGACCTGGCATGCCACGCGTGGGGCGTGACGAGGCAGCAGCGGGCCGACCTCTTTGTCGGTGGACTTCCGGATCACATCTGCGTAGACGTGGAGCTTCAGGGACCCCAGGATATCTAGACGGCCATGTACTACGCCTGCGCGTGTGAGCGCCGCACGGTGGCCGTCTAGCAGGAGTCACCGTCCCGGGCCACTGGGTCGCTACCCTGGCCAGATCCCGCTCCGGGTCGGCCTGTTCAGGCTTCCGCGGCACCCCTCGCCGCGACCGCGGCGCGCCCATTCCGCCGGATCACCTCGGCTGAGCTACTCGAGCGTCGCCGCCAAGGGCTGTGCTTCAACTGCGATGAGCCCTACATGCCTGGCCACGCTTGCCCACGACTCTTCTACCTGGAGGTTGCCGACTACATTCCGGAGGACGCCGTAGCCGCCGACCTTGCCGCCCCAGCTGTCGCGAAGGTGTTTGACGCTGGTTGATCACCTCGAGGAGTTCAGCAAGCGCTTCCCGACCTTACAGCTCGAGGACGAGCTGTTTGTGCAGGCGGGGAGAAGTGTTATGACCGGCATAGGGGCTTAGCCCAGTGGGTTATGGCCTAGGTATCTTAATTAGGGGTTTAGCCCAATTATCTTATCATATTAGGATCGTTTGCTTAGGGGTCAAGTTAACCTCTCTATATAAGGAGAGGAGATGTATCAATCTAATCAAGTAAGAAGCAATCATAAATTGCTCGGCTTCCCTTAGGGAGCCATGAGACCTAAACCCTAGTCGCCACCTGCCTTCGCCGCCGCTGCTTCGGTCGCAAGGACGGCGCCATGCCGCCGGCCGCCGCGCACCAGCCCTCGTCCTCCCCCCTCCTTCCCCTACAACCTACGCCCTAGATCTGGTAGGGCCCTAGCTCCTACCACTCTGACTTGCACTAGAGTCAATAATCTAGTTACATTGTGATGAATCGAACACCCATAGAGTTCTAGTGTTGATCATGTTTTGCTCGTGGAAGAGGTTTAGTCAACAGATCTACGACATTCAGATCCGTATGCACTTTACAAATATCTATGTCTCCATCTTGAATATAATTTCGGATGTAGTTGAAACGGTGCTTGATTTGCTTGGTCTTCTTGTGAAACCTGGGCTCCTTGGCAATGGCAATAGTTCCAGTGTTGTCACAGAAGAGAGTCATCGGGCCCGACGCACTTGGAATAACTCCTGGGTCGGTGATGAACTCCTTCATCCAGACTCCTTCCTGCGCTGCTTAGGAAGCAGCTATGTACTCCGCTTCACATGTAGATGCCGCCACGACGCTTTGCTTGCAACTGCACCAGTTGACTGCCTCACCATTCAAAATATACATGTATCCGGTTTGTGACTTGGAGTCATCTAGATCTGTGTCGAAGCTAGCATCGATGTAACCCTTTACGACGAGCTCTTCGTCACCTCCATAAACGAGAAACATATCCTTAGTCCTTTTCAGGTACTTCAGGATGTTCTTGACCGCTGTCCAGTGTTCCATTTCATGATCACTTTGGTACCTCCCCACCAAACTTATGGCAAGGTTCACATTAGGTTTGGTACACAGCATGACATACATAATAGAACCTATGGCTGAGGCATAGGGGATGACACTCATCTTTCCTCTATCTTCTGCCGAGGTTGGGCATTGAGTTGTGCTCAATCTCATACCTTGCAATACATGCAAGAACCCTTTCTTGGACTGATCCATATTGAACTTCTTCAATATCTTGTCAAGGTATGTGCTTTGTGAAAGACCAATGAGGCGTCTTGATCTATCTCTATAGATCTTGATGCCTAATATGTAAGCATCTTCTCCAAGGTCCTTCATTGAAAAACATTTATTCAAGTAGGCCTTTATGCTTTCCAAGAATTCTACATCATTTCCCATCAGCAATATGTCATCCACATATAATATGAGAAATGCTACAGAGCTCCCACTCACTTTCTTGTAAATACATGCTTCTTCCAGGTCTGTATAAACCCAAACGCTTTGATCACCTCATCAAAGCGAATGTTCCAACTCCGAGATGCTTGCACCAGCCCATAGATGGAGCGCTGGAGCTTGCATACCTTGTTAGCATTCTTAGGATCGACAAAACCTTCCGGCTGCATCATATACAGTTCTTCCTTAAGGAAGTCGTTAAGGAATGCCGTTTTGACGTCCATTTGCCATATCTCATAATCATAGAATGCGGCAATTGCTAACATGATTCGGACGGACTTCAGCATCGCTACGGGAGAGAAAGTCTCGTCGTAGTCAATTCCTTGAACTTGTCGATAACCTTTAGCGACAAGCCGAGCCATATAGATGGTCACATTTCCATCCGCGCCAGTCTTCTTCTTAAAGATCCATTTATTTTCTATGGCTTGCCGATCATCGGGCAAGTCAACCAAAGTCCATACTATGTTATCATACATGGATCCTATCTCGGATTTCATGGCTTCAAGCCATTTGTTGGAATCCGGGCCCGCCATCGCTTCTTCATAGTTCGAAGGTTCATCGTTGTCTAACAACATGATTTCCAGGACAGGGTTGTCATACCACTCTAGTGCGGAACATGTCCTTGTGGACCTACGAAGCTCAGCAGTAACTTGGTCCGAAGTTTCATGATCATTATCATTAACTTCCTCTCTAGTCGGTGCATGCACCACAGAAACATCTTCCTGCGCTGCGCTACTTTCCGGTTCGGAAGGGGTGACATTGTGACAATCACCTCATCAAGTTCCACTTTCCTCCCACTTACTTCTTTCGAGAGAAACTCTTTCTCCATAAAGTATCCATTCTTGGCAAAAAAGACCTTGCCTTTGGATCTGAGGTAGAAGGTATACCCAATAGTTTCCTTAGGGTATCCTATGAAGACGCATTTTTCCTATTTGGGTTCGAGTTTTTCAGGTTGAAGTTTCTTGACATAAGCATCGCATCCCCAAACTTTTAGAAATGATAACTTAGGTTTCTTCCAAAACCATAGTTCATACGGTGTCGTCTCAATGGATTTAGACGGTGCCCTATTTAAAGTGAATGCGGCAGTCTCTAAAGCATAACCCCAAAATGACAGCGGTAAGTCGGTAAGAGACATCATAGATCGCACCATGTCCAACAGACTACGATTACGACGTTCGGACACACCGTTACGCTGAGGTGTTCCAGGCGGCGTCAACTATGAAATAATTCCACACTTCCTTAGGTGCGTGCCAAATTCGTGACTTAAATACTCTCCTCCACGATCTGATCGTAAGAACTTTATTTTTCTGTCACGTTGATTCTCAACCTCATTCTGAAATTCCTTGAACTTTTCAAAGGTCTCAGACTTGTGTTTCATCAAGTAGACATACCCATATCTACTTAAGTCTTCAGTGAGGGTGAGAACATAACGATAGCCACCGCGAGCTTCAACACTCATTGGACCGCACAGATCGGTATGTATGATTTCCAACAAGTTGTTTGCTCGCTCGTGCTCGCTCCATTGTTCCGGAGAACGGAGTCTTGGTCATCTTGCCCAAGAGGCATGGTTCGCACGTGTCAAATGATTCATAATTAAGAGACTCCAAAAGTCCATCTGTATGGAGCTTCTTCATACGTTTGACACCAATATGACCAAGGCGGCAGTGCCACAAGTATGTGGGACTATCATTATCAACCTTACATCTTTTGGCATTCACACTATGAATATGTGTAACATCACGTTCGAGATTCAATAAGAATAAACCATTGACCAACGGGGCATGACCATAAAACATATCTCTCATATAAATAGAACAACCATTATTCTCAGATTTAAATGAGTATCCATCTCGCATTAAACGAGATCCAGATACAATGTTCATGCTCAAAGCTGGTACTAAATAACAATTATTGAGGCTTAAAACTAATCCCAAAGGTAGATGTAGAGGTAGCGTGTTGACGGCGATCACATCGACCTTGGAACCATTACCGACGCGCATCGTCACCTCGTCCTTCGCCAGTCTTCGCTTATTCCGCAGCTCCTGCTTTGAGTTACAAATGTGAGCAACTGCACCGGTATCAAATACCCATGAGCTACTGCGAGCGCTGGTAAGGTACACATCAATAACATGTATATCACATATACCTTTGACGTTGCCGACCTTCTTATCTGCTAAGTATTTGGGGCAGTTCCGCTTCCAGTTACCCGTTCCCTTGCAATAAAAGTACTCAGTCTCAGGCTTAGGCCCATTCTTTGGCTTCTTCCCGGCAACCGGCTTACCGGGCGCGGCAACTCCTTTGCCGTCCTTCTTGAAGTTATTCTTACCCTTGCCTTTCTTGAACTTAGTGGTTTTATTCACCATCAACACTTGATGTTCCTTTTTGATCTCCACCTCCGCTGATTTCAGCATTGAATACACCTCAGGAATGAACTTCTCCATCCCTTGCATATTGAAGTTCATCACAAAGCTCTTGTAGCTAGGTGGGAGTGACTGAAGGATTCTGTCAATGACCGCGTCATTTGGGAGATTAATTCCCAGCTGAGACAAGCGGTTGTGCAACCCAGACATTTTGAGTATATGTTCGCCGACAGAACTATTCTCCTCCATCTTACAACTATACAACTTGTCGGAGACTTCATATCTCTCGACTCGGGCATGAGCTTGGAAAACCATTTTCAGCTCTTGGAACATCTCATATGCTCCGTGCTGCTCAAAACGCTTTTGGAGCCCCGATTCTAAGCTGTAAAGCATGCCGCACTGAACCAGGGAGTAATCATCACTACGAGACTGCCAGGCGTTCATAGCGTCTTGAGTTGCTGGGAAAACGGGTGCATCACCTAACGGTGCTTCAAGGACATATGCTTTCTTGGCAGCTATGAGGATGATCCTCATGTTACGGACCCAATCCGTATAGTTGCTACCATCGTCTTTCATCTTGGTTTTCTCTAGGAACACGTTGAAGTTGAGGGCAACATTAGCGTGGGCCATTGGATCTACAAGACATATTGTAAAGATTTTAGGCTATGTTCATGACAGTTAAGTTCATCTAAACAAATTTAATGAACTCCCACTCAAATAGACATCTCTCTAGTCATCTAAGTGATACATGATCCGAATCGACTAGGCCGTGTCCGATCATCACGTGAGACGGACTAGTCATCAACGGTGAACTTCTGAATGTAGATCGTATCTTCTATACGACTCATGTTCGACCTTTTGGTCTTCCGTGTTCTGAGGCCATGTATGTACATGCTAGGCTCGTCAAGTCAACCCTAAGTGTATTGCGTGCGTAAATCTGGCTTACACCCATTGTATGCGAACGTTAGGACCTATCACACCCGATCATCACGTGGTGCTTCAGAACAACAAACCTTAGCAACGGTGCACAGTTAGGGGGAACACAATTCTTGAAATTTTAGTGAGAGATCATCTTATTTATGCTACAGTCGTTCTAAGCAAATAAGATGTAAAACATGATAAACATCACATGCAATCAAATAGTGACATGATATGGCCAATATCATTTTGCTCCTTTTGATCTTCATCTTCGGGGCTCCATGATCATCATTGTCACCGGCATGACACCATGATCTCCATCATCATGATCTCCATCATCGTGTCTTCATGAAGTTGTCTCGCCAAACGTTACTTCTACTACTATGGCTAACGGTTAGCAATAAAGTAAAGTAATTACATGGCGTTTTCAATGACACGCATGTCATACAATAAAATAAAGACAACTCCTATGGCTCCTGCCGGTTGTCATACTCATCGACATGCAAGTCGTGATTCCTATTACAAGAACATGAAAAATCTCATACATCACATATATATCATTCATCACATCCTTTTGGCCATATCACATCACACGGCACATGCTGCAAGAACAAGTTAGACGTCCTCTAATTGTTGTTGCAAATTTTTACGTGGCTGCTATAGGTTTCTAGCAAGAACGTTTCTTACCTACGCCAAAACCACAACGTGATATACCAATTTCTATTTACCCTTCATAAGGACCCTTTTCATCGAATCCGATCCGACTAAAGTGGGAGAGACAGACACCCGCTAGCCACCTTATGCAACTAGTGCATGTCAGTCGGTGGAACCTTTCTCACGTAAGCGTACGTGTAAGGTCAGTCCGGGCCGCTTCATCCCACGATGCCGCCGAATCAAGATAAGACTAGTAGCGGAAAGTAAATTGACATGATCTACACCCACAACAATCTTGTGTTCTATTCGTGCATAGTAACTACGCATAGACCTAGCTCATGATGCCACTGTTGGGATCGTTGCAGAAATTCAAAAAAATTCTACGCATCACCAAGATCTATCTATGTAGTTTACTAGCAACAAGAGGGGAGTGCATCTTCATACCTTTGAAGATTGCGATGCGGAAGCATTGCAAGAACGCAGTCGGTGGAGTCGTACACGAAATGATTCAGATCACGACCGAATCCGATCTAAGCACCGAACAACGGTGCCTCCGCGTTTAACACAGATGCAGCCCGGTGACGTCTCCCACGCCTTGATCCAGCAAGGAGAGAGGGAGAGGTTGGGGAAGACTCCGTCCAGCAGCAGCACGATGGCGTGGTGGTGATGGAGGAGCGTAGCAGTCCAGCAGGGCTTCGCCAAGCACCGCGGGAGAGAAGGAGGAGTTGGGAGAGGGGGAGGGCTGCGCCAGGGCTTGGGTACGGCTGCCCTCCCACCCCCACATATATATAGGGGCAAGGGAGAGGGGGGCCGGTCCCCTCAGATCTGATCTGAGGAGGGGGTGGCGGCCAGAGGGGGGTGGCTTGCCCCCAAGCCAGGGGGCGCCCCCCTTAGGGTTTTCCCCCAAACCCTAGGCGCATGGGCCCTAGGGGGAGAGGCGCCTAACCCACTTAGGGGCTGGTACCTCTCCATATACAGCCTATAGGGCCCTCCGGGGCAGGTGGACCCTACTAGTGGACCCCCGGAACCCCTTCGGTGGTCCCGGTAAAATATCGGTACCCCCCCGAACTATTCCGGTGACCGTATAGGGACTTCCCATATATACATCTTTACCTCCGGACCATTCCGGAACTCCTTGTGACGTCCGGGATCTCATCCGGGACTCTGAACAACATTCGGTAACCACATACATACATTCCCTATAAACCTAGCGTCATCGAACCTTAAGTGTGCAGATCCTACGGGTTCGGGAACCATGCAATCATCATCGAGACATCTCTCCGACGAATAACCAATATCGGGATCTGGATACCCATGTTGGCTCCCACATGTTCCACGATGATCTCATCGGATGAACCACGATGTCAAGGATTCAATCAGTCCCGTATAAGATTCCCTTTGTCTATCGGTATAGTACTTGCCCGAGATTCGATCGTTGGTATCCTGATACCTTATTCAATCTCGTTAGTGGCAAGTTTCTTTACTCGTTTCGTAATACATCATCCCGTGACTAACCCCTTAGTCATATTGTGCTCATTATGATGATGTTTTACCGAGTGGGCCCAGAGATACCTCTCCGTCATACGGAGTGACAAATCCCAGTCTCGAATCGTGCCAACGCAACAGATACTTTCGGGGATACCCGTAGTGTACCTTTATAGCCACCCAGTTACGTTGTGATGTTTGGCACACCCAAAGTATTCCTACGGTATTCGGGAGTTGCACAACCTCATGGTCTAAGGAATAGATACTTGACATTGGAAAAGCTTTAGCATACGAACTACACGATCTTGTGCTAGGCTTAGGATTAGGTCTTGTCCATCACATCATTCTCGTAATGATGTGATCCCGTTATCAATGGCATCCAATGTCCATGGTCAGGAAACTGTAACCATCTATATATTGATCAACAAGCTAGTCAACAAGAGGCTCACTAGGGACATGTTGTGGTCTATGTATTCACACATGCATTACTGTTTCCGGCCAATACAATTAAAGCATGAACAATAGACAATTATCATGAACAAGGAAATATAATAATAACCATTTTATTATTGCCTCTAGGGCATATTTCCAACACTTGTTATACTGTAGCAACGTAATCATCCTTACGTTACATAATATTATATAAGGTGGGATATTGTAAAGCTAGTGGCGTCTCCCCTAGCCAAGTATCCTCCCAAAATCTTGTTGTGGTTCCATTGGTAGCAACAAATTTTGACCTATCACTACTGCAGGACGCTGCTAACGCGACACTACGTTCAGAGACCCTTCGACAAAACTGTTGCGATAAAATAATCGCAAACGGTGGTGTAAAAACATCAAAAAAGGTGCAAAACGTTTTTGATTACGGATGCATCAAACACGGTTCAGAGTTTAGTTACGTGTGCGGTGCAGGGCATACGGTTCAGTTCAATTAACTGTTTGCGATGAGGAGGAACAAAAGAAATGGGCAGACAGATGAAGGTGTGTGCGATATACGGCATACGGTTGACTCAGATGAACTGTTTGTGATTAGGCAACACAAAAGAAACGGCCAGCCAGATCAAGGTGTGTGCGATATACGGCATGCGATTCACTCGGATGAACTATTTGCGTTGAGACAAGAGAACATAAACGGTTCAATAGAACAAGATGTATGTGATACGCGACAAATAGGTCAACAAACAGAAATGTGTGCGAAGACCGATAATAACCCACACGATTGCTTCTCATAATACGTATATGATATGCTTTGTCTACACAAAATCTATTGATTGATGGCATTTTATGAACACGCCAACGTTTCCCGCCATTTCTTCACCTGTTTCCCGCCACCCAGTGATATTACGCATAAACCTAGGCGGCGCGGGACGCACAGAGGCAACAAGCGCGGCCTGTAGCACATCCACCTTTCCCAAGCATGCCAACCCACCATAGCGCCGCCTCTTCCATCAACCACGTCGATGAGGAAAACGAGAAGGCGCCACGGGCCGTCGAGTCCAAGGCGCTCATCGGCAACGCAATGGACGGCGCCGTGATGTGCATCATCGCCAGGGTTGAGCAGACCCTTGCCGCATGGCGCTTGAGCGCCGCGGATCAAGATATGCATGTCAGTGTCGAGAGGCTGCAGCTCGCCGCACAAAATGATTGATGGAGCGCCGCAGAGCAAGCTAGGCGCGTCCGCGCCGATAGGATGCGGCTCGCCACACGACGTGACCGTTGGAGCGCCGCAGAGCGAGAGGCGCGGCGTGCCGCATAGCAAGAGCGGATCCATCGGCGCTTGCCTGCTGTCGACACGGCGTCATAGCTGGGTATACGTCCCGTGAGTACCCCCATTCCACGCCAGGAGTGGGCAGAGGCCCTCTGTGCCGTACTTGCACCAGAGGCCGGCCGCGCCGTACTTGCACCGGACGTCCGTCGTGCCATTCACATGGGTCGCGCCGTTCGCCTTGTCAGGGGCCCGCTCGATGCCAACGCGCTGGTCGGTAGGATCGACCTCCTTCTTGGCCTAGGTGTCCAACTGAGCACAGTAGAGGAACATGGCCGTCGCATCCTCGAGCTGGTGATCTTCGATGAAACAGCCAACTTGGAGCTCGAGATCGCGCTCTAGATGTACTGCGAGCGTGTCGATCGCTTGGACGAATGCCTGCACGAGTTCAGGAAGAGCCAAGAGCTACCGTAGGCAAGGGCTGCTGGTCATGGTCTCATGGACGCGTTTTATTTTGTTGAGTCATTTCGACGTGGATAGCTATGTATTAACAACAATCATAGTATTGCTCTGTTAATTGATCTGTTTCAATGTGTGTACTCTGTTTTCCGTTCTTATATGTTCTGTTTCAATGTGTGTGTATACGCTCTCCATTCTGTATATGTGGATGATAACAACTAGATTCAAATTAGTGTACAAAAATAGATAGAAAATAAAATTAATAATATATATATATATTAATTGTTCATTAGTTCATCACAGAATATATATAATGTCATCATACATACGTGATGATACTTAACTACTAGGTACAATGCATAAAATTGAAAACGAACAATACTAAAACAATAATCACTCCTGATGCGCGGCGTCATCCCAGCACGGAGGCAGTAGTCCGCCCCCTCCGCCTCGCATCGCTTGACGTACCGATCTGCCTCTTGCTGACGGAAGAGCGCGAATGATCTTGCCATTTCGTTGGGCGCCCATAGGAGCTCCTCATCGTCGGCACGCTGGAGCTTATCGACCCACCTCCACGCAGCGATGAGGCGCCTAGCACGTGTGAGCTTCCTCGTGAAGTGCCTGTCTTTGTACACCTCCTCCGCACGATGACGCGCCCGCCCCAAAAGCTCCACCTTCTCCTTTTTCAAGGCGGCATCACGGGCTTCACAGGCCGCCTGGTAACTAGATTCCTCCTCCACCCGTTACATAGTGTGCATTTAGTACATGCCTTTTACAAGGAATGGGCAGATATTTCAAGGAAATGTGTGGCAATAGTCAACCATAAACGCGTCGTTTACTGGGTTAACAACTATGCAAAAAATGAAACACATGGTTGGAAAACATGACGCCTGGCGTGGTGCCATGGTATGGCCTCACCATGCCCTGGTAAAAATTGGAGAATGTTTTCCTTATGTCGTGATGCACGCCTTTCATAAATCGAACCATGCATCACCAAGATTGAAGGGGGAAATCGCCTTTCATAAATGTCCAAAAGAAGTTCCATGCTTTCGAGAGGGAAATCACCAAGATTGAAGGGGAATCCAAATTTTCTTCGTTCTTTGCCCTGGAGTTTTTTCTACGACGAACATACACTTTGCAAATCACCGTGTTCAAATTTGGCATTTTTTGGGTCTCATTTACCATATTTAGGGGATCATGTGCATTTTCTAGGCATTTAGCGCATATAAATCCAATCCAACTTTAGGTGCACGGGTGTGATGTGAGGGACGTGGATTGCCGTTCGGTCGCAGCGCATCCTATGGTGCACACGTGCGATCCACGTGGCTGGGGTTTCGGCCAATCATAATGCAACACACAATAGGCTCAGCGCATAGTGTTTCCGGAAGCAACGGAGATGAACCATGTGCGATAATGAACGAGCAAAATTGTAAGGGAAGCCAAATTTCTGTCATCTTTTGTCGTTGAGCTCTTGCATAAGTCAGTTACCTGTGCAATGTTTCCTAATAAACCAGGTGTACCATTGACCAAAAAAATCAAGTACACGTGTACATTTTTTGGAGATGGGATCTGCTAACTTTCTTTTTTCTCGCACACGAGTATTTTACGCGCTTCGTCTGTGTTGTGTGTTTCAGCCGCCCAAGTTTCAAGTTTTGTAGCGAAATTTTCATTAGGCGCGCGATTTCAGAATTTATTCCTCCAACCACATCCCCACCCTCAGTACCCCCCCCCCTCGCACCTACCCCTACCGGCATCTCAAACCGCCGCCGCCGCAACCAAAGCTTCAACCCCATCTACGTTCAGCTTGAATCCAGTTAGGTAACCCACCGATCTCTATCACGGCCCCGGCCTGATTGCTTAAATGGCGCCTGCGAAACATCCTCATGCCTCCAAATCCCCACCGCCTGGAGCTGATGGTGGTCCATGGCGCGATGGCCGATGTGCGTGTTGACCCGGAGGAACACCTCGCCTCCGCCGCCGCCGACATGGTACAGGCTCTGGCCCAGATGATGTCCCCCAGCGACTACCCCCAGGACTTAACAGGTAAGATCTGACCAGCTAAATCTTACCAATAGCACTTGCAACGGCTATGATTTGTACGGTTGATGTATTAAGCATGTTCGTGCCTTGTTTATTTCAGTACTTCACACTGTGTCATGTTCAAATATTACTGTGTCTAGCTCAATTCCACCAATACCAGCAACAAACTTACAATACATGACTCAGGATATCACTAGAGATGCTGCCCATTTGCTATTTTTAGTGGATGCTAACCCTGTTGTACTTAACATGCCTATACATGTACTTACGCAGGGTCATAATGGCCGATGATGTTGTTTGTCGTCGAGGTTAGCTGCATCCCATGTCTTACAGTATTTCACATCATTTGTGCAATTGCAGTTTAACTTCTACCATTTACTGGTTCCCTGTAGGTACACATGTCAGTGACACTAATCCATGCTTCAACCCGGAGGAACAGCTCGTCTCCGCCGCCGCTGACTTTGGGCGGGCTCTGGCCAAGATGAAGTGCCCCAGCAACTACCTCTCAGGACATAGCAAGTATGTACTCACCAGTTCAATCTTACCAATACCAGTTGCAATTAATGGCTATGTTTTGTACAGTAGATGTATTAAGCATGTTGTAGTAAACATGCCTAACACGTTTTAGCTATTTCCCTGCCTTTTTATAGACAACTGGGCCATTATCTGCTCTCGCAGCACCTATCCTGTGATGTTTAACTCTGCCAATTGCATTTTTATCACTACCGATTTCAATGGTCATTAATCCTATTGCAATTAACAGTTGTATCCATTTTTAAAGAGTTGTATTTCAATGGATACAAACTTACAAAACATGAATTAGGATGTTGTTAAGCCTGTTGCAATTAACAGTTGTATCCATTTTTTAATTCGTCCCTTTGCTACCGTGCTACTCTTTCGTAATGAAGATATCACTACAGATGCTACCGTTTTATTACCATTTGCTATTTTCGGTGGAAGTTAACCCTATTGTAGTTAACTTTGGCTTTCCATGTACTTACACACGGCTACAATGGGCAATGTTGTTGTTTGCCGTAGAGGTTAGCTGCAACCCATGTCTTATACACCATCCATTCCTAAATATAAGTATTTCTAGAGATTCCAATATAGAATACATAAGGATGAAAATGAGTGAATCTAGTTCTAATCTAAACTATATCTATAATTCTATATACATCCGTATGTAGTTCATATTGAAATCTCAAAAAATACTTGTACTTAGGAACATAGGTAGTTGTATTTTACATCATTTGTGTAATCTCAGCTTAGCTTCTAACATTTACTGGTTGCTTGTAGGTACATATATGAGCGGTACTGATCCACGCTTCGATCCCTTTTGCGTATGGGGCAATGAGATATTCATGAACAAGCGTCAAGTGAGGAAACTAAGAAAAAATATTAGGCAAAATAAACGGGTGATTGGAATTAAGCTCTTTATTTACACTTTGTCAAAGACAACAATGAACTTTAGGATGGTAAGTAATGTGTTGCCTTTTCCCTCTGCCCACAACAAGTTACTCTATTAGACCTTAGTATATGATATTTTTCTCTTTTTAGTGGTTTCCGGAGCTATTTACTGATGATTACCTTGCAAACTACATGACCGGAGTGGATGCAACTAAGGTTAAAGTATATAATTCATGCTACCATGATAAGACGGTGAAGGATGGGCAGGCGATCGTCACAAGGGGTTGGACAAAAGTGGTTCATGCCTATGGCATGCAGGAAAGCACATTCTGGGCATTCCGCTTCTTCAACACCGTCGACAGTCAAAATGATTTACACTTGTCTCTTCACCTTTACCGCATTTAGATATTGTGGTCCATCATAGTTAATTGCTGCCTAATCCAGTAATTACTGAACATATTGTACTGACAATTTTATTTATGGATTCGTTATTGAACCATTGTGCTGAGAATTTGAATTGCACATTTCATATTTTAAAATTTCCAAATCGAATAATAAATTACAGGCAAACATAAAAAGAGAACAAACGGTCATGGAACTTTGCAAACGGTTCTGGCAGTAAAAGCGCTTGTGATGGATAGCCCAATGCCACACAGTTTTCTACATCAAATTGTGTGTGATGTAGTTCATAAAAGCAAACAATTAACCAAGGCAGAGCTTGTGTGATAGTTACACCTTTCACACACGAGTGTATACATAAAACTGTGTGGGGTGTACATACGAACGGAAAAGTTTTCCCTGGATTGGCTGTGTGGGATGTCAATAAGAATGGAAACGTATTCATTGGATTGACCGTGTGTGATATATATACCTACGGAAATGTTTTTCTGGAATTCGCCGTGTGGGATCTACATACCTACGGAAATGTTTTTTTGGGATTCACCGTGCACTACAAAAAAATACACTTCTGTGATGATAGATGTTTGTCACAGTAGGTCACGTTTTCTGTCATGCATGTACATGCATGACAAATTTATGACAGAATGAAGATAGTCATACCTGTGCTGTCGTAGAAGTGTTCCATGACATTACCAAAATTATCATCACGGAAGTGTCCACTTCCATGACGATAAATCACGCGTCATAGAAGTGCTTTCGTCAAGGGTGACCGACACGTGGCATCCACCGTAACGGAATGTCATTAAGCTATCGGGTCCGGTTTGGATCCGACAACCCGTTAACAGCGCCGACCAATGGGGATTTTCCACGTGTAAAATCATCATTGGCTGGAGGAAACACGTGTTGCCTCACCGTTAGGACAGATGTCATCCACTCATTGGACAGGAGATGCCTATGATAGGTTGACACGTGGCACGACCCAACAGTGGCCCATTCCGGTCAAAAAGGTCGGCCCAGTAAAAAATAGCAGGCCGGCCCATATAAGGCCTACTTGTGTCAGGTCCATTTAAGCCCACAGCCCATACGAGATGTGCCAATTCGGCCCGTCAACGGCCCGTTAAAGATTTGACAGCATTGCAGCCCATCGTTAGTTCGAGCCCGTTAACAGCCCGCTATATATTTGGGCTCAATATCGGCCCGTTGAGATTTCGGCCAGTTAACGGCCCATTCAGTGGATGGGCCAATTTTCACGATGTATATCTTTCGGCCTTTTAGCGACACATTAAAATATTGGGCTAATTTCTAGCCCGGTGTGTCTTTCAGCCTGTTGACGGCCCATAAATCAGTTGGGCCATTTGTAGTCGGACCTGAGCTTTGGCCTTTTAGCGACCCATTTAAGTGTTGGGCCAATTTCCGTCCCGGTGTGTCTTTCAGCCTGGTGACGGCCCATATATCTGTTGGGCCATTTGTAGTCGGACCTGAGTTTTGGCCTTTTAGCGAGCCATTTAAGTGTTGGGCCAATTCCCGGCCCTGTGTGCCTTTCAGCCTGTTAACGGACCATAAATGAGTTGGGCCATTTGTAGTCGGACCTGAGTTTTGGCCTTTTAACGGCCCATGCCCTTCATGGTCCAATACCAGCCCAGTTTCTCTTTCGGCCTGCTAAAGGCCCACAACACAGTTGGGCCATTTACAATACGACCTGACTTTCGGCCTCTTAGCGGCCCATGCTCTTCATGGTCCAGTACAAGCCCGCTGTCTCTTTCGGCCTGCTAAAGGCCCACAGTATAGTTGGGCCATACATAGCCCGAACTTAGTAACGGCCTGTTAATGGCCCGTGAAATCAATTGGGCCCACCTGTTGCCCTCTTCCATGTCAACCTGTTAACGACCCGGGAGTTAAGAGGGCCGACCATTAACTTTCGGCCTGGTAATGGCCCATTAACTTAACTAGATGATTTCCCCACGCGTTGCTGCGGGACATCCGTGTACAACTTTCTGTAAATTAAAGATTTGTTTTACCATGACGAATCACCAATGTCTGAAATTTACTTATTTCAAGTCAGTTTTCATGTGAACTTAAATCCTAAGTACCTCTTTAATAGATGAACTTAACTAACATTCACAGAGAGTATGTATTTATAAATGAGAATGACATAATGATGACAAAAAAATGGGGTTGACCAACAATGGAATCTATGTTCATATTTGATATTTCCAAGTGTATTAACTATGTTCATTCATCGTCAATTTTACATCTCCATAATGGAAGACATTACACTCGTACATCCTTGATAGATGAACATGATGTTATCTCATCATTTTATATTTCAAGAGAAGGGTCATAGAAAGTGAGGAAAAATGAGAGGCATGGCAAATAGTTAAACTCCAAAAGGGTAGATCTAAATCCCAATGCATTTTGTATCTACGTTGTCGTCACAGTTGGGTTTCAATTGAAGCCGTAGGTCTTTTGTTATGTGGCTCTAACATCGGGCCATAAAAACTCACCGATGCAACCAAACGGAGCAATGCTCCGCCTTGGAGCTCACGGTTCATCGTATGCGGCTTCTCGTCTCTTTGTGGTGGTGTTCACGGTTGAGGTCCCTGGTAGCTCTTATAGCGATAGGGATGGTGTAGCTGCGCTCAGCGCCTATATATCTAGCCTTGAGTGTGTGCGTGTGTTGGGGTGGCGTGTGTTTGTATTGGCTTGTTGATGGTTATTGCTTTATATATAATGCGGGGTGAAAGCCATTTTCGGTAATAGTACAATGTGTAACATCGTAGGAGAGGGATGATAATATACAACAACAAAACAGTAGAGGTCAGAGATGTATAAAAGCACTACTTACAAAGAAAATCCGAAATAGTTCTTGATAAGGAAACTACAGTAGAGTATGAAATTTTAGGAAAATTGTACATATAGCGAAATACATGGAGCTGATGCCCCAATGGCATTGCTAGATGTAAGACAATTATGGTCCAAAATTCCAAAGCTTGTAAGCATAGAAAAGAAATGTGACTGTATTCATTTATAACAATTCAATATTAGAAATCAATAGGACATAATCTAAAATATTTTGCTATCAGTTCAAGATTGCAAAAAAAGGCCAGAATAAGCTAATGCAAAGAAACCTTTCACTGGGCATATTTTTCGTGTTGATTAGTAGGTAGAGTTGCCAACACTACATGGGCATTACACCGTTTTATACTACACTAGCAAAAGAGCCCGTGCGTTGCAACGGGAGAAAAAGCACAACACAGACTCTTAACCCAACAACCATCACTCAAGACCACAAATAGGTCCATCTCCTTTATTTTAGCGAGGCATCATATTTGTGATGCCGCTTATCCTCACACCCTCGCCGGTGGTGGACTCAGTGTTCACACAAAATCAAAACATGTTTGAATATGGTTAATCTTAAGGCGTCGCTCTCTCCCTCTCTCCTCCCTCTCCCTCTCTCTCTCTCTCTCTCGCTTTCTCTCACACTCGCCATGATAAATTTCTTGTTTTCCCCTGCGACGTTTTCAGAGTTATGCATGTGTAGTTATCGATGTTTTTTTCCTATATGGTTATAGTGGGTGTTTATTTGCAATCTGAATCGCCGCGGGTACGAAAAAACGGATCGTGCGCTATATATTATAAGTTTGAGATCGAAATTAAACAATCATGTAGATGCTATAGAGCTAACCACGATAAAGAAAAGAATTTAAAAATATATACCAACTCGTTGGAATCCAATTGACGCCATGTACATTCATGTGTAGTTCAAGCGAGCAGCCGCATTGTATTTTTCTATCACACTGTCAAGCGGCTGCCACTTCAAAGTTTATCCACTCATCATGATGTGAGGCAGCGCTGAGAGATGTGTTGCGTACCTGCTAGCCTCGACGCTCTGAGGTGCGTACCTAGGAGCCTGAGCTTGTGCGCCTGTGCGCTCCAACCCCTCCGCCAGCTCATCTCGCCGAAGGAGCAACACCAGTGTCGCCGCCCTGGTGCCTTACCTCCCTTCCCGCATGGTTGGCCGCCTCATGTTACTTCGTCACGGAAGGACGCGGTGCCTTCCTTTCCAGAACACGATAAAGAAAAGAATTTAACATGCACACACTTTTAGAATTACATGAACACATTTTTTAGAAGGGCATTTAAAAAATATGCACAATATTTCAATACATGAACTCTTTTTTGAACAATACAAACTTTTGAAATGCAAGTTCACCTTTTGAAAAAACATGTATTTTCTTTTTCAAAAAACGTTTAAAAAAATAACCAACAGCTAAAATTAACATCATATTCAAATTTCACACGTTTTTCTAATCAAATTGCGTATATAACATGTTAAAATCGGAGTTACGGTTTAAAAGATACGGATGATTTAGAAAACAATTTGTTTGACTATAATATATTCTATACTAATATTTAGAAAAATTTAACAAGTTAAAAATAATCTCATATTCATATTCTACATATTTTTCTAATAAAAATTCATATATAACATGCTAAAATCGGAATTACGGTTTAAAAGATATGGATAATTTAGAAAACCATTTGTTTGACTTTAATATCTGCTAAAATAATATTTAGAAATACATAACAGATTAAAATAATCTCATATTCATATTCTACATAATTTTCTAATCAAATTTCATATATAACATGTTTAAATAGGGGTTACGGTCTAAAAGATATGGATGATTTAGAAAATCATTTGTTTGAGTTAAATATGAGCCGCGGATGAATTACCTAAAAGGTCAGGGGTGTTTTCGAAAAAAATGTAAAATAACGGTTCGGGTGACTTAAGTCCGGAGTGTGGGTTGATTTCAGGAAAATACAGGGGCGTTTTTGTAAAACGGTAAAATAACGGTTCGACTGACTTATGTTTGGACTGCGGGTTGATTTCAAGAAAGTATAGGGGCTTTTTTGCAAATGATCTGACGGACGGGCTGAAACCCTATTTTCTTTATTATTAGTAAAGATAGAAAGTACAATAACTCATATATGCTTTGCCATGATATAGCTGATAGTACGCCATACTGCTCCTAGCACTTATCTGGCTAGTTGTAAAACTGGCATAACCATATAGTGACCTTACTGAGATAGAAACTATAGACGATAGACATCGCCTAAACAAACTATTCATCATAGAGAATAATTCCACAAGTAGGCACAACCCGATTAACTTTCAGGGTTGTCACTTTGGCAAGATACATAAAAGCAAGCTACTCAAAATGACAACTATCCAAGTTCAAATTTTTGACAGGTTAATTAGTAAGCAAGCACAAAGCCACAGTTAGACATTCACAAATATTCAGAGGCGCCGATATGAGAACGGTCCATCATATCTCGAAACATTCTTGCTCACAGCGCTCAAGTTACATAGTATTGTGGATGTGAGAGCCTGGCCAGACTTGTTGCCAACAGGAGGTTGATGGAGACGAAAAACATAGCTTTCATCCAAAAAATAACTCCTTGTAACATACAAATCAGAGTTTCCAACCGAAATTTACTCAAAAGAATTGCTCACATATATGGAGATAGCGGATGCAGAGCACCCACCTTTGGTGCGTGTGATGTTGTGGGAGGACGCCGAACATAAATCAGATTTCCCGGTCCAAACTATGTCTATGTTTATACACGCTCGAGGTCGATCCAACGCTGCTGCAAGCCATGGCTGTTAATTGATGCCCTACCCTGCGTTACCATCAGCCCATACCTTCGAGGCTGAAAACAAATTGTCCATCGGCTGGGCACTTTGCCATCGCGGCCTCCACTCCATGGTTTAGTCACCGGGCAGGGCATCCTTCCAGGAGAGCTTTAGTGGCCGGTCTGATTCCGCCCATAAACCTCGGCCACCACCGCATGCTGTAGCCTCCTGTCCATGTCTTCCATCTGCAGGAGCGACGAGCGAACCAGGGTTTGGTGGAGGCCACCAAGGACAACGGTGGGGCAGATGATGGAGGCAGCGGGCAGCACCGGTAGAGGCGGATGAGGAGGGGCGCCGCAGACCGACAACTGTGCCAGAGCGGCGGACCACACGCAGAGATCGTGGGAAGGCAGGGGGTAGTGCTGGCAGAGGTGGAGGAGGAGGGGAGGTGTCGTAGACCTGCGACCGTGCCGGAGAGGCGGACCACATGGAGAGATCGCCTCCTATTGGCAGGGGAAAAGATTAGTCCTTTATTTAAGGAGAGTGAGGGGAAACTGAAAGGATAGTGGGGGCAGGACGATTGGGCTTTCTTCCCTGTTTGTGGATTGACACATTGGGCTTCGGTGGTGGTAATTTAAGACTGGAAACAAAGCAACAACATGCAAGTCTAGTCTAGATGCAAATAGGAATTAGTTAAATGGAAAAAAATTGATGTTGTGGCAAGTTGCTGAGGTGGATAGGCTGCATGTCTAGAGAAATAATATAGTGGGGATGAACTATTTAGGTATTATAAATGGGCCCACTAAAGTTCGTACATGTCTTTAGGCCAAATTAGATAATTTGAGCCCATTACGACGAGCAATTATGCACAGGACCAAAACCGATCAAGGAAAGGTACGGCATACAGGGAAAAACGTGGCACATCCAGCATATATTACAGGAAATTACATCCACTCGGCAATCAAAGACTGATGCCAGTGCAAATAAATTAACAGAACCTAATGATCTACAACGTCACAATCTGCAACCTCAGCACGGATGACGCCCATAAGCATGTGGGCAAGTTCTTGCTGCTTTGCAACACTGTCTCTGAAAACATTGATCAGTTGTTGTGTCGCACGACTCTGCACCTCTGATTCCTCCACCATTTCCATCATTCCTTCAACCATTAATTGGTTCACAAACATACATTTTTTCCGTTGCATTCGAGACAGAGGATACTAAAAAAATCCAGATGGCGATTTTGGCAGGCTTGTATTATTGATAGGGGAGAGTGTCTCGACCACTGCATCATAACATAAATTAGGAGGGGAACCAAACAGATTAATCATGAGTTATTGGCATATTACCTGGCCTAGATTTATTGGAAAGAAACAATGGCGTTGCCTTGCTGTTTTCAGAGTTTGTCTTCTTATCTTCAACAACCTGCACCAAATTAAGACACTAGCATTGCTATCATTGGCCAAGTCAGATAATAGGAAAGCAACATTGGCACAACGAACGTTTGGGCAACTAGCCAACACCAAATTAACACAATATGGCATAGCTATCATCAGCCAGGTAAGGTAATACGAAAGCAACATTGACACAATGAATGAATGGGCAACCAGAGCAGCACTACAATTCAGAAATGTGCATGATATGAGATAGTACACTCATGCAGCTCAGTATGCAAAACTACCAGACAGTTTTCTTTACAAAAATCAACATTGGCGCCTTTAACATTTTGCTACAACTAATTTTAGATGAGACAAAGGTTGGATTCATGCCGATTAACAAAATACATGCTGATGTAAAAATATAGTGATATACAATAGGTACTTACTTCAGCATTGGAGCACAGAGAATTCCCGCAAGATATTTTCCTCGAATACAATGCCAATGAAGGAAATCTTCTATCATTTAACCTTATTTTATAAAAGAGAGATGGGTAAGAAACATGTAGAAAATATGATCAGAATGCTATAAAAATTCATGATGTGAGGATACGCACACGCTTCTTAGAATGGAGTTGACATTCTTTTGCTGGACTGGAGCGGACTAGTTCTTTGGCCACTCGAATCTGCTTATTATCAGTGGGAGTTGGGTTTCTCTGTGTTGGAGCAGTATCTATGAAAAATGGAGTTGGTTTATTATCTACTGGCGTTTGGAGCTTTTGCGAAGACCTGGTTTGTAACAATTCAGATTCTAACATAGTCGTCTTCCCCTTGCATGCCTTATATAGAAGAATGGTGCTTCAATTATAAAACATGCTATCGCAGAGATGGAATAGGTACTGAAGAATAGAAAGGCATGACATATTGACATGTATTCCCTCCATCCGGAAATAAATGGATGGGTCTAGGCGTATTTCAGTTTTAGATACATCCAGTTTTATCCATTTCTGCGACATGTAACCCGGACAGAGGGAGTATGATGTAAGAGCTAGGGATACGACAGGACAACACAGTAAAAAAACATTGAAAACCCACTGCAGAACTAAAGTAATCAAACCCATTGATATGAGATAGTACACTAATGCAGCTGAGGATGCAAAACTACCAGACAGTTTTCCTTACAAAAATCAACATTGTGGCCTTTAATCATACATTTTGCTACAACTAAATTTAGATCAGATAAAGGTTGGATTCACGCCGATTTACAAAATACATGCTGATGTAAAAATATAGTGATATAAAACAGGTACTTACATCTACATTGGAGTACAAAGAATTCCTGCAAGAATATTTCCTCACAGACCATACCAGTGCAGAAATTCTTCTATCTGTTAAGCTTATTTTCTAAAAGAGAGATGGGTAAGAAACATGTAGAAAATATGATTAGCATGCTATAAAATTTCATGATGCAAGGATACGCACACGCTTCTTAAAATGGAGTTGACATATTTTTGCTGGACTGGAGCGGACTAGTTCTTTGGCCACTGGAATCTGCTTATTATCAGTAGGAGTTGGGTTTCTCTGTGCTGGAGCAGTATCTATAAAAACTGGAGTTGGTTTATTATCTCATAGCGTTTGGATCTTTTGCAAAGACCTGGTTTATAACCCTTCAGATTCTAACATAGTCGTCTTCCCCTTGCATGCCTTGTATAGAAGAATGGTGCTTCAATTATAAAACATGCTACGACAGAGAGATGGAATAGGTACTGAAGAATAGAAAGGCATGACATATTGACATGATTCCCTCCATTCGGAAAAAAAATGGATGGGTCTAGGCATATGTCAGTTCTAGATACATCCTTTTTTTATCCATTTCGGCAACATGTAATCCGGAAGGAGGGAGTATGGTGTAAGAGCTAGGGATACGACATGACAACACAGTAAAAAAACACTAGTTGAATGTAAAACTGTATGCTAGAAGAATACATACAGAAAAAACTAAGGCAACATATACGTGTATTTTTGGGAAACTAAGATGGCATTACAACAGAGCACTAGAACAGCACTTCAATGTAAAAAAACATGGTATGGTAGACAGATGAAGTACATACTGATGAATAACAATGCATAGATATTCAGAAGCCTGATGTCCAAATTAAGCAGATGGCATTGCGATAGAGTAGAATGACAGTACTTGAATTTGAAAACATGTTATCATGAATGGAATAGGTACTGAAAAACAGGAAGGCATGACATATTTACATGCATGATCAGCATGCTAAGCACATGGAATTGCAACAGAGTAGATACACTCCAGGACATTTGTAATGCCCAGGATGGGACTATACCTCCTACGTGTCGAGGCACGACTTAAAGGTATAAGCCCATCCTAGAATGATCTCAAGTTTGGTATCTTTGCACGACTCATGTAAAAGAGGGATTAAATTGCGAAAGGAGATAGTTGGCTTACACTCGCCACTTCACATAATACAATACATAAGCAATACATCATTCAAAACATCACAACCCGACTACGGGTGAAGATCCAAAAGAAAAATACCAAAACAACATAAAGCCATAGGTCAGGATCGAATCCTAGTAGAAACCACTACTGATCGACGAAACGTCACAAGCAAATGGCCACTCTCTTCATCGAACTCCCGGTGAAGAACTTGAACCAGCTCCTGCATCAAACTCGGCTGAACCTGCATCTGGTGTTGTAGTATCTGTGAGCCACGAGGACTCAGCAATCCCATAACCATGGGTATCAAGACTAGCAAAGCTTTATGGGTAGGAAGAGGTAAAGTGGTGAAGGTTGCAGCAGCGGCTAAGCATAATATGGTGGCTAACTTACGAGTACCAGAATAAGATGAGCATCTACGCAAACGGTCGCAAAAGTAGTGATCGCTAAAGATCCTGAACTACATACGAATCAAACATAACCCCACCGTGTTCTCTTCTCAAAGTGAAAAGAGACAGTCACGGTTACTCACACAGTTGTGTGTTTTACTTCGGATCATCTGTCAAGTTATCTACAACCGGACATTAACAAATTCCAATCTGCCACATAACCGCGGGCACGGCTTTCGAAAGATCATAACCCTGCAGGGGTGTCCCAACTTAGCCCATCACAAGCTCTCACGATTAGCTGAAGTGATAAATATAATATCATCACCCCTTATCTTAGGGAAATCCGATCAGGTTCGGCATCCCGGTAGCACAAGACATTTCGACAATGGTAAAACAAGTCCAGCAAGACCTCCCGGCGTGTCGACACCCTGATAGTAGCCGCGCGTATCTCGTCTCAGGCCACAACTGGATGGGCGATGCTACGGGAGCCAATCCTCGAGTTTCCCCGTGGTGGCCCCGCAGGACCCCCGTTTGGGACCAACACCATCAGCACTGGCCCCCCTGCTATGTAGAAAGAATCCTCGGGTAGCGCTAACTCCCTATGCAAATTTAATTAATTAATTAAGTTGTTATTATGAGGCAAATTAAAACCAATGTTGGGCCTTGCTGGAGGAGTTTTATTCAAAGTCGAACTGTCAAGGGGTCCCCATCCACCCATCGTGTAAGGAACGCAAAATCAAGGAACATAATGCCGGTTTATCGGCGCCTAAGGTGGCATGAGTGGAACAAAACACCGAGCAAAAGGCCAAGCCTTCCACCCATGCCCAGTATATAGGTGTGTTAATAATAATTATAGATATTGTGATATACCAACAACAAGTTCCCACCTGGAACGATCTTCATCTTCACCTGCAACTAACAATGCTATAAGAGGGGCTGAGCAAGCGGGTAACATAGCCAAACAGTGGTTTTGCTAGGAAGGTGTCAAAAGGTTAGAGGTTCATGGCAACAAGGAGAGGCTGACATAAAAGATGGGTAGCGCGACATGTAACGATAGCATCGAGACAACTAAGCATGGCAATGGTAGTAAAGGTATCCAAGGGTATGATCATCTTGCCTGGGATTCCGCAAGAAGTAGGACGGGTCCATGAAGTAGACGGAGCAACATAGTCGAGCGAATCCTCACAACTCCGGAACGAAACCGAAGCTAACAAGAGAAGCAACCGGAAAGAAGCAAAACAACACGGTAAACACACAAGCATAAGCATGACATACGATGCACAAACAAGTATGATGCATGTCCATTTTAAAAAATGCATGGCATGGCAAGTGCACAAACAAGACTACAAGTTAAGTGGAGCTCAATATGCAACGAGTTGCATATTGATGAAACACCACATGATATTTATTTAGTTGACTCTCGTTTATTTACAAGACAAGGTTAAATGTTTTTAACATAGCAAGAGGTGAAACAAAAGTAAACTACCTATTTAGGCATTTTTAAATGAGGCCGGAAATAACAACAACATATTCGGAAAATCCCCATGAGCATGTTTAGCAATTATTTAAGCAAACAACAATCACACATTTAATGTTGTTAATATGATGCGGATGACATGATCAAGTTTATGCAATTTTTAATAAAAGTTGACATGAAGATGATAAGGAGCATTGTCACCGTGGTGGATGGAAAGGGTGCCACGGCAATGATCCGAAAATGATGCAACGGCAACATCTCGGTTCCGGTAACTCGTTGAGAGACCGGGACAAAAGAAAGATGGCGTGAGCGAGTCACACGAGATGAAAGGTGGGGCGATCCTGTCACCGGGTTTCCACGAGTCGGCGACGAGGCAACCGAGGAACACGACAAAAGACTAAACGGGCACGGTGCACACGAGGAAAAACATTCCATACAACACAACAAACATCTCACGGGTCATCGTCTCGATGTTATACCTTCGGAACATTTGTTTCGGAGCGGTTCGAGATCGTCGAGGGACGTAGTGGAAGTAGGCGTTCTCGCGGGTCGTAGAGGAAGTAGTGGTTCACGAATCATAGCCGTTCACGTTCATCGAGGTACTTGGCGGAATCCTCGTTTCCGGGGCGACGGTAGTGGTACACGCCGTAGAGGGAAGTAGTTGTTCTCGTTCACGTTGGTGTAGTGGGAAGTAGTTGTACACGGGTCTTCGGCGACGGTAGTGGTACACGTTGGCGTTTCCGTTTCCGAAGAGGTACTTGTCGCGGCATCGGACGTCCTCGGGGCGACGGTAGTGGTACTTGACGTGTCGCCGTGTAGGTATACCCGTTCTACACCGAAGGTAGTCCTACACATTCGTAGCGGTCTTGCCGGTCTCGGTCTCGGTCGTAGTTGTACTCGGTCGTCGTGGTACATGTTATGTAGTGGTACTTGGTCTCGACGACGGTAGTGGAACTTGATGCTCCGTGGAACTTGGCGCAAACCACGTAGTTGAACTTGAAGATCCGACGACGTTCACGGTGTAGTGGTACTTGGCAGAAAACCTGGGCGGTCTTGCAATTTCAACAACAACAAAAAACACAAGGCCTCGGTCACGCGAGGAGGCTGCTGCCTTGGGGGGCGGACGAGCTCGAAGCGGCGCTGGGGCCATGGCCTTGGCGACGGAGGGAGCCACGGGGCTGCACGGGAGCCGGTGGCCGGCGCTGCAAGGCGAGGCGAAGAGGAGGCGGCCTTGGCGCTGCGGACGTCCCTGGCGCTGGAGAGGAGGTGCTGGCCTTGGCGCAGCTCCTGGCCGCAGGGCCGCAGGAGGACGAAGAGGCGGGCCTGGGGAATGGGGCAGCTCCCCTGGCCGGCGCTGGTGGAAGGAATGGCCGGGGCGCACCGGGCTCCTGGCGCGGCGGGATGCCGAGGCACAGGCCTTGGGAGGCCATGGTGACGCGGTAGGGGAGGCTTGTGGACGCGGCATCCCCTGGTCGGCCGCGGGCTGCGACGAAGCAGAGGAACGGGGCGCCGCGCTGGGTGCTGGGGCGGGTCGCAGGCGAGGCGGCGGCTCGGCGCGTCGGAACTTCGTGCAGGGTAGCGACGGGGATGGGGAGCGAGGGGAGAAAGCTGGGCTCCTGGGAGATCGAAGGAGGAGCCGCGCGGAGGAGGATCGAGGGAACGGGATCGGGGCGCTGCGGTGTGCGAGAGAACGAGAGGGACGAGGGGGCGAGCTGGTGGCGGGGTGCGAGGGGATGAGGAGCGAGGGAACGGGGTCGAGCGCTGGGGATCGAGAGGTCGAGGCCTCTGGCGCGGGGACGAAGGGAAACGGAACGAGGGATGGATCGGGGTTCGAGAGGGAGACGAGCGGCTGGCGGCGCTGTGTGGGAAAGAAAGGGACGAGGGGAGAGGAGCGATGCGGGCTAGGGTTTCGGTGGAGTGCGGCCTGGAGGGATGGGCCGGCTTATTGGGCCCGATAGGCTGCGGGGAAGATGGCCTGATGGCCTCTGCTCTTTTTAAAACTGATCTTTTTTAGCAGAAACCAAAAGGAAAGAAAAGAATGAGGAGGGGGTTTTGGGCAAAAACACAAGAGGTTATTTTTCTCGGGCATCATAAAATGAGCACGGTCCGAGAAAAATAGAAAAGGCAAAAACGAGAGAAATAATTCAAACATATTTGAATTTAATCAAATGGGTTTGAACTAAGACTTGATTATTGAAGCGTCCAAAAATGTTTGAATTTTCGGAGGAACCTCGAAACAACGGAAAGGAATTATTGGCAAGGTTTTTGAAGGAGAAACTCGAAGTGAAATAGGCATGGGGAAATTATGCAAGTGTGTTGGGTTAATTCCAACAAAAGGAATATTTTATATATAGCTCCCTAATAATATTGAGAGGCTTTTATATGTTATAAAGAGAAGTCAACCTTCCCTCGATTTAAATGGACCGAAGGTCCACACGGTTTATTTAGGTTGAGATGCAAAAGAAAATATGACATGATGGCATGATGACATGATGCAATGCAAAAATAAATAACACAAGCACAAATGCAACACACGGAAGAACCCGAAACAACTGGAATCTTCTGGAATCTTCTGGGATCTTCTGGAATCTTCTGGGACGTCGGTCTTCGGGCGTCACAACTCTCCCACACTAACAGAGGATCTCGACCCGAGATCCTAGAGATAGCACTGGATAAAAACAGAAGAGGAAGAGGTAAAACAAAGTTGCTTCTTTGACAGACGAGTGAAACCAGGAACCTTGAGAGGTTAAACAAGTTGAATAAAGAATACAACGGAGATGAACGAAGTTAAGTGCACTCCGGTAAAAGGAGGAACAAGGAGCATTATGAGAACCTTGTAGATTGAAAGACATGAAACAAGAGCTTATGAACCAAAAGAATATGAAACTGCAATGGTAAGCCAAGGAATAAGAATGACAGAATTTGGGCAGCACTCCGTCTGAAAATGGAAGGAAATAACAAGAACTTGAGGAGATGGAATGATACTTGATGAAATCAACAACACATAATGCCTCTGAAACAATCGAAAGAATGGCACAAGGGGTAAGAAGGATTTCAGGCAGCACTCCGGTTAAAAGACAGGCAAAACTTGATAAGTTTAGTGAATTAGAATGGAGGACACAACACTCCGGTTAAATAGACAAGCAAGGGAGAATATGATCTGGATAAAAACGAGATGATGGTTTGGAGAGAGCAACATCACAAAGCCTCCGGAATGAAAGAATAGAATATAAATCAATGAAGAAATGAACGGAGAAAATATGACAACTTCTCTCAAAATTGAATTTTAAAGAGCATCCTTACGAAGAAGGGTTGAATAGAGTTGTTGGAAAAATCAACAACGAAAACGAATAAGCTTGATGTGGTCTTATGGAAAACATCTCAAAATTAAGAGGTGATAACCAACCACTGACGGAAACATTTAATTGGATTGATATCAACAAGGAGATGAAAAACTTATTTCACCGGAATGATAAATGAAGAACTTGGGTCATTTATGAGCACCATAATTAGCAACAATCCTTAGGGAAAGCTTTTAGGTGAAATACAACCCAAGATAACTCCAATGAATAAATTGAAGGGGTGAAAAGATCTCCTGAACAAGGAAAAATGATGGTTTTAAATATCTCATTCCTGACAACTCGTGAATCATGAAACATGAAGGAATTGTCAAAAATGACATAACGCCATCTGAAAAGCTAAGGTAGAAAGGATTGCACTTGGAAAGCAAGATGAAGAATGCTTGAGCTCCAACAAGAATCTTGATGAAGACTTCAAGGATGAATTAAATGATGATGAACCACCATGAAAACTCCGTAATGAAAGCATGAGAAGTGAAAGATGAAAAGAATAAGATTCAAGGCCTGCGGTGAATTAGATGGAGCTTGAAATGATAATAGAAATAACTTGGAGCTCCGGAAAATAAGATGGACAACTTAGAACCAAGGATATGATATGATGAACAAGCTCTGAAGAAAGAGATTAATTACTTCGAGGAAAAATAAGAATAAGATTTATTGTATGCTTATCCTTCATCAAATTAAATTGATGACAAGCAACGGATTTGGCATACTACTTATTCTCGTTGGAAAGAATTAAAGAGAGATCTAGCACAACCTCGGATAAATCTTCAACGAACCACCGGTAGGATTGTGAAAAGAACAAATGAATTAAAACGATAACAACGGAAGGGTAAACTTGAAAGAACCACCGTAAAATATGGAGACGAACAAAGAGACATCAATGAAGAATATTTGGAGGACGAAGTTGAAAACTGAGAACGAAGAATCTTCTGAAATGATGGCCTTCGGAGGAACACAAAGAAAAGAATTCATGAAATGCTTCGGATGGGTATAAAAAGAATTCCTCACAATCTGAACAATAATGAGGATGGCATGAAGCTAGAACCACGAATCTTCAAGAGAACGGGCCAAGATTTAAGAGAAACGCTTCCCCGGTCTTCAAATGTGAGAAGACGATGAGATACACCACCATGAATAATTGTTGAGCACTCCGGAATGAAGAATTAAAAAGGTTGAACCAATGATGAACAAGAATTTGAAAGCGATCTTGGAGAAGGTATGTGACTGATGGAAAATCATTCTTACGTCACACTTTGAAAAGAATTTGAGTATAACTCCGGAAAAAGAAGAGTCAGGTAAGATCCTGGGAAAAGACCTGTGGGTTAAGGCCCACTCAAAAGAAACACCGTTGGAAAAGATTGCTGAAGAGATATTACACCGGTTGAATTAAATGGCTTGAATAAGATGATAATCCTCAAAATAATTTGAAAGGATTAAGAATGGAATTATGAATCTTCAGCACTCCGGATATGGATAGCAAGAGGAGAGTGATTAATTGGAGCACCGGAATAAGAAAGCATTGTGAAATGAGGAAAAGGATAAGATCAACACCGAAATCTTGAATTACATCCACCGGCAGAATTTGAGAACAAAAGAATGATGAACTTGAAGCTCTTGAGCATCTTCACGATAATTCACCGGATAAGAACATTGAAGGAAAGAATGAAGAAACATCACATGAATAAAATGGATACTTCATTAAGAATTCTGGCTCAATAAGAAAAGGGTGGGAGGGTGGGGAAACAAAGAAAACTTGGGAAGAATGAAACAGACAATCGTCAGATTTCTGAACGACGTCCGTATGGAATAACTTGAAGAGAAGGCACACCGATTGAAAAGGATTAACATGAAAATCTTGATGGTCGAGAAGAATTAACACTCCCATAGAAATATGAGAACACCGATTAAGAAAGGTATGGAATCAACATTTGACATCGAAGCAACTCGAATACCAGAATCAAAACAAGAACAAAGGATTGAACGAATGAATTCCGCAGGTACATCAACTTGACAAGAAGCCACTAGGAAGAAGAAAAGATAAATAAAAGCAACAAGGATCAGATAGAACAAATACAAGATAGAAGCTTCGTTCGACGTCTTCGTGCTGAAAGCTCATGGAACGTGTTACAAAAGGGTTTTGCAATCCCCGGATCAGCATAGCCAAGGACCCTTTAAGATGCAACTCCCGATCGGAACAAGCCCATAAAACCACTTCACTCAATGTAGAACCCCAAACTTCATATCGTGCATCCGTTGGAAGAATGCCTAGAACTACTAGATGAACCCACCTATTAATTTCCGAAAGTTCCCAGTTATGCAATCAGGTGTTGGGGATACAGGGGAAGCACCGCGCACTCAACTCTAATCCTACATCCAGCTGTATCCATCCTTCAACACATAACCAGTTATCTCCAGAAACTGTTTACCTCGGACCTTCGAAACACATCTACTATACAAGCTATGGCAATACTCCCGAACTACCTCCCCAGTACTGGGTGATGTCGGGGTTATCTTGCCACTAACCGCATAGGAGAGTTTTCGATGTCGGCCGTCTTAAGTATTCTAGTACTGCCGCGATGGATTTGTGACGACAACACCTCGGAGCTCAACTCCCCGGGACACTGCCACAACCCCTAATGACAGGAGGCATCGAGAACAATGTTCTCGTCACAAAGACATCGAAACAATCCAAACAATACTCGCGTGATCTTAAAAAAAAATTTGGTGCATTTTTGAGAGTAGAAGAGATAAGAGTAATCGTCAGGAGTCCTCACCAGAGAGAAAAGAGATGAGGAGCAAAAGAAATCCTACTCTCCGATATAATATATAGGACTCAAAATATTTTCAAGTGTGTGCCTAGACTCAACCGTCAACGATTCGATCAATCAGTGGGGGCTTCTAGGTCGGAGAAGGCTCTGAATACCAACTTGTAATGCCCAGGATGGGACTATACCTCCTACGTGTCGAGGCACGACTTAAAGGTATAAGCCCATCCTAGAATGATCTCAAGTTTGGTATCTTTGCACGACTCATGTAAAAGAGGGATTAAATTGCGAAAGGAGATAGTTGGCTTACACTCGCCACTTCACACAATACAATACATAAGCAATACATCATTCAAAACATCACAACCCGACTACGGGTGAAGATCCAAAAGAAAGATACCAAAACAACATAAAGCCACAGGTCAGGATCGAATCCTAGTAGAAACCACTACTGATCGACGAAACGTCACAAGCAAACAGCCACTCTCTTCATCGAACTCCCGGTGAAGAACTTGAACCAGCTCCCGCATCAAACTCGGCTGAACCTGCATTTGGTGTTGTAGTATCTGCGAGCCACGAGGACTCAGCAATCCCATAACCATGGGTATCAAGACTAGCAAAGCTTTATGGGTAGGAAGAGGTAAAGTGGTGAAGGTTGCAGCAGCGGCTAAGCATAATATGGTGGCTAACTTACGAGTACCAGAATAAGATGAGCATCTACGCAAACGGTCGCAAAAGTAGTGATCGCTAAAGATCCTGAACTACATACGAATCAAACATAACCCCACCGTGTTCTCTTCTCAAAGTGAAAAGAGACAGTCACGGTTACTCACACAGTTGTGTGTTTTACTTCGGATCATCTGTCAAGTTATCTACAACCGGACATTAACAAATTCCAATCTGCCACATAACCGCGGGCACGACTTTCGAAAGATCATAACCCTGCAGGGGTGTCCCAACTTAGCCCATCACAAGCTCTCACGATTAGCTAAAGTGATAAATATAATATCATCACCCCTTATCTTAGGGAAATCCGATCAGGCTCGGCATCCCGGTAGCACAAGACATTTCGACAATGGTAAAACAAGTCCAGCAAGACCTCCCGGCGTGCCAACACCCTGATAGTAGCCGCGCGTATCTCGTCTCAGGCCACAACCGGATGGGCGATGCTACGGGAGCCAATCCTCGAGTTTCCCCGTGGTGGCCCCGTAGGACCCCCGTTTGGGACCAACACCATCAGCACTGGCCCCCCCTGCTATGTAGAAAGAATCCTCGGGTAGCGCTAACTCCCTATGCAAATTTAATTAATTAATTAAGTTGTTATTATGAGGCAAATTAAAACCAATGTTGGGCCTTGCTGGAGGAGTTTTATTCAAAGTCGAACTGTCAAGGGGTCCCCATCCACCCATCGTGTAAGGAACGCAAAATCAAGGAACATAATGCCGGTTTATCGGCGCTTAAGGTGGCATGAGTGGAACAAAACACCGAGCAAAAGGCCAAGCCTTCCACCCATGCCCAGTATATAGGTGTGTTAATAATAATTATAGATATTGTGATATACCAACAACAAGTTCCCACCTGGAACGATCTTCATCTTCACCTGCAACTAACAACGCTATAAGAGGGGCTGAGCAAGCGGGGAACATAGCCAAATAGTGGTTTTGCTAGGAAGGTGTCAAAAGGTTAGAGGTTCATGGCAACAAGGAGAGGCTGACATAAAAGATGGGTAGCGCGACATGTAACGATAGCATCGAGACAACTAAGCATGGCAATGGTAGTAAAGGTATCCAAGGGTATGATCATCTTGCCTGGGATTCCGCAAGAAGAAGGACGGGTCCATGAAGTAGACAGAGCAACATAGTCGAGAGAATCCTCACAACTCCGGAACGAAACCGAAGCTAACAAGAGAAGCAACCAGAAAGAAGCAAAACAACACGGTAAACACACAAGCATAAGCATGGCATACGATGCACAAACAAGTATGATGCATGTCCGGTTTAAAAAATGCATGGCATGGCAAGTGCACAAACAAGACTACAAGTTAAGTGGAGCTCAATATGCAACGAGTTGCATATTGACGAAACACCACATGATATTTATTTAGTTGACTCTCGTTTATTTACAAGACAAGGTTAAATGTTTTTAACATAGCAAGAGGTGAAACAAAAGTAAACTACCTATTTAGGCATTTTTAAATGAGGCCGGAAATAACAACAACATATCCGGAAAATCCCCATGAGCATGTTTAGCAATTATTTAAGCAAACAACAATCACACATTTAATGTTGTTAATATGATGCGGATGACATGATCAAGTTTATGCAATTTTTAATAAAAGTTGACATGAAGATGATAAGGAGCATTGTCATCGTGGTGGATGGAAAGGGTGCCACGGCAACGATCCGAAAATGATGCAACGGCGACATCTCGGTTCCGGTAACTCGTTGAGAGACCGGGACAAAAGAAAGATGGCGTGAGCGAGTCACACGAGATGAAAGGTGGGGCGATCCCATCACCGGGTTTCCACAAGTCGGCGACGAGGCAACCGAGGAACACGACAAAAGACTAAACGGGCACGGTGCACACAAGGAAAAACATTCCATACAACACAACAAACATCTCACGGGTCATCGTCTCGGTGTTATACCTTCGGAACATTTGTTTCGGAGCGGTTCGAGATCGTCGAGGGACGTAGTGGAAGTAGGCATTCTCGCGGGTCGTAGAGGAAGTAGTGGTTCACGAATCGTAGCCGTTCACGTTCGTCGAGGTACTTGGCGAAATCCTCGTTTCCGGGGCGACGGTAGTGGTACACGCCGTAGAGGGAAGTAGTTGTTCTCGTTCACGTTGGTGTAGTGGGAAGTAGTTGTACACGGGTCTTCGGCGACGGTAGTGGTACACGTTGGCGTTTCCGTTTCCGAAGAGGTACTTGTCGCGGCATCGGACGTCCTCGGGGCGACGGTAGTGGTACTTGACGTGTCGCCGTGTAGGTGTACCCGTTCTACACCGAAGGTAGTCGTACACATTCGTAGCGGTCTTGCCGGTCTCGGTCTCGGTCGTAGTTGTACTCGGTCGTCGTGGTACACGTTATGTAGTGGTACTTGGTCTCGGCGACGGTAGTGGAACTTGATGCTCCGTGGAACTTGGCGCAAACCACGTAGTTGAACTTGAAGATCCGACGACGTTCACGGTGTAGTGGTACTTGGCAGAAAACCTGGGCGGTCTTGCGATTTCAACAACAACAAAAAACACAAGGCCTCGGTCACGCGAGGTGGCTGCTGCCTTGGGGGCGGACGAGCTCGAAGCGGTGCTGGGGCCATGGCCTTGGCGACGGAGGGAGCCACGGGGCTGCACGGGAGCCGGTGGCCGGCGCTGCAAGGCGAGGCGAAGAGGAGGCGGCCTTGGCGCTGCGGACGTCCCTGGCGCTGGAGAGGAGGTGCTGGCCTTGGCGCAGCTCCTGGCCGCAGGGCCGCAGGAGGACGAAGAGGCGGGCCTGGGGAATGGGGCAGCTCCCCTGGCCGGCGCTGGTGGAAGGAATGGCCGGGGCGCACCGGGCTCCTGGCGCGGCGGGATGCCGAGGCACAGGCCTTGGGAGGCCATGGTGACGCGGTAGGGGAGGCTTGGGGACGCGGCATCCCCTGGTCGGCCGCGGGCTGCGACGAAGCAGAGGAACGGGGCGCCGCGCTGGGTGCTGGGGCGGGTCGCAGGCGAGGCGGCGGCTCGGCGCGTCGGAACTTCGTGCAGGGTAGCGACGGGGATGGGGAGCGAGGGGAGAAAGCTGGGCTCCTGGGAGATCGAAGGAGGAGCCGCGCGGAGGAGGATCGAGGGAACGGGATCGGGGCGCTGCGGTGTGCGAGAGAACGAGAGGGACGAGGGGGCGAGCTGGTGGCGGGGTGCGAGGGGATGAGGAGCGAGGGAACGGGGTCGAGCGCTGGGGATCGAGAGGTCGAGGCCTCTGGCGCGGGGACGAAGGGAAACGGAACGAGGGATGGATTGGGGTTCGAGAGGGAGACGAGCGGCTGGCGGCGCTGTGTGGGAAAGAAAGGGACGAGGGGAGAGGAGCGATGCGGGCTAGGGTTTCGGTGGAGTGCGGCCTGGAGGGATGGGCCGGCTTATTGGGCCCGATAGGCTGCGGGGAAGATGGCCTGATGGCCTCTGCTCTTTTTAAAACTGATCTTTTTTAGGAGAAACCAAAAGGAAAGAAAAGAATGAGGAGGGGGTTTAGGGCAAAAACACAAGAGGTTATTTTTCTCGGGCATCATAAAATGAGCACGGTCCGAGAAAAATAGAAAAGGCAAAAACGAGAGAAATAATTCAAACATATTTGAATTTAATCAAATGGGTTTGAACTAAGACTTGATTATTGAAGCGTCCAAAAATGTTTGAATTTTCGGAGGAACCTCGAAACAACGGAAAGGAATTATTGGCAAGGTTTTTGAAGGAGAAACTCGAAGTGAAATAGGCATGGGGAAATTATGCAAGAGTGTTGGGTTAATTCCAACAAAAGGAATATTTTATATATAGCTCCCTAATAATATTGAGAGGCTTTTATATGTTATAAAGAGAAGTCAACCTTCCCTCGATTTAAATGGACCGAAGGTCCACACGGTTTATTTAGGTTGAGATGCAAAAGAAAATATGACATGATGCAATGCAAAAATAAATAACACAAGCACAAATGCAACACACGAAAGAACCCGGAACAACTGGAATCTTCTGGGATCTTCTGGAATCTTCTGGGACGTCGGTCTTCGGGCGTCACAACATTATATGCATGTTGTACCCATATCACGGGCCAAGTTAGAGCAAGGACCTTGTGGGGTGAAGAGGATTCAACATCTTTCTGCAAGTCTTCTGAAGAACTGCCTTTACATGTTCCATCATATTGGGTATCATTGATATCAAGTTTATTGGCCTTTACATTGCTCTGTGAGGTTCTTGTGGATATATCAGTGTGCGCAATTATATCTGACATGCATGGAAGACAACTAGTAGTTAGATTTATGTAATGAGTGCATGTAGGAGACGACATAAATAGTAGGTCTCAAAAACTAAAGGGAGAACACAGATGAAAGCTACAGAATATGTATCGTTTGTACTCGAGATTAACTAGATGTCACACAAAAGTATTAAAGAACAACATAGGTAATACTAGAAGTGGTATAATACTATAATCACCAGACTGTGGGATAGCATTGGCTGATGGATGATAACTATGGAACAACGTTACCTAAAGAACAAGTATCTTAGCTGAACTATGGAACAACGTTAACTCCTGAACAAGACTCGTAAGAGATTAACATGAATATATAGTGAAATGTGATAATCTATTTTCCATGCTTAGATGTATAACAAAGCCATAAATGTTGCATGCAAGTAAGATGAGGGTACAACCTATCTGGCCGCCATCCATAGGAGTGAGCATCATGTGCTGACTTGTCGATCACCCTGCAGTTGTTGTGGCTGTCCATGTCGGGCACATGCATTCGATGCAGGGAACTGTTGAGTGGGGACTATAGCTCCCTTCTGGTGTATACTTCCCTTGTTGGAGCAGCTGCAGTGAGTCGAAAGACGGTGTGGCTGGGGATGCAGATAACACATAATGTTAAGAACGACACATCTCTTTGATCTGGAGAAATACACTAAGAGATCAACAGCATGGTACGAGAGTGGTCACACGTCTGTTGACTGAGACTAAATTGGGGTCACACGATTTAATTTAATTTTGGTACTGTCCGATCTACGCCGGTTGGCTTGATGGCTGTCTTGTGCCTCCCGGCTGACACTGTTAGGAATCTTCCCCGAAGAGCCAGCGACCAATGGCAGAGCAGCTTGCCTCCGCCGCCCGTGGCCCCGGCCAAAACGCCGCTCCCCGCCCCACCGCACTGTGGTGGTTGCGCCGCCCTCGGGCCAATCCACAAAGACTCCCCATCATCCAGATCCGGCGGCGGCACTTGAACCCACGCAACTCTAAGATAGCCATCTAAGAGCTGCTTCCGTGGCGAACTTGCGGCCCCGCACCCTTACGTTAGACACCAGCCAACCGACAGCCTAGGAGCTCCGCCGCCTCGAGGGGTGCTGCTTCCCATTGGGAATTGATTGGCTCAGAATAATAATTCAGACAACTAACGCCTAAATAAAGTGATTTGAGATGAGGGTGCGACCTATCTGGCGGCATGGTGAAGTAGGCAGGTCCAGCTGCCGAGTCGTTGAGGCCGACAGGGAAACAACGATGTCGCGACGGTGGACGGCTACGGGGAAGCAGCGCTGGGACTCTGGACGGATCCTAAGTTGGAGCCGCTCCGGCGCCGTGAACAATGGTGGGGGTGAATCGGCTCTGGTACGGTTCACGCGGCCGTCGTCGAGGCAGCTCCAGCAGCACGGGGTAAGAGGCACACAGCCCAGTGGACGACGGCAAATGGACAGCGTCTCCGGTATTGGGGAAGAGGTTGACTGTGAAATTGGTGCGGTGGGGGGTGCCATGGAGGAGTGGCTGAGGTTTCGCAGCTCGGGAGAAGGGAGCTTCCGGGCAGAAGGTGATTTGGCGCCCACGAGGTATGAATGGGGGGAGGGGAATTGGGAGGGGAGTGGAACCATGTATGCATTTGTCTGAAATGTGAGGGGGAGTTATAGTTCTAACCCTGCCTTTAGGCTTCTCGGCTTGGGTCTGTGTACTGAGGGTCAGGTATAGTAGAGTAACTTTGTTTCACCCCAAATAGTGGGCAAGAGCGATTTCGGGCGAGGAGGGCATGTTTTGACATATAGTGGGCGCGAGCGATTTCGGGCGAGGAGAGCGTGTTTTCAAATAGTGGGCGCAAGCTATTTCGGGCGAGGAGAGCGTGTTTTGCCGACCATGGTTTATGAATTATTTAGCACATGTCATTTCGGCCGAGGAGAAGGCGCGCTTGGATGAAGTTACGAACCTACCCTCGATGCACAACGGGCCAATTAATGCGTCTCCCACATAGGACGGTAATTTCGCGTCTCCCATTTATTTGCTCGGGCGAATTCCACCGAGCAAAACATGTTTAATGAAGGCTTTCGTTGGAAAATATTAATGGCTCTCTCATTACACTTATACCCAAGATTGCTTCTCCGGTTGGGCCTGATGATTTTAGGCCAATTTCCCTCACCAACACTTGTCTTAAATTTTTAACTAAGTTGTTGGCCAACAGGTTGCAGAAGGTTATTCTCAAGTGCATCCACAAAAATCAGTATGGATTTCTTAAGGGTAGGTCCATTCAAGATTGTCTGGCGTGGAGCTTTGAATATATACATCAATGTAAGCAATCCAAACGTCCAGTGATCATCCTTAAGTTGGATTTTGCTAAGGCCTTTGACACAGTTGAGCATGAGGTTATTATTCAAATGCTACAACATAAGGGGTTTGATGCCAAATGGATTTCTTGGGTGAAACAACTGCTGTCCACGGGTTCTTCGTCTGTGCTGTTGAATGGTATTCCTGGAAAGCAATTTAAGTGCAAGTGTGGCGTCAGACAGGGTGACCCCATATCACCTCTGTTGTTTGTACTTGCAGCTGACTTGTTACAGTCTGTGGTTAACCAAATGCTTGAGTATGGCACTCTCTCCTTGCCTATTCAAACCCATGACAGTGATTTTCCCATCATCCAATATGCAGATGATACAATTTTGTTCCTCGCGGCTAAAGACAATGAACTTGTCACACTTAAGAACATGCTGATGACCTTTCAGCAATCCACGGGGTTGAAGGTTACCTTTGCCAAATCCTCAATGATCCCTTTGAATATGAGTGATGAGGAGGCTTCAAGGCTTGCGGCTATTTTGGGTTGCAAAATTGGCACGCTCCCATTTACTTATCTAGGTTTGCCATTGGGAACCACAAGGCCAAGAATCATTGATCTAATGCCCTTGGTTGACAGTCTTGAGAGGCGATTATCAGCAAGTTCTTCCATGTTGAATCAAGGCTCTCGTCTGCAATTTCTTACCTCTGTTCTCACTTCTATGCCCATATATTTTCTGTGCAGCCTCAGCATTCCACCAGGGATAATCAAGCAGCTTGACAGAATATTCAGGCAATGCCTTTGGAGAGGTAACAATGATGCCCCCAAACAGTCTCTTGTTGCATGGGAGCTCGTTTGCAGGCCAAAGGACAAAGGGGGATTAGGAGTTTTAAACCTGAATATCCAGAACAAAGGGCTACTTATCAAACATCTTCATAAATTTTATAACAAGGTTGACATTCCCTGGGTGACCTTAATATGGAGCAGTTACTATGATCATGGTGTTCCACATGCAACAGCTGCAGTTGGCTCTTTCTGGTGGAGGGATATTTTGAAACTCCATGAGGCTTACACTCCTATCACCTCGGTACACATCAACATGGGAGACTCTGCTTTGTTCTGGACCGACTCTTGGCACATTGGGGGCTCTGCGCGGCCACTATGTTGGAGATTGCCAAGGTTATACTCCTTTGTCACTAATGATAGGATATCCGTTCAGGAATTTCTTCAATCACAGGATCTATTCTCCATGTTCCATTTGCCAATTTCTCATGAAGCTGCTGACGAGCTGCTCATTTTGGAAGGCTGGATCATGCAACTACAAAGAGACCCTCTTATACCTGACGTTTGGATATGGCCGGGCAAATCAAGGGAGTACACTGCCAAGAGCTTTTATATGGTCATGCATTCACATCTACCGACAATACATCCTTGCAAATGGTTGTGACAGAGTAGGTGTACCATGAAAATCAAGGTTTTTGGGTGGCTGCTTTTCTTTGACAGATTAAACACCAAAGACATGTTGGTTAGAAGGCACTGGCGCTCTAACCAAGATGACAATATTTGCCTCATCTGCAGCGAGCTAGTGTATGAAGATAGACTGCACCTGTTTTTTAATTGCGTCTTCAGCTGCAGAGTATGGAATTATCTGGGTATCGATTGGTCAGGAGGCTCTGATATTCGGCAATTTATCATGCATGCTAGGTCCAGCTTCGGACACCCTTTCTTCTTTGAGGTCATGCTAACTGCTGCTTGGAATATTTGGATCTTGAGAAATGGCAGAACCTTCAGAGCTGAGAGAGCCACTTTCAGTGCTTGGAAGTGCAAATTCATCCATGATATATCTCTACTTGCTCATAGAGTGAAGGACTGTATAAAGCCAAAACTTCTGGCATGGGTTAACTCTTTGTTGTATAGGAGGTAGGGTTTTTAGTCTTAGGTAGTTTTTACATCTTCTTTCCTGTATAGTTTGTGTACTTGTTTGTACAGTTCTCTTTTCTTTTAATAAAGGGCTGTGGGGCTTTGCCTCACAGTAAATATTAAAAAAAACATGTTTAACGATTCGTTCAAAATTTGGGAGAACGAGCATCCATGTCTACCTTACCAAGTAGATTCGAATCAAATTTAGAAATATTAGCTTGCCACTTCTTTTTTAGATGGAGAGATGATGCTCGGGAGTAATGTGTTTTTACATGCTCGTTGCTAGCGATTTACTATATGACAAATAGTTGACCCACTCAAAAACGGGAATCAAACCCAAAATGAAATATCTTGATTCAATGAAATAGCCCGTTCACCAGGTCGAAATAGTGAACTAAATCCAAAATTGAACACCACAATCGAATAACATGTTGTACAGTATTACAGTACTCCATGAACATGTTGAAAGTCAAATTAATGAACTTGTTTGATATACACATATATCCGTTCATGTGTGGATTGCAGACAACATGTTCTACAATTTAAATATTTGAATGCAAGTTTATATCAAAACATGGTTTATATCAGTCTTTGATGCATAAAACGCGACCTCCCCCTCTCCTAGACTCCTGCTCTCTCTCTCTCTCTCTCTCTCTCTCTCTCTCTCTCTCTCTCTCTCTCTCTCTCTCTCGCGCGCGCGCGCGCCCGCGCGCCGACAATCTTCAATTCTGTCGCACGCATCCAACACACAAACCTTGTTGGTCCTCGCTCGTTCTCTCCATCTCTCTCCTTTGTGTGTGTGCGTGGGGGGGGTCTTTCTAGTTCGCATGCATATATACTCCATCTATAGGTCTCTCTTCCACACTATGTATGATTCTCTAGTCCAAGCTAGATATCTTGGGTGCACTCATCGTACGCACACAAATTCCTTGGCTCATTGCCCGTAACTCTCTCACGCACCACTTTGTCGTCTCGGAGCTCTTCCCCCTCTCTCTCAAACTCTCCATCTACCTGGGTCACACATACACATGCATGTCTCACTCGCACTCGATAGGCCCATCTAAAACTCTATCTCTCCCCCTCGTTCTCTCTCCATCTCACACGCACACACACACACACATACAATCTCATGCCTAGCTAGCCAAATATGATGGTCTCTCACTCAATCATAAGCACACGCAGTCCCCCCTATATGTATATGACTAGCTAATCTTAGTCTCTATCACAAACATGTGCATGGTCTATCTCGATTTCTCTCGGGGCATCTTTCTATCGCGCACGCACCTCCCTCGATCTCCCACCCATATAGCCCCCTCACGATCTCGAGGGGGTCCCTCTATCTTAAACACACCCTCGCCCTCCCCATGTGTCCATGTTCTCCATGTGTCCCTCTCGACCTTTGTACCTTGTTGGCCAGACCTCTATTGGACATGTGCTATAGGGGTGTCTCTCTCCGTTGCAAACAATCACACACTAGCTATCTTCATGTATCTCCTCACCTCGCTTCTCTATCTCGGAGATGCATGCGTGATATGTTCGCCTAAGAAACAAAAAAACACACACTCTCTCTCTCTAATTTATCGTTTGTTGTCACTTTCTCTTTCACACACATACTCTTTTTGCACACTTACTCATTCTCCTTCACACGCTCTTGATCCCTCTCGACTTAGGCACTCTCCTCGGTCCATAGCATATTGATTTATTGAAAAGTCAAACATCACAAAGTTTGACCATGTACGTGGAGAAAAACAATTACATCTGGAACGACAAACATATACGATTAGATTCACCATGAGATGTAGTTTCGTATGATGTATCTTTGGTATTGAAGATATAAATAACATTTGTGTAAACCTGATCAAAGTTTCCAATGTTTGACTTCTAAAAAAATTACATGCACTGCATTATCGAGCGGATGGAATATCTCTTTCCCCCTCTTACCTATCTGACGCACCACTCAGCCTTATCGGGGCTCCTCAATCTCTCTCAAACTTTATATCTCCATGGTTCACACATACACATGTCTCGCTCACGCTATACATATAGACCCATCCAACACTCTCCGCCCTTGTTCTCTCTCTATGTGACACGCACCCCCTAATAAGTACCATAATCCCTCACTCCATCATAGGCGCAAGCACTCCCCCCTAAGTATGATTATCTCTCACTAGCCATCAGGAACACACGTATTGTCTCCTTCCATCATACGTCTATCTCGATATCTCTCGGGGTATCTTCTATCGCGCACACACCTTGTCACTCGATCTCCCACCCATGTAGTCCCATCACTATCTCCAGGGGATCTCTCCATGACAAACATACACTCTCTCCTCCCCATGTCTGCATTTTCTCTGTACGTCTCTCTCGACCTCTCTCCCTTGTTTGTCAGACCCCTCTTGGCCACGTCCTAGGGGTCTTGCTCTCTCGGTTGCAAACAACCACACACTATCTCCTCACCTTGCTTCTATTGTCGAAGATGCATGTGTGATATGTTTGCATAAGACACACACGTTTTTTCTTGACTTTTATCGAGTGTTGTCCATGTCTCTTTTACACACGCACACACACTTTTTCACTCACTCTTTCTATTTCACTCTCTCTCTCTCTCTAGTTAGGGACTCTCACGTCCATAAGCATATGGATGTTTTGAAAAGTCAAACCTCACAAAAGTTTGACCAGGTATATGTGGAGAAAAACATTTACATCTGGAAAGATCATTAGATTCATCACAACATGTACTTACTTCATACTATCATTTATCTTTGGTATTGTAGATATAAGTAATTTCTTTATAAACTTGGTCAAAGTTTCAAAAGTTAGACTTTTAGAAAAATGTTGGAACTACATTATCGAACGGAGGGAGTAGCTCTTTCTCTCTCTCTCTCTCTCTCTCTCTCTCTGCTATCTCTCATGGGCCTTCCCTCTCACACGAACACTCTATACCGACGGATTATACGCTCATTGTGTCAGCGTATAGCTCCGTGTATTGTTTAGTTGACCGGTCAACCAGTCCACATGCTGCCTTGTCAGCTCGTGTTCTCTATCTTCGTATGCTGGTCCATGTGGCAGTGGGTGAAAATAAGTAAACTAGAGGCCCATCGGACACGCGATGAAGTAAGCAAAGTTGAAACCACTCGGGGTAGCACGCCGCACGCTAGTAAATTGAGGGCGCATTGAGGACTGAGGCAATAAAAAAACACTTGTTTGGGAGAGTGAGAGGCTGGTGTAGTTGGTTCCATTAATTTGTTTATACATGTGTGTCTGTGTGCACAGCGGTGCCAACTCTCTCACATCGCGAGAGCGGTGCCAAAATCTCTTGATTTGACATCGATGCGTATTATGTGGCATACTTTTGAGAAATATGGCATCGGACACATAGTGGAAGGCAACAAATGCCCAAGCTCTTCACGTACTCCTAGGTAAATGAGAGGAGATAGAGAGAGTGAGTGAGTGAAAAAATATCACTAGCCAGCCAACCCTATCGTATGAGCGAATGATATTGGTACCTCTTGATGACACGACAATCTTATACATCCAGCTACTCTAATATGTTCTCTTCTTTTGCAGATAAAAAAAGACCCGAAAGTGAAAAATGTGCTACACTATAACAATCTCATCGAATGCCTTGATCTCCATCTTACAGAAATTGATTTGATCGACTATCGAGGCATCACATTTGAGATTAAATTGGCCAGGTTCTTTGTTCTGGAGGCAAGTGTGCTCAAGGTAATGAGGTTTGGCATTCTCTGGCGCAACAATGAATGGTGTGTTGATCACCGCAAGGGTCTAAGCCTAAATGACAGTCTCCGTAGAAGCTGAATTTGTTTTTGAAACATCAAGTGGCCAGAGACTCGAAAAGTTATTTGCCCATGAGTGACTTGTCAGGGCGGTGGATTTTAGTTTGTACGATAATGCTGCATCCACCTAAAGTAACGAAAGTTCTTACGTAAACTTCCTAGTAATTCCCTCTTCGTAGGTGCAGCATTACTCCTAACATTTATAATATCAGTTTGAAACTTGTAATATTGCCGTGTCCTATTCCTGCGTTTTCAAAATCCTGCGAATCAAACAGGTCCTGAGTTGGTGATGATGTTGTGCCTGCCATCTTTCACCAATAGCCGTTGGATCTAGATCTGACGCATACGAACCAAACTTCTCCAGTTTTGCAAAAAGATGCCCGCACTTGTTCGCTATTTACAAACAACTCCTTGTCTCTCACAACCAGCCTTATCTCCTCCCCACCACATCTAGAAGGCCATGGAAAAATCTGGCGCGATGGACGCTACCGGCGCAGTGCACCCCCCAATCTTGGTGTTCCGTACAATGCACAGGCATCTACGCACGGGAAATTATGTCGAACACGGCTAGTTGTAAGCAGGCTAGGTCTACAACCATGATGATAGTGACTGCAGACGGTGAGGCTGACTATGGTATGCCGAACACGGCGCCTATACTCAGGTGTCATCTCTGGCGTACGGTCTTGTCACTTCACTGTAAGGAGCAGCACGTAATAATTTGACCAACGTGTAGTACACTGCTACTACATTGGTAGTACTACTACTACTACTAGTACTAGCACCACCGTCTGGATTCAGTAGTACTACCACGTCCATCTAGATTTAGTATTTGACTAGCAATATCTAGTAATGGATGTCACAAAAAATGTACTACTCCCTTTGTAAATAAATACATGGTGTATTGTTTTATTCCTATCGGCGATATAAATTAATAGGATTACATGCAATTAACTAACCACTGCATGTGATGTTTGGTAGTCTCAAGTCATTGAAAGCATGCACGGGCACGGAGGGGGACGCAGCTTCATTGCCTACTGCACCTGCCTTTGGGTGTATGACACGTGGGCCCAACAGGCGGCTGGCCAACCTGTCATACAGCCAAAGGCATGTGCAATAGATGGGCGAGGAGTAGATGGCCAACACGCACGTGAATTCAATGAAGTTTGCACTTCTCATATAAAGGCTCCCGCCAGTCCAATCTACAAAATCCTACGCACCTACGCACCCAGGGGCAAGAGTGATCACTCCAATCGCAAGATCAGTTGACTAGAAGCTAGACCCGTGGAGGCGATGAGCGCGAGCATCAGCCAGCTGTGCCAGATGGTCCACGATGCCGGCTTGCGGCCCGGCACTGAGGAACGTCTCCAGGTAGTGCTTGAGGCCGCCAGGGCGAGGGGCTGATTGGACGACATCTTCGTCTCCTTGTTCGACGAGGTCCTCATCGGCTTCCTCGACAAGTTCACCGTCGTCAAGAAGCTTGTGGACGACCTTGACGTACGCCTCCAGCCCACGCGCCCAGGCTCTGCGATGCCTGCCACCCTCAACGGCCTCTATGGTGACAACCTCTTCGACGCACTGGTGGCCCTGCGACTGCCCGCCATTGCGCCGGAGAATGTCCACCTCGAGGTCGCGCTCGCCACGGAGCGCCTGGCGCAGCAAGACACCATCGACATAATCACCCACGTCTACGCGCAAATCGTCCACAAGGACTTCTACATGCAAGAGGAGGACGATAGGACGCTGGCCTTCTTGGACCGCAGGGCAACCTTGGACGACATTGTTCAGAAGCACGTTGAGCTTTCCGCCAACGCCGCTGCTCCTCACACGTCAGTTGGTGACCCAGTGCACTAGGGCGTGAGGATGTCGTTGATGGATCCGTATGTATCTTTATCTTTCCGTCAAATCCATTTACTAGTAGTATATGGTACTACTAGTAATTATCTTACCTTTCGCATCAACTTCATAATTTTCCTACGTACTCCATGCATGAACCGCGTCGGAACCAAACTTCTCAGTACTCTAGGGAAAATTGTTATTTCTATCTATCGGTCGCGCCATGGAGCAGAACCAAATTTTACAAGTTACAAGTTCAAAAGGAAAAGCCTGACGTGTTCGCATCGCACCCCCATACGGTTGGTCCGGCATGCCGCTCAAGGGGGAATGCGTGTAGTGTTTCATTTTCACTTACAAGTGGGACCGTAGTTGAGCAAGCCGACTATCGGCAAACCCCCACCCCGCCCACCACGCGATGGCTGAGAAAACAGGAGGGAGAAGAGATGGTTGTAGCACGGATTTCAAGAAAATTGGTGTCGGATGGGACTCGTGTGGGTGGCGTGTGTCGTACTGCTAGACATGAATGCTAGTTATGGCCCAAGCCATCCCACTATATCGAGGTGCTGGTTACGTAGAACAAATTTCCTGGAATCTCTCTTCTCAACCAGCCAGCAGACGCGCGGAGACCATCGTCTGTTTGCTCATATGCAGTCCCACAAGTCAGTGAAAACGCAAGAGGACCCACTGAACCTGCACATCTTTCACCTCGACGTGCTGGTGATGAAAAGAAAATCTAATAAAGATTTTTGGTGGCCGCTTTTGGAGTTACTCAAGAGTAGTAAGATTCTATTTACAGTTTAACCCAAGATGCACATCACGTGGCTTCAACTACCACTCTATTTTCTTGCATGACACGACCTGGGTGCTGGATGTCCCACGTGTCGGCAAAAGGAGGAAGAACTCGACCAAATCTTCGGTTGTGCTCTCGGATTAGACTAGTTGTGCTAACTTAAAATTTTATTGTGTAGACTGGATGCAAGTTTTGGTATTGGGAAGAAGAGTACAACGATATATTGATAGAGCGCAATTTAGTAGATGTTATAGCACTTTTAGCTAGCATAGAGGCTAGAGATGAAACTAGTGCACTTGCTGATAGAATAGAGGTTAGACACGTCTACTTCTTTACACTCGAAGAAGAAAGAAGCACGCAGGATCGAGCCTCCGCAGATCAACAATGAATGTATCAAGAAGGCACTAATCCAACTTACAGGAGCTGTTATGGAAGTTGGATATCTTCTAAAATGTATTCTTGTGATTCTTGTTTTTCTAGTCAAAATTTTGGTGATGTATTACCATGTACCAAAAAATCAATGATGAAAAAAGATATGTGTTTGCAATGAAAAATGTACGCGGGGGGATGCGTCCACGTGTTCGGCGCACGGCAAAATGGAGGTCTGTTTGGGGTCATGCATTGGAGTTGGCCTTACAAGTGGGACCACAGTTGAGGAAACCGACTATCGACAAACCCCCACCTCGCCCACCCCACGATGGCTGAGTTAGAGAAACGACGAGGTTGAAGAGATTGTTGCAGCACGGACTCCAACAAATATGGTGTCAGATGGAAGTCGTGCTGGTGGCGTGTGCCATACTCCTGGACGTCAATGCTTGTTCTGGTCCATCCCACCCTACTACTCCTACTACTTATAGTAGTAGTATCGAGGATTCAAGGTGCTAGTTACGTATAGCGAACACATTAACATATGGCCCACCTCACACTGTGGCCAAATTTCCTGGAGTCTATGCTAGGTTAAAAAGTGTTCTTTGTGAGGATGGGTGGCTGATCTCAAGTTTAAAACTTGCTGTATTACGTACGTAGACGTAGAGATAGTGCAGCATGTGAAGCTAGTACAAATAGTGTACTATTGTTGATTGGCCTCGTCCGATAACCTGTTGCAATGCACGTACAATTATGTATTCAGAAAATATATTTTTTTTCCTCATCGCAGCACCCACTCAGAGAAGCGACTCGAAAGCCATTCATAAATTTAGTAAGTTTATCATAGGAATATCATTTTATTACCTACAATAGGACATCAACCCACAACGACAACGAGGATACATTATAAATACTAAAGTTTTCATCACACAACAAATAACAAGCAATGAAATGAACTTCAACTCAACCAATCCTCGGCGTTGGAAACGCTTGCTGTGAACCACAAGTGATTCTATGGGAAGGGCCAGCTAGTGTCAATCTCGAGACCAATGCAGGACGGATCATCCAGGCTGAAGCGGCCTGCTATATCATGACCGGGGTAGGGAGCCACCGCAATGTCCGACGTATAGATACAGTTGCTTCTCATAAATGGTAGTAACGTTGTGTCAACAGCAATTGGATCGCCTTTCACCATCATTGTATAGTTTTGTCCAAGGAAGAGCGAGTTTGCTCCAACACTATCAATACTGTACCAGGGAGAAGGTGTTGGCGCTAGCACACTGGTATCCATCTCGAATACCATGCAACAGGTGTTGGAATAGGTCCGGAGAGTGCGACCATGGGAGACAACACCTGCTCCCTCGATAGTAACATCAGCAGTGGGCTGTATATAGACAAGAAGTGGCAATCCATCGGAATTAGTTGCCAGCCGCCAGTGAGCATATGGGCCCTGCTCGTCCTCCTGCTCGTGATCATCACCATCGTCTTCTCCCCCTTGGTTATAAAAAATTTCAAGTATAGGTGGTGGAATGTTCATAGGACCTTGGAAACACAAGAAGAAGGTTAATTAGTAGAGAAGGGAAACTTGCTAACTCGCATGCATGTGGATGAAACAATTATAATTACGGTGGAAGACAAACGTACCGAAACAATAAGGATCCCATGCAAAAACAGTGCCACGAGTGGTGGCAGCAAACACAAGCCTCTCGTCTTGAATTGCATCACAGTACACATCTGGGTATAGAAACTGATTTTTGAGCAATATCCATCCAGTCAAACCACCAAGGAGGGCAACAAACTTGTCAAAGATAGCAACAACTTTATAGTTCTTGTAATTCCAAGAGCGGCCGGGAACTCGAGAAATTGCTATCTTCTGTAGACGACAGTCACGATGATCATATTTGAACGTACGTCGATCATCTGTGTGCTCAACCTCAGGGCACTCGGAGATTTTTGGAAGTGGAATCCGCTGACGAGTGTACACATTCACAAGTTCCCACTCGCAATTGTACCCAATATAAACAACCCAATCTCCATTTGCGCCTGCCCAACGCTTGCCCTCAAGCGATGGCATCTTAACATCATACGTACCATTATCAAGTGGCATCAACTTGCACAAGGCGAGGCTTCCCTCGTCCCCGCGCCGGTCAGCAGGGTCACGGCGAAGATAGGGGAGATCAAACCACTCCTGGACCCTTGGGTTCCTTGTAATGATGTTATTAGTTGAGTGGAGAATGTTCTTGAACGAACCTGCCATGCTAGCCGAGGTGATGACGTCGCACCGATCAATGAGTTCCCCCACCGCGTCATCATTCAGATCGGGGCAAGAATAACGGGGTCATTTCCGGCTTGTTCCCTCCATGGAGAAGACGATGGAACAATGGAAGAAGGAGGGGTGAAGGCAAATGGAGAAGGGAGGAAGAGCGTGCGACAGCAGTTACAAATCGAGAGGGAAAGGCGAAGAGTCGGTGGACGGTTGCCAGTTTGCCACCATACACAAAGAGGCGCCCCGGCCTACACGTCCTTTCAGAAATCGTACAAAAGGACTCACCGTCGTCTCACTGACATGTTGGAACGGGACCACAAGTCCACGAAACATGGTGTGTAATTTCTCATGCAAAATGCGATCTGGCCGCGTTGGCCCGAGGTGCCACATTAGTTATCGCTGAATAATATAAAATATTATGAGTGCAGATGCTCCACCCCGAGGTTTGTAGCTCCTTCTCGGTCGTCGGGAATCTATGTTCTTCCACTCTTTCGTTTAAGACATGAGCTTTGTTCATCATGTTGCCGGCATGCGGGACATCTATATGCCTCCATTTTACAAAATGATACTATATGCCTCCATGACACGTGGGACATCTAGCATCAAGGTGGCGTGTCATGCAAGAAAATGGAGATATGCAGTGCGTAAGTGAGTCGTGCACTTCGATGGCACCTAGTAATACGCAATATTTTTTCTCCTCGATGGCACATGAATAGTGCACGTACTCAATGACAGAGAACGGGATGGTAGCCATGGACATGGTCGGCCCTTTTTGAAGAGAATACTAATAAATACGTAACTTTGATGTGTCCCGTCAACTCGCAGAACGACGACAAGCTTGCTTACTACGCCTTCTCCCTCGCCAACGCGTGCGCGGTGGCTCGTAGCACGAGGAGAAACTTTTGCTTACAAGCGGTGGACGTGCAACAGTTCATTTGGTGTCAGATTGCCAGAAGTAGTACCATCATTATTGTTCGACTTCCGGAAGAGGAGAAGAGCCAAGCGCAAGGTCGCCTACTACTACACCCGCAAAAAGAAAACCTACAGTACTACTATAGCCAAAGCTGGTCCACCTTTTTAGAGCATGGTTAATTAAGGTTGTTTGTAATGGGGAGTATCATACACTAGTATCATGCATATGATACTAGTGTATGATACTACATCCGTAGTGCATAGTACTATCATATGTTTGTATCATAGGATAGTTAATTAATTGCCATGCATGACACATAGTAGCACATTTAATATGATACGGTATCATGATATGATACTCAACTCTCTCTTTCTTCATTTAATTCTATAACACCTCATCAAAATTGCCTAGTTGGCATGCATGATACTACCTATGATACTCCCATTATGGGCAGCCTGATATAGGCGGCTCTTGTAGCGGCACATCATTTAGAGCAAGTACTCTCTTCGTACTAGGATCAAAGGAAGTGAAACAAAAGTTGGAGTGGATGCTAGATTGTCAATTAAAACATGATTACATAGGGGAAAAATCCTATAGCATTATATCCTATGAATCAAACGACCAATGTAGGAAAATTATGAGGGGGGTCTCTCCAACAGTGTTCCTCGGCTCGCACCTAGCATTACGGTGGTCGAACTTGGAGTCATTCATCTGGTACACGGGACCACATATCAACGAAACATGGTGTGTAATGTCTCGTGCAAAATGCGATCTGGCCGCGTTGGCCTGTGGTGCCGCATTAGTTATCGGCCTTTATTTTTTTAATGGCGTGCCGTTCAGTTTTGAAGCACGACTAACTGGTATTGTTTGCAGAGAAAATATATAAACTACTCTACCACTACTCCACCTCTAGTACTAGTAGTACAAAAAGATATATAGGCCGGAGCTTCAGAGCTTTCTTGCTAAGGGCTGCCCACTTGCTTCTCACACTATCACCCTCTCTCCAGATCTAAAAAAGACGGCCTCTCTCTCCCTCCTCACCGGTGGTCACAGATTTGCCGGGGAAGAAAAGGACGTGCAACGTTGACGCACTCGTCGTCGGCGAGCGAGGTCACGCACGGACGACAAGGCCGTCCTCTCAGACCTAGCGCCCGCGCGGGATGGCCTCCGTCCCCAAGCTCGCTGCCGTAGTGCGTGCGGAGGACGACGACCACGAGCGAAGCCACTTCCCGCCGACCCTCGGGTATGCTACCTCTTTTCGAACCATACCCTTGTTCTATTGCCCCATCTGCCACGTTGCTGCATGTGGATCTTTTTCCACTCCACCATCTTCCCAATTTGCTATCCTCTGCTCTGCTGGTCACGCAGACGAAAACCTTAATTTGCACTATTAAAGGAAACCCTACTTCATGCAGACTAATCCATGTCTGGGTTGAATAAGGAAGGAAGGGAGACTGTACTGTCCAAGAGAGTAGGCATCGAACCGGCATCTAGGTTGAAAAGGGGAAAATCAGTAGCTAAGGAACGAGTCTCGTGTCTCTTGGTTGAATAAGGGTAGAAAGGCATGACAACGCAATAGAGAATGACCAGGTCGATCGGTTTGTTGTCCTCACATACAAAAAAGGTGGCTGAACATAACAAAAATGGGACGTAATCCACATATGCTGCCTGGATATTTGTTGCTCTAGGCATACATACCTCCCTCACCACTCTATGCGTTTGTGGAGGTACATCGTACTGGTGCGCCCACTGTCCAAATGGGTCGCACATGCTCTTATTGCAACTTTTTTGCTGTTAGTATAACGCCAGCGGTAAACACTAGTGCAGAACCGGGCAATAGCACCGGTTTGTAAGGCCCTTTAGTGCCAGTTCCATAACCAGCACTAAAGTGTGGGCACTAAAGCCCCCCCCCCCTTTAGTACCGGTTCGGCACGAACCGGTGCTAAAGGGCAACCACGTGGCATGAGCCAGCTCTGGGGGCCGGGAGGCCTTTAGTACCGGTTGGTAAAACCAACCGATACTACAAGGTTTGGGGTTTTTTTGGTTTTATGATTTCTTTTTCATTTAATTTTGTGTTTTTCATTTAATTCTTTTTCGTTTGCTGGTATTTTACGATACTACACATTGTACACGTTATATATATATATATATATATATAGGGTGGGTCTATTCTCATAACACCCCTTAAGACCTTATTCTCCTAACAAAAGCTTATTCTCCTAACACCCCTCCCCCACCCCCTCCCCGCCTCCTAGCGCCAGCGCCCCGACGCCGGCGTCCTCCCCCACCCCTCCCCGCCTCCTAGCGCGGGAGCGCCCAGGCGGCCGGCGGCCAGCGTCCTCGCCAATCCCTCCCCCGCCTTCTAGCGCGGGAGCGCACGGCGGCCGGCGGGCAGCGTCCTCCCCCACCCCTCCCCGCATCCTAGCGCGGGGGCGCACGGCGGACGGCGGCAGGCGTCCTCTCCCCACCCCTCCCCCGCCTCCTAGCGCCGGAGCGCACGGCGGCCGGCGGCCGGCGTCCTGCACCTCACCTCCACCACCTCCCCCCGCCTCGTAGCGGCAGCGGAGCGCCCGCCAAAACGGCCGGCGATGCAGTCCGTCGGGGACGAAATTTCCACGGCGGCATTTAGGAAGCGACGCCGCACCTCACCTTCGCCCCAACAACACCTGGAGGGTCCGCCCCTGAAGCATACAGCCTCAGCCGTGCATGACAGGGGGAAGCGAACTGCAACGTTGACTACTACATCGCATTCGTCCTGGATGCGAACTGCAATGGTTCACGTCCAGCCTTCTCCCGCAACAATGGCCAAGGTGGAAAAAGCGCATGAGTTCCTGCAGCGGAGGTGGACTGCACGACAACAGCAGCAAGAGCTGCATCTGCAGAAGGAGGGAACTGCATATAAGGTAAGAAAATCAACATACCAACCCCCCCATCCAGTTTGCAGTGCCGTTTTTATACACATGCAGTCCCCCATCTTGCGTCGACTGCAGTCACGTGTGTCTCCAAAAAGTAGAAAATCAGAAAAGGATAGTTCGAAAAATAAAAGACGTTGTATGGATCAAAATTGCAGTCCACATTGACTAAAAAAGTAGAGCGCTGTTACTAGAGCTGAAGTGCATTGTTTCTTCACGTTAACTAGCAGTGCCCCTGCTGTAGAATGACACATTGAAAGTGCAAATCCTTACCGTTTGCAAAAATATAATGATATATAGAACGAAAGATGCAGTTCATTTCATTGTTGACATGCATAAAAAAAAGCTTTGGCTTAATAACCTGCAGGAATTCGCTATGCCTCAAAAACAGAAGATGCCTCAAATCATTTACGACCCTGAGCCCCTGAACTGCATTGGAAGAGAAGAGTGGAAGATGCCTGGATGGATAACACCTGAATTACCTAGGGGTTTCTTTAACAGGACAAACAGAACTGCCTACTCCGTGGAGGAAGATGTAGAGGATAAATATGAAAACAGCGAACCAAACATCATTCGAGATGGAGAAGGCAGTGAAACAAGAAAACCGTAGGATGAAGAGGAGGACGACGACGATCTGGTCTTCATGGGTGAACACGCGCAGAAACATGATGAGGAAGAGGATGATGACGAGGAGCAAATCATAACAGTTATGCAGCCAAGGTACACGCGTGTCTTTGAAACATTTGGTCAGCAGATCAGAACGGATGATATAGCACCTCCAGAAGCCGATGTTGAAACCCAGCAAGTTCGGCAGGTCCATGTGGAAACGATTCGTCTACAAAGGGACAGTGGAATTCCACCAAGGCCGCCTACTGCCCAACAAAAGAATCGGAAGCAGAATCAAGGAGGGCCGCAGGCAACCAAAAAAGTAAAGTTCTCCACACTCCTGCCTCCTCGCGATCCTCAATTACACAGGTCTGTTGTCACCCCTCCATGCCCAATAAACATCGGTGAGCTGCAAACACCATTAGAAGAAAAACAGTACACGCACGTAAGCATCCTTGCCTGACTACTGCAGTTCAGTTATTACGCATAGTTTCAGCTTGTGCATTCTCATTAACAAAAAAAAGAAACATTTCGTGTTGTATGTGTGCAGGATGAGAACATGCTCCAAGAACTTGTGCCTGTGAAAGGTATGCAGTTCACATCAGAAGATGCGGCGCGAGAATTCTACAACACGTATGCGAGGCATGCAGGCTTCGGCACACGCAAAAACGGCGGATACAGAACAAACAGATACATCGTGTGCTCAAAGCAAGGCAGAAGCAAACAAACTGTCACTGATTATGACAGAAAGCGGGAAAAACATCAAAGAGGACTGGCTGCAAGGCGGGGATGAGATTGAAAAAAATAAAGGATGTGTTTGTGATAGCAGAGATTGAGCTCAATCACAACCACAGGATGATTGACAGCCCGGCTATGCTTCTGCACATGCACTCGCATAAGACGGATGACCCGTTGCTCGATAAACTAGTGAAGGACATGCAGAGCGACAACCTCACGCACACGCAGATGATGTCAACCCTGTCGAGGATGTCAGGAGGACTGCACTTTATGGGGCGCACCAGCCGTGACTGGGTGAACAGGTACGTTCACTAAAACAAAAAACGATATCTCGTCTATTTCATGCAGTTCGCTTTGTGCATTTTCTGTATGTCCCTAATGCTGCAAGTATATTATTATTTCGAACTGCAGGAAGCACCAATTCGCGAGGGAGGAAACAGAGGACGATGTGAAGAAACTCCTGGCTTTCTTTGAGAAGATGCAGCAAATAAACCCCGAGTTCTTCTATGATTACGACAAAGATGTCGATAACCGTGTGCGCAACATATTCTGGGCGAACGCCAGCTGCAGGGGATCGTACGAAGATTTTGGAGATTGTGTCACATTTGACACGACATACAAGACCAACAAGTTCCACATGCCTCTGGGCGTCTTCGTTGGAGTCAACCACCACCTCCAAAGTACAATATTCGCTGTGGCTCTCATCAGAGACGAAACAATACCGACTTTCGAGTGGGTGTTCCGGACGTTCTTGCGTTGCATGAACAACAAGCGGCCAATCTGCATACTCACAGGTATGCTGAAAAAAAAGAGTGAACTTAAATAACAATGCAGTTCACTGCCAAGTTTTGTAGTACATTTCTTACATCCAATGAAAAAAAATATGAAAAAAAGCAGAAAAAGGATATGCAGTTCTCTCAATAACTCGATGCTTGTTTTTTTTTTCAAAAACATGCAGATCAATGCCCCTCCATGGATGCCGCGATAAAAAGTACGCTCGTAGGCACGCTGCACAAGTTATGCCGTTGGCATATACTGAAAAAATACAAGGATCACCTGTCCTTGCTATACAAAGCCTATGAGAAATTCAAGGATGAGCTGACATCCGTTCTCAACCACCCACTGATGCCATCAGAGTTTGAACGCGCTTGGCGTGAGCTCATGGGAAAGTATAACCTGCAAAATGATGAGATTATGAAGGCGCTGTGGGCAGACAGAAAAGAATGGATATCGGCTTACTACAAGGAGGTGTTCTGTGCACAGATGACGTCGACACAGAGAAGTGAAAGCATGAACCGGATCTTGAAGAGGAACTTTGTCAAGGAAAGACACGACCTGCACATCTTTGCGTCCCAGGTGGACAGGTGCATCCAGACAAGGAAGGGCGTCGAGCACGCGGAGACCATAGCTAACGAGGTATATAAAACAGAACAAATTTTTTAGAGATGGATCAGCAATTAATAAAAACAAATACTCGCTTTCTTGATTTTTGCTGCAAAAAAGACAACTACTTAACTGGTTTTCTTTGTTTCACAAACGGAGATAAAGACTACTACTCAGTTTGGATTCGAGGTTCAGCTCTCCAAGATTTACACCAGGGCGGTCTTTGCTGACTTCAAGCAAACGCACTACCGCAGCACAGCCTTCAGATCAGAGCAGTCCACTGACAACCCAACGAAATATTTGGTGCGCCACTACAACCGGTCTGATGATTTTGATTGGGCAAGACACGAGTTCCAGGTGGTTGCTGATGTGACGAACGGTATCTACGAATGCGAATGCAAGCTGTGGACACACACAGGTAAGTGATACAGGAAAACAAAAAAAATAAGCACACGTAAAACAAAATGAAGTTCACTTATTGCTCGTAGCAAAAAAAAGAGATTAAAAACAAAAAAATATATAGTGAGGTTCACTATAGCAGCAGACACAGGACCTATTTATAATGCAGTTCACAAAACCAAAAAAATTAAAAAATGTTGCCTATTTATGTGAAGTTTGCTGGCACGAGTAACCCAAAAAAAATTCTTTTGCTGCAGGCCTGTTCTGCGTGCACATCATTTGCATGTTGGATCAGCTGCGGGTGGACAAGATACCTGAACAGTACATATTGAAGAGATACACACGGAACGCACGCCAAAATCCAACTTTTGACCGCAGAGACTATGAGCAAACTGCTCCGGATGGGAGTTCGATGTTCTGCCGTAGGAGACTACTTATAGAAACTGCAATGGACCTGGCGAACAGAGGTGTCAAGTCGGATAGAGGGTACAACAGAGCTTTAGCTGGGATGAGAAAACTCATACAAGAAGTGAACGTAATAAATGAAGAAGAAGAAGAGGCAGAGAAGATAATGGATGCGCGGGGTGAAGTCCAAGGAAAGGAGCAGGGAAATGCTGCTGATGGTGCAGTTCATAATATGGATGACACAATTCTTCCCCCGCCTGTTTCAAACACAAAAGGGAGAAAGAAAGAGAGCAAGTCAGCCAATAAAAAAGCTACAGCAAATGAAAAAAGCCCTAGAAAAAATAGCAGGCCTGAGCCGGTACTGGACAGCGAAGGAAGACCACTGGGGGTAAGGATGTGTAAATCATGCAATAAGATTGCGGGACACAACTCAAGAACATGTGAGGAGAGGCTGAAACAAATCCAGGCTGAAAATGCCACCACAAATCACCAAGCTGGCCAACAAGATGATACGCCAAAGAGAAGGCTATGTAGCGTCTGCAACAAGAGAGAGAAGCATAACGCGAGAACTTGTCCAAATAGAACAGAGGAAAAAGATGAAGAAGAGGACGAAGAAGCGATCGAAGCTGATGCTGACAGAGAAGAGAGTGAGGAAGCGATCGAAGCTGATGAAACCGAGGAGGAAGATGAGGAAGAAGAAGAAGAAGACGAGGAAGAAGAAGAAGCAGATGAAGAAATCGAAGAACCATCATCAAAAACGAAGGGGAGAGACAGAACGCATAATCCAGCGCGTAGGCAAGCGTCGCGGTCGCACGGTCCCGTTACGAGGGGTAACGCGAACAACAAGAGCAAGACAGAAGCAGCAACAACCGTTGAAACAAATGCAGTGCACAATCTGCGAAGAAGCACCAGGAAAAGGGCGTAGATCAAAACACATATGCAGTTTTGCATTTTAAAAAAACATATTAACTTCATCATTTATATATATCGTTATCGTGTAATAATATGCAGTTCTCTTCTATATGAAAAAAGAAAATAAGATGAGAATTCCACTCTCAGAATGCGGTTCTCTTCTGTATGAAAAACCCGACATCGGAATGTCATTTTGAGAATGCAGTTCTCTTGCTCGTATAGAATCTGACCATGAACGTGAATCAGTACAGAAAAGCAGATAGAAAAGAAAAAAATGTAGAGTCAGGCTAGGATAAACAATACACTGCAGTCCGTGCGTGGTGCGTTTAAAAGCTTCAGTGCAGTAACCTTCGAGTACACAGTGCAGTGCGCTTAGTGCAAAAAAATGTAAACAAAAACGATTCCGCTTCTGAAGCGATGCAGTTCGCTTACGGGGAACGATTACGCTTCTGAAGCGATGCAGTTCGCTTACGGCGGACGATTCGGTTCGCCTGCCCTAAAATAAATGCGCCCACTATCGCCCGAAGCGCCCGCGCCCCGCCCCTCCTCTATCCTGACGGTTGCACGCCGCACGAACTGCAACGATCATCACTAACCCACGATCGCCACCACGGTTGGGAGAAAGAGATCGTGGCCTCGGCAGAAGTTGCTGCCGCTCCGATTTAAATCCCGCGCTCCATCGAACAGACCGTCCGCACAAACACACGACGCTGCGCCTTCCTCCTCCTCTTCGTCCTCTTTGCAGCAATGGGGTTCAGCAGGACCTACGACGCCGTGCATGCGCACGGGAACACGAAGCTGAAGGTGATCTACACCACCGACGTCGCCGCCATGGCGACGTACGTCGAAGAATTCAAGACACTACTCCAGCGGCGCCGCCAGAAGATCGTCGGCATCGACGTGGAGTACACACCCGACCACCGCAGGGCGGCCGTGGTTCAACTATCCATCGGCAAGTACCAGCCAGTGCTTGTTTTCCAGGTATGTGGTACATTGGGCAAGAGATGCGTCCCCTTCAACAGGTTCCTCGACGACCCAAGGTAAGCAATTCTTTCTGCCGAGTACGCGTTGCAGTTCTATATGCCCGTGTATGCAGTTCCGAAAGGTATAACTTGCGGTTCACTTTCCCTAGGTTCGAGTTCGCTGGCTTCGCCATCAATCAGGACAAGCAGAAGCTCGCAGCCAGCGACCTCCACGTCGCCAACTTCGTCGACATCCAGACGAACTGGAGGGTGCCTGATGGAACGAAGCCACTGGACTCGCTGGGCGATGTAGCTGCTGCCATCATCGACGACGAGTACGCAGACATGAAGACGAAGATGACAGACCACGACCACAGCCTGTGGACTTCCATTCTCAGCACCAAGCACGTCGAGTATGCTGACAAGGACGCCTACGCTGCGTTCGAGATATGGAACAGAATCAGCACCATGAAGAAAGGCCTCGCGCGTGCTGAAACAGAGAAGACAAGGAAGCGCCCGAGGTCCTCCAGGAGGGGGTGGGGCAAGGGCGGATCAACTTCCACCTCCAACTCCAACGGGTGGAACTGGTGAAGCAGGACAGATGCTGAAACCCAACGATTCCTGTCGCAAGTGCTCGATTTAGTTTCCTCTGCGTATGTAGATTAGTTTGCTTTCGTTCTAGTTTGCTTTGGGACAATGTTTGCTTGTGTTGCGTTAGTTTGCTTGATGATGTACTATGTTAATTATGACCGCAGAACCGTGGTTTCTATCTATCAAATATATGCAGTTCTCCGTAGTATGTTTTCAGTATGTATATTGCTTCAAAACTGCTGCTGCATCTAGGATACACATAAAAAACAAAACTACCAAAGCAGTTCACATAGACGATTCTTTCACAAAACTGCTCCCTGTTAAGAAGGTTGATGTAGTGCTCTTTTATTAAAAAAACTCTAGTTCCCTCTGTGGGTTAAGAAAAAAGGAAACTGCTGCTGCTCATAGGATGCACATGAAAGACTATATGTAAAAAGGCAGTTCACTTATACTCAGAATTCTCATAAGAAAAAACACTAGAAGCCATGCAAAAAAATGTCAGATTATTACAACAAAAATGTCTCATGATGTTGCTGCTCAAGCGAGACTGATCTAAAGCAAATTTAACTTGATTTCCAAACACTTTGCATGCCTAAAAAACATAGCCATCACAACATCCCCTGGCTGAAGACCAGCTTCCTCCACAAATTCCTTCCAGCCGTCTTTGAGAACCAAACAATCATCAGAGCCAACAGAATACATAACATCAACATCATGATATCCATTCTTGCTGACCAACACCAAATTAACACAGCTTTCTGTTACCCTCACTAGACCAGAAGGGAATTTCTGCAAAGAAAAACAACAAGAACAGAAAAAAAATATAAGAACAACTAAGAAAAAGATTACAATCTTTCATAAAAAAATATTGATGTCAACACGAAATAATATTGACTAGACAAACATTGCTGCTGCTCCTACAATGTTCATAAAAAAACTACTACAGGAAAAGCAGTTCGCTTATACTTGGTAGCAAAAAAATTTCTTCAGAAAACTAATACTCCTACAAAAATTCAGGTAGCGTTAACTACAAACAACACATGAAAAAGAATATCCGAGAAATACATACCCATGAAACACTGACATCATCGTCGGTCAACTGATGGACAAATGGAGCCCGAAATCCAATACCTGAAGAATATAGAATAGAACAGAGAGCGATGTGCCGCTGCTTCTGGTTCAGAACCAAACCTTCAGAAAAAACGCATGTCTCCAGCATCGGCTCCACCCTTGCCAGGCAGCCGCACGCGCAATCCATTGCCAGGCAAAAAACAGATCTGGTTGGGAGAAAAAACAGATCGAGCAGGAGTGGCGCCGCCACGGATAAGATGAGATGAGAGCCGCCAGGGATAAGGTGGGAGGGGAGCCAATTGACCCACCAGTATATATATATGTAAAACAAACAACACAAGAAAAAAAACGACAAATAAAGCAGTGCGGTTACATAACAAAATGCATTCCGCATTGCATATTGCTGCAGTCCACCGCGCTTGACAAAAGCAAAAAAACTAATCAAACTAGTCCCCCGACACCCCGGTGGCTGTAATGCAGTTCATACAGGCTCGCATTGCATATTAATGCAGTTCGCCGCACTATAAAAAATTCAAACGCGCATTTACATATTACTGCAGTCCACCGCTCTTGACCGCGATTCACAGACGAAAAACACAGCCTGCGATGCAGTTCTAACAACTATATAATGCAAAAACACTCAAAGAACATCTTTTGATAAACGGCCAGAGCCAGTCGCGCCGCAAAAAAACGTGGACAGAAAACTTAAAATTCTTCCAAAATAACAACTTAATCCGCTCCAATTTATACGGATAGATCAAAAAGCAGCCCGTAAATGCCGAAAACAACAGAACATTACAAACAAAACGCAGCAATTTCGATCCGCACTGGGGAGAACAGAGAAACAGAGAAAGGCGGACGAACGGACGCAGATCCGCCAAAATCCAAGGATTTCCGTCGTTTTCTCGCAGAATTCAGTGCTTAACCGCAAATTAAATCAGCGCAAGCACGAATAAACCAGTACAAATTAGTCAAACTAGCCAGAAACAATGCTAGATGAATGTTTCCTGCTGCACCTCTATGTGGTGCACAGCAGAAGACGGAAGCAGTCCGCATAGTTCTCCAATGCATTTTTGCAATGCAGTTCGGAAGTGTTATGAGAATATTATTCTCATAATGTTATGAGAATAGACCGGCTGTATATATATATATATATATATATATATATATATATATATATATATATAGGTAAAACTGTGTCTACAACAGCTTGCCACAGAACTAGTTAAGGCTCGCTAAGCTTTTTAACGGTGTAAATATTATGAAAAAAATTGAAATAAATAGTGGAGCACCACTATAATGTAAGAAGATGATCGAACGGTGTGATTGTGAAAATATGCATTTATGTGTCCTACTCCTATATTATAGGTATGTTGCTTCAGTATTTCTTTCAGGATTTTTAGAGACTTTTACACCGTCGAAAACGTTAACTAGTTCTGTGGCAAGCTATTGTAGAAAATCCTACTCCTATATATATATATATATATATATATATATATATATATATATATATATATATATATATATATATATATATATATATATATATATATATATATATATATATATATAGTGGTGCTCCACTATTATAGAAGGGAAAACATAGGTTCAGTTTTGCATTCTTATAGAAAAATAGAACTGAGTTGTGCGTCGCCTTGAAAAACCAAGCATAACTATAGCTGCTGATGTTATAGACAAGCTAGGCTGGGAGGCCCAGAGGCCGTTTGATACCTGCCGGATCCAAAAAAAAGTTGAAACGTGTCGTGGGCTCCCCATGTTAAACAACAAAACCTAGGCCATGGACCTGGTGGGCCTAGGACTGTCGGCCTCTCGACGAACAGTCATCTCCCGATTCCTCTTGTTTTGCTGAGTGTTGGTGTACAAAAGTAGGGGCGCTCCTTTGTACCCCTTACTTGTGCACGGGCAGTCAGAGCCACGTCTGCGGCCACACTTAACAAAGCAGATGAGGGAAACCGAAGCACAAGACTATCAGAGCAGCGCCCAGATAGTGGCGCAAGAAGGCCGAGCAAGAAGATAGGCTTCCCCCGACAAGAACCTTGCCGGGGCGGCCTGCACGCCCCCAGCAAGAACCCTTGCCGGGACAACTCACCCAACGCCTCCGTTGCAGCCACCCTTGAGCCTAGGAGCTCCGACATCATCAACAATGTTGGAACCAAGGTTTGGGAAGTGCCTGCGTGATGGCATGCAGATCTTTCTGAAGACAAGGGTCTATGAACCCTAAGATGAGAACCAGAAGACAAGGCGATGGCAAGGCTCCTTGGCGAGGATGCCCACGAGGCCCCGAAAAGGGTCCTTGCCGAAGATACCCCCGAAGCCCCGGCAAGCCTCTTGCCGAGGGCGCTCACAAAGGCCCCGGCAAGACCCTTGCCGGGAATAGACGCAAGACCGCGGCAAGCCCTTGCCGCCTAATCGTCGCCCCAGCTCGGCGGCCGACCCACTAGCCCAGGCAAGTACCCACGTGGCAGTACGTGGTTCCCTATCCAGCTAGTCAAGCACCTCTGTGGTGGCATGCAGATCTTCGTGAAGACCCTACCACCACGCCATGTCAGTTGCCTGTCCCGTTGGCCTGGACGCGTGTCGCAACCAAACGGAGTGGCAGCGGACGGGATGGGCCTGGTTCCCGTCCCCAATAAAGCAAGTGGACACCTAAGTAGCGCATTTAATGTGTCTTGTCTCGTAATGGCATGAGATAAGCTTGTACACTGTATACCTTTCCACCTCCTGTGTGCCACTGTGGCAGCCCCTTTTGACTATAAAAGGAGGCCCGAGGCATACTGGAGAAGGATTCGGATCTTTTGGACTAGGCATGCACCGTAGCTAGTTCTAGAGCTCAGTAACACTCAAATACATATAAAAGGAGGACTAGGGTCTTAGGCATCTTTGCGGCCCAACCTTGGGTAAATGATCCTTGTGTTGACTCCTAGACCCACTCTTTGCACAACCCCGCGCTCGTCAACCGTAGAAGGGATTCCAGTGATCCCATAGGTGTCGTTTCCCCGACATCTTTGGCGCACCAAGTAGGGGAGCGTAGTTGTGAAAATCTGGTCTAGCAGTTAGTTTAGCAGTTCTTCATCGCCATGGCTCCCAAGAAGAAGACGATCACAGCGATCGGTTCATCTGGAGCCGAACGGCCCGTGCCAGTGCGGGCTGGCGACAAGGTGGTCGCTAATGGGACCCGAGGCGCGGCTCGCAAACACCCACTTCGCTCTAGCAGCCGAATCTTGGCGAGCGGCTTCGTTCGTGCGCAAGATGACGAGCCGCGCACCGCCAAGTCCAAAGGCGGAGCCGGGCCCCCCGCAGGCGGCGCAGGGCCCTCCAAGAGCGGCGTCGTGCCACATACGGGCGGCACGACAACTTCCAAGACGCCCACGCCGGCGCCCACAACGCGCTCCTCCCAAGTCGTGCGCGATGAGCAGCGTCGCCACGCTAATGACCCCGGGTGCCGCCGGGGAAAGAGCCCTGCGCATCAGTCGCGGGACGTAGAAGATCAACATGCTCCCCGAGGTGCTGGCGAAAGCGGCGTACAGCTGCAGGGCCGTGATAGAGCTCCTTCTAACGTGGTTAGAGGTCAGAGCGCATCACGGTCCACGCAACTTTCGCCGCCACCCACACCGGTAGAGGCCTTAGCGCGCGCAGTTGCTCCTCGACTTCCCTCCTGTTGCGGAGAAGCTCGACGAGTGGAGAGCCACTATCCGGAGCCTCATCGGCATCGCCAACAAGGACGAGACATGACCAGTGGGCCCCTCGGGCCGACTCTCTATCGAGCCACCACACGTCAGTGGTGGAAGGACCGGAAGCGCTGCAGCCACGGTGCATTCTCCTCCTCCTCGCCAGTTACCACGGGCACCGGCCCGTCGGGACGACGCTTGTGATAACATTTCTATAGCGTCGTCCAACCCATGGACCCACCGCGATCAGCGCCAAGTTCTTCGGGAACGAGCCCATGAAGACGCTCGAACTACCATCGAGCGCCAATGCGAAGCACGCCATCAGTCAGATAGGCGGGCAGGGCCCACTACGGACCACCCAGCACCGGGAGGCCCTGGAGGCTTACCTTACGAGGTAGGCTGTCCAACCTTTACCCGTGAGCTGCGGCAGTTCCAGTGGCCCACTCACCGCACATTCAAGCCTGACGTTGGCAAGAAGTACAATGGCAAGACTCACCCGTCGGAGTTCCTCAGCATCTACACCATCGTGATGCAGGCCGCCGGAGCACGTGACGACAAGGTGCTTACCAATTACTTCCCGTTGGCGCTTAAACCCAACATCATGTCATGGTTGATGCACTTGCCAGCAGATTCTATTTCTTCCTGGTCGGGTCTGTGCCATGAGTTTGTCGGCACCTTTACGGAAGGCCACCAGGCTCATGGCCAGGCAAGCGATTTGCATGTCATCCCTTAGAAAGAAGGTGAAAACATGCGCAAGTACATACAGAGGTTCAACCGAGTGGAGTACAACATCCCAGATGTTCATCCCGCCGCCGTCATCAGCGCATTCCATCGGAATGTGCGTAACCGCAAGATGCGCGAAGAGCTGGCAATGAATAAGGTCAAAGATGTGGCCGAACTCTATGTTCTGGACGACAGATGCACTCGGGCCGAAGAGGGAAGGAAGTACCCTGACGAAGACGCCGGTATGGAAATCGATTCCTCAGACGAAGACGCCATCGCCCCAGCAAAGAAGGGCCAACGCCACGACAGGAAACGCAAGGGCAAGGCCGTGCTTGCCGTCGAGGGATTCGACGACGCCAGCACTGCCAAGAAAACCAAGGCAGACGAATCCGGCAAGGAAGTTGCCGGGTGTGTCACCTGCCGGGCCTTGGTGGTTGCCGACAAGCCAGGAAGCTCCGACACTGCAAGATCCACCGCACCAAGGGCCATGACCTCCAGAACTGCCGGCAAGTCGAGCAGCTCGCAGTGAAGCAGAAAGCCGAATATGAAACGCGGGACAAGGAGAAGGGCTAGGATGGTGCTGAGGGATCCAGCAAGAAACGTGGCGGCCAGCCTGGCCGCCGCGGCAAAGATAACCAACAAGAAAGGCCCGACCGAGGCCGCGACAAGAAGCAAGAAGATGATGATCGTGATGAGAACGACGAATCCGGCGAGCAAGAGTTCCAGAAAGCTACGGAGGCCATGTGCGTCGATGGTGGTGCCTCCCTGCACACCTCTCACCGCTAGCTCAAGCAGTGGGCACATGAGATCACAGCAGCAGAACCATCGTTTGATGCCCAGAAGCAGCTGAAGTGGTCCAACACACCTATCACACCGAGGATCACCCTGATCGCATAACTGTGGTCGAGTGTTTGCCAATGTTGGTTTCACCAACAATACCCAACCTCAAAGTGACGAAAATGCTAGTTGATGGCGGAGTCGGTCTGAACTTGATCTCGCCCGTTGTGATCAAAAGGCTGCAAATTCCTGATGGAGACCTCAAAGAGACAGGCATGTTTCAAGGGGTCAACCCAGGAAGGAGTCAGCCCAAGGGTAAAGTCACACTGCCCGTGACATTCGGAGGCGAGCTAAACTACAGGACAGATAGGGTTATTTTGGATGTTGCCGAGATCCCCTTGCCTTACAACGGGATCCTCGGCCGCCCAGCGTTGGCCAAGTTCATAGCAGCATCACATTACGCCTACAACACACTGAAGATGCCTAGGCCGATTTCCATCATCACCGTCCCCTCCGAAAAGAAGGATGCACTGATCTGCGCTGATCAACTTTACCGGGAGGCAGTTGCAACGACTACCGCCAAGGCACTTGCTCCTGCCGCTGAAGCCCCGGGAGGGAAAAAGACAGGTAAGACCTCTCGCACCCACTCCGGCAAGCGCACCTCTTCGGAGTGTAGCGCTCCCGTCGTGGACGTGCTAGAGAGCTCCACCGGCAAGAGCAAGAAATCTAGAGCTACACCACTAGAAACCAAGAAGGTGTCCGTCAAGGAGGATGGAATGGGAGGGGCTTTCACCATAAGCTCCGCCCTCGACGGCCAATAGGAAGACGCACTCGTCACCTTCCTGTGGGCGAATGTCGGCGTGTTTGCGTGGCAAGCATCCGACATCCCTGGCGTTCCTAGGGAGGTGATTGAGCACCATCTTGCTGTGTGCCCTCACAAGCGTCCCGTCAACCAGAAGGTCAGGAAGCAAGCTCTGGAACAGTAAGAGTTCATCAGAGAGGAAACCGGGAAGTTGGAGGCGGCAGGCTTGGTGAAAGGAGTACTCCATCCAACGTGGCTGGCCAATCCGGTGGTGGTGCGCAAGGCAAATGGGAAGTGGAGACTGTTATTGATTACACAGACATCAATAAGGCATGTCCAAAGGACCCTTTCCCATTGCCGTGCATCGACCAGATTGTAGACTCCACGACCGGGTGTGACCTGTTATCATTCCTTGACGCTTACTCGGGATACCATCAAATCTTCATGACAAGAGAGGATGAAGAGAAGACAACATTCATCGCCCCATGTGGTACGTATTGTTTCATACGAATGCCTTTCGGGTTGAAGAGTGCTGGCTCAACATTTGCAAGAGCAGTCCAAATTGGTTTTGAGCCTCAGCTACATAGAAATATGGAAGCCTATATGGATGATATAATGATCAAAACCAAGGACAAAGCAACACTCATACAAGATTTAGAAGAGACATTTGTGAATTTGCGCAAGATCAACCTCAAGCTGAACCTTGAGAAGTGTGTCTTCGGCGTTCCGTCCGGCAAGCTTCTTGGTTTCTTCGTGTCACATCGTGGGATCGAGGCGAATCCAGACAAGATCAAGGCTATCGAGCAAATTGAAGAACCCAGGCGGATCAAGGATGTGCGTCGGCTTGCTGGCTGCGTTGCCACCATGAGCAGATTCATCTCCAAATCTGCCGAGCGCGCCCTTCCCTTTTTCAAAATCTTGAAAAAGGCAGGCCCAATGGAGTGGACCCCAGAATTCGAAGCAGCATTACACGATTTGAAGAAATACCTCTCCTCTATGCCAATACTGGGCGCGCCCAAACCACTAGAGCCGTTGCTGCTATATCTAGCGGCGACAAATCAAGTGGTCAGTGTTGCGCTAGTAGCCCAAAGATATGTTAATATGGAAGCAATAGCAATGACAGAACCAGACGCCACTGGGACAGAAGCAACGCAACCAAATGGAGTAGTGCAGAAGAAGAAGATGATGTAGCACCCGGTTTACTTTGTCAGCTCCCTTTTGTAGGGGGCTAGGTCGAGGTACTTCGGTGTGCAGAAATTGCTCTTCGGCCTCCTTATGGCCTCGAGGAAGCTGCGTCATTACTTCCAAGCACATGAAATTACCGTTGTCACCCGCCTCCCATTGCAGCGGATATTGCGTAACCCAGATGCGACCGGGAGGATTGTGGAATGGGCATTGGAACTGTTGAGCTTTGGTTTGAAGTTTGAAAGCACTTCGACGATTTAGAGTAGAGTCTTGGCGGAGTTTGTTGCAGAATGGACCTCAACGCCCGACGAAGAGGTCTAGGAGACCACTCTCCCTGGTAAGGAAACGAGTCACGACTGGGTTATGTACTTTGACGGAGCTTTCTAGCTGCAAGGCGCCAGTTCTGGTGTACTGCTCGTTGGCCACCGGAGAGCACCTCAAGTATGTGGTCCAGATGCACTTCCCCAGGGAGATGTCGATGAACAACACTACCGAGTACGAGGGACTGCTTGCTGGTCTCAGGATCGCGGCGGATCTCGGAATCAAGAAGCTCATCGTCAGAGGTGATTCACAGCTTGTCATCAAGCAAGTTAATAAATATTACCAGAGCCCGTTGATGGAGGCCTACGTAGATGAAGTGAGGAAGCTGGAGTAGCGTTTTGACGGTATACAAGCAGAGCATGTTCCCCGAGCGGAGAACGACATCACCGACTACTTGTCAAAGTGCGCCGCCCTCAAACTACCTATGGAACCAGGTACCTTTGTGCTTCGATTAACTCAGCCATCCGTTGAACCATCGACAGAGCAGAACAAGCAAAGGAAATCAGGCCCCGGTAAGTAGGGATGAAAACGGAGCGGAAACAGACGGAACTGAGTGCTACCATATTTGTTTTCATATATTTTTACAGAAGCGAAAACGAATACAGAAACCCCGGAAATGAATACAGAAACAGATACTACCGAAAATGGACTTGGAGCGAATACAAAGCGGACACGGAAACAGAAGTGGGTGTTGACGGGAACTTAAAAACCCTTTGAATCATAGAGAAATACACCCAGAAACAAACAAATTTAATGAATTGTTAACATGATTATATGGTCAAGCTGAGTACATGTGTGGTAGTAGAAGTTGGGCCTCAAATGATCCATCCTACTCATTGTGTCATTGTGTGTTGTTTGGTGGTTGGACTGCAAAGCAGTCATATGTCTATAGTAAAAATGGAAATTTCGTATTCACGGAAACGGAAAGTTCCATTTCCACGCCCGTTCCACCGGAAAACACCGTTCTGTTTTTTGTTTTTGTTTCCGCATAAAAAATTGCATTTCCACTTCCGTTTTGCAAATTTCTATTTCTGTTTTCATATTCCCTCTTCGTTTCCATTTTTCCTCCGGAAAAGCGGAAAGTTTCCACTCCATTTTCATCCCTACCGGCAAGTACTTTCCTGCCGTGCCCCCAGGGGCCACCGGCAAAGATGTTGCTGGGGACGCTGAGCCTGCCATAGGGCAACAGACTCCGACAGGACGTCAAGCCCTGGTCGTGGAGATAGCTGCTCCTATGGCTGAGGAGATGCCTTTAGTCCTTACCGTCGAGCCCTAGGCTCCGGCATGGGCACAGCATACCTTCCAATTTCTCCAAGCGGGGGAGCTTCCTGAGGAGCAGGAAGAGGCGGAGAAAGTAGCCCGTCAGTCTGCCATGTACCAGTTCATCGATGGCGTCTTGTACAGAAAAAGGCCGAACGGTGTGAAATTGAAGTGCATTCCCCGAGAGGAAGGACTGGAGCTGTTGGCAGAGATACACTGAGGCATATGTGGCTCCCACATAGGGTCAAGGGACCTTGTCGGCAAGGCATTCTGACAAGGTTTCTTCTGGCCCACTGCCCTCCAGGATGCAACAGCACTAGTAACCAAGTGTGAAGCGTGTTAGTTCCATTGAAAGAAGCTTCATCAACCAGCTCAAGCTCTCCAAACAATCCCTCTTTCCTGGCCATTCTCGGTCTGGGGGCTCGACATACTGGGCCCCTTTCCCCGTGCTGTCGGGGGCTTTGAGTACTTGTGCGTTGCAATCGACAAGTTCACAAAGTGGCCAGAGGTGGCAGCAGTGAGAAAGGTGACAGCACAATCAGCCGTCAAGTTCTTCAAGGGCCTAGTCTGTCATTTTGGTGTACCAAACAGAGTCATCACCGACAACGGCACGTAGTTCACAAGCTGCACCTTCATGCAGTATATTCAAGACCTCGGCAGCAAGGTATGTTTTGCTTCTGTTGCGCATCCTCGAAGCAACGACCGGTCGGAGAGGGCAAATGCTGCAGTACTGCGAGGCCTCCGGACAAGAACTTTTGACAGGATGCACAAGTGCGGAAGGCACTGGATTGATGAATTGCTGGCGGTTCTTTGGTCAATTAGAACAACACCAAATCGAGCCACCGGCCAGACACCCTTCTCCCTCGTTTATGGGGCAGAAACAGTTCTCCCCACGTAACTCATATACGGGTCACCCCGAGTGCTCGCTTATGATGAGCTTGAGCAAGACCAACTGCGGCAAGATGATGCAATGCTCCTCGAGGAAGATCGTCTTCGGACGGCTGTGCGAGCAGCATGCTACCAGCAAGCCTTACGCCGCTATCATAGCCGCAAGGTTCATGCCCGAAGCTTTGAGGAAGGCGACCTTGTTCTTCGGCGCGTTCAGTTGGCCAAGAATTCCAACAAGTTGACGCCGAACTGGGAAGGCCCTTATCAAGTAATACGAGTCACCAGGCCTGGCGCAGTCTGCCTGGAGACCGAAGATGGTATTCTAGTGAGCAACTCCCGGAACATCGAACATCTTCGCAAGTTTTACTCGTAAGGCGCGGTTGCCGAGCTCCCCGGCAAGCCACCCTTTGGTACAAGCCTTGCCGGCAAGGCATGTAACCCTTCGTACAAAGCCAGTCACAGACCCTGAGCATAAACAAATGAAGCGTTGGCGCCCTGTTAGGGTTGATAGTGCTTGGCGGCGACTAACCCCTAGCATAGAGATCGAGTGTGCGTCTCTCTGTTCTTTTCCATCCTCTTTTTTCACAGGATGCATGGACATTTCTGCTGGGCTGTTTGAGAGAAAGAGGACAGACCAATGCTCCGACCCCGGCAAATTAAAGTTGCCGGGGGCTGCAGACCCAAGGGTCCGGCCACGGAAAGACAAGGATGCCTGGGGCTACAAGATCAGATAAGTCTTTCATCCCCCACTCCTTACTTCCATGTGAAACTTGAACGTACGAGACTTTGCTCGCTCTTATACCATCATGCTCCCTTTTTCCTGCGTCCAACAAACTTTATTCTGGACCGGAACTCGGCAGTAGTTTGATGGGAAAGGAGAAGACGAAGGGCCTAATCCTACTCTGCTCCTACTTCCGCCAAGGTCGTGAATATGGTCGAGCTATAAAGCAGGAAGACGGCAAGGCCTGTTGTCGGGGTACGATGTTTATCTTAAAATAATAAGGATTCGTTCCTTGGTGTGGCCCCTGCCCACGCACAAAAGAAACCCAGCAAAACACCCTTCTCTCCATTAATACGTTGTAAACATGTACAATTCGTACGGAATGCATAGATGAGCAAGGGGATTACAAGATTCAAATCTTACAAAGGCATGTAGGCTTAAAAACAGAAAAGAGATAAGATGCCCGTAATCCCTTTCTTGTCCCTCTCCTCAGGAAATGGAACAAGATGGGAAAAGGGCAAAGGGAGCGCCTAGCTGAAGCATGAGCAGCAGAAAGCACCAAGAGAACATCCCGGTGGCCGTGCCGAAGAAGGCTGGTGATGATGGCGCCGGAAGAAGAGCCGAAAGATGGGGCAGCGGGCCAGCAACACGTGAGGAAGGCATTTGATGCCCGCCTACTCCGACATGACGGCCGTCGCCCACCTTCTATGTCTTCTCCGGCCTCCCAACGCCAGCCACCCAAGGAGGCGACCCCGAGAAGTTCGAGGGGCTGGCGATGCAGATGATGGTGCTGCCAGCATCACCCAGGGATGGTGTGTCCGACGCCTAGTCGGACCCGTCATCCTCCCGCCTGCTGCCCTCGTCGTCGTTGTCGCTGTCCTCCCCATCACTGTCGCTCAGGGAGGAGTTTTCGTCATCGGTCGAGCTCTCCGCACAGCACCCTAGCATGTGTCCCGAGCGGCCGAAGACCTTGACGGAGAGCAGACCGTTCTCTGCTAACTTGAAGCAAAGAGTGTGCCCCTTCATCAACCAGTGGGCACGTGCGAAGGTCTTCCACCCCCGGTGGAGAAGCATTACATGAGGAGCGGGGAACTTGGTGTTCACCCACATGGCGGCATTGCAACACCCCTTCATGTGGAGCCTCAACCTCAATGGCTGGTCGGCCTCCAATACCCTCGCGAACGCTTCAGGAAGACGGAGGCGACTGCGCGGTGGCTCGCGCAGTTGCAAAATGAAATCCAGCGCCGTGTCCCCGACATGGCCACGTGGTGAGGCAGGAGGAGATGGTGGAGGAGATGGAGACAGAGATGATGACGATGCGGGTGTCCCCCGTCCTCGCCCGCCTCTTCCTCGACCACCTCGCTGGCCACGACCTCGGCCAGCGCCTCTACCTCTAGCATGGCTTTCATCTTGGGCGTCCGGCTCTTCTTTGACCGTCGCTGCCCTCTGACGAGAGGAAGACCTGGTCGCCTCCGCAGGGGCACGGCCACAGCCACGCCCTCTCGGCATGACTTGGAAAGGAAGAAGATCAGACTGGAAGAGGATGAGTGGAGTGGGGGAGAGCACTGTCCCTCTGCCCTTCTTTATAGGAGGGCGACCGCCCGGATCGACCAGTCCAATCGCCGGAGACGCAAGGAGGCAAGACCAACCCGCTGCTCCAATCAGTAGCACTCGGCTCCCCGCCCCGACGTTAAGGCCCGCACCCTCCGCCTGCCCTCCCCGATGCATGAGGGGCACGTGGCGGGCGGATCAGGATTCAGATGGCACGTGGTACGACCGTTTCGCACCCCGTGATCATGGGGCAACCCGAGTCCACTTAGTAAATGAGCCGCGCCCCCACAACTTCCTCTATTTTTTATGAGGAAAACGCGAACCGCCTCTTTACTATTTGGAACCATGGGGTGACACAAGCATGCCGCGGTCACCACACACACGACCCCCACGTCACGCGTAGATCATGGGGAAGCGCAACCATCGAAGGAGTTATTGCAGTGAAAAGAATCCGGCCCCCACTACCCGCACACCATTCTGGGCCTAGCCCAACAACGAGTCACACTTATGTGTGGCCCAGGCCCGGGGGCTCCTGTCGGTGTACAAAAGTAGGGGCACTCCTTTGTACCCCTTACTTGTGCACGGGCAGTCAGAGCCACGTCTGCGGCCACACTTAACAAAGCAGATGAGGGAAACCGAAGCACAAGACTACCAGAGCAGCGCCAAGATAGTGGCGCAAGAAGGCCAAGCAAGAAGATAGGCTTGCCTTGACAAGACCCTTGCCGGGGCGGCCTGCACGCCCCCGGCAAGAACCCTTGCCGGGACAACTCACCCAACGCCTCCGTTGCAGCCACCCTTGAGCCTAGGAGCTCCGACATCATCAATAATGTTGGAACCAAGGTTCGGGAAGCGCCTGCATGATGGCATGCAGATCTTTGTGAAGACAAGGGTCTATGAACCCTAAGATGGGAACCAGAAGACAAGGCGGTCGCAAGGCTCCTTGCCGAGGATGCCCACGAGGCCCCGACAAGGCTCCTTTGTGACGCCCCAAGACCGATGCGCCAAGTGTCAACCAGTTATTCGCTACCTTTGCCATGTCATCTGCTTGCATGTTATATTTTGCCATGTCATCGTGTGCATTGGACCAGCATGTTTTCAAACTTACGTCTGTTCGTAGTTGCCCGTCTCCCCGTTCTCTCCGTTCTCCGTTCTGAGCCCAGAAACACTCGCACGCGCCCGCGGCACCTCCGAATATTTATTTTATAAGTGGCCGGAAAATGTTTTCGGAATGGGATGAAAGTTGGTGTGTGGTCTTATTATAGCATAGGAAGACCGCCTGTCAAATTTTGTCGTATTCCGAGTCTGTTTGATAGCCCAACGGTTAACCGTGTTAACCGCCGGAAGCCTTTTTTCTTTTGGCCCAGCACCCCTCCACAATAGCCACTAGCCCATCCAAACCCCCCTCCATGCTCTCGGTCCTTGGATCACGATCGTGTGGGTGAAAACCGCACCTCATTTCGACTCTCCTAGCTCCCTCTACCTATAAATAAGTCTCTCCCTCCGAAATTTGCGCGCAAACCCTAGCCTCCCTCCTCCTTCCGCCACCGGACCCGTCCGCCCGCCGCCGGACATGTCCACCCGCCGCCCCGAGCCAATCAGGGCGCGACACGTGTCCTCGCCGGCCTCCTCTCTCCTCCCCGCCGCCGCGGCCCGCGGAGCCCATCACGGGCCCGTGCGGGCCCGTACTCCGCCGCCGGCGAGCCCGAGCCCCCACCGCCAGCGCCACCCACCACCGCCGCCTCCGGCCACCTCCAGCCCACCGTTGCCTCGCCCGGATCACCGCCACCGGCTGCCGCCACGATGCCACCACACCGCCGCCCCGGTCGCTCGCCTCCCGCGCCGCGCTCAACCGCCGCTGCTCACAGCCCCGCCGCCGGCGAGCTGCCACTCGCCGCCGCCTCGCCCGTGCCGCCACCGCCGCATCCTTCTCGCCCTGCCGAACCGCGCCCCCATGTCCTCCCGCATCTCCTCCGGCCAGATCCGGGCCGGGGCCGACCGGATCCGCCTCGTCCTCGTCGCCGGAGTGCCCTCCTCGCCGGAGCACATCGTCGGAGCTCACGCCGGCCAGATCCGCCGTGGGTGGATGAGATCCACCCACCCCGGCAACCAAACGCCCCGCCTCTTCCCGTACCGCTCCGTCCCGGAATCTATCCGTCCCGATTCCACGAGCTGTATTTAAGTCCCAGAAAACTCATATTATGTGTGCATCTTGTGGTGGATGTAACTTTGTGCATGTTTGTCCAAACTGAGCATATGATATATCAAAATGTTTGTCTCGAAGTGCTCTACATGTTAGTTGCTTTTGCATGCATTTCACTGTTCATCTTGTTGTCTTAATCTTCATTGCAAAACTGCTATGTGATGTTACTGCTCAGTTTTGGTTGTCTGTCAACAATATGTATGCATGTTTAACATGGTGTAACTTTGTGCATGTTGGTCCAAATTGAGTGTATGATATGTCAAAATGTTCATAGTGAAGTGCTCTACATGATGGTGGTTGTTCCATTCATGTTAGGTGCCATATTGCCATGTTTATCTCTGTCGCAAGAGTGCATATTGCTGTTAAGTGCTGAAAGCTGTTATGAGATGCTGATTTGTCTTTATTTTATCTTTATGTGTGATTTTGTTTGAGCTACATGTCAATATGTTTTGAGTATATCATCATGGTGCATGTTAAATTGTTGTTTAACAACTTTAACACAAGGTTTGTTCGGATCTAGACCAATTTCGAAATTGGCATATGGGGACTTACCGGATTGGTTATATGTTGTTTCCGGCCTCATTACACTTGCCTTGTTGTGTGTTCTTGTATGCATCATCCCTTGCCATGCTTTGCATCATGTAGCCTTGTCATGCATCATACTTGGTTGAGCATCTTGTCTTGTTATATGTTGTGTGTTTACCTTATTGTTTGCTTCTTCTCGTTAGTTCATGTTTCGTTGCGATCATGAGGATTCGTTCGACTACACTTGGTTCGTCTTCATGGCTTCTTCTTCGTCTTCTTCATGGACTCGTTCTTCTTCCTTGCGGGATTCCAGGCAAGATGATCGTCACCTTGGATCTCATCACTATCATTGCCATGCTAGTTGTCTCGATGCTCTCGCTATATGTCACGCTACCTATCTATTTGTTGTCAGCCTCTCCTTGTTGCCATGAAACCTCTAACCTTTGACACCATCCCAGAAAACCGTTGTTTGGCTATGTTACCGCTCGCTCATCCCCTCTTATAGCGTTGTTAGTTGCAGGTGAAGATGAAGATTGCTCCATGTTGGAGTTGGACATTGTTGGAATATCACAATATCTATTAATTAAATTAATGCACCTATATACTTGGAAATGGGTGGAAAGCTTGGCCTTTTGCTCGGCGTTTTGTTCCACTCATGTCGCCTTAGGAACCGATAAACCGGTGTTATGTTCCTTGATTTTGCGTTCCTAACACGGTTGGGTATATGGGGACCCCTTGATAATTCGCTTTGTTTAAAGCTTTTCCAGCGAGGCCCAACCTTCGTTTTCCATTTGCCTAATTACTAAAACTTGCATAGGGACCGGCTAGCACCCGAGGACTCTTAATCAACCCCCGGGCCAGTACTCCTCTGAGTGTTGGTCCAAACTGGGCGATGTCCGGCGCCCCTGGGCAACCAGGGTCTTAGCCAACCCGACGTCTTGCCCATCCGCCCCAAGAACGAGGTACGTGCAACTCCTATCGGGATTTGTCGGCACATCGGGCGGTCTTGCTGGATTAGTTTTACTATTGTCGAAATATCTTGAGCACGGGATTCCGAGAATACTCGGGTCTTCCCAATTTTGGAGTTGTTACTCCGTTGATCGTGAGAGCTTGTGATGGGCTAAGTTGGGACACCCCTACAGGGTTATGATCTTTCGAAAGCCGTGTCCACTGTTGTGTGGTAGATTGGAATTTGTTAATATCCGGTTGTAGTTAACTTGACAGAGGAACCGAAATAAAACACACCAACCGTGTGAGTAACCGTGACCGTCTCTTTTCAGTTTGAGAAGAGAACACGGTGGGGTTATGTTTGACTCGTAGGTAGTTCAGGATCTCTTAGCGATCATTGCTAGTTTGAGACCGTTTGCGTAGATGCTCATATTATTCTCGTACTCGTAAGTTAGCCACCATATAATGCTTAGCCGCTGCTGCAACATCACCGCTTAACCTCTCCATTCCCATTAAGCTTTGCTAGTATTGATACCCATGGTCATGGGATTGCTGAGTCCTCGTGGCTCACAGATACTACAACCACAGTTGTAGGATCATGTTTCTGATGACTTGACGTGAGAGCGATGTTCTTTGTGTTGGAGTTCCTTCTTCATCATCAATCTTGGGTTAGGTTCCTGGTCGGTAGCCTAGGATAGCAGATGGATGTCGTTGTGCTTTTCATGTTTTTCATCCATAGTCGGACGTCTTGTGCATGATGTGTTGTATTCTTGTGGAGTTGTATGACTTGTATGTATCCCCATTTATGTATGTAATGGTACGATGTAATGATATCCATCTTGCTAAGCGCTCGAAATGCGGTTGTGCCTTAATCACAAGTTTTTATCTAGTGATCGAGATAGAATCGCATCTTGGGCGTGACATCCTTGCCGAAGATACCCCCGAAGCCCTGGCAAGATTCTTGCCGAGGGCGCTCACAAAGGCTCCGGCAAGACCCTTGACGGGAACAGACGCAAGACCGCGGAAAGCCCTTGCCGCCCCATCGTCACCCCAGCTCGGCGGCCGACCCACTAGCCCAGGCAAGTACCCATGTGGTTCCTGATCCAGCTAGTCAAGCACCTCCATCGTGGCATGCAGATCTTCGTGAAGACCCTACCACCACGCCATCTCAGCTGCCTGCTCCGTTGGCCTGGACGCGCGTCGCAACCAGACGGAGCGGCAGCGGACGGGACGTGCCTCGTTCCCATCCCTGATAAAGCAAGTGGACACCTAAGTAGCGCATTTAATGCATCTTGTCCCGTAATGGCATGAGATAAGCTTGTACACTGTATACCTTTCCACCTCCTGTCTGCCACTGTGGCTGCCCCTTTTGACGATAAAAGGAGGCCCAAGGCATACTGGGGAAGGATTCAGATCTTTTGGACTAGGCATGCACTGTAGCTAGTTCAAGAGCTCAAGAACACTCAAATACACATAAAAGAAGGGCTAGGGTTTTACGCATCTTTGCAGCCCGAACCTGGGTAAACGATCCTTGTGCTGACTCCTAGACCCGCTCTTTGCACAACCCCGCGCCCGTCAACCGTAGAAGGGATTCCAGTGATCCCAACACTGACCATGTTGGGAACGACAAACGGTGATGTCGCGGTGAGAGCACCAAGGTGGAGGACGACATCAAGACCTCTGACGGAACGAACCGGAGTGGGAGAAAACGCAGGCGAAGGGGAGTACGAGGATTGACTTGTTTGGGTGCAGAGTGGGCCGGTGGAGCTTCCGCCATCAGAAAATGTGTCAGAGTAGAGGGATGGCCCGGCCAACGCCATAGGCTATGATGGATCACCAAGGCGTGCGCGGTAGCGCCGCCAGCCGCTATATAGGAAGAGGACGAAAGATTGAACAAAATAAAGAAATACAATGGATAGGTGGTTGGTCCCAGATGTCTGTGTACGAGACCTGCTGGGTCCACCTGAGAAGGGGAATATGTTGGGACGAAGGAGATTCAAAGCACGACAACCAAGTGGACTTCGTTACATACATAAGCAAATAGCCACTAAAAAAGCGAACATGTTAGTGGGTTCTTAGAAGAAATATTTCGAACAAAACAGATAATTACGACACATAGGCTAATGCATGAAACACTCAGATGATAAAGGTGCTTAAACAGAGAAAGTAGAACATCTAGACCTTCATGGCATGCTTGATCATGACGCTGTGGCTGTCCGTGTACTCGTCGGTTACGGGAAGCAGACACGCTCTCATGTCCAAGATCCTCATGTACATGTCGTAGCATGCGTATGCGTCCTTTGCCACGTAGGTTATGTAGGCTAGATTCAGAGGTACCTCCCACGTGTTCAGGTCATTGGTATCGTTTTCTTCTTTCATGTTGGTGTAGCAGGGGTCGATGATGGTCTTGACAAGGTCAACCACGGAGTCCTTCTCCTGCCCGTTGCCGATGATCTTGTATTGCTTCTGGATGTCGACAAGCTTGTTGCACTAGATGGTCGAATCGTCACGTTCTTCCTTCTCTCCACCGTAGCGAAGGTGCAGTCGGCGCTGCCGATGAAACAACCAAATACTCCATAACCTCTGATGGCCCTACAATAGTGGTAGACGAGAACCTCATCCTGCACGCATACCTTGGCGACGGCGATCCACTGGTCCCTGTCAGGATGTTGGAAATATGCCCTAGAGGCAATAATAAATTGGTTATTATTATATTTCCTTGTTCAGGATAATTGTTTATTATCCATGCTAGAATTGTATTGATAGGAAACTCAGATACATGTGTGGATACATAGACAAACACCATGTCCCTAGTAAGCCTCTAGTTGACTAGCTCGTTGATCAACAGATGGTCACGGTTTCCTGACCATGGACATTGGATGTCATTGATAACGGGATCACATCATTAGGAGAATGATGTGATGGACAAGACCCAATCCTAAGCCTAGCACAGATCGTGTAGTTCGTATGCTAAAGCTTTTCTATATGTCAAGTATCTTTTCCTTAGACCATGAGATTGTGCAACTCCCGGATACCGTAGGAATGCTTTGGGTGTACCAAACGTCACAACGTAACTGGGTGGCTACAAAGGTGCACTACAGGTATCTCCGAAAGTGTCTGTTGGGTTGGCACGAATCGAGACTGGGATTTGTCACTCCGTGTGACGGAGAGGTATCTCTGGGCCCACTCGGTAGGACATCATCATAATGTGCACAATGTGATCAAGGAGTTGATCACGGGATGATGTGTTACAGAACGAGTAAAGAGACTTGCCGGTAACGAGATTGAACGAGGTATCGGTATACCAACGATCGAATCTCGGGCAAGTACTATGCCGATAGACAAAGGGAATTGTATATGGGATTGATTGAATCCTTGACATCGTGGTTCATCCGATGAGATCATCGTGGAACATGTGGGAGCCAACATGGGTATCCAGATCCCGCTGTTGGTTATTCGCCGGAGAGTTGTCTCGGTCATGTCTGCATGGTTCCCGAGCCCGTAGGGTCTACACACTTAAGGTTCGATGACGCTAGGGTTATAGGGAAAGTATGTACATGGTTACCGAATGTTGTTCGGAGTCCCGGATGAGATCCCGGACGTCACGAGGAGTTCCGGAATGGTCCAGAGGTAAAGATTCATATATGGGAAGTCCCGTTTTGGTCACCGGAAAAGTTTCGGACGCTACCGGTAGCGTATCGGGACCACCGGGTGGGGCCACCGGCCCTAGAGGGCTGCATGGGCCAAGTGTGGGAGGGGACCATCCCCAGGTGGGCTGGTGCGCCCCCCCCCCCCCACCAAGGCCCAAGGCGCCTCCAAGAGGGGAGGGGGGCAAACCCTAGGGCAGATGGGCCCTAGGGCCCAATATGGTGCGCACCCCTCTCCCTCTCCCCCTCTGGCCGCCACCCCTAGATGGGATCTAGGGTGGCCGCACCCCTAGGGGTGGGAAACCCTAAAGGGGGCGCAGCCCCTCCTTTCCCCCTATATATATGTGAGGTTTGGGGCTGCCCATAACACGTTTTGACTTCTGTCTCTTGGCGCAGCCCTACCTCTCTCCCTCCTCGTCTCTCGCAGTGCTTGGCGAAGCCCTGCTGGAGTCCCGCGCTCCTCCACCACCACCACGCCGTCGTGCTGCTGTTGGATGGAGTCTTCCCCAACCTCTCCCTCTCTCCTTGCTGGATCAAGGCGTGGGAGACGTCATCGGGCTGCACGTGTGTTGAACGCGGAGGCGCCGTTGTTCGGCGCTTAGATCGGAATCAACCGCGATCTGAATCGCAGCGAGTACGACTCCTTCATCCGCGTTCTTGCAATGCTTCCGCATCGCGATCTACAAGGGTATGTAGATGCACTCCCATCTCCCTCGTTGCTAGATTACTCCATAGATAGATCTTGGTGATGCGTAGAAAAAATTTTGATTTTCTGCTACGATCCCCAACAGTGGCATCATGAGCTAGGTCTATGCGTAGTATCTTGCACGAGTAGAACACAAAGAAGTTGTGGGCGTCGATTTGTCAATTTACTTGCCGTTACTAGTCTTATCTTGATTCGGCGGCATCGTGAGATGAAGCGGCCCGGACCGACCTTACACGTACTCTTACGTGAGACTGGTTCCACCGACTGACATGCACTAGTTGCATAAGGTGGCTAGCGGGTGTCTATCTCTCCCACTTTAGTCGGATCGGATTCGATGAAAAGGGTCCTTATGAAGGGTAAATAGAAATTGCATATCACGTTGTGGTTTTGGCGTAGGTAAGAAACGTTCTTGCTAGAAACCTATAGCAGCTACGTAAAAACTTGCAACAACAATTAGAGGACGTCTAACTTGTTCTTGCAGCATGTGCCGTGTGATGTGATATGGACAAAAGGATGTGATGAATGACATATGTGTGATGTATGAGATTGATCATGTTCTTGTAATAGGAATCACGACTTGCATGTCGATGAGAATGACAACCGGCAGGAGCCATAGGAGTTATCTTATTTATTGTATGACATGCGTGTCACTGAATAACGCCATGTAATTACTTTAATTTATTGCTAAACGTTAGCCATAGTAGTAGAAGTAATGTTTGGCGAGACGACTTCATGAAGACACGAATGATGGAGATCATGATGATGGAGATCATGGTGTCATGCCGGTGACGATGATGATCATGGAGCCCCGAAGATGAAGATCAAAGGAGCAAGATGATATTGGCCATATCATGTCACTATTTGATTGCATGTGATGTTTATCATGTTTTACATCTTATTTGCTTAGAACGACGGTAGTGAATAAGATGATCTCTCACTAAAATTTCAAGAATTGTGTTCCCCCTAACTGTGCACTGTTGCTAAGGTTCGTTGTTCCGAAGCACCACGTGATGATCGGGTGTGATAGGTTCTAACGTTCGCATACAACGGGTGTAAGCCAGATTTACACACGCGATACACTTAGGGTTGACTTGACGAGCCTAGCATGTACAAACATGGCCTCGGAACACGGAAGACCGAAAGGTCGAACATGAGTCGTATAGAAGATACGATCAACATGAAGATGTTCATCGTTGATGACTAGTCCGTCTCACGTGATCATCGGACACGGCCTAGTCGATTCGGATCATGTATCACTTAGATGACTAGAGAGATGTCTATCTGAGTGGGAGTTCATTAGATGAACTTAATTGTCATAAACAATAGTCTAAGTTGTCTTCGCAAATTATGTTGTAGACCAATAACTGTGTTGTAGCTCCCTGTTTAATATGATCCTAGAGAAAGACTAAGTTGAAAGATATTGTAAGCAATGATGCGGACTGGGTCCGTAGTCTGAGGAGTGTCCTCACTGCTACACAGAAAGCTTACGTCTTTGATGCACCGCTCGATGTGCAAACCCCTACAATGTTGTCTGTGGATGTTGTGAACACCTGACAGACACGTCCTGATGACTACTTGATAGTTTAGTGCACCATACTTTACGGCTTAGAATCGGGATTCCAATGACGTTTTGAACGTCATAGAACATATGAGATGTTCTAAGAGCTGAAATTGGGATTTCAGGCTCATGCCCGTGTTGAGAGGTATGAGACATCTGACAAGTTCTTTTGCCAAAAAGATGGAGGAGAATAGCTCAACTAGTGAGCATGTGCTCAGAATGTCTGGGTGCTAAAATCACTTGAACCAAGTGGGAGTTAATCTTCCAGATGAGATGGTGGTTGACGGAATTCTCTAGACACTATCACCAAGCTACTAGAACTTCGTGATGAACTATGACATGCTAAGGATGGAGATGATCCCGGAGCTATTAGCGGTTCTTAAGACCGCAAAAGTAGAAATCAAGAAGGAGCATCAAGTGTTGATGGTTTAACAAGACCACTAGTTTCAAAAGGGGGCAAGGGCTAGAAGGGAAACTTCATGACTGGCAAACCAGTTGTCGCTCTAATGAAGGAACCCAAGGTTGAACCCAAACCTCGAGACTAAGTGCTTCTATTGTAAGGGGAACGGTCACATGGTAGCGGAACTACCCCAAATACATGGTAGATAAGAAAAGCTGGCAACTTCAACAAAGTATATTTGATATACGTGTTATTGATGTGTACCTTACTAGTACTCCTTGTAGCAGATGGGTATTGGATACCAGTTCAGTTGCTATTATTAGTGACTTGAAGCAAAAGCTACGGACTGAACGGAGACTAGCTAAGGGCGAGGTGACGATGTGTGTTGGAAGTGTTTCCAAGGTTGATAAGATCACCATCGCACGCTCCTTCTACCTTCGGGATTAGTGTTGAACCTAGATAAATGTTATCAGGTGTCTACGTTGAGCATGAATATGATTAGATCATGTTCATTGCAATATGGTTATTCATTTAAGTCAGAGAATAATGGTTATTCTGTTTACATGAATAATACCTTTATGGTCATGCACCCAATGGTTTGTTGAATCTCGATCATAGTAATACACATGATGATAATATTAATGCCAAAAGATGTTGAGTTAATAATGATAGTACCACTTTCTTGTGGCACTGCCGCTTAGGTCATTTTGGCATAAAATGCATGAAGAAACTCCATGCTGATGGATGTTTGGAGTCACTTGATTTTGAATCGCTTGACACATGCGAGCCATGCCTCATGGGCAGGATGACTAAGATCCCGTTTTCAGGTACAATGGAACGGGCAAGTGACTTGTTGGAAATCATACATGCTGATGTGTGTGATCCAATGAAAATTAAGGCGTGTGGTGGATATCCTTATTTTCTCATCTTCACTGACGATTTGAGTAGATATGGGTATATTTACTCAATGAAGCAAAAGTCTGAAGCGTTTGAAAAGTTCAAGCAATTTCAGAGTGAAGTTAAGAATCATCATAACAAGAAGATCATGTTCCTACGATCTGATCAAGGGGAGATTTTCTGAGTTGTGAGTTTGGCAATCACTTAAGACATTGTGGAATTGTTTCGCAGTTGAAGCCACCTGGAACACCACAGCGTAATGGTGAGTCCGGACGTCGTAGTCGAACCTTATGAGATATGGTACGATCTATGATGTCTCTTACCGATCTACCGCTATTATTTTGAGGTTATGCATTAGAGACAGTTGCACTCACTTTAGATAAGGGCACCATATAAGTCCGTTGAGATGACGCCGTATGAACTTTGGTTTGGCAAGAAACCAAGGTTGTCATTTTCTTAATGTTTGGGGCTTCGATGCTTAGGGCTTCAGCCGGAAAAAGCTTGCACCCAAAGCGGACAAATACATCTTCATAGAATACCCAAAGGTAACATTTGGGTATACCTTCTATCTCAGATCCAAGGACAAAAATGTTTGTCGCTAAGAATGGGTCCTTTCTCGAGAAGGAGTTTCTCTTGAAAGAATTGAGTGGGAGGAAGATATAACTTGACGAGGTTATTGAACCCTCACTTCAACCGAAGAGTAGTGCAACACAGAAAGATGTTTCTGTGGAACCTACGACTGTTGAAGAGGAAACTAATGATAGTGATCATGAAGCTTCGGATCAAGTTGCTATCGAACCTCGTAGGTCGACAAGGATATGTACTATGTGACGCCCGAGACCGACGTCCCAGAAGATTCCAGAAGCTTCCCGAAGATTCCAGATGTTCCGGGTTGCCCGTGTGGTTCTTTGTGCTTGTGTTATTTATTTTTGCATTGCATCATGTCATCATGGCATCATGTCATTTTTTTTTTTGCATCTCAACTTAAATAAATTGTGTGGACCTTCGGTCCATTTAAATCGAGGGAAGATGTCTTCTCTTTATAACATATAAAAGCCTCCTAATAATTAGGGAGCTATATCAATAAATATTCCATTCTTGGAATTACCCGTAACACACTTGCATAAATTCCCCATTGTCTTTCACTTCGAGTTTCACCTTCAAAATCTTGCCGGTATTTTTTCTTTCCGTTGTTTCGAGGCTCCTCCAAAAATCTAAACTCCTTTTGGTTTGCAAGCTAAATGTTTTAGTTTTGCACTTCCCTTTTGTTGGAACTATTTTTGTGAGGTTGGAATAATTCCGTAAAGCCTTACAAAAATGTTCATCATTTAATTCTTTCTTTCTTTGCCTCTTTACTTTTATTTTTGTCTCTCCCTATTTGTTTTATTTCTGCTAATAAAAGAGAAGGCAGCCAGCCCAGGCCTCCCTAAGGCCCAGGCCAGCAAACCTCCCTCTCAGCCGCAGCCTCTTAGGCCTCTCCTCCATCTGGGCCACTCCAGCCGCGCCCTGGCCCATCAGGCCCGGCCTCCCGACTGAACCCTAGCAGCTCCAGCCTTTCCCTCGCTCTCGCCTCTTCTCTCCCTCTCGTCCCGACCCAGCCGCCACTCCGTTTCCCTCTCCTCTCGATCTCTCTTCTCCTCCCTCGTTCGAAGACAGCGCCCCGAGTCCCTCGCTCGATCTCTCCCCTCAAGCGCGCCCGACCCCGTTCCTTTCTCCTCCTACCCCCAGAGCTTCCCTCGAGCAGCTCTTCTCCAGGCTCCCTTCGCCAGGGCCGAGCCCTTGCTGCGCCATGGCACCCCGCAAGTTGGCCGAAGCCTGGTGCCCGTCCGCCCGGCGACCGAGGCTCCCTCCCTCCGCGGCTCCGTCATCCGGCCCCGCGACCGCGGCCTCCCCTCCAGCCGTTTTCCTTCGTCGCGCAGGCGCCCGCGCCAGAGCGCCTCCATCTCCAGCGCTGGGAGCCTCCCTTCCCTCCTCGTCAAGCTGCCCAGGTCCCGCGCCCGCGCCACCGCGCCAGGGCCGCCGCCGTCCTTCCCCGAGGAGCCCAGTACCGAGCAGCGCCGCGGCCGCCCGTCCCGTCCTCGCGCGGCCAGAGGTCCCCTCGTCCTGTGCTACCAGCTCCGTCCTCCAGCGAGAGCACCAGCCAGCAGCGCTGCATCTCCTCGCCTTGGTCGCCCTCGTCGGCCACTGTTTCCTCTCCGTGCTGCTGCCGTGGCCTCGTCTCCGAGCGGCCGTGCTGCGTTTTTGTTTGTTTTGTGCCTTGCTGTAATTTTTTTTGGACAGATGACCGTGTACGAGACCGAGATCCGTGTACCCCTTCGAGTCGCCGACGACCTTCTAGTTCGACTACACGGCGACAAAAGAAGTGAACATCTACGTAACGAGTTCGACTACCGTCGACAAGACCGAGACATCGAGTACCACGACGACCCGAACGACTACCGTCGCCGAGACCCTCAAGTACCCCTACGGAAAACGAGCTCGTGAACGGCTACGGAACAAGTACCACTACGTCCGTGTACGACTACGTGAACGAGTACCACGACGCCGCAAGTACCACTACCGTCGCCCGAACGTCTACCGTCGCCGAGTACCACTACTTCCTCTACCGTCGCCCGAGTACAACTACCGCCGACGGAACGACTACTTCCTCTACTTCCACTACGACCTCGAACCCCTCCGAGAACGATGGTTCCGAAGGTATAACCCCGAGACGTGACCCGTGGATGCATGCTTGCTTGTGTTGTATGAAATGTTTCCCGTGTGAGCACCGTGTCCGTTTCGTCCCTTTTGTTGTCCCTCGGTTGCCTCGTCACCGACTCGTGGGAACCCGGCAACGGGAACACCCCATCATCTCGTTTGACTCGCTTCGTCTACCTTTTGCACCGGACTCTCAACGAGTTACCGGAACCGAGTTGTTGCCTTTGCATCATTTCGGATCGTTGCCGTGGCACCCTTTCCATCCACCACGGTGACATAAACTTCATATCTCTTAATGTCAACCCTTTTAAGAAAACTTGCATAAACTTGTTCATGTCATCCGCATCATATTAACAACATTAATATGTGTGAATTGTTGTTGCTTATAATTATTAAACATGCTCATGAGGATTTTCCGGATATGTTGTTGTTATTTCCGGCCTCATTTAAAATGTCTAGATAGTATAGTTTCTTTATGCTTCACCTCTTGCCATGTTAAAAACATTTAACCTTGTCTTCTAAATAACGAGAGTCAACTAAATAAGTAAATTGTGGTGTTTTGTCAATATGCAACTCGTTGCATATTGAGCTCCACTTAATTTGTAGTGTTGTTTGTGCACTTTGCCATGCCTTGCATATTTAAACCGGACATGCATCATGCTTGCTTGTGCATCGTATGCCATGTTGATGCTTGTGTGTTTACCGTGTTGTTTGTTTCTTTCCGGTTGCTTCTCTTGTTAGCTTCGGTTCCGTTCCGGAGTTGTGAGGATCCGCTCGACTGTTGCTCCGTCTTCTTCTTGGATCCGTTCTTCTCCCTTGTGGAATCCCAGGCAAGATGACCGAACCCGGATACCATTACTATTTTTGCCTCTTGCTAGAAGTCACGATCTATAGTTTTGCCTCGATGCCTATGTTTTCCTGTCAGCCTCCTACTTGTAACCAATTGCC
>LR738709.1:124628663-124645019 GCA_902687465.1 Secale cereale | reverse complement strand
AGGGTGTCGACACGCCGGGAGGATTTGCTGGATTAGCCTTACCTTAGTTCGGTTTAACTTGAGCACGGGATTCCGAGAATACTCGGGTCTTCCCAACTATGGAGTTGCGACTCCGCGGATCGTGGGCTTGTGATGGGCCAAGTTGGAACACCCCTGCAGGGTTTGAACTTTCGAAAGCCGTGCCCGCGGTTATGTGGCAGATGGGAGCTTGTTAATTCCGGTTGTAGATAACTTGACACAATGTTCTAATACACTACCAGCGTGTGTACCGTGACTGTCAATTTCCGAATAGGGATTCGGGAGTTGAACACGGTGGGGTTATGTTTGACCGGCTTTAGTTAGGATCACTTCGTGATCATCTTTCGACCGATGCACTTCTCTTCTCGCTCTCTTTTGCGTAAGTTAGTGCTAGTTGCTGCTGCAGACTCTTGTTTGTTCCTTCACCTCATATTCTTTCTTCAGCCTTATCCTCTCCCAAGGTTTAAATAGTCTTGTTACCCGGGAACGGGATTGCTGAGTCCTCTGTGGCTCACAGTTACTTCACCACACCAGTTGCAGGTTCAGCCGTGTACGATGCAGGAGCTGGTTCAGTGCTTCACCAGGAGCTTGTTGAAGAGTTTGACCGTTTGCTTGTGACGTTTCGATGTTCCGTAGTGGTTTCTACTAGGATTCGATCCTGTCCTGTGGCTTTTGTTGTTTTGGTATCTTTCTTTTGGATCTTCACCCGTAGTCGGGTTGTGATGTTCTGAATGATGTTTGGCTTATGTAATGTATTGTGTGAAGTGGCGAGTGTAAGCCAACTATCTCCTTTTGCATTTTAATCCCTCTTTTACATGAGTCGTGCAAAGATACCAAACTTGAGATCATTCTAGGATGGATTTATGCCTTTAAGTCGTGCCTCGACACGTAGGAGGTATAACTCCATCCTGGGCATTACATACTACTCCTGAGTGGTACGGTGATCCTGTCTTAGAAGTCATGTTGTTGGACAACAATGAACCTACGAACTATGGAGAAGCGATGGTGGGCCCGTATTCCGACAAATGGTTAGAAGCCGAGAAATCCGAGATAGGATCCATGTATCAAAACAAAGTATGGACTTTCGTGGACTTGCCCGATGACTGGCAAGCCATTGAGATAAATGGATCTTTAAGAAGAAGACGGACGTGGACGGTAATGTCACCGTCTATGAAGCTCGACTTGTGACGAAGAGTTTTTCACAAGTTCAAGGAGTTGACTACGATGAGATTTTCTCACCCGTAGCGATGCTTAAGTCCGTCGGAATCATGTTAGCATTAGCTGCATTTATGAAATCTGGCAGATGGATGACAAAACAAGTTTCCTTACCAGTTTTCGTAAGGAAAGGTTGTATGTGATACAATCAGAAAGGTTTTGTCGATCCTAAGGATGCTAAAAGGTATGCTAGCTCCGGTGATCCTTCCATGGACTAGAGCAAGCATCTCGGAGTCGGAATATACGCTTTGATGGAGTGATCAAAGTTTTTGGGTATACAAAGTTTGTTAGAAACTTGTATTTACAATAAAGTGAGTGGGAGCACTACAACATTTCTGATAAGTATATGTGAATGACATATGGTTGATCCGAGATGATGTTGAATTTCTGGAAAGCGTAAAGGGTTGTTTGAAAGGAGTTTTTCAAAGGAAGACCTGGATAAAGCTGCTTACATAATTGGGCATCAAGATCTATAGAGATAGATCAAGACGCCTGATGATACTTTCAAAAGGAACACACACCTTTGACATGATTTTGAAGGAGTTCAAAATAGATCAGTTAAAGAAGGAGTTCTTACCTGAGTTATAAGGTGTGAAGTTGAGTAAGACTCAAAGCTTGACCACGGCAGAAGAAAGAGGAAGGACGAAGGTCGTCCCCTATGCTTTTGTCATAGGCTCTATACGGTATGCCATGCTGAGTACCGCACATGATGTGTGCCTTGCCACATGTTTGGCAAGAGGGTACAAAGGTGATCCAGGGGTGGATCACTAGATGGTGGTCAAAATTATCCTTTGAGGAATAAGGAAATGTTTCTCGGTTATGGAGGTGATAAAGAGTTCGACGTAAAGAGTTACGTCGATGCAAGCTTAACACCTATCCGGATAACTCTCAGTAGAGATACCGGATACGTATAATGGAGCAACAGTTTGGAATAGCTCCAAGTGGAACGTGATAGCAGCATCTACGATATGACATAAAGTTTTGCGAAGTACATAGGGATCTGAATGTTGCAGACCTGTTGACTACAACCTCTCTCACAAGCATAACATGATCAAACCCAGAACTCATTGAGTGTTAATCACATATTGATGTGAACTAGATTATTTACTCTAGTAAACTCTTTGATGTTGGTCACATGGCGATGTGACCTGTGAGTGTTAATCACATGGCGATGTGAACTAGATTATTGACTCTAGTGCAAGTGGGAGACTGTTGGAAATATGCCCTAGAGGCAATAATAAATTGGTTATTATTATATTTCCTTGTTCATGATAATTGTTTATTATCCATGCTAGAATTGTATTGATAGGAAACTCAGATACATGTGTGGATACATAGACAAACACCATGTCCCTAGTAAGCCTCTAGTTGACTAGCTCGTTGATCAACAGATGGTCACGGTTTCCTGACCATGGACATTGGATGTCATTGATAACGGGATCACATCATTAGGAGAATGATGTGATGGACAAGACCCAATCCTAAACCTAGCACAGATCATGTAGTTCGTATGCTAAAGCTTTTCTATATGTCAAGTATCTTTTCCTTAGACCATGAGATTGTGCAACTCCCGGATACCGTAGGAATGCTTTGGGTGTACCAAACGTCACAACGTAACTGGGTGGCTACAAAGGTGCACTACAGGTATCTCCGAAAGTGTCTGTTGGGTTGGCACGAATCGAGACTGGGATTTGTCACTCCGTGTGACGGAGAGGTATCTCTGGGCCCACTCGGTAGGACATCATCATAATGTGCACAATGTGATCAAGGAGTTGATCACGGGATGAAGTGTTACAGAACGAGTAAAGAGACTTGCCGGTAACAAGATTGAACGAGGTATCGGTATACCGACGATCGAATCTCGGGCAAGTACTATGCCGATAGACAAAGGGAATTGTATATGGGATTGATTGAATCCTTGACATCGTGGTTCATTCGATGAGATCATCGTGGAACATGTGGGAGCCAACATGGGTATCCAGATCCCGCTGTTGGTTATTGGCCAGAGAGTTGTCTCGGTCATGTCTGCATGGTTCCCGAGCCCGTAGGGTCTACACACTTAAGGTTCGATGACGCTAGGGTTATAGGGAAAGTATGTACGTGGTTACCGAATGTTGTTCGGAGTCCCGGATGAGATCCCGGACGTCACGAGGAGTTCCGGAATGGTCCATAGGTAAAGATTCATATATGGGAAGTCCCGTTTTGGTCACCGGAAAAGTTTCGGACGCTATCGGTAGCGTATCGGGACCACCGGGAGGGTCCCGGGGGTCCACCGGGTGGGGCCACCGGCCCTAGAGGGCTGCATGGGCAAAGTGTGGGAGGGGACCAGCCCCAGGTGGGCTGGTGCGCCCCCCCCCCCCCCCACCAAGGCCCAAGGCGCCTCCAAGAGGGGAGGGGGGCAAACCCTAGGGCAGATGGGCCCTAGGGCCCAATCTGGTGTGCCCCCCTCTCCCTCTCCCCCTCTGGCCGCCACCCCTAGATGGGATCTAGGGTGGCCGCACCCCTAGGGGTGGGAAACCCTAAAGGGGTCGCAGCCCCTCCTTTCCCCCTATATATATGTGAGGTTTGGGGCTGACCATAACACGTTTTGACCTCTGTCGCTTGGCGCAGCCCTACCTCTCTCCCTCCTCGTCTCTCGCAGTGCTTGGCGAAGCCCTGCTGGAGTCCCGCGCTCCTCCACCACCACCACGCCGTCGTGCTGCTGTTGGATGGAGTCTTCCCCAACCTCTCCCTCTCTCCTTGCTGGATCAAGGCGTGGGAAACGTCATCGGGCTGCACGTGTGTTGAACGCGGAGGCGCCATTGTTCGGCGCTTAGATCGGAATCAACCGTGATCTGAATCGCAGCGAGTACGACTCCTTCATCCGCGTTCTTGAAACGCTTCCGCATCGCGATCTACAAGGGTATGTAGATGCACTCCCCTCTCCCTCGTTGCTAGATTACTCCATAGATAGATCTTGGTGATGCGTAGGAAATTTTTTGATTTTCTGCTACGATCCCCAACACAGGAGACTAATGGATGGGCACAAGGTGTAGTCATGTGACCTTGTGCTTTCTCGTCCTGTAGGTACTGCTTGAACTCGGCGAGGCAGAGCTTCACTGAGTCCGGATCGTTGGTGTACATCACATTCAACTTGGTTCAGCCATGGGGTTGAACGACGAACTCAAAGGTGAAATCCTTGCTGAAGTCCATATCGAGCAGGCTCACCCATCGGATTGCCATTGGAGTCTCTTCAAGTGAACGAGTGGGTAGGCGGCGGCAGCAGTTCATTTTTCAGCTCTTGGGGAGCTGGATTCAACAGTAAACTGAGTGTATACAGGCGACAACAGTTACTACCCAATCTAATTTTTGTCTAAACCTAATGAACAATTAGTCCTCATGCTTTTGGACCGTTTGTAAGCTGGAGTTAGATATTGTTGCCCTTTTCAACTCGGTTTTGACCCATATTTTATTTCATACTGGACCAATGGCTTGCCATTTCTTTAATTAAGACATAAATATTATAAGTAATCACAACATAGGGAAAGAACATCACTCTCACGGGATCCTTGAGATCATTGTTCATTACAGAACCAACAAGTTCTTAGCGCCCGCCAGCACCCACAAACTTGGGTCTATTTGGTTGGAGACTAATTCTGCCAAGCCAAAGTGTGTCCAGCCACACAAGTATGGCAAGCCAAAAAGTGTGGCTGAGAAATTGGATGCCAAACTTGGGTAAAATTTGGCAAAAAATTATCTCTATGACAAGTGGGCCATAGGGGCAATAAAGTGTGGCAAGCCAAAGTGTGTCAAAAACCAAGCACATGCCAACTAAACTGTGGCTGCCAAACTTTGGCTCACTTTGGCTTGCACTTTATTGCCCCTATATGGCCCACTTGTCAAAGAGACAACTTTTTTGCCAACTTTTGTCAAAGTTTGGCGTCCAATTTCTCAGTCACACTTTTGTGGCTTGCCATAATTGTGTGGCTGTCCACACTTTGGCTTGGCAGAATTAGTCTCCAACAAAACATACCAGTAATTCTTAATAAGAAAAGTTGCATGGTAGTAAAGCTGCATGGTAGTGACAGATTTGGATTCTAACATTTGGGACCCACGAGGAAAAGCCTATCCAGCGCAGTGTCTACTAGACAATAAACATTGAGAAACTTGGTTTTAAAATTACTGTAAATCCAAAACTCTCCTCAAAATCATGAAACTTGGCATTGTATTATGACATGGCACCAACATGCTGGTATTATGACATGGCACCAAGATGCTGTGGTAAAAAATTAGTCCAATTTGAGACAAGTTTTGGTATAAACTTCTTACAAACCGGAGCTTCCCTCAAGAAACCTCATGGTTCTGAGAGGAAAGTTGTCACCTATGTGTGCGAAATGACATACGATGTCTCTTCCCGCCTTGATTTATTTTACACAGGCAACATGCAACTATAGGAGTGTCGTCCTAAAACTTATGAAATTATTCAGCGTTTGTTTTGCTTTTAAATACACTATTTGAGTTTTCTAGGCATTTTGGAACATACTTTGGTGTGTGGAAAGGTCATGTGTGTACTAGCCACCTATGTAATTAGATGTTCAATTTGGTTATGGAATCAAGTCCTTATAAGTTATAAGTACATTTTCCAAAGTTTTTTTTCTACACACAGAATCACACACGAATTAACTCTAGTAAACGTCTGTGTTATATTTTAACATCGCAAACAGTTCATCCGAATGGGACGTTTGTCGTGTATCACACACATATTGTTTACACAAATCATTTGTTTTCTTTTGGCTCATAGAAAACAATTTATCTATGTGAACTGTATGCTGCATATCACACACATCTTGTTTAGTTGAACCGTTTTTGTTGTGTTGCCTAATAAAAAATAGTTCATCTGAATGAACTAGATGACGTATATCGCACACACCTTGATCTCACGGACCGTTTCTATTGTCTTCCCTAATCGCAAACAGTTCATCCGAGTGAACTGCTTGTCGTATATCACACACACCTTGATATGGCTGCCCGGTTTTTTTGTTCTGGCTCGTCGCAAACAATTCTTCTGGATTAACCATATGCCACGCATCGCACACGCAACTAAAATTTGGATTGTGTTTGATTTCTCAACCATCGCAAATATTTTGTATCATTTTTTGAGGTTATTTTACATCACCGTTTGTGGTTAATGCATCACACACAGTTTCAACGAAGAGTCTCTGATTGGACTGTTGCGTTTGGACCATCGTGCAGTAGTGATAGTTGGATCATATGGTGTTTCTCCCTCTCTATATTGTTGTGATGGATTGAGTTTTACCTTTGATATTTCATTGTTATCGGATCGAATACTTTTATGGAATTGAGAACACTTGATGTATGTTTTGGCACTCAACTCACGGATTCCCGAGGTGACATTGGGGTAATCTATGCATAGGGATTAATGCACGTTCTCGTCCATCTTTCTTCGGTAGAAATCTTGAGGCACTATTTGAGGTTCTTTGTGTTGGATTGAATATTATGTGTAAGGGCATCTCTTGCCTGAGGTTTTGGTGATGATGACAATCCTTGTGTGGACTAATCGTGTGTCAATATTACTCAGGTTGATAACATGTGGCACAAGACGGTTAGGCTTTCCCTCTTTAAGGAAAAGATCGAAGACGGAGTTTCCGATGCCTTTTTGTTTCTTTTGGTCATAGGAAATCCGTACTATTAAGAGGGAACCCACATCGGAAGGTAATGGGTGAATCAAGTCACGTACACAGATTCTTTGCACCCACTATATTGCCTCCGTTCGTGGAGAGACAGGTCCCATTTCATTCCTCCTTTTTGTGTAGACTCATCCACAGCGGTAGTACCGCCCTAGTTGGTGGTTGTACCGGTGGCCGGTAGTTCCGGTCAAACCACCGCCCCAAGTACCGCTAAGGGGTGATACCTTCTGTACTGGGTGCGGTGGTAGACCGGTGGTGGCCCGGAAGTACCGGTGTTCTTCTCGCAAGACCGGTACTACCGGTGTTCCGAGCAGTAGTACCGCTCTGACTGCCACCACGCAGAAATTATCTGCCTGGCGGTAGTTCCGGCCCAACCACCGTCCCAACTACCGCCCCTGCTTGAAACCTTCTGGTTTCCAAGCGGTAGTTGACCGGAGGTGGGGCGGTAGTTCCGGTTTTCTCCGGAAGACCGGTACTACCGGGTGAGCCACCGGAAGTACCGCCTTAGTGGCAAGGGCGCAGGTTTCTTCACTCACTGGTACTACCGGTTGGGCTAGCGGAACTACCGGTCCTATGTGATACTGCACATAACGGTTGGATTGGTGGAGACCCTATTTAAGGAGCCCCATCTCCCACCTCCACCTTATCTCTTGCCTCTCTCTCTCCACCATTAATGCCATTGAAGCTTTCTTGCCCGATCTCTCTTCCTAGCCAACCAAACTTGTTGATTTGCTAGGGATTGAAGGAGGAGACCTAGATCTACACTTCCACCAAAGGAAACTTGATTCCCCATACTTTCTTGTGTGGATTTTGTTACTCTTGGGTGTTTGAGCACTCTAGATGGAAGAGGTCACTTCGGAGCCACAATCCATTGTGGTGAAGCTCCGGGGTTTCGTTGGGAGCCTCCAATTAAGTTGTGGAGAGAGCCCCAACCTTGTTTGTAAAGGTCCGGTTGCCGCCTTCAAGGGCACCACTAGTGGATTCACGGCACCTTGCATTGTGTGAGGGCGTGACGAGAATACGGTGGCCCTAGTGGCTTCTTGGGGAGCATTGTGCCTCGTCACCGCTCCAACGGAGACGTACTTCCCCTCAAAGGGAAGGAACTTCGATATCACATCCTCGTCTTCACCGTCTCCACTTGTGGTTATTTCTTACCTTTACTTGTGCAAGCATTACTTGTTTAACTCCTATAGCTTGCTTGTGAAGTTGTTATCTTTACTTTCCATTAGTTGTCATCTTAGTAGAATATCTAGACAACTTACTTTGACGCTTAATTTAAAGTGGTTAAGAAAAGCTAAAAATTATTAGTTGCCTATTCACCCCCCCCCCTCTCTAGTCAACCATATCGATCCTTTCAATTGGTATCAGAGCCTCGTCTCTTTTTAAGGACTTTACCGTCCAAAGAGTATGGGTGACAACGTAGTCGAGACGGAGGATCATTCCGCTGGAACTCCGTCCTTGCCTACGTCAGATGGGGGAGCCTCGGTCTCTCGTGAGGAGTTCAATGTGGCCTTGACCACATTGAAAGAGTCACTAGCGAGCGAGGTCAAAGGCATGTTTAAAGATTTGCTTGAGGGGCTTAAATTATCCACTGCACCGTTGGAAGTGGTTCGTCCCGCTACCAACGTGTCGGAGGCTAATCCCAACAAGGGAGAAGCTAGTAGTGAACAAGCCCCTATTACTAAGAATGGGAGTGGGATCTTTGCCCACTCTGCTCCTCCTACTCACTATGGAGGACCCGTTCCCACACCGCATTTAAATTCCGTTGGGCCTCCTCTCAAGTTTATCAAAAATTCTGATTTTGCTACTTGGGTGTTTCGTTTCAAACGTCATATTAATCATTGTTCTACTAATCTTTGGAGAATCATTGAGCAAGGTTTTTATCCGCATGATCCCGACAACATGACTCCAAGAGAAACTGCGGATCATCAATTCAACGAGTCCGCTCTTTGCATTCTTCAAGATTCCATCCCTCCTGAAGACATTGCACACCTTCGACCCTTCACTGTGGCCAAGGAAGCTTGGGAGCATGTTGGCACGATGTACAAGGGAAGCACCAGTATTCAACGCTCCAACTATGAAGTTGTGCAAGATGAAGCTGATGAGTTTGCTATGATCGAAGAAGAAGATCCTCATGAACTTTATCGAAGATTAACTATCCTTGCGGTCTCTCTTCGAGATCATGGCAGTAAGGATACGGATGACAATTGGATCAAGCGCAAGTTCCTCAAGGCCATGATGCCCTATCATAAGGCCATGTCCTCTGTCATTCGTCAGAGACCGGACTTCCACCACTTATCCTCAAATGAAGTGTTGGATGAGTTTGTTGCCATGAGGATCTTGGATGTGACCGCCGACAATGCGGTCTTAAGAGCTCAATGATCGAAGAAGCCTAATCTTGCCCTGAAGGCCAAGGCTTGTGTGGAAGAAGAGGAGGTGGAAGAGGATGATGAGTGTAGCCCCGAGGACACCAAATATGCCTATCATGAGCACATGGCTCTGGCTTCAAGGCAATTCTGGGGCAAGAAGAACACAAGACCCAACTTCAACAGGAACAACTCTAGTGGGAACAAGGGCAAGCAATGAGTGAGGACATGTTTCAACTGTGGAAATGTAAGCCACATCGTTGCGGATTGCCCATATGAGAAGAGAGAATACTTTGGAGGCAAGCTTATCCGGAAGGACAAGTCAAAGTCCTATCCTAACCAGAACAACTTCAACAAGAAGACTCCTCCGAAAGTGTTGGTGGCCCAAGAAGAATATGTTGAGGATGATGATAATGATGAAGATGATGAGACGGTCACCATGGCCACAATTGCTATTGCTACTACTCCGCACACATATCTCTTCGACTCGCCTAATGAGAACATCACCGCCAAGTGTCTCATGGCCAAGGCCACCAACAAGGTAACCCCTAACATCAATACCACCATCACCTCTCCTTCATTGATGAATTGTATTGATGAAAGTGAGGGAACTAAGGAGGGAGAGAATGAATTTGAGTTGTTCATGAAAAATCTCAAGGGCAAACCCAAGAAGCATTTTGTTGCTCTCTTGGAACAACTCGGTGAGGCCAATGACATGATCGAGGCTCACGAGGAAACCATTACTAAAATGGAAGGACATAGTCGAGACTATGCCGATGAGATATCAGATCTCTCTAACGCCCTAGAGGAAGAGCGTGGCCTTCGTTTGGCTCTTGAGGAGTCACACAACGATGGTCATGCTAAATTAAAGAAAGATCTTGATCATGCTTTAGTTGTCTCTCGTGTGCTTAATTCCGATAAGGCAAAACTTGTGGTTGACCATGCTAAACTCAAAGAGTAGTTTGACATACTTGACAAGGCTCACAAGGCCTTGAAAGGTATGCATGCTACTCTCAAGGAGTCTCATGATCAACTCCAAGTTTCGCTAACCAAGGAAAAGGCTATCTTTCCTCGCATGGTATTAATTGATAATGCAAATGCTACTAACCCGTGTTGCAAGCATGTGCATCTTGTTGAAGAGAATGTCGAGTTGAAGAAGCAACTTGAGAAAGGCCTTGTGGCATGCATACAAGGTGAGAAGAACCTCAACAACCTTTTGAGCAATCAAAAGGAGGTTGTGGCAAAGGAAGGAATTGGGTTTGTTCCTAAGCCCAAGAAGAAGAAGAATGACAAGACCAAGCAACCACCCCATCTCCGACAATCTTTTGTGAAAGAAGGAGAGGGCACATCAAAGAAGAAGAAAATGGTGAAAAGTGGTGGCGTCAAGAAAAACTCCACCATACCATCAAACATGGCCGGCGACTTTAATCCTTCATATGTTTTATGTCGTGCTAGTGATGGTCATGTGTTTGCTAAATTTGTTGGTTCTTCTTTTGAGTACATTGAATGGTCCGTTTGGGTTCCTAAGACCCTTGTTACTAACCTCAAAGGACCCATTACCAAATGGGTACCTAAATCCAAGCATTGATCTCTTGTAGGAGTTTGCTTCCGGTGGGGAATCATGGTTGCTCGATAGCGGAGCCACAAATCATATGACCGGAAGCAAAGACTTGGTGGTGGACGTGCATCTAGGTTCATCTATGGCCACCAACGTCGAATGGGGTGATGCTTCATCTTCTAAGGTATTGGGGCTTGGCAAGGTCGTTGTCTCTCATGATCTCACGATCGAGAAAGTCATGCTTGTTGAGTCCCTTGCATACAATTTACTTCTGTTCGCCAACTTGCAATCATGGGCTTTGCTACATTCTTTGACATTGATACCGTGTCCCTCTTGTGGAGCAAGACTCTTAAAGTAGCCTATGTTGGGCATGTCGAGAACGGCCTTTATGTGGTTAACTTCTCGAAGCAACCCACTAAGGTCGCGACATGCTTAATGGCTAAAGTTGATGTGGGATGGCTTTGGCATCGCCGTTTGGCCCACGTCAATATGAGATCTTTGCAAAGTCTTCTCAAGGGGGGCCATGTCCGTGGACTAACAAATGTTAGCTTTGCCAAAGATCGTGCTTGCAGGGCTTGCATTGAAGGAAAGTTACATGAGACGGCTCACCCTCCCACGACTATCATCTATTCAAAGAGACCCCTAGAGCTCCTTCACATGGACCTCTTTGGGCCTCCATCTTGTGATAGTCTTGGGGTAGAAAGTACTGCTTGGTGATTGTGGATGATTACTCAAGATACACCTGGGTATACTTCTTCAAGAAGAAGAGTGAGACCCAACAAACCGTCATCAACTTTGCAAATGAAGCTCAACGATAACATGAAGCAAATATTCTGATGATCAGAAGTGACAACGGCACCGAGTTCAAGAACTACACCTTGGATGAGTTTCTCAGTGATGAGGGAATCAAACATCAGTATGCAGCCCCATATACCCCTCAACAAAACGGTGTTGCGGAGAGAAAGAACCGAACTCTGATGGATGCGGCAAGAACCATGATGGCGGAATTCAAATCTCCATACAACTTTTGGGCCGAAGCCATCAACACCGCTTGCCATGCATCAAATCGGCTCTATCTCCGCAAAGGCTTGAACAAAACTCCATATGAGATTCTTACCGGTAACAAGCCCAATCTCAAGTACTTCCGGGTATTCGGGTGTAAGTGTTTCATTCTCAAGAAAGGTGTTCGCTTGTCTAAATTTGAATCTAGAGCTCACGAGGGCATATTTGTTGGTTATGCTACAAACTCTCATGCTTACCGTGTCCTCAACAAGTCCAATGGACTCATTGAGGAGACGAGTAACGTAGAGTTTGATGAAAATAACGGCTCCCAAGTGGAGCAAAGTGGTACTTGTGATGTAGGTGATGAAATTCCTCCTCAAGCCATAAGAAGAATGGGTGTTGGATATATCCTACCCATTGAGGAACCCCTTGTGGCCGAAGGAGAAGGACAATGTTCCACTCAAGTGGAACCATCACCAACCCAAGACCCACACGCTTCCGAAGAACAAAGTGAAGGCCCTCAACTTGACGAACAAGGCCAAGTGCAAGATCAATCACAAGATGGTGGAGAACCACCAAATGATGCACAAGGCCAAGTTCTGTCCTCCAAGCAAGATCAAGATCAAGAGGAAGCTCAAGATCAAGATCTAGCTTCTGACGACGTTCAAGATGATCAACTCAATGCTCCTCAGTTAACTCTTGAAGAGCAATTAGAGCATCGTGCTGCAAAAGTTGCCTCCAGGCTTGCTTCCAATGAACATCACATCGAGAACATTCTAGGAAGCATCAAAAGGGGGGTAAGCACTCGTAGACAATTAGCAAACTATTGTGCTCATCAAGCTTTTGTCTCCTGTGTTGAACCTCAGAAGGTTTATGAGGCGCTCGAAGACCCTGATTGGCTCAATGCCATGCATGAAGAACTCCATAACTTCGAGCGCAACAAGGTGTGGCGTCTGGTGCCAAGGCCAAAGGAGAACCATAATGTCATTGGAACCAAGTGGATCTTTAAGAACAAGCAAGATGCTCATGGCATTTTCATCCGCAACAAGGCACGTCTGGTGGCTCAAGGCTACTCCCAAGTCGAGGGTATCGACTACTGTGAAACCTTTGCCCCCGTTGCTCGTCTTGAATCCATTCGTTTGTTGCTTGCCTATGCTTCCCATCATAACTTTAAATTGCAACAAATGGATGTGAAGAGTGAATTTCTTAATGGTCCTATTAATGAGTTGGTGTATGTTAAACAACCACCGGGGTTTGAGGATCCTAAGCTCCCCAATCATGTGTACCAACTCGATAAGGCACTCTATGGCCTTAAACAAGCCCCACGTGCGTGGTATGAGCATCTTACCGAGTTGTTACAAGATCGTGGGTTTGAAATTGGGAAAATCGACCCCACTCCTTTTACTAAGAAGGTCAAAGGGAAGTTGTTTGTATGCCAACTATATGTTGATGATATTATCTTTGGTTCTCCTAACAAAGCTTTCAATGATGAGTTCGCCGCACTCATGACCACACATTTTGAGATGTCCATGATGGGAGAGTTGAAGTACTTCCTTGGGTTTGAGATCAAGCAAAGAAGAGAAGGGATCTTCATCAAACAATCCAAGTATACTCAAGACATGCTCAAGAGGTTCAATCTAAGTGATGTCAAGCCGGCTACTACTCCAATACCAACCAAGTGCCAACTTGACATTGATCCCAATGGTAAAGCGGTGGATCAAAAGGTATATCGCTCTATGATCGGTTCCTTGCTTTACCTTTGTGCATCTAGACCGGATATTATGTTGAGTGTGGGAATTTGTGCACGGTTTCAAGCCTCACCTAAGGAGAGTCACTTTGTGGATGTCAAGCGAATCTTTCGATATTTGGCTCATACCCCAAACTTTGGCTTATGGTACCCAAGAGGAGCAAACTTCAACCTTGTTGGTTTCTCTGATTCTGACTGGGCGGGAGACAAAGTGGATAGGAAGTCCACTTCTGGAGGGTGCCAATTTCTTGGTTGCTCTCTTGTTAGTTGGTCTTCCAAAAAGCAAAGTTGTATGTCTCTCTCGTCCACCGAAGCAGAGTATGTGGCTGCTGGCAGTTGTTGTGCTCAACTCCTATGGATGAGGCAAACTTTAAAGGATTACGGTGTCACTTGTGACAAAGTGCCTCTTTGGTGTGACAATGAAAGTGCCATCAAGATTTCTCTCAACCCGGTGCAACACTTCAAGACGAAGCATATAGAGATACGGTATCACTTCATCCGGGATCACATAAGGCAAGGAGAGATCGAGCTTCACTACGTCAACACTCATGATAACCTTGCAGATATCTTCACGAAGCCTTTGGATGAAGCAAGATTTCGCGAGTTAAGGCATGAGCTAAATAGCATTGATTTGAGCAATGTGGCTTGAGCACGTGCACACCCCACCATACTCATCATATTGTCTAGTCTAGGTGTAGGCATGGAAATAGGGGGAGTGGTGTTCTCTCAATGAACTCATCCTCCCCCATTATGCATAAATTGATATGATGTTCACATTCGTCATTTGTGATGACACGTGTGTTTCAAAGACGAGTTTCGGTTATGGGCCCAAGGATAATTCTTCGCGGTGCCATGCCAATTGACTCTAACATTGGTGGCTCCGGCCACCGCCCTCCGGTTTGGTTGGTTTCTGGCTTTCGTGTTTTCCTCGTACTATAGTAACTTGCTCCATCCTAAGCCATCTCATCCAAGCCATCTACTCCGAATGTACACAAGCTTGTTATCATGGAGTGAGTGGGCACTCCCTGGCGGTACAACCGGTGGTTCAAGCGGTTCTACCGCTTGATCACCTGGTTACAGCCCAGCGGTTGTACCGGTCTAGAGCAGGCGGTTCTACCGCTGGTGCTCTGACCTGTGCCCCTGGCCGGTACTACCGGTGTTGATTAGCGGAACTACCGCCTGGCGCGGAAGTACCGCTCCAACCACCTGGTAGCATCCGGACCGGTACTACCGGTCCCCGGACCGGTACTACCGGTGCTGATCTGGGCGGATATATAAGGCACGGGCTGAAGAGGTTTTCCCTTTCACCCGTTCATTCTTTCGCCCTAGCCGCCGGTTGCTCCGCTCACTGCCCCGTAGCGCCCTCCGGCTCTACGGATCCGTCGGCCCTTCACCGGATCTGCTCCGTGGAGGCCGCCTCTTCCTCGATCTCCTCCCATGGATACCGGTATTGCCCTACTTCTTCTTCTTGTTAGGGTTCTTCTTGAATCCTTCTTCTAGGGCAATGTGTGTATTCCTTCATTTTTGGCTAAATGATTTGAGGGAGAGCAGGGACGGAGCCAGGTTTTGACCATAGGGGGGGCAAAGACAATGGCACGATGGATTTCTCCCCCTTATGTTAACCCACTTCCCACTAATTTCTTAACATAATTAACCAACATGTTACACTGATAAGAGGAAAAGGAGATGCAAATCTGAGCATTGATAGATAGACAACAACGACACAAGAGATATAAATCTGTGAAATTTTATTAGTTCCATAATTTCTTATTAGGAGCTTGCATATCAATTAAATTATGGTCCGACTATTACCTTGGTTCGTGGAATCCTGTTATTCACCATCTCCTCTAAAGGGAGATGCTTGAAACATTAACCCGCTGATGCAATCAACGGAGAATAATTATTAGATATAATGTGTTAAGAAATTATAAATGTTTGAAATGAAATAATTATTGCTTACCCCATGGCGGCATCAATGGAAGTCTTTAGCCTCAGTTAGGATTAGGTTAGCTTGCTTCCCGAGATTCCACATCAGCATCATGTTTCAATGGTTGAGAGCCTGAATCAACTAGTTTGAAAATTTTGTGAATTGATTCGGCTCTCTTCCTCATCATGTCTACAAAAGCATAAATAAATAACTGGAAACTTTATAACCGATGATTCGGCTCTCTTCCTCTTCCTCTTCACGTTGGTGTTTGGATCAAAATATTTGAAAGACTATACTTTTATAGTTTTTACTGAAGGCATGAACAAATCCGATATAAATGTAAATTACCTTTTCCCCTTGAGTTGTCGCCGCTCAACTGCCCTGTGTCCGGGCTGCCGGCAACCGGCAGCGTGGCCGTGGATCGGCGCAACGGCGCCTGCCTGTCCCGGCGTCCCCTTTCTCTTCTCTGCTTCTTGATGGCGGCGTGATGCAGAGATCCGATCGTAGCCGCCAGCAACAGCAGGTAGTATCGTATCAGTCTCGATGGCACCGGACTGGAAACGAACGGACTAGCAATCTAGCATCGTGCGGTAATTAACAGGGCCTCTTTGTTTTCCATGATGGCCTGCTTGGTATTTGTGTGCCACATATCTAGTGGGTTGTACGCCTGTACCAGATGGGCTGAGGATTTCTCAAAAAAAAATACATGGGCTGAGCATTCACGTTAATTACCAAGGTCGAGGGATAGGGGGGCGAACGAGTTTACGTACATGCACGTAAGCAGAAAGATTACGGAATGGCCGATCGCTACCGAGGGCTGAGTCAATCGTTGGGGG
>LR738709.1:124468766-124628581 GCA_902687465.1 Secale cereale | reverse complement strand
GTCTCGCCCCCCCTCGTCCCCCCTTAATCCGTCCCTGAGGGAGAGGTCCGTATAGATTCCTATTCACTTGTGCGTAGTTAGTAATAGACACCATGCATGTAGTTTTGAGATCGGGTAGTTCCCCTCATCTTGGCAGATCTGCTCTCAGCGGTACTACCGGTCACACGACCGGTACTACCGCCGACCGGAACTACCGGTGCTGATACCGGAACTACCGGTTGCTCTGAATTTATATGCATTGTTTCTATTCTCCTTACGTACTTGTGAAGTATTCTTCTGCTCTTGTGTACATTCCTCTCATCTTTTCTGGGTTGCTTTGTGTTCTCCGTGTGCGTTTGCAGGTGGCTCTAGCTCTCGCTCTGGTCAGTTTGCCAAAAGGAAGGCCCGTAGGGGCAAGAGGCCAGCAGATGATGAAGATGTTCCCGAGGTTGTGATCCCCTCCAAAACAACTCGCCGGGAAAAGTCAGTGGCAGCCAAGCAGCGTGCAGCGCTTCCTATGTACAAATGGAAGCTTTCGGACTGGGAGAAGTTTCAGTTTCAAGACCCCTACACCGCACCACCTCCTCCACGTTGGAATAATCCTCACTTCCGCAGTGAGATACAGTTGAGGATTGTGGATGATATCTTCGAGCACCACAAGAACAAGTTCACCCATATGTGGTCCATTGACCTTGCAAAGTGGAGAAGCAGCCCCGCTTACTTTGGAGAGGCTCTGGCGGTCTGTGAGGAGTTTGATTTGGTCAAGCTCATGGAGCTGCGATGTGACTTTTATGTGGAACTCATTCATCAGTTCTATGCTACTGTCCACTTCGGCGGTGACGATCAGCGTCACCTCTCATTTATGTGCTGGGATGAGTTCTTCCATGTTCCCTGGAGTGCCTTCTGCAATGCTTTGGGCTATGAGGACACTGGCTTGGAAGGCCAAGGTGGTCTCCGTCCTCACGACCGAGCCAATCCCATGGATAAAGTGAAGCTTGCACCTCTGTATATCCCTGGTCATGGCATAATAGGTAAATCCAATGACCTGCTGCCAGTTTATGACATTCTTCACCGTGTGTTCCGGTGTGTGCTGCTGCCCAAAGTTGGGAACCAGGATGATATCTATGGCTATCTGGTGGATCTGCTTGTGACAATGAAGACCAAGCGAGGCAAGGGCATCACTTTTGATGTGTCCAAATGGATGTGGGAGGATATGTACAACTGTGTTTGGTACCGCAAGGTACCGATCTACGCTCCCTTTGTGATGCGCTTCCTTTACTCGGTTTGGGAAGTTCGGAGGCCTGGAGAGCCTCTTTCTACTCCGGACAGGCTCACGGAGCATGAGGTCAAGGTGCTGAGACAAAAGAAGCATAAAGCTCCTAGATTCGCTGCGGGAAATGAGGAGGATGTCTTTGCTACCTCAGATGATGATGACTTTGAGTTAGAGGCTGGGGCCAAGCCCTCTTGGGTGGAGAAGCTCACTGCCAAGGTCAAGAAGACCTTCTGCCTGCAGGCCCATGTCCAGAAGAAGCTCTACAAGGCTCATGTGAATGAGAAGATGGCGCGCCGCCGGCAGATTCAGTTGATGAAGCACCTCAATGTGCCTGATGTGAGGAGTGGCTCCGAGAAGAGCATCACTCCTGAGGATAAGTGGTGTCTTGCCAACTGCCAATGGTCTGATGATGAGCCTACCACCTCCACTACTCGAGCGACGATGGATGCGATGGAGACTGAGGCTGAGGCTGCTGAGGACGATGAGGACACGGAGGACCCTGACGATGGTGACTCGGATGATTCTCTGGCGACAGGTGAGGAGCTGTACTGAGCCCTGGGGCATTAGTCTCGCTCTTTTCCTTTTTGGTGCTTGATGCCAAAGGGGGAGAGTTGAGTATTGCTATAGGTCACGGGAGTTGCATGGGGGTGTTTCTTGGTGTTCTTTTTCTTCCCTGTGAACTTCCGTAGCATGGTGTAAGACATGTTATCTAAGTTCTCTTTGCTCTATCTTAGCTCTATGTACTTCATTCCTGTGAACTTCAGTTGCATGGTGTAAGACATGTGCCCTTATTTTAGTTATCCATGCACTTACGTTTTTTAAGCTCTATGCAATCCTATGCTCTGTTGTATATTTGTTTTGTTTTGGTCGCTGGTTGGTTTATAAAACCTAGGGGGAGCATAGATCCTAGTGTGAGCACTTTTGCATTCCAAAAGCAAACTCTATTAAGTGCTCACACTCAGGGGGAGCTCCACCTTCATTCTATAAACCCCCGTGATTGTCTCGTGGTTGTCATCATTCACCAAAAAGGGGGAGATTGTAAGGGCATCTCTTGCCTGAGGTTTTGGTGATGATGACAATCCTTGTGTGGACTAATCGTGTGTCAATATTACTTAGGTTGATAACATGTGGCACAAGACGGTTAGGCTTTCCCTCTTTAAGGAAAAGATCGAAGACGGAGTTTCCGATGCCTTTTTGTTTCTTTTGGTCATAGGAAATCCGTACTATTAAGAGGGAACCCACATCGGAAGGTAATGGGTGAATCAAGTCACGTACACAGATTCTTTGCACCCACTATATTGCCTCCGTTCGTGGAGAGAGAGGTCCCATTTCATTCCTCCTTTTTGTATAGACTCATCCACAGCGGTAGTACCGCCCTAGTTGGCGGTTGTACCGGTGGCCGGTAGTTCCGGTCAAACCACCGCCCCAAGTACCGCTCAGGGGTGATACCTTCTGTACTGGGTGCGGTGGTAGACCGGTGGTGGCCCGGAAGTACCGGTGTTCTTCTCGCAAGACCGGTACTACCGGTGTTCCGAGCGGTAGTACCGCTCTGACTGCCACCACGCAGAAACTATCTGCCTGGCGGTAGTTCCGGCCCAACCACCGTCCCAACTACCGCCCCTACTTGAAACCTTCTGGTTTCCAAGCGGTAGTTGACCGGAGGTGGGGCGGTAGTTCCGGTTTTCTCCGGAAGACCGGTACTACCGGGTGAGCCACCGGAAGTACCGCCTTAGTGGCAAGGGCGCAGGTTTCTTCACTCACCGGTACTACCGGTTGGGCTAGCGGAACTACCGGTCCTATGTGATTCTGCACATAACGGTTGGATTGGTAGAGACCCTATTTAAGGAGCCCCTTCTCCCACCTCCACCTTATCTCTTGCCTCTCTCTCTCTCCACCATTAATGCCATTGAAGCTTTCTTTCCCGATCTCTCTTCCTAGCCAACCAAACTTGTTGATTTGCTAGGGATTGAAGGAGGAGACCTAGATCTACACTTCCACCAAAGGAAACTTGATTCCCCCATACTTTCTTGTGTGGATTTTGTTACTCTTGGGTGTTTGAGCACTCTAGACGGAAGAGGTCACTTCGGAGCCACAATCCATTGTGGTGAAGCTCCGGGGTTTCATTGGGAGCCTCCAATTAAGTTGTGGAGAGAGCCCCAACCTTGTTTGTAAAGGTCTGGTTGCCGCCTTCAAGGTCACCACTAGTGGATTCACGGCACCTTGCATTGTGTGAGGGCGTGAGGAGAATACGGTGGCCCTAGTGGCTTCTTGGGGAGCATTGTGCCTCCACATCGCTCCAACGGAGACGTACTTCCCCTCAAAGGGAAGGAACTTCGATATCACATCCTCGTCTTCACCGTCTCCACTTGTGGTTATTTCTTACCTTTACTTGTGCAAGCATTACTTGTTTAACTCTTATAGCTTGCTTGTGAATTGTTATCTTTACTTTCCATTAGTTGTCATCTTAGTAGAATATCCAGACAACTTACTTTGACGCTTAATTTAAAGTGGTTAAGAAAAGCTAAAAATTGTTAGTTGCCTATTCACCCCCCCCCCCTCTAGTCAACCATATCGATCCTTTCATTATGAATCTGAAATTATTTGATGCATATTGTATAATCAACTGACGGATACTTGTGGTGACATTGGAGTATCTAGGTCACATTAGAGTTGGTTGATGTGTATCATATGGTGTTATTTTAGTACGAACTCTAGGGCTATTTGTGACACATATAGGAATAGCTCAAAAGATTGATTGGAAAGAATAACTTTGAGGTGGTTCGAACCCTACAGACAATTTCTTCTTATGTTCTCCGCTAGATAAGAACTTTGGAGTGATTGTTTATCGCACGTTGAGGGATTGCCATATGATCTAACTATGTTAGCACTATTGAGAGATTGCACTAGCGAAAGTATGAACCCTAGGCCGTGTTTTCAAGCATTACAATACCGTTTGAGCTCCGTTTTATCACTTCTACCTTGCTATTTTCATATTTTCATATTACAAAGTCCTATATCTACTATCTGTATTACACTTGTATCACCATCTCTTTGCCGAACTAGTGCACCTATACAATTTACTATTGTATCGAGTGTGCTAGGGACACAAGAGACTCTTTATTATTTGGTTGCATGGTTGTTTGACTGAGGCCATCTTTATCCTACGCCTCCACGGATTGATAAACTTTAGGTCATCCACTGGAGGGAAAATTGCTACTATCCTACAAAACTCTACGCTTGGAGACCCAACACGAGTCTACAAGAACAAAGTTGCGTAGTAGACATCACCCATGGAAGCGCCCGGGGGTGTCCATGGACAATGAACGGCCATGCCTAAAAAATGCAATCTACATCCGGATACCTCAAATTAGAAACCTCAAATCCATATTATTACATGCAACACATCGACCTTTGAGCGGAGCTTCGTCCGGTTCCACTCCCCGCCCGCCCGGCTCGGTGGTGGCCATGTCCGGCGGTTGGTTGCGCCCCTCGGAGTGTTGGTACGGTCGCCGACAAGGTAGAGTAGGACATGGGACACGAGCCAACTCACGGGACCCAAGGCGATGCCGTCTCCCATGCCCTACTCTTCCTTGTCGGAGCCCGGAACCCGTTGGGTGCCGGTGGACGCCAGAATGATGATGGATCTGTCTGGGGACGAGTCGTCGACGTCCACCACGATGCGGTTACATCGCCCGGACTAATGTGCCATACGAGGTGTCGGACGAGGCCCATGATGCGTCCCAATGCTCGGCGTGCCAACAGAGGGGTTGTGTGTCAGCCATCGCGTTCGAATGCCAGACGGGCCGCACGGCCTTCGCCGAGGCAGCTACGGCTAGCCTAGCACCAGATCACGCGCCATTTGGGCTGACGTGATGGATTCCCGACGGAAGGAGTCCGAGCACAGCCGTGCACTGGCCTCCTCTCGGGCGCGGCGGAGCGCAAGCCGGACGACCATCTCCTCCTCGGGGCCATGTGGGATATGCTCGGGGGCGACGTATATGAAGGTGAAGGACTCGGATTCGCTGCCTGCCATGCCAGAGGCGAGCTTGGATGGCGGAGGGGAGTGGAGAGGAGAGGAGTGAAGTGACCAGGGTTTGGTCCAGCGAGCGGACGAGGATGAATTTATGTGGGGTCGGGTGGGACAGCATGGGTCGGGTCCAACGTAGCGGTTGACGCTTTAGTGTAGCCCAACTAGGCTTTTAAATTACTACTCGCACATTATGGAATCGTCGTGTTAGTGTAGTGCGTTAGCGCTTCGTGTGTATATATACTAGGAAAAAGTTAAAAACAAACCTTGAATTTGTCGACGAAAGCTAAATCAAACCGTGAACTCTCAATTCCTGAAATCAGCACACCAAACTCTCTTATCCCGATCTATTTTAAACCTTGAGAGGATTTAGCCGGTATTTGCTGAATTGGGCCGGCCCATTAGCGGCGTCGCTCGCGCGCGCACTGCTCTATTTTTTTAGTTTTTAGTTTTTATTTTTTAATCATGTATATTTTTTCTTCGTACCCAATGTACATTTTTAACGCACATATAAAATATTTTTTGATAAATTTTTTATATTTTCAAATACATTATGTACATTTTTAAATTAAATGTTTTCAATTTTTCTTGAATACATGGTTATATTTTTTCAAATACATGTTTACATTTTCTTAATGGCAATAAATATTTTATAAAACTAAACGAATACTCTTTCGCATGGTTCGACGTTTTAAAATTTGTAGACACTTTTTTTCAAACACATGCCAAGTATATTCTATTAAGTGTAACACACAATTATTTACATCATGCAAACTTTTTTTTACATTGTACACACATTTTTGTTTGAAAATGTCACACAAATATTTTTTTAAATTCGTGAACATTATTGAAATGCCACATTTTTTTTGAATGTACGAAACATTTTTTTGAATCACACAAATATTATTACACATTGTACAAACATTTGTTTGAATTGGTCCATACAATTTTTTTAAACTTGCGATATTTTTTAGATGTCAAAAAATATTTTCTTACAATTTGTTATAATTTTCAAAAAACATTCAGACTTTAAAATTATGTTCAGGTTTTGAAAAATGTTTATGTTTCAGAAAGTGGCCGCACTTAAAAAAATTGTTCAGCTTTCAGAAAAGATAAGCTCGCTTCATGTCTGGTGGGCCGGCCCAGACGAGTATTTAGCCGACTATCCGAAATATTTTCTAAAAACATTATTTATTAAATTCTAGAAAATTATTCGTAAGATGTTACACAAATTTTGAAAATCCGAAATATTTTCATAGCACGTGAAAAACTATTGAAATTCTGAACATTTTTTTAGAATTGTTTTTGAAATCACAAACAGTTTTTTAAAATGCGAATATAATTTCAAAATTCGAGAAAAAAATAAAAACACAAAAGGAATTGAATTTGTGCGAAAAATAGAAAACAGGAATATTATTTAACACTGAAAAAATTACAAATGCGCGCATATATTTAAAAGTTCACGATTTCTTGTTGTGTTATAGTGGGCTTGCCCAAATTCTGAGTAGCAGGTTATCCCCCAGGATTTTCTTATTGCCGGTGTGCCGAACAGGCCTAGGGTCCAAAATGGACCGGGATTACAAGTTCAGAGTGCCAATTTCTGATATTCAAAGTTCAGGTTTTTATTTAGCTATCGTCTAAAATTTCAAGGTTTGTTTTGGACTTTTTTCTATATACTAATACTAGCTCTTGACTCGGTTGCTTGGAAGCAGACTAGGCAGGTATGAGATTCTACACATGTTGACAAAAGCGTGGCTGCGTAGAGCTAGAGTCCATCCTTGTGCTTGAGGGCATGGCCAACGGGCCGAGCTGGACGGCTGCCCCAGGCGCCACATTGGCTCGTTGGATTCTTTGCTGATTGCTAATTGCTAGGTGCAGATGCTGAATTCTTTGCTAGATACTGGTACTACTAGCAGTTGCTATATTAGACCAGCATTATTCTGAAAACGTGGCTGCCATCATAATTACAGGGATCAAGGTGTTTTTGTGCTGAATCAACTTGAACAGACTTCTGATTGTTATAGCACCTATGTACATTGTCAATTTGGTTCCTTGTGCTAGCTGCATATATTGATACAAAGAAAGAGTGATGCTCATTTGTAAAATGTAACTATGCTAATATTTAATCAAGACAAAAGCTGAATGCAAGTGTTATTTCATCAGGCTATATTGTTTGTCAGAATTGTTTAAAAAAATGTTTATCATAACCAGGGGAGTGATCAGGCTATATGCAGCTAGCACAAGGGACACAATACATTAGCTAATCAAGACAAGTGACATTAGAAAGAAAATAGAAAGAGAAGAATGAAGTTTGTCTATAGTTGGGCAGGTAACTCCTCTGCAGTTTTAGTGGGAAATCTGTATTGTACTCGAAATCTTCATGTTTCGCCCCGGTGTAAAAATCCCCTGCTATTTTCGAAATGGTAGCTGCACTGTTGTTTGTTGCACTAGCAGAAATTAGATCGGTCGATTTATTAAGCAAATACAACATGTTTAGTCCTGCTTGTTACTTGTGACATGTTAAGAGTATTAACATGTTTCTTCCTTCTTATGTAGATGTTCGACAGATATGTGCAACAAAGGAGGGTTTCATGTGCAAGGAAGCAAAGAAGATGTGAGACAATTTAATTTTTTTTTGGAATGAGAAGGATCAAAGGATACACCGACAAATTCAGTCTGAACTTCGAATAAATATGATACGAGTGTTTAAAATCTTTCCTTCATGAGTATTTGGAAATGTTCAGATTATGCTATTACTGTGAGACTTTTTATTGTCCTGTGCAGGGCACACTTGCTGATATTGTTTGGATATCAAAATTGCTGATTTTTGTTTAGAAATCAAGATTTTTGATAACTTTTGATGCGGAGCATCCTAAGGACATCACCATGTCAAGAGTCCGTTTGGCAAGTGACACGTGCGACCTCTACTTCTCATACATAAAGGTGAATCATCTCCTTTACACGTGTTCACTTGACCCCTTCGAGGATGGTATACTACTTGACACTCCACTCGTGTGCATGCATAGGTATTGTCGGAGTTTCACGGACGACGACGAGGAGTGCAAGCGCCGAGGAACACCTACACCATCCGCGAGGGAAGCTTGGAAGAGAAGACGGAAGAAGACGGAGCTGCTGATACTACAGCGGCCGGACATCCGGCGCTTCAGCAACGGCCGGACATCCGGCACTCCTCCCGGAAATCCGGACCCTCCTTCACAGAAGCTGGATCGAGCCAGCCCGGACATCCGGCCGTGACCCCGGACATCCGGCTCGCCCCGAAGCCCCGGACATCCGGCCGCCAACCCGGACGTCCGGCACCTGCGCGTGCCTAACCGGGCCAGAGGCCCATGTATCCCTTTCCCTTTGCCCCCACTTGCACTAGAACTATATATACTCCTCCACCTCCACCATTTTAGGGTTAGCAATGATTTAGCTCATACATGAGATAGAGCTTTGCTCATCCATCCCGGATCTACTCCACGAGAGAGACCGCGGCCCCTCTACGGAGAAGATCCACCTTGGATTCAAGACCCCTAAACGGGAAGATCCTTCACGGATTCAAGACCTCCTCTTGGAGATGAACTCTACCCATGTATCTTTCCCTTTGTTGTCCATGTATCTTGTGATCTTGTGTGTTTGATTGTCTAGTGGATGTGTGATTGGACTTGTTCTTGAGTGTTTCCCTCGTGATTCCCCTTTGTGTTCTTCGTGTTCATCGTGGGATCCCCTCCATTTCGTGAAAGATCGGCCACATAGGGTTCCACCCTACATCATTATGGTATCATGAGCCACGTTTTCTCACGAATTTGGAGCCTCCCCACCGTTTTCTAGCCTTGTTTTGTTGTGTTCTTCCCAAAATTCGAAAATTCCCCACCAAAAATAGCCCCAAATTTTTTTTTGTGATCTGTTGGTTTGATGATGTTTTGTTGATTTTGATCCGTGGATTTGCTTGGTTTCAAGTGGATCTAGCATTTCCCCAAGTTTCCCCATCTTTCCTCCACAAAATCTCTCAAATTTTGAGCCCCAAATCATCAATTTCCGCCCCAAATTCGAAAAGTTCATCCCGATTCAGATCTGGAATCTTCGGGCCGGACATCCGGGCCACTGGCCGGCCATCCGGGCCATCGGGCCGGACATCCGGCTCCTGGAGGGCAAAATCGCGCAAGTTTCTGGACATCAGGTCCCGGATTTCCGGACCCGGCCCCGGATGTCCGACCCCTGTAGTTTCAGACTTTTCCGTTTCACCGTTTTGTCCATAACTAATTCATCCGAACTCCGATTTCGACGTTCTTGAGCTCGTTTTGAAGCTCTTGACATCCCCATAACACAAAAATACCACCATAGTCATTTGACTCCATCATATTTTTGGAATTTTGGCATCTTTGCCTAGGGCTTCCACCACATCATCCGCTATACCACCACCGACTTCCGCAACCTAACCAATTTTGTTCCCATGCCATTTGTGGTTGCTTGAGTAGTGATTTGAGTCTCATAAGGTGTTTAGGCTACTTAGGGACCATTGCTTCTTCATCAACCACCACCACCACTTCCGCATACCCATTGCCCATTATACATAGCCAACCAAACTTAACCCAATTTTGTTCGAGCTTGTTTGAGTTGTGGCTTGTGTCTCCTAAGGTGTTTCGGCTACTTAGGGACCGTGACTTCAACTCCGACACCGTGTATAGCCCATCATACACTTCCACCACCATAACCCATTTTGATCGGGTTTCCACCAACAATTCCGCAACCACCACCGCTTGTCCGCTACCACCATTTGACATTTGCCCTTGAGATTTTGAGTTGTGGTTTTTCCGTTTCCTAAGGTGTTTCGGCTAATTAGGAACGGGTCTACATCAAGAGCACCACCTCTCATCATCGACACGGACGGTAACCTCGACGACATCATTGTATATTCCCCTTGCAATTGCATTGTTAACCCCTAGCCCATTTTGCGTCACTTGCCTATCGAGACTAGCCTTTGAGTATTGCCGGCAACGTTACTTGTGCACATTAGTGATCATCGATCCGCCCTTCCATTGCATACATACCTTGTCATCTTGGTATCATAATATCATCCCTTGTGTCACAAGATTGTTCCCGCATATACACAATTGCTATCTTGGTTTGTGCATTTCGCATCGTGGCCATACAAAAAAAAAGAGAGAGAATAAGCTTTTAAGCAAAGGAGAAAAGCAAAGAAGCTTGTATGCAAGAGCCATAGCATCACAAAATATCATATCATACTTGATCATCTTGGATCATCTTGTGCTAAAACCACCGGAACGTCATACATACATAGCATACTTGTGATAGGAAGTCGCTACATTTTGTCTCATATAGGAGTGCACAAGTTCGTATCCGCCTATTGAGCAATCGGCTAGCGTCTCTCTAGTGTTGTGCGACAGGAGCATTTTCCGTGGATTCCACATTTTCAGCTCAATCCTTGGTTGCACAACCACATTTATCTATCAGTGCGTGTGTTTCCGTGTGCCACTCCTTGCTATTGGTCTACTTGTTTCGCTTGCAAATTTGTGAATCTCTTTCAACATTATTGACTCTTTCTAACATTTTGCATCAAATTTTTGTGCCTCTATCCTCACCGAGCTACTCGATAAGCTTTACTTGATAGGTGTGAGTGAACAAGTCCGGTACCAATTCCACTATTCTTTCATTTCACATTGAGTGAAACGGGATACATCCTCAACATTCGGAAAAGGTAACTTGGTATTGTTTATCTCATCTCCTACTCACCGTTGCTCGAGTCTTGTGATGGATAGGAAAAGCATTTCATCTACTTCGGTCTACAACAACAACGACAAGTTCGATGCCATGACGAACAACTTGTGCGCCAACATGGATGCTCAAATGGAGGAGCTCAAAGCCCTCATCAAGAACCGCAAGAGGTATCCCTCATCTTCGAGAAGACGCTCAAGTGCACATCCTTCCGAGCTTCCATCTCCGGCAAGATCTCATCGGCATCGACACCATCAACGACAAGAACGTGAAGGTCAAGAGCTCAACACCAACAACCGTTCAACGACTTCACCGTACACCTTGGCATCTTCGCCAAGCGACTTCAAGGCATCTTCGCCTTTGGATATGCGGCATCTTCGCCCACAAGCACCTCAAGCTTATGATCAAGAGAAGCTCCCCAAGCTCAAGTCCACGACTTCCACGAGCTACTACGACCTCGACAACGACCACGAGATTCCTTTCTATGGGACTCAAGAACCCGAGGAGTATCTCGAGTGGGAACGCTTGATGGACGACTACCTCATGCTACTTCAAGTTCCTCCCCAAGATCAAGTGAAGTGTGCCACAAGAAACTTCCACGACTTCGCATCGACATGGTGGTTTCACACACCTTCGGAGGAGTATGACATGAGTTGGCCCAAGACGAAGAAAGCTTTGCGAAGAGAGTTCGTGCCTCCCACCTACACGGAACAACTTCTACGCCAATTGGAGAACACCATTCAAGGATCCAAGTCCATCGACAAGTACTTCAAGGAGATGAAGAATGCCTTGCGACGTGCCGGCATGGACGACCCCATTTCAATGAAGCTCCACTTCATGATGGGATTGCACAATGACGTCTACAAGACTATCTTCTTCGAGAACTACAAGTCCCTCGACGACAACTACATTGGTGCTCTCAAGGCGGAACAAGAACTAATGAAGGCCAAGGCTTCTCCACCGCAAGCAAACTTCTCGAAGACCAAGCTCCAAGACAACGAGCATGAGGGTAGTACCACCACGATGTCCAAGCCCAACGAGCTCCAAGACGATGCTCCCAAGTTCGACTCCACCGCCATCCATCTTTGTGGCATTGATGATGCCGAGTCTACTTCGACTCTTTTTCAAGACGGTGCGGCGACGACTATGACTACGGAGCCATTCGAGGACCAAGCTTTGGAGGCGAACGACATGGTGACGAGCAAGGATGATGCTTCCATCTTTGGAGGCGAGAGCGATGATGTGCCATCTTCGGCCTTCATCCACGGCGACGGTGACGAGATGGTTGAGCATGGGATTTTCCCTTCGACCACGGCAACGTATGATGACTTGAGTGACTTTTGTCACCATATTGAGAGTGAGAGTGACTTCACCACTAGCCCCATATATGACGAGTTGCCCCAATTCCCATGTGAGGAGAGCCACAACCCCCACCACTTGAGTGAGATGAGTGACTCCACCATATGCGACATTGAGTGCGCCTATTTTGAGGGAGTGAGTGAGCCACCACATAGAGAGAGTGAGATAGTTGATAGGTCATGTGAGTCCACTTTCAACACTAACGACTTGACCTCTACCTCTATTGTGTCTTCTCATTCGGTGCTAGGTCCCACATTTGATGACGCGCCGATCCTCGATGACTTCGTCCTTCCTATGGACAAGACGATGGCCATGGTGGAATATTATGCACCCCCCACATGGTTCCATCAAGATGAAGATGATGACCACCATTTGGTCTTTTCCACCTCACCTACACCACATGAGTGGAATGAGAAAGGTAACAAAGGTGAAGGTGATGAACTCGTCCCACTAGTGGACTATGTTAACATTGATTGCTTGCATGATGTTGATCCACCTATTGCCATGCTTCATTCTAGTATGATTTCCCCATGCGATGATTTACCCATTTATGATGAGTTTGATGATTGCCATGTGGAGTCTATTAGTTGTGATGCCATGTTGCATAGGATTTCTTGTGATAATTCTCTCGGTCACATCATGTTTGACAATCCACTTGACTTGTCATATGCTATGCATGAGATCTATAATATGTCCTATTTGCAATCTCTTCGTAGCAACTATGCATATGCCATTAAGATAAACCCAATTTGCACATATGGCATAGATGACAAGCCCATGGTTACTGGCATTTGTTTTTCTTGTGATGATATTGACATGCTTCCTTTGCATCATATCCATCATATGCCATGCCATGATTACCTAGCCTCAGACATGCATTGTTTTGGATGTTGTTCCACTTCTCCACATTATGCGTTCAATATTGCTCATGAGGAGACCCCCATAGTTTCCTCATACATTTTAGGAGATTTTGATCCATCCCATCCATTGCATGATCCCCATACTTGTATGCTCAATTTGCATCCACATCATGCTATACACAATAATTATTCATTCATGATGGATGACATGTTCTTATACCATGCATCAAATTTCTTTGAGCGATGCTTATCTTGTGCTAACTCACACATGCACATACACATCATGATGGATGATGTGTACATTTACCACGCGCACAATTTCTTTGGTTTGTGTCTCTTTTGTGTAGGTACCCATACTTACTCGTCAACCTCGCAAGAGCACGAGTTGACGAAACGAGCTCTAGAGAGCAACGACGACTTGGGAGTCCATGGATTATCCTTCCAATCGCTCCCTTCACGCAAAGACTTCGCGCATCTCTTCTACATGGCACTCACATGGTTATGGGTTATTGTCCATGATATCTCTTATGCCCACCTTGCCATGTTCACATTGCATGATATGTCAATCCCTTTGCCTTTGCCATGCATTCGTGACCCATGCTTTGCATTACACATGATGATTGATTCTCATACTTGTATGTGTATTTGCAAGCTTGGTGGAGATATCACTTGTTATTGCCATGATTCCTTTGCACACCATGCCTATTATGATGCTTTGACCTTGATTTGTGATCGTGCTTGCGATATGTCATGTGCATTGCCTATATCCACTATTTGCTCACATGACATGATTGCCATGCCTTCTCCTAGTGTGTTGCATCTTCGCTCCACTAGTTTGCACAACTTGATCACCATGCTTGCTTATGTTGCATCATCGATGATTCATACTTGCTCCTTTCATGCGGTTGATGACAACCATTGCCATGCTTTGCACATGATTGATATTGCTTGTTTTAGTCTTGCCAATGAGATTGCCCCCATAGCATTCTCTCATTTATTTGGAGATTATGACATCATTCTTGTGAAGCATGCTTGTCTTACCTCCTTGCACCATATGCCTAGTGCCATGAATATAGCCATTGTTGCACCATATTATTCATGCACTTTTGCTTCTAATGGTTATGTGCAAGAGAAGAGAACCATCATGATGGATGATGTGTTTATCTACCATGCGCATACGTTCTTCCTTTTGTTGTGTGCATGTGTAGGATACTTGGACTATGTGTCGACTTCCACCTCACGTGAGTTGACCATTCGAGCTCTTGAGAGCGAACCACTTTCTACCACGATGCTTCTACATCGCACTTGCTTGTGCTTCGGCATTGTGAAGGACGCACACGGACACACTCTCAAGGTGATATCCTTCTCTTCCGGGACACCAAAAACCATGAGCATGGATATTGTGGATCACACTACATGTGTTGCTTGCACCATGAGACTTATTTGTCATCTTGGACCCCTTGATTGCACACATGTTAGAGATCTCACTTCGACTTGCCATTGTCACATTGCCATGCCTCATGTTATATATGCCTTGTGTGTTGCATCCAATTCTTGGATTACTTCTCCCTATCATATGCTTGGTTGCAACAATGTCATCTCTTCACATATGCCGTGTCCCATTGCTTGTCACATGCTTCGCTTGATTGCCTCACACATGTTGAACAATTTCTCTTTCTATTGTGTTGAGTGCCACACGACTTTCACTACACCATATGCACGCTATGCTTGGATTGTCTTGCACTTGACTCATGTGTTTAGACACTTCATTTTATTTGGTGTTGTGAATGATTCCTATGCCTACCATAGACCTTTCATTGAGCACTTTATGCATGCTTCCTAGGACTTTGAGGTAGATGCTTACTCTCTTGTCACACATATGTGCATCTCTACCTCACATTTACACGCTTGTTTCCATGATGGCCTTGATTGTGCTCAATTGATGTGCTTAAATGCCATGCCACAACCCCTTGTCACACCCTATGCTATGCTTGATGACAACACTTGTTGGGTGAATCCCATCTTGAATGCTTGGTTTTGCACTAATGCTAACCACATTTGTTTTTCCAAGTGTTTGTTGTCCTTGCTCCTTTTGAAGGAATCACTAGACGGTGCGACATTGGAGAGTGCCCATTTCGAGCTTCAAGATGATGAGTGCTTGGTGATCGACCGCTTCGTAATGGCGACGCCATCTCTTTCCCATGGTGATTTGGCTTTCGATCCGAGGTCGGATCTTTTCCAAGGGGGAGGGGATGATGCGGAGCATCCTAAGGACATCACCATGTCAAGAGTCCGTTTGGCAAGTGACACGTGAGACCTCTACTTCTCATACATAAAGGTGAATCATCTCCTTTACACGTGTTCACTTGACCCCTTCGAGGATGGTATACTACTTGACACTCCACTCGTGTGCATGCATAGGTATTGTCGGAGTTTCACGGACGACGACGAGGAGTGCAAGCGCCGAGGAACACCTACACCATCCGCGAGGGAAGCTTGGAAGAGAAGACGGAAGAAGACGGAGCTGCTGATACTACAGCGGCCGGACATCCGGCGCTTCAGCAACGGCCGGACATCCGGCACTCCTCCCGGAAATCCGGACCCTCCTTCACAGAAGCTGGACCGAGCCAGCCCGGACATCCGGCCGTGACCCCGGACATCCGGCTCGCCCCGAAGCCCCGGACATCCGGCCGCCAACCCGGACGTCCGGCACCTGCGCGTGCCTAACCGGGCCAGAGGCCCATGTATCCCTTTCCCTTTGCCCCCACTTGCACTAGAACTATATATACTCCTCCACCTCCACCATTTTAGGGTTAGCAATGATTTAGCTCATACATGAGATAGAGCTTTGCTCATCCATCCCGGATCTACTCCACGAGAGAGACCGCGGCCCCTCTACGGAGAAGATCCACCTTGGATTCAAGACCCCTAAACGGGAAGATCCTTCACGGATTCAAGACCTCCTCTTGGAGATGAACTCTACCCATGTATCTTTCCCTTTGTTGTCCATGTATCTTGTGATCTTGTGTGTTTGATTGTCTAGTGGATGTGTGATTGGACTTGTTCTTGAGTGTTTCCCTCGTGATTCCCCTTTGTGTTCTTCGTGTTCATCGTGGGATCCCCTCCATTTCGTGAAAGATCGGCCACATAGGGTTCCACCCTACATCAACTTTCAATGTGTATGCTTGTTGATGCCATTGATTCAAATGATTGCTGATATTGTTTAAATCTAGTGGAGATTGTATGTGTTGGAAAGTATGTGAGAGAGAAAAAGTAAGATGATGACATCACGGAGAGTAGCTTCCGTGGGGTGATTGTGGCACACAACAATAGCTTCATTCAAAATTGTCGTAATGTTGCCCGCGGAGAGCCAAATATGTGGACTACCATCCGGGGTCACCACCCCAACATCCAAATCCAAGCCATCACCACCCGTCCACATCACGGTGCACCCACCCCCGTATGAGGAGTAAAAGGTATCTCCTTTCACTCCTAACCTGGCATCAACAACAAAGTCTGGATCGACACATCCACGGTAGGAGGCGTCAACACCCGCGCCTCTAGCCAGTCCTGCTGGACCGGGGGAGACACAACTCCATGACTATCGATGGTTGCCATCGAGCACACTCGCACGACGCCATGTCTGTGGTCTACGACACCGATCTTCCTGACAGACTCGTGTCTCGACCACCACCATCAACTACCATACCCACGAGGGGAGGGACCTCGACGCCCGCGGGCACCAACTAGACCGGGGCCACTATCGTCTATCCCGAGCGGAGCTCCGACCCTTCTCTCGCCCAAAACAGATCCACCCGAGCACGAGCTCCCGGTCCTAGTCATCTCCGTCGCGTGATAACCCTGAGCCGCCAGCCGGGACCCAGAAGAATAGAGCCACCACCAGCACACCCCGCCGCCATCAAGCCACAACAACTTACCCGCTGACCGATGCAGGCACCTCGCGACGGCCGAACCAGACCGGGGCAAGGGGAAACCCCTTCCACGACCTAGCCATCCGTCCACCGGAGCCGCGAGAAGCAACCAAGGCCATCCAGATGCACGGACGACCTTGAGCAGCTACCTCGCGCCGCGCCCGCAGCACCCGGCCAAATCCCAGATGGATCTGAGCCACCACCACGCGCCCGCAGCGCACCCCCTTTGCCGACAACCATGACCGCCTGGAGGTAAGGCCGCGGACTCCGGCCCATGCCTACCTGACCCGCACCGCTCAACACGCTGCACCGGCAGAGCCGCCACCGTCCACACTGACGCTGGCTCGCCGAGCACGCACCTTCGGAATCCACACAGCCGTCGCAACCCTGCCATCCACCCATGCCATCGGCGCGCCTGTTTGACTCACTGCCGCCGCGCCCCCGACACGATGCCGCATCCCGTGTTGCGCACACCATCAGAAGGGGAGAAACGCCTGGCGGCGGCGGGAGGGGAGGCGAGGAAGGGAGGGAAGACACTTGAGTTGGTGCTAACAAAATTAGCACAAACACATTTGTTTCCAGCACTAGAAAAAAACATTTGTTTTCACCCCTCACTCGAGAAAAAAAAAGGAAAGACGGCAACGCCCAACGGCACGCACGGGCATCAGCTGTTTGGAAATCTCTCATTCCGCCCCCAATTCGAGACGCGCCGCCGCCGACCACGCTCCGGATCCAGCCCCAACCAATCCACGCCTCCACTTATATACCTTCGATTTGACATCCAGCCCCAACCCACGTCATCCCACGCGCGCCTGTCCGGCAAGTACAAGCCTCCGCGCCTCCGCCCGCCGCCACCGCCTCTGCCCCGGCTATAAAGCTGCGCCCTTTGGCCGCTCCGCTCCTCCTCTCCTCGCCCGGGTCGCGCCTCTCGCCTCCTTCATTCGTCCTCGGTTCTTGGCAGCGCCTTTTCGCCGTACCTCGCGTGGTGGTCTCCGTGCCGGCCTCCGGTTCCAAATCCATCCGCCCGCTCGCGCCCTGCTCCCTCTCCGCCTGCGGGGCCGAGGACGCGGGTGGGCGACCGGCGGCGGGGGCGCCAGCTGCGCGCGCGCGGTGCGTCGAGGTGGAGGGCAGGGTCCTCCGGGTGGTGGCCAGGGGGAGCGGCGGTGCTCCCCTGCTCCCTCTCTGCCTGCGGGGCCGCGCCCCTCCTCCACTCGCCTCGGTTCATCTTCGTCCCCGGTTCGCGCCTCTCCTCCTCTCGCTTCGGTTCGTCTTGGTCCTCGGTTCGTGCCCCTCCTCCTCTCGCTTCGGTTCGTCCTCTGGTTTCATCTTGCCCGTCCTTGCTCGGTTCGTCCGTGTAGATTACAAGAATCGCGTCCGGTTTACTCGATTCTGCTGTTTCGAAGCGTGTCTGGTTTGAAGCACGTCTGCTCGTCCTCGATTCGTCCGTTTAGACAGAAATGCGCATCTAGTTTGATTCGATTCTGCTCGTCCTGGCCGTCGCCCGTTTAGAATCGCTTCTCATACAATTTCGCTCGTCCTCGCTATCGCCATGATGTTCTTGCGACGCTGGGAGGTCGGTCGGTTTGGGTCACCGTTCGGAGCTAACAATTCTGTTTGAGAAACGCGTGCGCTTCTGTTATCTGACGATCCTGCGTTTCGTGTTCACGGTGGAGCGATGGTTCTTGCATTTCTGTTTGAGAAACTTGCACGTGCCCTTCTGTTATCTGACGATCCTGTGTTCCGTATTCGCGTCGGGGCGTTTGGTTCTGTTTTTTGAAATTGGAGCAGTGTCAAATCAGTTCCTCTGTTTCAGACGACGGTTGCTCTCTGTCGATTCTTGTTCTACCTGCAGGTGTGTGTGCTCCTATCCTAGATGCAGCGAATCTTATTCTGTCTGATACGGTTGTTCTGATGGTGTTCTTTTCAACTTGTTTCTTATTATCATGATTTGCTTATGTTCCAATATATGATACTACCTGCTTTATTTTCAGGTCTCAAACTCATGCGCCCTTGTGATACTCTCGATTCCTAGATGCAGATTATCTTGTTCTTGTATGTTACGGCTATGATGGTGTTCTTTTCAACTGGTTTCCTCTTATCATGCTTTGCTTATATTATCCTAGATAGATGCAGAGAATCTTGTTCTTGTCTATTACTGCTTTTCAGGGGTGCAAACCATGTAGGCCATGGGTACCGTGATGTGAGGCTTCTGTCCTACTGATAAATTAGGATGATATGATGAGCAGAAAAGTTTGACTATTGTAACAATCACTTTGTTGTGTGGCCGATTTGGCATCCAATGTATCTGATGCCTATCTTATTTATAATAATCACGTTTTCCCCTTTTGTTTTCATATCCAATGCATCCACTCATTAGAGCACCCTTTTCCCTGTTTATTTACCATGGTGTTCGACAATACTGCATTTCTACTGTTCTTTGTTCCCTTTTGGTGTATACTAGCCATGGCGTGTTTTATTCAACTTATTAACCACATCTCTTACAAATTTGCCTTGAGATGCTACATGTTTATATGGCACCATTGATTGTTGTTTGTGTATGGTTATTAAGATTGATGGATTGATTGATTGTTGTTTGTTGTTTGTTGATTGATTGATTGATTGTTGTTTGCTGTTTGTTGATTGATTGATTGATTGTTGTTTGCTGTTTGTTGATTGATTGATTGATTGTTGTTTGTTGATTGGTATCTAACTTTGGTATTGGTAGTTCCTGATCATAGGTAACAGACCTAGCACTAGTCTTTCCTCTCAACTTTGTTGTGATTATGTCTTATGTGGATATCATATTCTTTTTTCTGTATTACTGTTGTCCAATCACTGGAATAACGATTTTTCTAAGTATTTACGGTACATACATGTGGATCTGGACATATCACATTTGCTCTTTATCTAACTTTGGTATTGGTAATTCCTGATCGTAGGTAACATACCTTGCACTATTCTTTTTCCGAACTTTTTTGTGATTATGTCTTATGTGGATTCGTATTCTTTTTTTGGTATTACTGTTGTCCAGTCCTTGGAATAACGCTTTTCTAAGTATTTAAGGTACAGGACAAAACACATTTGCTCTTTATTGTGTTGCTAAGGACACTGATGGGTTGAGTTGGCATACATCGCAGGTATATTTACCCCCACAAAAAAAATAGTGCAGGCATATTTACATCCTTTACATTTTGTGATGTTGATGCCTGTAGTCCCAAAGCGTTTATTTAGCAAAAAATTTGCTACTCGAACTTTTGTTTTTAGATATTGGCACTTGATATTTGCATGGATGTTTTTATGATGGCTAATTTGATTCATTATCGTTGTTCTGATGGTGCGCTTCTGGTGTTTTAACTGAAGGCCGTGGATCGCTCATCAACCTGGTATGTGTTTGGATGATAATCCCTCTTGAATTTAACTCGTTCCTATCTTGTACACAATGTTTATGTCATGGCTGGTAATGGTAACCTTATGAATGCATAGCCGACATTTTAGCTAGTTATATAGTAACGCCATTCTTCCTTGGATGATGTTCTGTATACGCAGCTGAGCTCTTTCTGGATAGGACAAAGGTACAATATTTACATCCATGGCAGAAGGTTCTTAACCCTGAGCTCATCAAAGGTCCTTGGACTCAAGAGGTTTGGCACTGCACTCCTGACTTTGCTCGAGAAAAAAAACCTTTTGCACTTTTTATAGTTATATTTATGATTATGATATTTTTTCTACAGGAAGATGACAAAATTATTGATCTTGTAAGCAAGTATGGACCAAAAAAATGGTCTCATTGCAAGGACCTGCAGAAGGACCCTCCCACCTCATGCAACGCAAGGTGATTTCCCTTCTGCCCCGTTTGATTTTGTCTAGATCTTGCTCGAATTGTATTGCGTCTGGATGAGCACATCGTTGGCATGGTCTGTTTGTTTACTGTTGTTACTGGTCATTGGGCTAGGTTGTCGATTGTTTAGCTGTGCTCGCGCAGTGCTTTTAGGGTTGCTGGATTGATTGGTGGAGAATACTGCTTATGAAACATGGACTATAAATATGATTGACTCATGTCAAGTGTGCGATGTATCTTCTGAGCAGGTCATTAAGAACCCTTGGATTTTGTTCTGTTAGGTTAAAAGTATGCCAACCTTATTACAGTTTACAGTCAACAGCTCATTAGGTCAGTACCACATGGGCAGAACATGCACCACCCTGTAGTATGCTATCTTAACTGCCATAATCAAAAGAAATTAAAATCGCCAAGGACTTCATAGTTTATATGGACAGTTAGGCATCACTAGCACTATTTAAGAAACATAAATAGTACTAATCTAATCTGTTAGGCATGGACTAAGACTATTTAAGAAACATAAACTGTACTAACCAAATCAATAGGGAGAATTTTCGAGAGTGAACTATGTTTTAGGAGAGTCTTCCTTAGTCTATTAACACATACTGGAATAAATATAATTACTGAAGCAACTTTATCTTTGGTAATGTTGTTTAAATCTGATTTAAGAAACACAAACATTACTAAGCCTGATCAATAGAGAGGATTGTCAAAAGTGGCCTCTGTTTTAGTAGGTTGCAATGATCACCTGTTTTCCTTGGTCTATCAATGCATTCTGGAAGAAATATAAATATATAATTACTAAATCAACTTTAGCATTGTTAATGTTGTGTAAATCTGATTTGAGAAACATGAACAATACTATCTAACCAATAGAGAGAATCATCAAGAGTGGCCTATGTTTTACTAGGCGAGGTTGTAGTGGTCACCTGTTTTCCTTGGTCTATCAATGCATACAGGAAGAAATATAACTACTGAAGCAACTTTAGCATTCATAATGTGTGTAAACCTGATGTCCTGTGTTTGTGAATAAGTGACTTCAGTGGATGTCCTGGCCTCCTGGGTGACTTGATGTTTTTTAATACAACAGTTGGTTCCACTAACCTCTTGAAATTAAGATCAATGAACTTTGAATTATTATAATCATTGTATTGGACGTGTATATGATGGATAACCCTTGATAATATAATTTCATGCCTAATCATGAACTTGTTCACACATAAATAAAGCTGGTCGTTGTTTGATCTCGCGGCAAATTTGACTTGTTTCTTACTCATACTTGACTAGCTTCATACAAATGCTTGTCTGACTGTTGTGTAATACTCTATTACTTTCCTTTTATTTGGGCAGTTCCTGTAGGTGAGGACATGTTCCACTAGCAGGCCACTATCATGGGACCCTCGGACAGCCCGTTTACCGGTGGTCTATTTTTGGTGAACATCCATTTCCCACCGGATTATCCCTTCAAGCCCTCGAAGGTAATTTCCGGTGTACCGAGCTAACCTTTGTAAAAAAGAGTTCATATTGATTCTATGATATTGGAATTGCTGTTACACAAATGTCTTGGGGGTCCTCAAACAACTAGTTTGCTACTGCTTGCTATCTTATCTTTTTTTTTACATTCAGACATGAACATATTTTAGGTCTCTTTCCGCACCAAGGTGTTCCACCCAAAAATCCACAGCAACGGCAACATTTACCTTGACATTCTCAAGGAACAGTGGAGCCTGGCTTTGACCATATCAAAGGTAATGATCTGCATTCCAGCTTGGTTGTCCCACTTTTGTTTAAAGCTCGTTGCTGATATAAGCTTGGTTCCTTCAGCAACTTGATCTCACAAAAATTCTTCATTTATGTTTCTCTAACATTTACCCGTGTCTGTTAACAGGTCCTCCTGTCAATCTGTTTGTTGCTGACGGACCCCAACCCCGATGATCCTCTGGTGCCTGAGATCGCTCACATGTACAAGACTGATTGGGCCAAGTATGAGTCCACGGCACACTCCTGGACACAAAAGTACACCATGGATGGATTTATAGGCAAGCAATGTCGAGAGAGGTACTCTTTTGATTGTTTTATTTTTATGGTTTGCTGAAATGCATTTCCCCCCTCCGTGAAACACACTTCCATTTGTGTACTTCTATTTGTTCTTAGTTCTTCTCACCTATAGCTAAAGTCAAAGACGACAAACCAGGTGAATTATTGGAGTTGCAGGACGATAAATCATTGGTAAGTTTCTATGCTTTCAAATGGTCAGAGTTTGAATTTTGATCAGTTTGTATGACTTGTTTTATACTGAATCCTTGATTCCTTGATAACTTTGATATACACACATGAATAATTACTTATGCTGTTATGATCATAAATTGATTTCTAAGTATCTTTGACTCATATTATGCTTATTACATAACAGGTCATCTGAATCTTCATTTGTAAATATGACTGCTGGTGCTGCTGATGATGTAAGCTACTTTCCTTGGTTCAAGAATAATAGAAACATCATTTACATCATGCTCACGTTTTAATATCATTTCAGGCTAGCCATCGGCTTGAAACTGATGAGAGGCAACCGATGTTGCCAACTTGAAACATATATTTTTTAGGTATGAATGGCTTACCTTAGCCAGAATTTCTACAAGTATTGCTCATGTTAGCTTTATAGTATTGCTCATGATATTTGAATTACAAACCAAATTCTAAACAAATAAGCATATGTCTCTCCGCCTATAAACTTGCGGGTAGTGATGAAGATAATCACAGCCTCTAACTAGCTTCCTATTTCCAGGAACGAAGACCCGAATCACGCTCACCCCTCTAGAGAAATCAGTTTACTCATTCAGGTTCTGGAATTTCTTTATAGCTTTCTGAATTTACTTCGTTCTTGCATGTATTAGCTTTCTGTTTGTGCCCCAATCTATATATATTTCCTTATGTTTCTTGTGTGCAAGCGCTCCGTTGTGTGTGTGTGTGATGTGCCCCTACCTATCTTTGTTTCTTGTGTGCAAGCGCTCCACTCTGTGTGTGTGTGTGACTCTGTGTGCCTGACTGTGTGTACTATGTGTGTGTGTCTGACTGTGTGTGACTGTGTGTTTGTCTGACTGTGTGTTTGTCTGATTGTGTGAATGTTGCATTTGCTTGTGTGTATGTGACTCTGTGTGTTTGTGTGAATGTTGCATTTGCTTGTGTGTATGTGACTGTGTGTTTGTCTGACTGTGTGTTTGTCTGACTGTGTGAATGTTGCATTTGCTTGTGTGTATGTGACTCTGTGTGCTTGTGTGAATGTTGCATTTGCTTGATGGTGTGGCCTGTATGTTCTGTTGAATGATTGGTGTTGGTGTGGTTTAACACTGCCTTTGCCGGTCCCAAGCCCGGATGTGAAAATGTGGAGGGAGCTGCATTTACCTCCTTCTGAATTTTGTGGCTGATGGAATTCTAGTTTACTTAGATGCCTAGCTTGTTAATTAGTTTTGTGCATGCAAGACTTGAAATATAGCTGATGTAATGTTTAGTTTCTGTACATGATAAATGGTTTTGTTGTGCAACTTTTTAAAGATGTCGTCTGTTTTCCCCTTCATTTTCCTCTTGGATGTTAACTCGCATTTCTTGTGTTTCTGAATTGATTATCTGTTGTAAGATATGGTTAGCATATATAGTTCACACATAAATGCCTTTGTGTGCAGCAGTTGTGTCATACGTTTTATTCATTCCAATGGTGATTTTACTACTCTTTTGTGTGTGTTGGAACTCTTGCGGAAGTTCTCTGTACCCCAGTACCAATGTATATGTATTTCAGTGTCATTTTGTACTATAACATCAATGAAGCCGGTGGTTTATTTGAGATGAGTGATGTGACTACATTGTACCAGACATGCGATTACAGCAGCTCACTGTACGAGTATGCACCCCACGACAGCAATTATCTAGTTACTTTTGAACAATCACGTAGTTTACAATATGCAGTTTTACTTGTATTCAGGAATGGAGCTTCTTCACTTCCTAGATGCAGCAGGTTGTCCATGTGTGTTCAATTTCTTTGAATCACCTTTATTTTCATTTCAGCAGGTTGTCCATGTTGTGTGTTCCGTACAGTGGCGGAGCCAGGGGTATTCCCTGGTATTCCATGGAATACCAATGATTTTGGGGCAAAAATATATTATATATACATATATATTATGTATATAGACTGAAACAGCCAAAGCCCACTCGACACATGTCCAGATCCAGCCCACACAACAACTTAAGGCCTCAAACTGGCCGACTCCAGTCCAGTACGCATCATCTATTCTCCCCTGTTACCTAAAAAATAATCTATTCTCCCCTGCTCCCCACGACCTAACTGCCTGCAGGCTGCAGTCGGCCGAGGTGGCGGCAGATGTCACCTGCAGAAAAGTGGTGGCGGCGGCGCGGCAAGCAAGCAAGTCCGCGAACTGCCACTCCGGGTCTGGCCCTCTGGCCTTCGTCGGTCCTAGGTCACTGCTCTCGGCAGCTCTGCTTTCGGCGCCCGCCATTACAGAAGCTCCACGAGATGTGTATTGTTCTTTTTCAAAAGAAAAAAAACCAAGAAATTATTTATTGGCAAGACCCAAACTCCAAAAGTGATATTGAATGTGACCACTTGGAGCTTTGCTGGATAGTTCATTGCCAGGCTTTGTACGTGTGTGCATCAGCTACTGATTGCAATGAAATTCTAGAACGTATCTGATTTTTTTCCTTATGTTCTTGTAATGTAAGAATTTGCATAATTTCGGACTTTTGTGTTTGTTTTCTATTGCATTGGAAAAAAAATCTGGCTCCGCCACTTTCTGTTGCATTTCAAAAAAAATAGACATCACTGCCAGTTTCTATTGAATTACGAAAACAATTTTGCAATGAATACCCATGAGCAAATTCCTGGCTCCGCCACTGGTTCCGTATGGCTTAGACGCCGTCGACTACTTTGTCTTCGATGCCGCGGCTCCTCGTTGGGTCTTTAGTACTTCTTTTGTGTGTTCAATTTTTAATCCCCATTACTTGTGATGCTCTTTGTTTCTGCGTAATTTGAACCTCTGGTTATGCTCTTGTGACTTTGTGAGCGGTGTCTCGTGTGGACACACATGATTTGAACCGCGTTTTTGATCTGTGATTCTGCTAGTGAGGCAAGCATGTTATGATCTTGTGAAAATGTTGCGTGGATATTTTTTGCCAATCGTGTGTCGTGACAATGCAGCCTTTGGTTGATTGTGTGGCTTGTTGCTTAGCTGAATGATTGGTTGTGGTGTTTGCTATTTTTTTGTGTTTTGTAGTTTTGTAGTTTAACACTGCCTTTGCCGGTCCCAAGCCCGGATGAGAAAATGTGGAGGGTACTTCAGTTAGTTCCTATGTTTAGAACTTTCACGGTCTCCAGATATTTTTCAATGAGTAGTAGTGAATGAAGTGAGTAGAAGTCACACAGTGTGGTGGCAAGCTTTGGAACGCATCCTTTGATAAAAAGGATAAAAACAAATTTTAAAAACTAAAATTAAAAGATTCTAAAAAATTAAAGTTTCAAAAACAATAAAAATACTCAAAAATCTAAAATATTTAAAAAATGAATACTAAAAAATAACATACTCAAAATTATAGAAGATTCGAAATAATAGAAAGACTTAAAACAATAAACAGATTCAAAAACAATAAATGACTCGAAATTATAAAAAAGACTAAAAAACAATAAAAGACTCAAAAGTACGGGAGCTGCTACGCGTCGGCCGGCGGATCCTTTTCAAATATCTGTCACCTCGGAGACACCTGATCTGGTGGATTGAGCGACGAGCGTCACCCTCTATTACTGCAACAAAGGTTGTGTTGCAGTAATTTTCTGCAACACGGGTCATGTTGCAGGAATTTTTGCAAAACATAGGTTAGGTTGCAATTTTATTTTTGCAACATAGCTCTTGTTACAGTTTTCTTGTCGCAACGAAAGTCATGTTACAGTTTTTCTTGCAATACAGGTCTTATTACTTTTTTTTTTGCAACAGAGGCCTTGTTGCAATTTAATTATTTTTGTAACAGAGCTCTTGTTGTAATTTCTTTTTGCAACAAAGGTGTTGTTGCATAAATGAGAGATTATGGGCTGGTTTAGCACGTCACGTGGGACATGTGGCGTCCAACCAAGGCGGTTGACGCAAGCTTGTTAATCCACCGGCTGCACCATAGCATTTCCCCAAAAGTACTGTATAAAAGATTCAGACTAATAGAAGAATTAAAAAATTAAAAAGAGCCAAAAATAATAAAAAAAACTAAAAAAATGGAAAACTCAAAATTATAAAAGTTTCAGGAAAATAAAAGACTCAAAAACAATAAAAAAGAGTTAAAATTATAGAAATGCTTAAAAACAATAAACAGATTTAAAGGGAAAAAACTCATAAAACAATAAAAAATACTCGAGATTATACAAGATTCAAAATTATTTATGGCGTACCAGGAATTACAATGCTAGCACTAAATTAATTATCTACGACGTTGATAGAAATACAACGCGGGCATTAGATTGTGCCTGGTCAGTATAAATAGGCCAATTTGTGGTGTGTTAGAAAAAAACAACACCAACACTAACTAAATGTGCCAATTTGTGGTGACGTGCCAAATGTGCAAAATGCCACCACTATTTGAAAAAAAAATAGTGGTGGCGTTGGTTGGAAATGATGTGCCACCAACTAAAATTGTGGCTAGCCATTTCTCTACTAGTGAGTGCATGTACGTGTGGTAGTTCCAGGATTGCTAAATTTTCTCGGATAGTTCATAATGAATTTGCTGGATCAACATGTTCGCCCTGATAGGGCCATCTATTCCGGGAATGCCAAATAGAGCACATGATCAACAATATCTCCGCTCTATCACCATCCGAGAACATTGGGTCGCTGACAATGTCGCGTGACCAAGTAAGTAAGTGGGTGAAGTCGTGGTAGGCAAACCACTTCTGAGCTTCATCGCAAAAGTGTTTGACGTGTGAACAGTGAATCAGTACATACATGCATTAGATGCTTGTCCATTGCCAAACAAAGCTTGCATTGACATCTATCACGAATATGCCATCTATGCAATGAGCATTCATTTGGTAGAATTCCTTTAATCACTCTCCACTAGAAACATTCTGGTTTTTGGCACCATCTTTAGTTTCCACCCGACATTACATAATTGTTCATCTATCGTTGAGGTACCCGTAGTAGTCCCTTCCTCCAGAGCATTCGCTCCTTTTGAGTCATTAGAGCCATGTATGATGACTTTATAGTGTAGACGTCCGACTTCTCAAAAGCCCATGCCAAAATATCATCTCCCCCACCTCGCCGTATTGGAATATTGAAAATTACCACCACATCTAGTGGTAGGCATAGGAAGGAAGTATCTCGATCCGAGGAGGGGGTGAATGGGATTTAAAATTTCGTTCGGAAACTTCAGATCTCTTAATACACAACAGTGGAAAAGGACTAAATTGATACAAGACCACCATAGAAAACTACCGAAGCAATGCAAGAGCGACTACTGACATAATCCACATGATAAACACTTAACCAAGGATAAACGAATGAAGATAAAGTAGGGTTAAGATGAAATCAGTGATGGTCGATGGCGACAAAGAATTTGGTAGACCAGTTCACTCTTCTACAAAAGAGACACATCTGGTTAGAGGGACTTCTGATTGAACACAGAAGATAAACTCTCTTTGTCCTATTCTTCTCAACAAGAAGTTTATGAAATTGTGTGGATCACTCATGCTAGATGCTTGAAGCGATCTCCAAACCTTCATAGACTTTGTCTTTCTGAACCACAATTACTCTTGATCACTGCAAAACTTGACACCTACTCCCTCTGTCCTTTAAAGAGTGTACTTCCAACTTTGTTGGAGGGTCAAACTATCTTAAAGTTTGACCGAGCTTGTGCAAAAATATATCAATGTTTGTGAAACCAAATAGGTATATGATGAAAATATATTTTATTATGAATCTAACGGTATTAATTTGATGGCATAAATGTTGATGTATTATTGTATAAATACGGTCAAACATAAAAATATTTGATTTTCCAACAAAGTTGGAAGTACACTCTTCAAAGTACGGAGGGAGTAGCCATCTAGAGAGTTGGCTGCTCTGAGGAGTAACAAGTGGAGCGTACTAAACTTATATCTATATGATGCTAAACCACAATCTAGTTTTTCGGCTTTCGGTTTTCTCTTGGTGGATTTTAATCTCAGATCTCTTGGAGAGGGGCGCTCTGACAAACTGTCAAATTACACGGAGTAGCCAATGATTCACGTTGGAGTGGGTGGCTACCCATAGTCACGGCATTCCTGAGGGGGAAAATACCATTTTGGACATGACAACTAGCAAATGACCAACTGACACGTTTTCAACGATCGTATTTCAAACGCATCCGACAACTTTACTTGAGGAACAAGTAAGTTGACTCCCCGGTCTAAAATAAATCTCTCGTAGCCCAGAAGAACGACGTCTCTTCTCTGGCTGGCGAGTATTTACTCGGAACACAAATAGATTTCTCTCAACTTCTCATAGGTTAGCATGAGAGAAACAAAAGTTTTGAGCACTATACCCCTCTTAATAGTATGGTGGCCCTATGACTCAAGAAAGAGAAAGAACTACGAAAGAAAATACTACGTCTTTTCTTCATCTTCATTCTTCTCGACTACAGTCAAAACACTCGAACCAGGTACCGAAGTATGTGTATGACGTAAGATGTATGCATTCGGTGCCCTCAAGTAAAGATAACCCTTACCCCTAACCCGTGGGTGGGCGAAAGATGGAGACAATACCAATGTTGAGTCATATCACCCGCCAAACCAAAAACCACCGAAACCACAATAATGGCGGGCTCTCCCTCCATGTGGCCGGCATGAAACGTAACTAGTTCACCAGTATATATATTTTTCGAAATAAAGTTCACAAATTAGAAAAATTTCATAAATTTTGGCAAAAAATCATTCATTTTAAGAAAAAATTCATTGATTTAAAAAAATCATCAAACTTTTTAAAAAGTTCACCAAATTTCATAAAAAGAATCGTTTCGAAAAAAAGTTCATCGATCATGGGAAAAAATCATTAAATTTTAAAAATAGTTCACCTATTTTAAAAATATTCATCAATTTTGAAAGAAGTTCATCGATTTTATTAAAAAATTACAAATATGAAAAAACATCAGTTATGGAAAAAATCACGAATTTGAATCAAAGTTCACAGATTTTGGAGAAGGTTCATTGATTTTGAACGAAAATCATCAATTTGAATAGAATCCACCCATTGAAGAAAAAAGGAAAAAAAATAAAAAAGAAAAACCGAATAAAAACGCCTGAAAAAAGCTTCGTACTAATTAAGAAAAAAAACAAATCTGTCATAGCTGATGATATGTCCTAGTTTTCTTTTGAGAAAAGATGATATGTCCTAGTTTTTTTCAAGTCTAAACACACTCAACTTTATTGATTATAAATTTTCATAGGAATACAATGTAGATCTAACGGATTAAGGAGCCACACATGGCGCCCTAAATAGATGATATGTACTAGTGGTTAGTGCGGTTCTGCGCAAACCCTATTTGGCGCCTTTGGCGCCTGATACAGGGTTAATGGTACATGGCGCACACCCCGTTGTCCACGTTGGGCCGGCCCACAGTCCATTCTTTTGGTTTTAAAGACGCAAACCGTAATTCAAACTTGCGATCACCTGGCTAAATCTTCGCTACCTTAACCAATAGGCCACCAGCTGTTGACGTGTTTACTTGTAGGTTTTCCTTCTTTTCTTCTTTTTTTTCCTATTTTTATTCATTTCCATTTTACCTATTTAACCCTTTTCTATAATACAAGGATTTTTGTTTCTAATTCATGAACTTTAGTCTAATGCGATGATATTTTTTCAAATTCAATGAAGTTTTTTTGGATTCAATGTACTTTTTTCAAAACCGACGAACTTGTTTTTCAATTTTGATGAACATATTCAAATTCGATGAACTTTTATTCAATTTTTTACGAACTTTTATGGAAATTAATGTACAGTTTTTAATTCATGTTTTTTTTTTCGATTTTTATCCTTTTTAATTTTTTTAAACCACAAGGATTTTTTGTCAAATGCTCCCAAGAAAAAAAAAGGCCAGCAAAGGAGGAAGCACGTGTGTGCCAGGAAAGTGATCGGGCGCTGAAGGCGCCAAAGAAAAATCCTAAAAAAAAAACAAAACTCTGTATCGAGGAATCAGACTCCGAAGCCCACTACAGAGAGTTAGATTTCCTTACCACTTGAGTTACTACGTGACTGTTACCAAAGGGCTCCGATATTTTTAAGAACTATATGTAGAGATTCAAAAATAATAATTCAACCATTGAACATTTTTTAATGTACGGTGAACATTTTCGTAAATATACGATGAACATTTCTAAATACACATTAGACCTTTTTTGTGGTATATGCTGAACAATTTGAAAATATATATTTAACATTTTTGTGATATACCCTGAACAATTTGAAAAATACACATTGAACATTTTTGTGGTATATGCTGAACATTTTTAAGTACACAATGAACATTTTCTTAATATGCGCTGAACATGTCTTAAATATATGATGAATAATTTTGTAATACGTGAAGAACTCTTGTATAATACACAAGAAATGAAGAAAATTAAAAATAAACAGAAGAAACACAGGCTGTTCATCTTGTTGAAGTATTAATGTAAAAATAAAAAATGAAACATTTCCTTAATGTAAAAGAGAAAGAGAAAGATTAAACTAGAAAGAAACAAAATAACGTAAAAAGAACTAGGAAGGAAAAACCAAAAGATCAAACGAAACAATAAGGCAACAGAAGTGAAAGAACGAAAAACCGAATGAGGGAAGGAGAAGCACGCTCTGCCGCGAACTGGGCCGGCCCACCCGCGTGCGCTTTAGCGAAGCTGCAGCATTTTGACGCACGCGGGCGTCATACACTCTCCGCGGTTCTGTGCCTGGTGTGCCGGCCGATTAGCTAACCGGCCTCCACTAAAAAAAAGCTAACCGGTCGTGGGCTGCCAGGCGTGTCGTGCCGGTCCGTTTGGCCAGCCATGTGGTGCCTATCACCCGCCAAACCAAAACCTCCGAACCCACAGTAATGGCGGGCTCTCCCTTCCCATTTCCATCCCCACACCCGAGTCCCCTCCCAATCCGTCATTCCCACGCCCCCCAACCGCACCACGCGGATGGCGCCGTCGGTGCCGAAGAAGAAGCGCAAGGTGAGCCTCCCGGAGAACGAGGAGGTCGCGGCCAGGATCTTCGAGAAGCACCGCTCCATGGCGGCGCAGCAGCCGGGCGGCCTCCCTGACCACCAGGCCCGTGCGCTCTCTGCCGCCTACAGCGGCGTCTGCACCGCCAAGGAGCCCATCCGCACCCCCGAGGACCTGGCCCGTCTCAAGTGCGCATTTTCCATCTCTGTCGAACCCGTTTCCGTTTACGCTGTTGCGATGAGGCTAGGTTTTGGTCGATCCCGGGGTCGTGCGATTTGGATCGGGTGGGATTGTCGCGCTCCTGTGCCGTAGTCAGACGCGAATCGGAGATGCTTATTGTTATGGTGCCACATTGCCGCTCGAACAGGAATGGACCGGTTTATGATTTGGGCGCGTTAGCTCTGGGATCTTAGTTTTGTTTGGTTGATGTAATGTGCTTTGGGCCTTAGGGGATTTTTTCTTGTGCTGATTTGATCTGTCCTGAGCATGCATCCTGTTCGTATAGCTGTGGAATTATAAGTGTCAGTCCCCATATGTTTATATGCTCTGCTGCGTCCGTTGATTTGCTGCAGGTGTATGCTGAAATCGATTTAGGCGATTTGCCTGCATATGTTTATGTGGATCGTAAACTAGTGGCTTCGCCTACCTTATTGTGCTGTAGACATCTTGAACTGTAAGTAAGGATCAGGCTTAAGCAAGCTAGAGCTGCTCCTATCACATCGGATTCTAAGTAAGGAGCTGGGCATACTTTTCTACTTTAACCAACAGGGGAGTGGGGAATACACTCCCCTGTTTGTTACAACTGATGCCCAGTCATAAGCAGGTAGCTTGTGAGCTAAGTGTTAGTCACCATTTTTTATCTGGTGAAACGTATTCATATCACGTTTAAGTTGCCATTCAACTTGGGATTTGCCTGCAAGTAGATAACCTGAGAAGTGCTATAACAGTATGCCAGTATGGCTTTAGTTTTGATCCATATAGAACTCTGTACCTTTCGTTTTTCTTTTCTGTGTTGAATCGCGAGGTGGAAATTGCATACTAGATTAATGTGTGGAATGTATCTACTACCAAATGTTACTTTCTACATTGAGTTGCATCAGTTTTTCAGAAACCTTGCATTTTCTGATTTAGTTTGATCATTGTTGTTGCTTCTTCGGTCCTATTATTTTTGTCAGGGGCGTTGGAGGTTGGGTTGTTGACGTCATGAAAGACTCCTTTCCAGCGTCCAGCGTTGATTTGTCTCCTCCAAAAAGTAATACACCAGGAGATACGGGTAATAGTTTACATGATTGCTCAAGTGTCCTCTGGAATCTGTTATTCCTTTTTCATCATCAGGCTGACAATTCTTCTTCCTCTTCAGTTTTCTCAACAGTCAGTTTAGTGGAACATGTTTGTTCATTATATCTTAAATGGCACTGTCCTCTTGTACAGGAAAGAAAAGAAAGCGAAACAAACCTTATGTGCCACAGCTGAATTCAGCTGCTTACGCAATAGTGATCACACTCTACAGGTATGATTTTCTTGGGGGCCTAATTTTGTTATTCACCTGACAGAAGTAGTTGCGACATTATGACAAAGAGGAAGTAGGAAAAGTTAACTGAATATCCAAGAGGAGATGCTGACAGTTGATTTCACCCCTAGGGAAATGTTTAGAGGGGCGGAGTCTATGAAGAAGCAAGAGCTTATTGATGCCGCTGAAGCCAGTGGTCTGTCACGAAAGGCAATAGGGTACAGTAAATCACATGGTTGCTTATTTAGTTATTTCAGCTGATATATTAGCGCATCACTAACTATGTCCGCTGTACTATGAGCAGCCCAAACAACTACAAATCAAAACACGGGAATTCTTCTAGTGACTTCTACACTGGATGGAGTTGCATGAAAAACTTAACGGACAAGGATCTCGTTGTGAAAAAGAGTAACCCTGCAAAGTAATGTACTAGGCTCACCCCCATGTTTATCTTACCTTTTATGTCATTTATTTAAAAGAATTGGATTTTTTTAGAGGGATAGACCCCATTTATAGTCACGTATTATATCGTACAAGTATTATTACCTGTTCCATCATAGGCTACTGCTTTATACTGTTGGTAGGAGCTAGGGTTCTACCAGGTCTAGGACGGAGGGAGTAGGGGAAGGATGGTGCTGGACGTGACGGAGCTCGCGGTCGCCGGCGGCAGGGCGCCGTCGTGCGCGAGGGAGGAGGCGGCGGCGTAAGAGGCAGGAGGCGGCTAGGGTTAGGGTCCGGCTCCTCTGGGAGCCGGGCAATAGAATTATTCTTATTGCTTAATTCTCAAAGGAGTCTTACAACTCGTTTATATAACCACGATGTGAACAAAAATAAGATAACTTGTGGGCTAAGCCCCTAACTAAACATGCCCGGTGGGCCTCCTACGGGCATAAGTCTGCCTGGTCATAACATCTCTCCCCGCCTGCGCAAACAGCTCGTCCTCGAGCTAGAAGTCTGGGTAGTGTTGGCGGAACTCGTCGCGCTGCTCCCAAGTAGCTTCCTCCTTTGGAAGTCCAGCACACTGAATCAACACGTCCCACACCCTGCGACGTAGCTGAGCCTGCAACACCTTCTCCGGTCCTGGAAGGAGGCGCCCGTCGGAGGTCGGAGGAAGTGCGGGAGGGACCGTACGTGGCTCCCCACGGAACGGCTTCAGCAGCCCCACATGGAAGACGTCGTGGATGCGAGCACCGGCCGGAAGCTGAAGGCGGTAGGCCGCCTTCCCGATGCGCTCCAGAATAGCAAAGGGCCCGGCGTAGCGAGGGCCCAGCTTGCGCTTTGCGTGTGGGTCTAGTGACTGCGTAGAGCGGTGAAGGAGACGCAGCCACACCCAATCACCCACCGCGAACTCGGCCTCGCGATGGTGGTCATCGTCGTAGTGCTTGGCCAGCTGCTGGGCCTGAAGGAGGCGTTGCTGGACCTCCGCCAGCATGTCGTCACGGCTCCGCAGAAGATTGTCGGCCACCTCCGTCCGCGCCGTCGCCGGATCAACCGGCAGGATGGGCGGGGGTGGTCTGCCGTAGACCACCTCAAAGGGTGTGGCGCGTAGGGCGGAGTGACAGGAGGTGTTGTAGCAGTACTTCGCCCACGTGAGCCAATCCACTTAAACGCGATGACGATCACCTGTGACACAACGCAAATACATGGCAATCACCTTGTTGACGACCTCGGATTGGCCGTCCGTCTGAGGGTGGAAAGCCATGCTCAGGCGGAGCTTCACGCTCGCCATTCGGAAGAGATCGCGCCAGAAATGCCCCGTGAACACCGGGCCCCGATCGTTGACGATCGAAGAGGGAAACCCGTGGAGACGGACGATGACGTCGAAGAAGGCACGGGCCACGGACGCAACAATGTAGGGATGGCCGATCGCGATGAAGTGAGCATACTTGGAGAAGCGGTCGACTACCGTGAGAATGACCGACTTGCCACCCACCTTGGGAAGGCCCTCGATGAAGTCCATGGAAATATCAGCCCAGACCTGAGACGACACCTCCAAGGGCTGTACCAGACCAGCCGGCCGCAGTGTCTTCGTCTTGTTACGCTGGCACGTCGCACAAGACCGCACCCAGTCGCGGACCAGGGCCCGTGTGACGCTCCCGATTTGACCGTACACTAGTCATGCACGCAAATGTGTACGACCAAGATCAAGGACTCACTGGAAGATATCACAACACAACTCTAGACACAAATTAAATAATACAAGCTTTATATTACAAGCCAGGGGCCTCGAGGGCTCGAATACATAAGCTCGAAAACACAAGAGTCAGCGGAAGCAATAATATCTGAGTACAGACATAAGTTAAACAAGTTTGCCTTAAGAAGGCTAGCACAAAAGTAACAACGATCGAAAAGGCAAGGCCTCCTGCCTGGGACCTCCTAACTACTCCTCGAAGCCGAACTCCACGTAGAAACATCCTCGGGATCAACTGGGTCATGGACTCCACCACCTGGTTGCATCATCGAGAAGAAGGGACAAAAGGGGGAAAAGGGGGAGAAAGCAACCGTGAGTACTCATCCAAAGTACTCGCAAGCAAGGATCTACACTACATATGCAATGGTATCTGTGTAAAGGGGTAATATAGGTGGACTGAACTGCAGAAAGCAGAATAAGAGGGGGATAGCTAATCCAATCGAAGACTATGCTTCTCGTAACCTCCATCTTGCAGCAGAAGATGAGGGTAGCTGGAAAGTAACAAGTATCCTCGCTTCTGGCAGCCTCCGTCTTGCAGCAGTAGAAGGGAGTAGTTGGTAAGTTCACCAAGTAACATCGTATAGCATAAACCTACTCGGCGATCCTCCCGCACATCACCCTGTGAGAGAGCAACCACCGAGTTGTATCTGGCACTGGTAAGGGTGTGTTTTATTAAGTATCCGGTTCTAGTTGTCATGAGGTCGGAATACAACTCCGGGTCGTCCTTTTACCGAGGGACACGGCTATTCGAATAGATTAACTTCCCTGCAGGGGTGCACCACATATCCCAGCACGCTCGATCCCATTTGGCCGGACACACTTTCCAGGGTCATGCCCGGCCTCGGAAGATCAACACGTCGCAGCCCTACCTAAGCACAGCAGAGAGGTCAGCACGTCGGTCTAAGTCCTAAGCACACAGGGGTCTGGGCCCATCGCCCAATGCACACCTGCACGTTGCGAGGGCGGCCGGTGAGCAGACCTAGCAACCTCCATTACTAAGGAAGTTACGTTACGCGGTCCAACCCGGCGCGTGCCGTTAAACCGCTGACGTCAAGAAGGCTTCGGCTGATACCACGACGCGAGTACCCATAACTATTCCCACGTAGCTGGTTAGTGCGTATAGACCAAATGGCCAGACTCAGATCAAATATCCAAACTCGTTAAGCGTGTTATTATGAAATAACCGCGGACAACGACCAGGGCCAGGCCACCTCTCCACTGGGTGTCTCAACCTGCCCTGTCGCTCCGCCACAAAGATCCACTCGGGGGCCGTCAGGAGCTCAGGCCCACCATTACCTGGATGGAGCCACCTGTCCTTTCAGCCCCCACATCGAATCACTTGCGGGTACTCAATGAGCCGACCCGACTTTAGTCACATCATGTGTCATGTAAAGTATGTATATAGTATATACCCGTGATCACCACCCGAGGTGATCACGGCCCGATAGTATAGCATGGCAGACGGACAAGGATGTTGGGCCACTGATGGAATACTAGCATCCTATACTAAGCATTAGGATAACAGGTAAAGGTATCAACAGTGGTAGCAACAATGACAGGCTATGCATCAGAATAGGAGTTATCGAATCAACAACTGTAGTAAACTAATGCAAGAGTAAGAGGGAGGAGAATAGGCGATATCTGGTGATCAAGGGGGGGGGGGGGCTTGCCTGGAAGCTCTGCAAACGAGAGGATTCTTCGGAATCGTAGCCGTAGTCGAACACCGAAGCATCAACGGTCTCAGGGTCTATCACAGTATCGGAGTCTACCGAAAATAAGCAACGAAGGGGGAAACAAATAAATAATAGAGCAATCAATAGCATCACAAAGCATAACATGGAAATACGCGGTGCTACGTGTGACCTAACGCAGTAGGAGGTGATACTGGCAAGGATGAAAAACATCCGGGAAAGTATTCCCGGTGTTTCGCGTTTTCGGGCGGATGAAACGGAGGGGGAAAGTTGCGGGTTCGGTATGCTAGGGATGTGTGGCGGGCGAACGGACCGCGTATTCGGATTCGTCTCGTCGTTCTGAGCAATTTTCATATATAAATTATTTTCATCCGAGTTACGGATTATTTTATATGATTTTCTAATGTTTATAACATTTTCTAGAATTAATTATTTATTTAAATCTAACATTATCCAGAATAGTGCCTGCTGACGTCATCATGACGTCAGCATGATGTCAGCGGTCAACTGTCTGTTGACTGAGTCAAACTGACACGTGGGGCCTACTGTCATACACTAAGATTAATTTAAACAGATTAATTAATCTAACAGTAATTAGGTTAATTAAGATTAATTAATTAAGTTAATTATTTAATTAATTAATATTATTTTTTTAACATATATTTTTTTAAACTCCTTTTTTTAATTAAGGGGCTGGGCCCCACTTGTAAGTGGCCCAGGGGCCTTAGCGGGGCGGGCGCGTATCAGGCGGAGCGAACGGGCGGGCGCCCGCCCGATAGGCCACCGGCGAGGGGGCGCCAGGGAGCTGCCCGCCGGCCGGAGCCGCGAGGGCCGGCGCGGCAGTCGGGGACGGGCCCGGAGGAGGGAATGGGTCGGCGCGGGGCATGCAACGCCGCCAGGGGGCGCGGCCGGCGGGGCAGCCGCGGCGGGCAGGGACGCGGGACGGCACGAGCAGGGCGCATGCGCGGCCATCGGCGCAGATGACCGCTGGTGCGACGCCGGGCAACAGAGGTGGGGGCGGCGAGGCCATTGGAGGCCAGAGCGGTGGCCGGGCGCAAGGTGAGCGGTGGGGGGAACTCGCGGTGGCCGGCGGCGAGGCCAGCTGCGGCGGTGGTCAGGGCGAGGCCACGGGTGTAGGCGAGTAGCAGCCGAAGAAGAGGCTTGGCCGGCGCGTCGGCCACGAGCCTGGGCGCGGTGATGACAACGTCCTACAGCGCCAAATCTAAATAGAGAAGGGGGTCGGCGGAGGGGGGTGGCTCACAGTGAGCAATGGCGAGCTCAGAGGCTCGAGGATGTCCTGAAGGTGGGGAATCGAGGGCGGCGTCCGGCGACCGATGCGGAGGAAGAGGTCGTGGCCGTCGTCTTGAGGGCTTCTCGGCTCGAATCCGTCCGCGCAGTCGCTGAAGACGGGGATGGCGCTCCTCCCGGGCACCAGAAGACAGAGGACGGCGGTCGATGGCCAAGGCAACGAGGGAGGTGCGGCGGAGGTCACTGGATCGAGAATAGCGAGCGAGGGAGGGGGGATTCGAGGGTTAGGGTTTCGCCTCGGGGCCGCAGGGTGGTTTTAACCTAACAGGGGACCGAGGGGATGGCCGGCACGTGGAGGGCGCCATGGGGATGGCCTCCACGCAGCCCCAGCTCCTGTAGCGGGAGGTAGAAGACAAGTGGGGAGGGGGTTTGGGCTAGGCCTCCTACAGTGCGCGTTGGGCCGCAGTGCACTATGGCACTAGGCCTAGTGGCACAATAGGCGTTAGGTGTTTTCTAACTCCGTTATTATTATTTTTATTGCTTTTCTGTTTAAATTTTATTTTCCAAATTGTTTTAGTTTTGTAAAATATTCAATTAGCACATAAAATAGTAACATTAATCATACCACTGCCACAATAACTTTGACACCTAAATAAAATAGTTTAGTATTTTATAAAATATACTGGGTAAATAATTAATCGTTTTTGCTGCTGTTTTAATCACTTTAGGGTATTTAATTATTGTATAAAGATGTTGTTTCTCCACAAATATTATCCATGATTTATTTGTCACATTGAGAACATTTTAGTTTTGACTTTTGAAAACTTTAATTGTTTGAATTGTTTTTGAATTTGGATTTTGAATTAGTTTCGAACTAACGCGAGTTTAGCAACATTAACCGTGGTGACGTGGCATCGTTAGCCGGGATTACTGTAGCTTAATTATCCGGGCGTCACAGCCCGATTACCAGGGATGTAGAAGTCGGCACAGAGACGATGGAGGGTTTTCTGCACACCCTCATGGCCCGCCGAGTGGGCCAGCAGCAGCACCTGGTGACGAAGATCGTCGTGTGCCGGCACGAAGACCCGACGCCCGTGCAGTAGCAAATCGTCGGCGAGGCGCCACGGCCCCTCCAGGTCACCCGCAGCCAGCTGTTGCTGAAGAAGAAGCGCGTCCGGCGCGGCCGCGGTCGCTTGACGAATATCGGTGAAGAGGGCGAAAGAGGGCCCCGAGCGGACGCAGAGCGCCGCCTCCTCGGAGTCGCTGAAGGCTGCGTCGTGGTCGGCGTCGCGGCGAGACAGGGCGTTGGCCACGGTATTAAGGCGGCCTGGACGAAATTCGACGGTGAAGTCGAAGCCGAAGAGCTTACTCATCCACTAGTGCCGCGGCACGGTAGACAACCGATGGTCCGACAAGAACTTGAGGTTGTAGTGGTCCGTGCAAATTCGGAACGACCAACCCCACAGATAGGGCCGCCAATGACGCACCGCCTGCACCAAGCCAGTGAGCTCCCGCTCATAAGCCGCGAGCTTAAGATGGCGCGCGGCGAAGGGCCTGCTGAAGAAGGCGAGGGGTCCATCGCCCTGATGAAGGACGGCATCAAAGTCAGGCATCTGAAGAACGGGGCCCATCGTGAGGGCCTCAAACGCCTCTGTCGCCTCCTCATCCCAGGCAAAGGCGTCGCGACGTAGCAGGCGCGTGAGTGGTGATGCGATGAGGCCGAACTCCCGGATAAATTTCCGGTAGTACCCCCCGAGGCCCAGGAAGCCGTGAAGAGCCCGTGGTGAGTGCGGGATCGGCCAGGCGGCGACTGCCGCCACCTTGTCGGCGTCCATGGCAACCCCCTTGGCCGAGATGACGTGACCGAGGTAAGCGACTGAAGGCGTCCCAAACGAGCACTTCGAGCGCTTAAGATGAAGATGGTGCGCTTGAAGCTCATTGAAGACAATGGCGACGTGCTGAAGGTGCTCCGCCCACGAGGCACTGTAGATAAGAATATCATCAAAGAAAACGAGCACAAACCGACGCAAGTAGGGGCGGAGAACGTCGTTCATCAGAGCCTGAAAAGTCGCCGGTGCGTTGGAGAGGCCAAACGGCATCACCAAGAACTCGAAGTGGCCGTGATGAGTCCGAAACGCCGTCTTGGCGACATCATCTGGTTGCATGCACACCTGGTGGTAGCCTGACCGAAGGTCGAGCTTGGTGAAGAAACGCGCCCCATGTAGCTCGTCTAGGAGCTCATCGACCATCGGGATAGGAAACTTGTCCTTAAGAGTCAGGGAATTAAGGGCGCGGTAGTTGATGCAGAAACGCCATGTGTCGTCGGACTTGCGGACGAGGAGGACCGGTGCGGAAAATGGCGACGTGGAGATCCGGATGATCCCCAAGGCGAGCATGAGCGCGCACTGCCGCTCCAGCTCGTCCTTCTGCAACTGAGGATATCGGTAGGGCCGCACTGCCACCGGTGCCGAGCCCGACAGGAGATGAATGTGGTGGTCATAAACCCGGGCTGGCGGAAGGCCCTGTGGCTCGTCAAAGAGGTCGCTGTGCTGCTGCAGAAGGTGATCCAATAGTGGATGCTCGGCCTCGGTGGTGGTCGTGGTCAGCTGGAGTTGTGGCGTCGCTGGAGAGGCACCCCCAACGCCCTCCCATCGTACGCGGCGGCTGAGACGCCAGAAGGTCATCGTCATGGCGTCGAAGTCCCAGAGTATGGGGCCGAGCGTTCGTAAGAAGTTGGCGCCGAGGATGAAGTCGAAGCAGCCCAAGTCGATGCCGGCGCATGTGATGGTGAAGTGCTTGTCACCGATGGTGATGGGCACGTTCCGCGCCAGCCCATGGCACCGGAGGCGGTCGCCGTTAGCCACGGTGACGCAAAGTTGCTCCCCGCCCGTCAACTGAAGCGCTAGGCAGCGCATAGTCGCCTCAGGCAGGAAGTTATGCGTGGAGCCCGTATCCAGTAGGGCCACTAGGCGCTCGCCATGAATCGTCACAGGTAAGAGCATAGTCCGCTCGTCGTGGATGCCGGCAAGTGCATGGAGCGAGACGACGAGTGTTGTCGCCGGAACGGGCGCGGGGACGGCCTCCGCCGTAGCTGGGGGTGGCAAGTCGCCGAGCCCGTCGGCGGGTGTGTCCTCCTTGACGTAGTCCGCCGTCTCCAAGTAGAAGAGGCGCGGGCAGACGTGGCCCGGCGCGTATGGCTCATCATAGTTATAGCAAAGCCCCTGGCATCGTCGCTCGAGCTGCTCGGCTTGAGAGAGCCGACAAAAAGGCCGCGTTGCTGGCGGAGCGGCCGCCGCTGGGACGGCCGGAGGCGGCTGGCCCGGCACAGGTGCCGTCAGAGGCGGTCGGGTGACCTGTCGGCCCCCTTGAGCCGGTGTCGCATGCTGCACGGCCTGCGCGCGACTCTCGAAGGCCCGAGCATAGTACATGTCCGTCTGGTGGTTCTGGGGTCCGCGCAGCTCCACGTCCACGCGGATGTGGTCCGGAAGGCCGCCGACGAAGAGCTCGGCCTGCTGCAGTGCCGTCACACCTGGCGCATGGCAGGCCAGGGCCTGGAAACGGTCGGCGAAGTCCTGTACCGTGGAGGTGAAGGGGAGGCGGCCCAGCTCGGCCAGTCAACTCCCGAAGATCGGTGGCCCAAAACGAAGGAGGCAAAGCTCGCGAAAGCGATCCCAAGGGGGCATGCCGCCCTCGTCCTGCTCGAGGGCGTAATATCATGTCTGTGCCGCGCCCCGGAGGTGGTAAGAGGCGAGCCAGGTGCGATCCGACGCTAGTGCGCGCTGCCCGCGGAAGAACTGCTCGCACTGGTCGAGCCAGTTGAGGGGGTCCTTTGTACCGTCATAAGTGGCGAAGTCAATCTTGGCGAATCGTGGCGGCGTCTGGGTATGAGCGCTGTGAATGACTGGCTCGGAGGTGCGGAGCAGCGAGGACGGTGGCGCCCGGTCGGCGTCGGCGCGACCCGCGTAGGGGTCAGCTGAGCCGGACGGTTCGCCGTACTACAGGGTGGGCGCCGGCGGTTCCCCGGCTGACGTGTAGACTGGCGGTGGTGACGATCTGGTCAGCCAGGCCGGCATTGGGGAAGGCGACGGCGGGAAGCGGATGTGCTGTATCGGGACGCCTCCTGGCGAGGTCGGCCCTAGCCCGGTGATGAGGGGCGGAGGAGCTGACAGCGGCGGTTGCTGCTGGGCGGGCCCGGGTGGCGCTGCGAGGGCCGGTGCCGGCCACTGTGGGGCGGCGGTGGGCGGTGGCTGTAGCGGCGGCAGGGACTCGGAAGGCCCGGCGATCGCCGCGGGGACCGAGTACCACGGCAGGGCGGGCGGCCCGGTAGTGGCAGCCGGCGGCACGGGCGGTGGCGGACCGTACGGGCTGGCCAGGTACAGCCGTATCCCCTGCACTGCGGTGACGAGGTCGTTGAGGACCCCGGTGATCTCCGTCGGGGAGTAGACGGCGGCGGCCGGGGCGGTGGAGGGCGGCATCGTTTGGCCGGTGGAGTCCAGCGGTGCGGTGGGGAGGGCCAGCGGCGTGGTGGAGGGGATTGGCGGCGTGGTGGTGATGGGCAGCGGCGCGGTGGTGATGGGCAGCGGCGTGGTGGAGGGGATTGGCGGCGCGGTGGTGATGGGCAGCGGCGGGATGGGTGGTGGTGCAGACATGATCGGAACCGAGCTACATGATACCAAATTGGTAGGAGCTAGGGTTCTACCAGGTCTAGGACGGAGGGAGTAGGGGAAGGAGGGTGCTGGACGCGGCGGAGCTCGCGGTCGCCGGCATCAGGGCGCCGTCGTGCGCGAGGGAGGAGGCGGCGGCGCAAGAGGCAGGAGGCGGCTAGGGTTAGGGTCCGGCTCCTCTGGGAGCCGGGCAATAGAATTATTCTTATTGCTTAATTCTCAAAGGAGTCTTACAACTTGTTTATATAACCACGATGTGAACAAAAATATAAGATAACTTGTGGGCTAAGCCCCTAACTAAACCTGCCCGGTGGGCCTCCTACGGGCATAAGTCTGCCCGGTCATAAAAACTGTACTATTGCAGCACTGCTAGGTATTAATTGTGAGCTTTTGCTTAGTCTGATATGGACTCAAACTCAAGGATTGAGGATATCAGAGCTATAAACTATTGCACTTGTATCCCTGAACTTGACTCCTCTCATTAGAGGGGTTCTCACGTTTTAAGTATGATCTTGTGTCTGCACTAGTTTATCTGATTCATGCTCCCTCAACACTCACAAGATACAAAACCCTTTCACCTGTTTTGCTCTGAGTGCGGTGGACTGGATCCCAAAATGCGCCTAACCTCTGATATGCTTCTGCTGATTGGTATATGGGTTTTCTGGTAATTTAACTTGTATCAAGAAACATTTCTCCTTGATTTTTTTCCTTTGTTGGTCGGAGGAAGTTTGATATAGTGTGGCAGTAGTATATGCTGGCAGAGAAGCAACATCTGATACTTTGCTATTTGATGCCTGTATGCACTTTAGGTAATATAATAACCTCTAATCATTTGAGCAAATGAAGAAAATATATCTGTTAAAGATACAGCTCTCATGTGGCCTATCATCAATTTTCTATTGATGGAATAGAAGCAGGCATGTCTGCTTCCATAGTTCCTTTGAACTTACTGGGTCCACAATATGAACCTGAAACACGTGTATAACAATCTTGCACATGCGGCCATTTTGGGAATGTCCCAGATATATGTCAGTTTGCTACATGAACCGGATCCTGCTCAGTATTTTGGTCATACAGCTATCTCCCTCTCTTTTATTTCCACCCCGAGTATAAGCAGAAGCTCAGTCTGTTCAGTTTACATTTCTTGTTTCTAGCTGGGACTTTATTTGCCAAACACACACATTCTGTTGAGATACCAACCATAAACTTGTGGCTTACTGTATTAGTTTGTTTTAGGTATTACCTAACAGAGAAGGGCAAAGAGACTGCTCGCATTTGTCTCGCAAAGTCTGGATTAGATGATCCTGCAGGACCTTTAATGGCGCCCAGTCATCCTGAAAGTGTTATGCTCAGTGATTCAGATTCTGATGAACAAGAAGGCAGCAATCCCCTGATAGGTATTAGTAAAGTTTTCAGTTCATGTAGTACGAGTTTCCAGATAACTGAACATTGTATCCCTGCAGCTCTATCATTAATTTCATTTACTCAATTGCAGGTTCTGAGAATTTTTCTGAAAGGAGTGGATCTCCAAACTCGAAAGCAGGCAATTCCAATTCCTTTTCTACCAGTATGCCTTCTTTGCAGATAATATTATATTCATAAGCAAAATATTACAATCTACTGATATTTTTAGTTGATGCCCTTTTCCTTCAGAAAATTGCCGTGCTACTAATTCTCCTCTTTCATCTCAAGGAATGTTCGGACAGCAATCTTTTCGTGCAATGGTACACTTGAGTTCCCCTTTGAGTACCCATTTTCTTTTTCAAATGGAACATAACACAATACTTTCTTTTCCATTGTCAGGGTTCTGCTGAAAACTCTCTACTAGCTATGCCACCTCGTCAATATGATGAAAGTTTTCTGGATAGTTATAAAGTGGTGCTGATATTGGATGATCGAGATAATTTTGGGTGTGTATGATCACACCTTACTCATGAGTTATTGTATACTTTAGCTGTATGTGATCTTTAAGTAGGAATGGAAACAAATAAGAATTAAATGCCCCCACCCTGTCCCTTCAAAAAAACTTTTCAGGATGGTAAGCAACTGAGGATTGGAAGTATGTGTACATGTTCTTGCTTGCTCACGATTCGCAAGGGCATTCCTTTCTTCGCGTTTTTTTTTCTGTTAAAATGAGGAAGTCATGGGCTGTCACGTGTTTATCTACTTACTGCTGGAATTGTGAATTTGCCACACTTTGATTCATTTCCTTGTGTTACTTAAACTATTTAACCTTCTATTTCTGTTAATGTTTAGTGTGTTCACATGTATATAAAGTTTTAGATTCTGTATGTTGTTTAATTGTCCAAATTATTTTTCAAGTAAACAAATTGATTGTTGTTGCACCCAATAGTTTATCATGTTTTATTTAATCATTCATCTATGCATCAGAATTCAGTTCTCTCATGATTGCTCCCGTTTGTGCAGGGCCCGTGCCAGAAGAAAAGTTGTTGATAACATACACACGCAGTTTGATGTACCTGTAGAGGTTAGTTGGATTGAGAGTGAACTCTTCTTTGTTTACCCCTACTCGCCCTTTCTTTTTTTCTTGTGTCTAATTCACCAGTACTCTGGGTTTCTTCAGACAACCAAAATACACTGCTAAAAGTTACCGCCATGCATCCGCACGGCTCTAAATTGAATGCCCTGTACTGTTGGATTAATTATCTTTTTTTGATTTTTGGATTAATTATCTGATATCTTTGGTCGCTGCCCCACTGTCTTGATGATTGCTGACTGCACTTTTTTCTTGCTTGTGTACAAGGCGACAGCATAAAATAATCTAACAAAGTTGATTTGCGTAGATTGAACTGTTCATATAACGTGCCAAAGAAAACGGCGTTGATCCTTCTGTTTGAACCATGTCATCCAGATTAAACACTTGCCTGTTGGAGATGCTCTTTGGATTGCTCGCCATAAACAACTTGGCACGGAGTATGTTCTTGATTTCATTGTTGAAAGGAAAAATGTGGATGATTTGCTTGGCTCAATTAAAGACAACAGATACAAAGATCAAAAACTAAGACTGAAGGTACCATCTGAACTAGCTTTGATTTTTTTTTCATAATATTATAGACCTTCCATCTTAACTTTTCCAGTTCTTTATGTTTTCCATTTCTCAGTGATAGTGATAAGAAATTTTGTATCATAGATTATCATTTGCTTCATGCGATAATCCTGATCAGTAGTTGTGGCAACACAAACCATTGTTTTGGTCATGTTGCAAATAAGTTGATGGGGATAGTCATTAGCCTGTTTGGCGGCACAGGTATGGAGGCATCTCTAAGCAGTTAGATAAAGACCTTTTTTTTATAAACTTTGACGAAGAGCAGCGGTGCATCAGATAGGTGCTTTTTTTTTTGTTAGATGAAGAACTTTGTGTAACTTGGAGTATATGATATCTTGTTTTTTTAGATTTCAATTGGGTTCCACACATGTTGAATACGAGGATGAATGTTTCACTACAACATGCTGAGTGTGTCTTTTGACCAGCCATGTTTTACCCCTATGATTTGATGTTGCTTCAGTCTAATCTTAGCTCAGGAGTTTTTTCTTATTCTTTGTTATCATTAATTGGAAAACATAGCCCATATTTGGGTATGAGATGATGAAGGACGATGTTATTAGCAGACATAAGCTTGAACCTGCAGATTGTGCATCTCTTCCCAAAAAAACAGCATTTCTTGTCCAAATCAATGGGTTTGCTGGGGTTATTTTAGCAACAGTATGACGCGATACCTCCATTTGTTGTATCCTTTTGCAGAAATGTGGGCTGAGGAAGCTAATATATCTAATTGAAGGGGATGTAAACACTGTCGATGGATCAGAGAGCGTGAAAACAGCGTATGTACACTTCTTTGTTTATAACATTATTAAGTATCGTTCCTTTTGTTCAGGATGTCAGTTGTATGCCTTATTAACTGCTCCATATGCCTTCTATTTCAGCTGCTTCACCACTGAGGTTCTAGATGGATTTGATGTCCAAAGAACCACTGGGTATGCTGATACTGAAAAGAAATACGGCCACCTCACAGGCTCGATAATAGATTACTACAGCAGAAACTTCTCTGCTGGTGCTGACACCTCTCGACTTTGCCTGACCTATGGCGAGTTTGTGAAAAGGTGTTCTGACCTTGAGAAGGTCACTGTGAGCGACATATTCGCCCTTCAGCTTATGCAGGTAACTGGGCGGGGCTACAGCCACCTTCACCAAAGTTTGGCGGGTACTCCATTTCATGCTGTAGTTTGCTCATCAATCTTGCATGATAATCAGGTGCCACAGGTGACTGAAGAAGCTGCTCTTGCTGTGACGAGTCTCTACCCCACTCTCCTCTCGCTTGCCGGGGCCTATAACATGCTTGTGAGTCGTCTTCTCCCTTCTACTTATACAATGTTCTTTTCCTGTTAAGCACTGGATCATACTTGGTACAATTGAACATCTCTGTAGAACTGAATGTTTTTCCTTTTAACTTTGAAGGATGGTGATAGGCGCGCCCAGGAGGAGATGCTGAAGAACAAGAGCGGCATGGTCAACGCGGGGGCTAGCAAGAACATCTTCAAGCTCATCTGGGCTGAAGGATGAACTCCTCCCCTGACGTACGTAGCTAGTTTCAATGTTAGGAACTTAACCGGTCGGTCTTTTGGTCACCGTCATGATGATTTCAGCAGACCACCAACGCAGCAGGACTGAGTTTCAAGCTTGGAAGGCGAAAAGCAGGAGGGTCTGACGTGCCTGCTGCCTTGCAAAACTGAGTCTCAGAAGATGTAATTACCGTACCTCCTAAAAAATGCCTTGGCGTAGCCTCACCCCCTGTTTGAATTAGTACTACTACTAGTATATCCTGTAGAATTCCATGCCGCACATTATGGAATCGTCGTGTTATCTACGTAGTGCATTAGCGCTTCATGTATATACTATCACTAGCTGTTGACTGTGTCGCTTGGATCGTGCGTTGTTTCTGTGTTATCTCCACCTTGCTGGCATGGAAGCAGACATGGTAGGTATGAGAATTTAGCCTGCTGACGAAGTGATGCTCTCTGCGTAGAGCTAGAAGCCATGGTTTTCCATCCATGTGCTAACCTGAAAGCGTTCCTTGGTGGCAAAATTTCGTGTTTTGATCCTTTTATGGTCTAAATTCTTGATCTGACCCTTGTTTGATTTTTTTTTTGAAATATGTCCCTTTTTCCTACCGCCAGCGCGTTCGACGGTAGGCTTACATAGCCTACCGCCATGCCCCGTGGCGGTAGGAAACTAGTCCACGTCAGCATCGCAAACGGCCGCCGTCCCCCTTCGTTTTCACCCTACCGCCGCTGGTCTTGGCTGGCGGTAGGGTGTGGACAGTTATAGGCTGCGGCCGCCTGCCCCACCCCCTTCTCCCCCACACCCACCCGCCCCAACTCGAAGAACAGAGGAACTGCCTCTCTTGCCCCTCTCATCTCCTCCACTTCCCCCCTCCGATCTTCTTCGTTTCTTCATCGTTTTTGCGATCGAGATGGCCCCGAAATGAGAAAAGTAAGCTCATTCGATCCCTCAAATTAGTTTTAGTCAAATAGCTTTCGATTCGTCGCATTGTTTGATTCAAATCACTCCCCTTCTTAACTAGATTTAACATTTATGAACCCTAGGATTGATTTAGGTTGATTCTAGATGTTATATTATGTTAGATATGAACTCTAGGCAATAGTTGGTATGGTTGTGTGAAGATGAACCCTAGTTCATTTTTTTGAAGGACTTTTTTTTTGATATGATGCATGTTGGAGGAATTCGATGTGATATGATGATGCATGTTGATATGCTATGATGCAAGTAGTGGATGTAATTAGAGAAATAATGTTGAACCCTCAAGATGAACCAAGTTCATAAATTTTTGTGTTAAAAAACTTGATGTATGAGATATGATGCATTGTTAAATGTTGTTGAATGAAAGATGTTGGTTGAATATGATTCATTCGCATTGATCATTTATATTGGTTGGATATATGATAATGGATGAATGTTTGTTCAATAAGTGATAAATGTTAATTATTTTTTGATATGCTTATGATTATGTTTATGCAATATTTTTAGGAGGTCACCTCTTGCGGATGAGATTGGCATAAAGTATATCATGCTTGACCCTACGTTTGACAAGGGCCATCGTGCCCGTTTCATTGAGAACGGAGTGGTAATTACCTTTCTTAAACCTAATCTTTTGAATCGATGAAAAAAGGTTATTAATACGCTTGGGTCTTCATTTCGACAGATGCTTCCGTCATTGCGGATGAGGGGTCACGGGACGACTGTGAAGATGGAGTACGACGAGCGGTACATGCCGTTCTACAGGAGATCCCGACTGCTGGGTTTCGTCCTGCAGTTCAAGCGCAAGCCGCAGACGCTCGTCCACTCAGCTCTCACGGTTTTGATCGATCGATGGCAGCCATAGACGCACAACTTCCATCTTCCATGTGGGGAGATGACGGTTACACTCGAGGATTGGGGGATGATTACGGCCCTACCGCTCGAGGGTCGTGCTCTCACAGGACGAGTGGACATGAAGAACTGACACGATAGGGTTATCGCCCTCATCGGCGACTGCCCCCAGATAAGAAGAACAGGACTTCCGGCATACCACTGCCCTGGCTCCTGAAGTATCGGAGGAAGTACCCGCAAGGTGCCGAACCCTGGGTGGTGGAGCAGTACGCCAGGGCCTCCCTGTGGTATCTTCTCATGGAGATAGTGTTTCCAGACTGCTCTGGGGACACTGCCCTATGGATGTATCTCGACTTCCTAAAGGACTGGGATGCGGGGTACAGCTCGGGGGCCGCCGGCCTCACCTACCTATATCGTTCGGTAAGTGAATATCACATTGTTTCAAATATCATGGACGTGTGTTGCTTTAGATTTTGTCATCTTATCGTTTATACTTGTTTTGTAGCTTGACGATGCAGCCCAAAGGACAGAATCGACGTCCGGTATGTGTGGATGTGTATGGGGCCTCTCCATTTGGATGTGGGAGCGAATCCCGATTGGGCGTCCGGAGAATCTTAAAGCGCTTGCATGGACTGACTATGGCAAAGATGGCGACGATGCTCGATACTCGACCGTCGTATACGCTTGGGACATGATGGGTACAATCTCGAGCGAATCCAAGGCCTTGTACAAGATCTTCAGCAACAAGCTTGATGCTCTGACGCCTTTCCAGGTATAAGAACTGGATTTTGAATATGTTCGACGACACTTTCACTTGAGCTTACCATTGTTTGGTACTAGGTTAACTGGCGGCCGTATGCTAACGACCGAGAGTGGGGGTTCAAGCTGAACTCGATGTGCACGAAACACATGCTTCTCTGGCGGTGCATCATGCCCATGATTTGTGTCTATGCTGTCGAGTACCACTTGCCACAACGCGTTGCCGCACAATTTGGTAAGACGCAACATACACCACCAGGTGACATCGTCACCGATACCGGTGGCTACGACCTACACTTGTGAGTATCACCGCCCGTTCTCATCATTATCAACTTTCGTTTTGATGTTTTACATTCTTCCTAATGGTGGAAAACTCGCAAAGATGTGGAGAGTAAAGTGATGGACTGGGAGGAGTACGCGGATCACCTACTGTGGTATGACGATGGCATCAAGCATCGTCTGTGCCTAAGGCCCCAGTGGACGACATCAGATGTCGAAGAACTGTACGACTACTCCGAGAATGAAGCCTACAATGACAACATCAGAGAGCTAAAAGGCGGATTTAGGGAGTATGGACCCATCATGAACAGTGCGGTAAGTTGTTTTTATCTGTTTTCAACCGACGGTTGGAACGAATCAACTTTAGTGCTAGTGACTCAATTTATTACTTTGCAGTCTTCGGAGCCGAACAAAAGCATTTTTGATGCCTCTGATGCGCTTAATTCTATCCCCGGGACTCGAGCTAGTGAGAACAAGTTGAGGGTAACAGTGAAGGAAACATGGAGTTCATTTTCTTAAGTTCATTTTATTTTTTAATAATAAAGTTGATCCATATTATGCTTATTGTTTCGTTCTCATTGCAGAAGTTCGTCAAAAGATGTCGCAAGCTTGTGGGCCTGCTTGGGTGCGCTACCTCCTCTGCTGATGTTTTTGCTCCTGCAGCACCGATGCGTAGCCTCATTTCATCGAGCCAGGCCACCTCATCGTCCATGGAGGTTCAAGAGGACGAGGAGGAGGGCAAGGACGATGATGATGAAGAGGAAGATGAAGAAGAGGGCGAGGAAGAGGGAGCATAAGAAGAACATGAGGAAGAAGAGGAAGAGTACGATGAGGAGGAGGAGTACGATGTTGACGACGGACCTCCAACAACTCAGACAACCTAGCTTGAGAAGAGGAAAGCGCCGAAGAAGGATTGGCAAAGTCCATCCCTGTTTCAGAAAGCGCATCGTTATCGGCGCAAGAAGAAGGCGGTCGAGAACCGATCAAAGACCAACGAGGACCATACCTCGAAGAGGGAAAGGACGAAGTGAAGTTGCTGCCGTGCCGTTGAACTAGTTAAACATTTTAAATTTGCTTCATGAACCATTTGCGGATGAAACTATTTCGTATTTGTTGAACTTGCTATGTAAAACCATTTGTGGATGTGTGCTTGATATGTTAACCATCTTTCTTAGTTGATTCATTTGCCCGTGAGCTATTCTTCATATATGTGCTACATATGCTTATTATTTTTCAGTATTGAAATTGTCATGTGCAAAAAATTTGAAGACAATACAAGTTAGGTGCAAAAAATGCACTAGGATCAAGACCTACCGCCTGGGACCTTGGCGGTAGGCTTGCACACCCTACCGCCAAACACTCCGGCGGTAGGTTCCCACCCCCAGGCGCAAATGTTCTGTGACCAAAAGAGGCTCCCAAATTGCGGTAGGGTTGCACACCCTACTGCGAGACACCTCAGCGGTAGGTGTGGAAACCCTACTGTCACGCCCAAGATGCGATTCTATTCCGATCACGTGATGACTCGTGATTGGGGCACAATAGCATTTCGGGCGCTTAGCAAGATGGATATCATTACATCATACCATTACATAAATAGACGGGGATACATACAAGTCATACAATTCCACATGAATACAACACATTATACACAAGACATCCGACTACGGATGAAAACATGAAAAGCACAATGACATCCATCCTGCTATCCCAGGCTACCGACCAGGAACCTATCTCAAGACTGATGAAGAAGAAGAAGAAAGAACTCCACACAAGTAAACATCGCTCTCACGTCAAGTCATCGGAAACCTGCACCTGCAACTGTTGTTGTAGCATTTGTGAGCCACGAGGACTCAGCAATCCCAAAACCATGGGTATCAAGACTAGCAAAGCTTAATGGGTAGGAAGAGGTTAAGTGGTGAGGTTGCAGCAGCGGCTAAGCACATGTATGGTGGCTAATTTACGAGTACCAGAATAAGATGAGCATCTACGCAAACGGTCGCAAACTAGTAATGATCACTAAGAGATCCTGAACTACCTACGAGTCAAACATAACCCCACCATGTTCTCTTCTCAAAATGAAAAGAGACGGCCACAGTTACTCACGCGGTTGGTGTATTTTATTTCGAATCCTCTGTCAAGTTTTCTACAACCGGACATTAACAAATTCCAATCTGCCAAGATGCTCAACCAAGTATGATGCATGACAAGGCTACATGATGCAAATCATGGCAAGAGATGATGCATACAAGAACAACACACAAGGCAAGTTTAAATGAGGCCGGAAACAACATATAACAATTCCGTAAGTCCTCATACGAAAATTTTGGAAATTGGTCCATATCTGAACAAACCTTAAGTTAAAGTTGTTAAATAACAAGTTAACATGCACCATGATGATCTACATGAAATTCTAGTCAAGCTACATATAAAGTTCATTTAATTCGGAGCTACGGCCTAGAAGATATGAGCAAAACAAGTAGAACATGGCATTGATGCAAAATGCATTCAAACATCTAACAAAACCACTCAAAACATAGATGCAACATGACATGATGCATCTACACACAAAAACAAGCAAGTTTCATATAGAGCACACTCTAAACGGAGCAACAATTCAACACATACACATGAAACAAGATATAACAACAATCTGTCCCAAAACAGCAACTAGGCACTTTGCAATCATCAAAACAACATGCTACAGGAACATTTCATGGCATCAAAGGGCATGACAAGCATGTACATGTCAAGCACTACAAACATGATCACTGAGCTACTGCTAAATACCACTAGAACATGCTCAAAACATCATGGCAAGATTGCTAATAATAACAATTCCACAGACTTAGTAAAATAAACTGAACATGGCAGCAACAACGAGAAGTAGGCATGTTTGCAAACTTGTGAAACCCATCTCAAAGCATATCATGGCATGTGAATATAACCAACAGCAAGAAGACATGTTTATTCAGCTACTCGTGTCAAGAACATGGTCATAGGATGCATAGAACACTAGCTATTCACATGGCAAAACTGAATTTACTGATAATAGGCTGACAGAAAAATTATTTAGCAATTTGAGAGCAAGAAAGAGACATGCTACAACAACCTATAATTGCAAACAAGGGCATGGATGGATATAGCATAACATGGACTTCAAAACATGGTCACTGGACATTCCAAAACATTCATGGATATGACTGTAGCATCAAGCAAACATGGCATCACTATATAACAGTTTCAGACTTGGCAGTTTTTAACAAGTCTCAGGAAATCAGCAAACATCGAGTAGGTCACTTTGCAAGCTTGTTGCACTCACCACAAGGCATATCATGAAAAGTGGATTGCACCACAACAAAGATGCCATGATTGTGCTCCTAACACATGTTGACATGATGCTCAAACAAAAATCACACAAAAAGATATGAAAATGACAAATCAACAGCTTATATCAAGTTTTAGCAGTTAACATCACTTGGTACTTTTGCAACAGGGATAAACATGGCATAATGCACTCTAACATGTATGCAAATGCAACCAACATTTAGAATATAAAGAGATGAACATTTTGACATATCATACGCACAAAACGGAGCAACATGCACAAAGACACAACACTCACAACATGCACACATATGATGAATTTTCAGGGACTTAGTAGTTTTTCTGAAGAAAAAAACAGGACAAGTGCAGTTTAGCTAAAATGTGCTCGGGGCGGAGTATAATGGGATGACGCTCACCTTGCGGCCCGTGGGCCGGCCTGGTGAAGCAGAGGTCAGAGGGGCCTCGGCGAGCTGGGCTGGCTTGGGCCGGTGGGCCCACGAGTGGAAGGAGGCCGGGCGGCTGGGCCTCGATCGTCCTCCTCCCGATCCGATCGGGATCGGGCAGGACGGCGCGACAACGGTCGTCGACGCCGGCAGGTGGGGACGACGAAGGTCGAGGGGCCCGGATCCGAGGCGAGGACCCTGTTCCCGGCGGTGAGGGACGACAGGAGGTGGAGGCGGAGCTCCGACGGCGGTGCGGGCGAGGCGCTGCAGCGAGCGAGACGGCGATGCTTGGGGCGGCAGCGACAAGCATGCGGGGTTCGGCTCCGGTGTGCCCCTGCCGGAGCGACGCGAAGGCGGCGGGGAGGGCCACTGGCGGCGAGCTGCGGCGCTCATGCGAAGGGAGCGGGAGGAGCGGGATCCGGTGGCGCAGCGGAGCACGGTGAGTCGGCGGCGGGGCACGATGGCGGAGCACGCTGCCGGCGGCGAGCGCTCCGGCGCGGAGGCGGGGGTGCGGGGTCGAGGGCGCTGCGGCGACGGCGGTTGCGGGCTCGCACGGGCCCACGATGGGCCTGGCGGGCCGCGGTGGTGGGAGGCGCGGTGGAGGTGACGTGGGCGCGCGCGGGTGGCTGCGGGCAGCGGCGGGATGACGTGGCGGGCGACGATTGGCTCAGGCGACATGGAGGCTGGACATGTCCGGCGCAGACGGATGTGTCCGGCGGCGTGAGGAGGAAGATGCTAGGGTTTCATCCGCGAATTTCGGGGGAGTGGACTTATTTATAGGTAGATGGAGCTAGGAGAGTCCAAATGAGGTGTGGTTTTCGCCCACACGATCATGATCCAACGGCGAAGAGCATGAGGGGGGTTTAGATGGGCTAGTGGGCTGTTAAGGAGGGGTGCTTGGATGCAAAGAGAGAGAGGGGTCTGATGACCCACAACCGTAAGGGATCTATTGCAGTGTTTTCGATAAGTAAGAGTGTCGAACCCAACGAGGAGCAGAAGGTATTGATAAGTGATTCTGAGCAAGGAATAACGGCAAGCACTGAAAGATAACTTTTTAGGGGTTTTCTTGATATAAGCAACAGGAAAGTAAAAGCGAGCAAAGTAAAAGGCACTGGAGAGTAACAAGTGGCCCAATCCTTTCTGAGCAAAGGAGAGGCCTAGCAACTGAACTTATAAAGGCTAAAGTGTTCTTGAGGACACATGTGAGAGGTAGTCATGTGCTTTCGCCATATTCCGTATCGGTACTATGTGATGTGTTGATAAGTGTTGAGTGGGTGGATCTATGCTAGTACACCCTCTAGACTAAGATGAGTGCACTCTTATGATTAAACACCTTGCAAGCATCCGCAAATACAAGATAGTATTTAAGGCAAAAGCCTAACCATAGCAATACGATCTATCATCCATTGTTCCCTTGTGCAAAAGCGTGCGAACTGGGGTTCAGGTTTCTGTCACTCCGGCAACCCACCGTAAGCATTCTTTGTACACAATGTATTCCCCTAGGTCCTTAACAAGGCGAAGTGTTGAGTGTTCGACTCACACAACACCACTAGGAAAATAACAACACAACTTAAGTATCAAACAACACATATTACTTCAACATCATATGACTACTAACAACAAGACTTCTCCCATGTCCTCAAGAACTAAAGTCACTACTCACAAGACATAAAAGAGATCATGATCAGTGGAGATAGATGGATGATAAACAATCTGGACACAATGATATTTCTCCAACAAAACTCAATAGCATTCACCACAAAGTAGTAATCAACACCGATAGAGTAGAGAGGATAGATAGTACGGATTACAACACAAGTTGCAATTGTGAGATGAGATTGGATGAAGATGGAGATGGTGCTGATGTTGGGGATGATGTTGATGATGATCTCGATGATGCCCGTGACGATGGTGATGACGATGGCGATGATCTCCCCTTCCGGGAGGTGATCTCCCCGACGGAATCTGCCCGCCGGAGATGGCTTTTCTTCTCTGTAGGTTTCCGCCACGGAGCGGCAGCGGAACTCTGTAAACTCTCCCCCTTTTAGGGTTTCTGGATGAAGAGGAGTATATAGGCCAGAGGGGGGAGCCTGGAGTGGGCCAGGGGCTCCAGGCGCCCTCCCGGCGCGGCCAGGGTGGGGGCCGCGCCAGGTGGCCGCCTGGGCACCCTGTGGCCCCCCTCTGGTTGCTCTTTTGCGTATCTTCGTGATCCTTCTGGAAAATACCCTCCGTCGATTTTCAGGTAATTTGGAGGTATTCTTCTTCAGCAACTCAGCGTCCACTTTTTACCGCTGAATCCCGCGTCTGCTGCTTCAGCACCGGAAAGTTGCAAACTGTGTAAAATAGGCCAAAACAACATAAGAACATCATCGTAATGTGAAATATATCAATGAATAAGGATGAATTACGATATAAAATAGTGATGCATTTTGGACGTATCAACACCCCCAAGCTTAGACCTCGCTTGTCCCCAAGCGAATACTGAGCTCGGTAAACCTGTCCACAAGTTTAGAGAGTGAAGTGTCGATAAATAGAATACGGACAAGAAGCATCACACTTTCTTCACCAAACTCAAATATCCTCAACAGCAATCTTCAACTCATAAGGCCCTTATAAAAGAGTGGTAACACTTATAATCGAAAGTAGGGCTAAGGAAACTCATCAACTCATGGCAAACATGTCCTTTGGTCAAAGAACAACTAATAGCTTTTACTTTTGCTCTTTCTCTTTATGTTTTGATGAGATTAATTGAAGCTTTTGAAAGAACATGTTATTAGGCAAGAAGTGAAAGTGTTAACACAAAGGAAGATGTTTGCTTTAGCTGGGCTTGACAAACAACTTACTTATCAAATGATAATGTCAACAAGGATATGATATGACAAATCTTAATGCAACTTTATATGAATGAATCCTCGTCAACATCAAATGTCTGCTCTCTTTAAGAATAGAAGGAAGTAGGAATAACTGACTCAACCTAAAACTAAGAGATAGGCCCTACTCTAGGGAAGTAGGGAAAACTCATGTGCTATCCTTAAATCAAACAGAATGAAAACAAGTTTTGAGAGGTGCATGTTTTGTCAACGAATGCTAATAGATAACTCAATTACTTCTCAAACTAGACAAGTTTCGAGGAACGGCTCCCGCACGGGGACGATCACATCCCCTTAATCTCCTTTGTTTATCACTGCCAAAGTTTTCTGATTTCTCATGAACAAAGCGTGAAGGAGGGTTTGTTTGTTGTATTATCTTTTATGAGCCGGGCGCACTCATGCCAGTTCCTCCTCGTATTAGGGGTTTGCAGATTAGACATGCAATCCCGGGGTAAAACTTGTCCAACTTAAAAAGATCATGAATTAACTACTACTTCCTCATGAGCTAAAACAGGGGCACAAAATAGAAGATTTTGAACATTTAAGGATAACACATAAATTCTATACTTTAGGAGGTGGTAGTGGAATACCACGAATAGGAAGGTATGGTGGACTCATATGGAAGGTATTGGTTTAAGGGTATGGATGCACAAGCAAAATTCCGCTTAGTACAGAGTTTAGGCTAGCAAAGGCTTTGAGAGAACAGACAATTGATGATGACTAAGATGCAAAGCAATATAAAGCATAAACATTAAAATAAGCATAACACATCAAGTTGTCTTCCTTGTCAGCATAACACTTCAAGCATAATAACATAAAGGTTTTGGCTATGTCGCTACTTTAAGAAAATCATGCTTGTTGTTATGACCAAAGCTATGTTTGCCAAGATTAAATAAAGTTTTCAAAGCCATACCTGATATAAGGTCAATACTCCCCATAAGAATCATCATATAAGGTCGATTGCGTGAAGAGAATACCGAGTGCAGCAAAGGAACCAATAGACTTCTCATTAATATTCCATCATAGATGACTCCACACTCACGGATACAATCTCTCCACAGAAGGAGTGATAGACCTCAATGCACACACCTATTTCATAAAATAACCTCCCTAGACATGATACGACTCTACTTGACTCTAAAAGACAAAAGATAAAGATAAAGATATCGGGCACTCCCCCAAGCTTGGAACAAGCCAAGGGGATGCCATTACCCAAGGAGATTTCACTCCTCATTCTTGTTGACGTTGATCACGTAGTCCTCGGCGAAGCGCTTCCATGGAAGGGGTTCTCCAGTCTCATATGAGAAGTTTGTCTCCTGAATCCTGCATGCAGCACCCATACCCATGCGCATAAACCTTAGTTCATACTCACAGTTCTGATGATGTAGATCATAAATTTGCCCTTAGAGCTCTTCAATTCTTTCTTCAGATGAAGTGATGCTTTTCCACATCTCCTTCATCTCCTTCAGGAAGTAGGTCTTCAGCTCGTTGATGATGTCAAAGTTAGCTTCAACACCACGCTCGATCATCTTCTTGTACTTGAAGACTTCTTGCTCCACTTCTTCTAGCCTGGCCTGGATGCTCCCCTCCTTGATAGGTCCCTTCAGATCTTCTTGATGGAGGACACCGTCCTCAATCCGAACAACCTGAGGGTGCTTCTTCACCTCAGCGAGGTAAGGGTTGATGACGAAATTGTCCTTGGGGGAACTTGGGGAAGCCATGGCACCTAGGTCTAGCTAAAAGATTTCCTGGCAGAAACAGATCGAAAAGAAAACACACGAAATCGCGAGATACGTTGCCGGAACAAGCCGGGCAAATATATAGCAAAAATTTCTGCACAGAAAGGAAGGTAACAAGCTAAAGTGGGGTCGGAGACGGACTCCTGGGTGCCTAGGCGGCCTCCCGGCGCGGCCAAGAGGTAGGCCGCGCCAGGGGGGCGCCTGGGCCCCCTGGAGCTTGTCTCCGGCTCCACTTAGGCTTAGAATTTTCCTAATTTTGCAAAAACTCATAATATGGAACTTTTATGGCGGTTTGCGATGTTTCCTTACCGTAATACATACCTTTTCTTATTCTGCTTCTGCTGGTGTCTGAAACAGGGCTGCAACATGTTCTTCGTGAGTTTTTGTGTATATCATATTCACATCAACATTGACAGGGTCTCCTGCTATGTAATGCTTAAGTCTTTGCCCATTCACAACTTGAGGTTTGGTGCCTTCAAAATTGTTAATCTTGATTGCACCAGACCGATAGACTTCTTCAATATGAAATGGCCCTTCCCACCTGGAAAGTAGTTTGCCTGGAGAAAACCTGAAACGGGATCTAAACAACAAAACTTTATCACCAACATTAAATTCACGTTTCAGAATCCTCCTATCATGCCACTTCTTTACCTTTTCCTTAAACATTTTAGGGCTCTCGTAAGCTTCACTTCTCCACTCATCTAGAGAAGTCAAGTTCATGAGACGCTTCTCACTAGCTAACTTTGGGTCAGCATTAAGCTCTCTAACAGCCCAGAAAGCTTTGTGCTCTAATTCTAATGGCAAATGGCAAGCCTTGCCATAAACCATCTTATAGGGGGACATGCCCATGGGGTTTTTGTAAGCAGTTCTATACGCCCACAAAGCATCTCCTAACTTATTTGACCAGTCCTTTCTATTTCTATTTACTGTCTTCTGTAAGATCAACTTGATCTCTCTATTGGTGAGCTCAACTTGCCCACTAGTTTGAGGATGGTACGGTGAAGCAATTCTATGATTGACATCGTACTTGGCTAAAGCTTTTCTAAAAGCTCCATGCGTGAAGTGTGATCCTCCATCAGTCATGAGATACCTAGGTACACCAAACCTAGGGAAAATCACATCTTTGAGCATTTTCAAAGATGTCTTGTGATCAGCACTTTCAGTGGGGATTGCTTCAACCCACTTGGTCACATAATCAACAGCTACTAAAATGTGAGTGTACTTGTGCGAAGAAGGAAAAGGACCCATAAAATCAAAACCCCAGCAATCAAAAGGTTCAATCACTAGTGAGTAATTCATAGGCATCTCATTCCTTCTACTAATGTTACCAACTCTCTGACATTTATCACAGGCTAAAACATAATTTCTAGCAGCCTTAAAGAGAGTAGGAAAATAAAAACCTGATTGAAGAACCTTATGTGCGGTCCTCTCACCGGCATGATGTCCTCCATAGGGACTATCATGACATTGTCTGAGAATGTCCTTCTGCTCATGTTCCGGTATGCATCTTCTCACGATCCTGTCTGGACCTTCTTTGAAAAGATGTGGGTCATCCCAAAAGTAGTGCCTCAAATCATGAAAGAACTTCTTCCTTTGCTGAAATGTTAAACCTGGAGGCAAATACTTCGCAACGATAAAATTAGCATAATCTGCAAACCAAGGATCGAAAAGAGATTGTACTTTTACAACGGCAAGTTGCTCGTCTGGAAAACTGTCGTTGACTGGGATGGGATCATGCGGTATATATTCCATCCTTGAAAGATTGTCCGCCACCGGATTGTCTTCTCCTTTCCTATCAACAATCTGCAAATCAAATTCTTGAAGAAGGAGTACCCATCTGATAAGTCTTGGCTTGGCATCCTTCTTTGTCATAAGGTACTTAATGGCAGCATGGTCAGTATGAATAATAACTTTGGAATCAACAATATACTGCCTAAACTTATCACAAGCAAACACTACAGCTAAGAATTCCTTCTCAGTAGTAGCATAATTCTTTTGAGCACTATCAAGGGTTTTACTAGCATAATGTATAACATTCAATTTCTTATCAACCCTTTGCCCTAAAACAGCTCCAACAGCAAAATCACTAGCATCACACATAATCTCAAAAGGTAAATTCCAGTCAGGTGGTTGTACTATAGGAGCGGTTATTAAAGCTTTCTTAAGAACTTCAAAAGCCTCCTTACAATCTTCATCAAATACAAAAGGAACGTCCTTCTGGAGAAGATTAGTGAGGGGTCTCGAAGTCTTAGAAAAGTCTTTAATAAATCTTCTATAGAAACCAGCATGACCGAGAAAACTGCGAATACCTTTGATGTCCCTTGGATAGGGCATCCTCTCAATTGCTTCGATCTTGGCCTTGTCCACCTCAATTCCCCTTTCGGAAATCTTGTGACCAAGAACAATTCCTTCGTTAACCATGAAGTGGCACTTCTCCCAGTTGAGTACCAGATTTGTCTCCTCACATCTCTGCAAAACTTTATTAAGGTTGTGGAGACAATGGTCAAAGGAAGTTCCATAGACGGAGAAATCGTCCATGAAGACTTGCACAATCTCCTCACAGAAACCATGAAAGATAGCAGACATACACCTTTGAAAAGTAGCAGGGGCATTACATAAACCAAAAGGCATACGCCTGTAAGCATAAGTACCATAGGGACAAGTAAAAGTGGTCTTCTCTTGATCAGCAGTGTTAACATGAATTTGAGAGAAGCCAGAATAACCATCGAGGTAACAAAAGTGGGTATTTTTGGATAACCTTTCAAGCATTTGGTCGATGAACGACAACGGGTAGTGATCCTTCCTAGTTGCCTTGTTCAGCTTCCTGTAATCAATACACATTCTATATCCAATAATAATTCTCTGAGGTATTAGTTCATTCTTATCATTAGGAACCACAGTTGTACCTCCTTTCTTAGGAACACAATGTACCAGGCTTACCCACTTACTATCAGCTATAGGGTAGATAATACCTGCGGCTAGAAGCTTGAGAATCTCAGTTCTTACAACATCCATCATCTTCGGGTTCAACCGTCGTTGATGATCAACAACTGGTTTAGCATCGGGCTCAAGGTTGATAGTATGTTGACAGATAGATGGACTAATCCCCTTAAGGTCATCAAGGGTATAGCTAATTGCACCTCGGTGTTTACGAAGTACTTCCAATAGTCACTCTTCTTCATATCCTGAAAGGTTAGAGTTGATAATAACAGGATATACTTTCTTTTCATCTAAATAAGCATACTTGAGCGTATCGGGAAGAGGTTTAAGATCGAACACCGGGTCTTCTTTTGGTTTTGATAAAATTCCCAAAGGTTCAACCGGAAGGTTGTGCTTCAGGATAGCAGGTTGTCTCAAGAATATTTCATCTAGTTCATTCCTTTCCTGCATATGCAAATCATTCTCGTGGTCCTCCATATATTGCTGCAAAGGATCATTAGGGGGAATAGCAATAGAAGCAATACTTTCAATAATTTTATCATCACTAGGTAAATCGGTACCACGAGGCTGCTTAGAGAACCTAGAAAAGTTAAATTCATATGGCTCACCATTGAATTCAACAGAAACTTTACCTTTCTTGCAATCTATTATAGCTCCACAAGTTCTGAGAAAAGGTCTACCAAAAATAATAGGACAAAAATTGTCCCTCACTGAACCAAGTACTAGAAAGTCGGTAGGGTATTTTACCTTTCCACATAGGACTTCAACGTCTCTCACAATTCTGATAGGAGAGATAGTTGCTCTGTTTGCAAGATGAATGGTAACATCAACTTCTTCAAGTTCACAAGGTGAAATCTCACCGATGATCTCTTGATAAAGTGAATAGGGGATAGCACTAGCACTCGATCCCAAATCGCATAGCCCATTATAATTGTGATCTCCTATTTTAACAGATACTACTGGAGTACCTGAAATTGGGCCTTTATTCTTGGCTGTGACAAGGTTAGTGGAAACAACACAAAAATTTACATTGGAATCCAAAACATCATTAGTAACAAGGTCTTTAACCAATGCAACTTGAGGATCGACCTTGATCTGGTCCTCAGGCTCATCAATTCTTCTCTCACTTTTATTTATTATGCCTGTCACAAGAGAGTGCTCCCTTATCCTTTCGGGAAAAGGAGGCTTTTCATATATAACTGCAGGCAAAATAGGGTCAACAACATGAATATCAACAGGTAACTCTTTGAAAGGTTCATGATGCTGATCTCTCTTCTTTTTAAAAGAATCAACGTGAGAGGCAAAATCCTTACAGAAATCAATCATTAGATGGGAATCAAGACCAATCTTAGAGCAAAAGGTATTGAAGTAATCAGTTTTCACATAGCTCTCAATATAATCATGCTCATAATTTATAGCGGGTTCAATACCTTTATCGATTTCCCAATCTTCGGTATTCCTCTGGATCCTTTCAAGGAGATCCCACCTTTCTTCAACACTCTTCGTCTGAAATACCCCACTAGAGGAGGCATCCAGCATCTCCTTATCCTGACGAGAAAGCCTGGCATAAAAATTTGTAAGTATAATTTTCTTGGGGAGCTCATGAATAGGACATTTGAGCATTAGGGACTTCAATCTCCCCCAAGCTTGAGCAATGCTTTCTCCGTCACGAGACCTAAAGTTATAGATATAGTTCCTGTCTCGATGAATTTCATGAAGAGGATAAAACTTGGTATAAAAGAGAGACATAAGCTCTTGCCAATCAAGCAAGTGTGAGTTATCGAGAAGCTTATACCAATCTGAAGCTTTATCTATAAGCGATACGAAGAACAATTTCCTCATGACAAACTCCATTGATACACCTGCAAGCTTAAATAATGAACATAGTTGTGACACATATAGCAAGTCACCGGGATGTCTGTCTCCTGCATAACGATTAGCCAAAACATAATCGATAATACCAGCTGGTATTTTATAGGGCACAATTTCAGTAGGGGGAGGAGCAACCACCACAGATGTGGGGCGTCTTCCCACAAGAAACGATCCAATAGCAAGGTTGTCCATAAGGACAAAGAGCAGCAACAGAAAAATAAAAACAGAAATATAAAAACTTCCTTACCAGCTTCACTTACCAATAGTGCTACACTCCCCGGCAACGGCGCCAGAAAACGGTACTTGATGACCCACAACCGTAAGGGATCTATTGCAGCGTTTTCGATAAGTAAGAGTGTCGAACCCAACGAGGAGCAGAAGGTATTGATAAGTGATTCTGAGCAAGGAATAACGGTAAGCACTGAAAGATAACTTTTTAGGGGTTTTCTTGATATAAGCAACAGGAAAGTAAAAGCGAGCAAAGTAAAAGGCACTGGAGAGTAACAAGTGGCCCAATCCTTTCTGAGCAAAGGAGAGGCCTAGCAACTGAACTTATAAAGGCTAAAGTGTTCTTGAGGACACACGGGAGAGGTAGTCATGTGCTTTCGCCATATTCCGTATCGGTACTATGTGATGTGTTGATAAGTGTTGAGTGGGTGGATCTATGCTAGTACACCCTCTAGACTAAGATGAGTGCACTCTTATGATTAAACACCTTGCAAGCATCCACAAATACAAGATAGTATTTAAGGCAAAAGCCTAACCGTAGCAATACGATCGATGATCCATTGTTCCCTTATGCAAAAGCGTGCAAACTGGGGTTCAGGTTTCTGTCACTCCGGCAACCCACCGTAAGCATTCTTTGTACACAATGTATTCCCCTAGGTCCTTAACAAGGCGAAGTGTTGAGTGTTCGACTCACACAACACCACTAGGAAAATAACAACACAACTTAAGTATCAAACAACACATATTACTTCAACATCATATGACTACTAACAACAAGACTTCTCCCATGTCCTCAAGAACTAAAGTAACTACTCACAAGACATAAAAGAGATCATGATCAGTGGAGATAGATGGATGATAAACAATCTGGACACACTGATATTTCTCCAACAAAACTCAATAGCATTCACCACAAAGTAGTAATCAACACCGATAGAGTAGAGAGGATAGATAGTACGGATTACAACACAAGTTGCAATTGTGAGATGAGATTGGATGAAGATGGAGATGGTGCTGATGTTGGGGATGATGTTGATGATGATCTCGATGATGCCCGTGACGATGGTGATGACGATGGCGATGATCTCCCCTTCCGGGAGGTGATCTCCCCGGCGGAATCTGCCCGCCGGAGATGGCTTTTCTTCTCTGTAGGTTTCCGCCACGGAGCGGCGGCGGAACTCTGTAAACTCTCCCCCTTTTAGGGTTTCTGGATGACGAGGAGTATATACGCCAGAGGAGGGGGGAGCCTGGAGTGGGCCAGGGGCTCCAGGCGCCCTCCCGGCGCGGCCAGGGTGGGGGCCGCGCCAGGTGGCCGCCTGGGCACCCTGTGGCCCCCCTCTGGTTGCTCTTTTGCGTATCTTCGTGATCCTTCTGGAAAATACCCTCCATTGATTTTCAGGTAATTTGGAGGTATTCTTCTTGAGCAACTCAGCGTCCACTTTTTACCGCTGAATCCTGCGTCTGCTGCTTCGGCACCGGAAAGTTGCAAACTGTGTAAAATAGGCCAAAACAACATAAGAACATCATCGTAATGTGAAATATATCAATGAATAAGGATGAGTTACGATATAAAATAGTGATGCATTTTGGACGTATCAGGGTCCGAGGGTTGACGTGGTTAACCGTTGGGGCATGGAACGACCTCCTAATGGAACGAAATTTGACAGGCGGTCTACCTACACTATAATAAGACCGCACGCCAAGTTTCAACCCATTCCGAGAACATTTTTAGGACACTTATAAAAATAAATATTCGGAGGTGCCGCGGGCGCGTGCAAGTGTGTCTGGGCTCAGAACGGACAACAGAGTGGACGAGGTATCAACAACTACGAATGGATGCAAGTTTTGAAAACATGATGATGACATGCACATGATGACATGGCAAAATGCAATGCGCAAGCAGATGACATGGCAACAGAAGCGAATAACTGGAGGACACCTGGCACATCGGACTCGAGGTGTCACAACACTCCCCTACTAACAAGAGATCTCGTCCCGAGATCTTAGAAACAAGATGAAAGTGAAAAAGGATGAAGGTGAAACCAGAGAATCTTGAGAGGTCGAGCGAATACAACGGAGATGAATGAGATTGAGAAGCTCCGTTACAGAAGAGGAACAAAGAACATTACAAGAACCTTGGAGGTAGAAAGACAAGAATCAAGAGCTTAACGATAGAAAAAGAATATGAAACTGCACTAGTATAACGAGGTAACCAAGGAACAAGAATCATTTCGAAACCACTCCGGCTAAAAAAAGAGATAGAAATGGGTTTCGAACGAGGGGATTTGGGCAGCACTCCAGCTGAAAATGGAAGGGATAGAACATAACCTCAAGAAGATGGGACGATACTAGCCGAGATGAACAACACGATGCCTCCGGAAGAAATGAAAGAGTGAAATGAAAAGAACGGATAAGAGAACAACAAGAAATTTGAAAAAGAATTTTGAGAATAGCTCTGGAAAATTAGACGAGTTAGGTAAGATCCTGGGAAAGACCTGTGGGTTATGAACCCACCGAAGAGAAACACCATTGGAAAGGATTGAAAAGGAGATGATGCACCAGAACGATAGAATGACTCGAATGAGGTGACAACATCGAATAAATTAGAACACAGACGAATCTCCTGAGATGTCTTCGGAACTCCGGAACAATTAAAATGGTGGGAGGCGAATGAGCAAGGGGAACACATTTGAACCGAGGGAAAAGAATATGAACAACACCAAGAACAAATTGAATTAGAACCACCGGAGAAGAAAAGAAGATGAAGTATGATGAACTAGACGAGAAATCACCGGTTGACATAGCTGAGGAAAGAATTCAAAACTTCACACGAGTAGGAAGGATACTCGATTAAGGACTCCGGTCCGAGAAGAAAAAGGGTGGGCGAGTAGGAAAAAGAAAGACCACTTCGGATGGGGAAAACGACGCCGATGAGAAAAAAACTGAGGATTAATCTTGCAAGGATGAAGAGGATCAAATCTACTTGATAAGAAATGCACCGGATGACAAGAGCAGACATCGCAACGAACAAGACTAACTGCGTTATCCTAAAAAAATTGAAGGGGAAGAGGAGTAATTCAAAACACCTACGTCAAGATTCCTCACTAGAGAGACGAAGGGGCTCGGGAGTAAAAATAATTCCTACTCTCCGATATAACTAGACTCCAAAATAGTTTTCTGCTAGACTCGACAACGACCAGACTACGATCAATCAAGGGGGCTCCTATGGTCGGTCGAGGCTCTGATACCAACTTGTCACGCCCAAGATGCGATTCTATCCCGATCACGTGATGACGCGTGATTGGGGCAAAACCACATTTCGGGCGCTTAGCAAGATGGATATCATTACATCGTACCATTACATAAATAGATGGGGATACATATGCTACTTCTCGAGCTTGCGTTGTTTTCCCTCGAAGAGGAAATGGTGATGCAGCACAGTAGCGTAAGTATTTCCCTTAGTTTTTGAGAACCAAGGTATCAATCCAGTAGGAGACCACGCGCGAGTCCCTCGTACCTACACAAGCAAATAATAACCTTACAACCAACGCGATAAAGGGGTTGTTAATCCCTTCTCGGCCACTTGCAAAAAGTGAGATCTGATAGAGATGATAAGATAATATTTCTGGTATTTTTGTTTTATAGATTGAAAGTAAAGATTGCAAAACAAAAGTAAAGTAAAGATAAATAGTAGATGGAGGTTAAATAATGGAAGATAGACCCGGGGGCCATAGGTTTCACTAGTGGCTTCTCTCATGATAGCAGATCTACGGTGGGTGAACAAATTACTGTCGAGCAATTGATAGAAAAGCGCATAGTTATGAGAATATCTAGGCCTTATCATTGTATATAGGCATCACGTCCGTGAAAGGTAGACCAAAACGATTCTCCATCTACTACTATTACTCCACACATCGACCGCTATCCAGCATGCATCTAGAGTATTAAGTTCATAAGAACAGAGTAACGCCTGAAGCAAGATGACATGATGTAGAGGGATAAACTCATGCAATATGATATAAACCCCATCTTTTTATCCTCGATGGCAACAATACAATACGTGCCTTGCTGCCCCTGCTGTCACTGGGAAAGGACAGCGCAAGATTGAACCCAAAGCTAAGCACTTCTCCCATTGCAAGAAAGATCAATCTAGTATGCCAAACCAAACTGATAATTCGAAGAGACTTGCAAAGATATTTAAATCATACATAAAAGATTTTAGAAAAGAATCAAATATCGTTCATAGATAATCTTGATCATAAACCCACAATTCATCGGATCTCGACGAACACACCGCAAAAAGAATTACATCGAATAGATCTCCAAGAAGATCGAGGAGAACTTTGTATTGAGATCCTAAGAGAGAAGAAGAAGCCATCTAGCTAATAACTATGGACCAGAAGGTCTGTGGTAAACTACTCACAACTCATCGAAGAGGCTATGGTGTTGATGTAGAAGCCCTCCGTGATCGATTCCCCTTCTGATGGAGCTCCGGAACAAGCCCCAAGATGGGATCTCACGGGTACAGAAGGTTGCGACCGTGGAATTAGGGTTTCGTCGTGCTCTCGGATGTTTTCAGGGTACGTAGGTATATATAGGAGGAAGAGGCACGTCAGGGGAGCCATGAGGGGCTCAGGAGGGTGGGGGGCATGCCTACCCCCCTGGGCGCGCCCCCTGCCCTCGTGGCCGCCTTGTTCCTTCCCTGGCGTGTAATCCAAGTCTTCTATGTTGTATTTGTTCCAAAAATGACTCTCCCGAAGGTTTCATTTCGTTTGGACTCCGTTTGATATTCCTTTTCTACGTAACACTGAAATAGGAAAAAACAACAATTTGCACTGGGCCTTGGGTTAATAGGTTAGTCCCAAAAATAATATAAAAGTGTATAATAAAGCCCATTAAACATCCAAAACAAATAATATAATAGCATGGAACAATAAAAAATTATAGATACGTTGGAGACGCATCAAGCATCCCCAGGCTTAATTCCTGCTCGTCCTCGAGTAGGTAAATGATAAAAACAAATTTTTTGATGTGGAATGCTACCCAACATAATTCTCAATGTAATTTTCTTTATTGTGGCATGAATGTTCAGATCCGAAAGATTCAAGACAAAAGTCTATATTGACATAAGAATAATAATACTTCAAGCATACTAACAAAGCAATTATGTCTTCTCAAAATAACACGGCCAAAGAAAGTTCATCCCTACAAAATCATATAGTTTGGTTATGCTCCATCTTCGTCACACAAAATACTCAAATCATGCACAACCCCGGTTTCAGCCAAGCAATTGTTTCATACTTCAATTTTTTCAAACTTTTTCAACCTTCACTCAATACATGAGCGTGAGCCATGGATATATCACTATAGGTGGAATAGAGTGGTGGTTGTGGAGAAGACAAAAGAGGAAGATGGTCTCACATCAACTAGGCGTATCAATGGGCTATGGAGATGCCCATCAATAGATATCAATGTGAGTGAGTAGGGATTGCCATGCAACAGATGCACTAGAGCTATAAATGTATGAAAGCTCAACAAAAGAAACTAAGTGGGTGTGCATCCAACTTGCTTGCTCACGAAGACCTAGGGCATTTGTGGAAGCCCATTGTTGGAATATACAAGTCAAGTTCTATAATGAAAAATCCCACTAGTATATGAAAGTGACAAAACAAGAGATTCTCTATTATGAAGATCATGGTGCTACTTTAAAGCAAAAGTGTGGAAAAAGATAGTAGCATTGTCCCTTTTTTCTTTTCTTTTTTGTCTTTTTTGTCTTTTTTTTGGACCTTTCTTTTTTCTTTGGACTTTCTTTTTTCTTTGGGACAATGCTCTAATAATGATGATCATCACACTTTTATTTACTTACAACTCGATATTACAACTCGATACAAGAACAAGGTATGACTCTATATGAATGCCTCCAGCGGTGTACCGGGATGTGCAATGAATCAAGAGTGACATGTATGAAAGATTATGCATGGTGGCCTAGCCACAAATACGATGTTAACTACATGATCATGCATGGCAATATGACAATGATGAAGCGTGTCATATGAACGGAACGGTGGAAAGTTGCATGGCAATATATCTCGGAATGGCTATGGAAATGCCATAATAGGTAGGTTTGGTGGCTGTTTTGAGGAAGGTATATGGTGGGTGTATGGTACTGGTGAAAGTTGTGCGGTACAAGAGAGGCTAGCAACGGTGGAAGGGTGAGAGTGCGTATAATCCATGGACTCCACATTAGTCATAAAGAACTCACATACTTATTGCAAAAATCTACAAGTCATCAAAACAAAGTACTACACGCATGCTCCTAGGGGAAGGGTTGGTAGGAGTTAACCATCGCGCGATCCCGACCTCCACACAAAGGATGACACTCAATGCAATACCTCATGCTTCAAATTTGTCACACAACGGTTACCATACGTGCATGCTACGGGACTTGCAAACCTCAACACAAGTATTTCTCAAATTCACAACTACTCTACTAGCATGACTCTAATATCACCATCCTCATATCTCGAAACAATCATCAAGTATCAAACTTCTCATAATATTCAATGCACTTTATATGAAAGTTTTTATTATACTCATCTTGGATGCCTATCATATTAGGACTAATTTTATAACCAAAGCAAATTACCATGCTGTTCTAAGAGACTCTCAAAATAATATAAGTGAAGCATGAGAGATCAATAATTTCTATAAAATAAAACCATCACCATGCTCTAAAAAGATATAAGTGAAGCACTAGAGCAAAACTATCTAGCTCAAAACATATAAGTGAAGCATATAGAGTATTCTAATAAATTCCGATTCGTGTGTATCTCTCTCAAAAGGTGTGTCCAGCAAGGATGATTGTGGTAAACTAAAAAGCAAAGACTCAAATCATACATGATGCTCCAAGCAAAACACATATCATGTGGTGAATAAAAATATAGTCTCAAGTAAAGTTACAGATAGACGAAGACGAAAGAGGGGATGCCTTCCCAGGGCATCCCCAAGCCTAGGCTTTTGGTTGTCCTTGAATTTTACCTTGGGGTACCTTGGGAATCCCCAAGCTTGGGCTCTTGTCACTCTTTGTTCCATAGTCCATCAAATCCTTACCCAAAAACATGAAAATGTCACAACACAAAACTTAACAGAAAATCTCGTGAGCTCCGTTAGTATAAGAAAACAAACCACCACTCAAAGGTACTATAATAAACTCATTCTTTATTTATATTGGTGTTAAACCTAATGTATTCCAACTTCTCTATGATTCATACCCCCGATACTACTCATAGATTCATCAAAACAAGCAAACAACACATGAAAAACAGAATCTGTCAAAAACAGAACACTCTGTAGCAATCTGTAACTTTCGAATACTTCTGTAACTCTAAAAATTCTGAAATAAATTGGTGGACGTGAGGAATTTGTCTATTAATCATCTTCAAAAAGAATCAACTTAAAAGCACTCTCCAGTAAAAAATAGTAGCTAATATCATGAGCGCAAAAATTTCTGTTTTTTACAACAAGATCGCAAAGACTTCACCCAAGTCTTCCCAAAGGTTCTACTTGGCACAAACACTAATTAAAACACAAAACCACATCTAAACAGAAGCAAGATGCATTATTTATTACTAAATAGAAGCAAAAGCAAAGAATTTAAAATTGAGTTGCCTCCCAACAAGCGCTATCGTTTAATGCCCCTAGCTAGGCAAGATACAAGAATAGATCTAGGTATTGCCATCTTTGGTAGGCAATTATTCAATTGAACACTTATAATTCTTAAGAGTTTCTTCCTTCGTATTAATAATCAAACTCCTAGGCAAGAAATCAAGAAATTCATTTGTAGCAAAAGGTTCCCTAACGATAGTAAGAAAGTTGGGGTGAACACTTATTGATTTGAGATCCGCAGTTTCCTTACTAGAGGATCACCCTTATTCTTAGGAACATAGATAAACTTGCCCATTTTAGTAGTGGAGGGGTTTGAAGTATTTCTCTCAGCAGAAAAAGCAGACCCTATATTGGTAATAATATCCTCAAGTTTATCAATTCTAGTAGAGTCTTGATCTATTCTCCCTTTAACTATGGGTTCTTTTTCTTTAAATTTTTTAATAATGAATCCTACCTTAGATCCATATTGGGTAATTTGGTTATGGATCTTTTTATCCAAACTCTCAACCAACTCCACGGTGGCAACTTTATTTTCAATAATTTCAAGCCTTTGCATTACGTGCTCTAAAGTTAAGATAGTTCCATTAACCAAAAGAGGTGGCAGGCCAAACAAGTCTATCATAGCATTATAAGAATCAAAAGTATGGCTACCCAAGAAATTACCTCCGGTAATGGTATCAAGAATATATCTATTCCAAGGAGTGATGCCTACATAAATATTGCGAAGAAGCACGGAAGTGGAAAGCTTCCTAGTAGATCTATTCTGAGCATTGCAAATTCTATAGCAAGCATCTTTTAGATTTTCTTCCTACCTTTGTTTAAAATTAAGAACTTCACTCTTGGGAGTATTAATAATGATAGAAGGGCTAGCCATGACGACAAAGCAAACGATAAAGCACATGGAGCAAATTAAGAGGCGAATAGAACGATAAAGGGTGAAGTGGGGGAGTGGAAAGCGAGAGGCGAATGGCAAATAATGTAATGCGATGGATAAGGGTTTGTGATAGGTACTTGGTATATGACTTTTGCGTAGATCTCCCCGGCAACAGTGTCAGAAATTCTTCTTGCTACTTCTCGAGCTTGCGGTGTTTTCCCTCGAAGAGGAAAGGGTGATGCAGCACAGTAGCGTAAGTATTTCCCTCAGTTTTTGAGAACCAAGGTATCAATCCAGTAGGAGACCACGCGCGAGTCCCTCGTACCTACACAAACAAATAAGAACCTTGCAACTAACGCGATAAAGGGGTTGTCAATCCGTTCTCGGCCACTTGCAAAAAGTGAGATCTGATAGAGATGATAAGATAATATTTTTGGTATTTTTGTTTTATAGATCGAAAGTAAAGATTGCAAAATAAAAGTAAAGTAAAGATAAATTGTAGATGGACATTTAAATATTGGAAGATAGACCCGGGGGCCATAGGTTTCACTAGTGGCTTCTCTCATGACAGCAGATTTCTACGGTGGGTGAACAAATTAGTGTAGAGCAATTGATAGAAAAGTGCATAGTTATGAGAATATCTAGGCATGATCATTTTATATAGGCATCACATCCGTGACAAGTAGACCAACACGATTCTGCATCTACTACTATTACTCCACACATTGACCGCTATCCAACATACATCTAGATTATTAAGTTCACAAGAACAGAGTAACGCCTTAAGCAAGATGACATGATGTAGATGGATAAACTCATGCAATATGATATAAACCCCATCTTTTTATCCCTGATGGCAACAATACAATACGTGCCTTGCTGTCCATGCTGTCACCGGGAAACGACACCGCACGATTGAACCCAAAGCTAAGCACTTCTCCCATTGCAAGACAGATCAATCTAGTAGGCCAAACCAAGCTGATAATTCGAAGAGACTTGCAAAGATATTTAAATCATACATAAAAGATTTCAGAAAAGAATCAAATATTGTTCATAGATAATCTTGTTCATAAACCCACAATTCATCGGATCTCGACAAACACACCGCAAAAAGAATTACATCGAATAGATCTCCAAGAAGACCGAGGAGAACTTTGTATTCAGATCCAAAGAGAGAGAAGAAGCCATCTAGCTAATAACTATGGACCTGAAGGTCTGTGGTAAACTACTCATAACTCATCGGAGAGGCTATGGTGTTGATGTAGAAGCCCTCCGTGATCGATTCCCCCTCCGGTGGAGCTCCGGAACAGGCCCCAAGATGGGATCTCACGGGTACAGAAGGTTGCGACAGTGGAATTAGGGTTTCGTCGTGCTCTCGGATGTTTTTGTTGGGGAACGTAGTATTTTAAAATTTTCCTACGATCACGCAAGATCTATCTAGCAGATGCATAGCAACGAGAGGGAAGAGTGTGTCTACGTACCCTCGTAGACCGAAAGCGGAAGCGTCAAGTGACGCGGTTGATGTAGTCGAACTTCTTCGCGATTCAACCGATCAAGCACCGAACGTACGGCACCTCCGCGTTCAGCACACGTTCAGCTTGATGACATCCCACGAGCTCTTGATCCAGTTGAGCTTCACGGGAGAGTTTCGTCAGCACGACGACGTGGTGACGGATATGATGTATTCACCGGCGCACGGCTTCGCTTAAGCACCGCGACGGTATGACCGAGGTGTGTTTCTGTGGAGGGGGGCACCGCACACGGCTGGTACAATTCAACTTGTGTGTCTTTGGGTGCCCCCCTGCCCCCGTATATAAAGGAGCAAGGGGGGAGGCCGGCCGGCCCTTGTTTGGTGCGGCTAGGGGTGCAATCCTACTAGGAATAGGATTGCAATCCTATTCCTAGTAGGAACCACCAAAGAAGGAAGAGAGGGAATAGGAAAAGAAGAAGAGGTGGCGCCCCCCAACTCCTAGGAACCCTAGGTGGGGCGCCGGCCAGCCCTATGGGCTGCCTCTCTCTTTTCCATAAGGCCCACTATGGACCATCCCCCTTCGTAGGGGGTTCCGGTAACCCCCTCCGGCAATCCCGTTAAATCCGAAACTTTTCCGGTATACTTCCGGTGTCCGAATATAGTCGTCCAATATATCAACCTTTATGTCTCGGACATTCCGAGACTCCTCGTCATGTCCGTGATCTCATCCGGGACTCCGAACTAACTTCGGTACATCAATACTCATAAACTCATAATACTGATCGTCATCAAACGTTAAGCGTGCGGACCCTACGGGTTCGAGAACTATGTAGACATGACCGAGACTCATCTCCGGTCAATAACCAATAGCGGAACCTGGATGTTCATATTGGCTCCTACATATTCTACGAAGATCTTTTATCGGTCAGAACCGCACAACAACATACGTTGTTCCTTTTGTCAACGGTATGTTACTTGCCCGAGATTCGATCGTCGGTATCTCTATACCTAGTTCAATCTCGTTACCGGCAAGTCTCTTTACTCGTTCCGTAACACATCATCTCGTGACTAACTCATTAGTCTTTTGCTTGCAAGGCTTATTGTGATGTGTGTTACCGAGAGGGCCCAGAGATACCTCTCCGACACTCGGAGTGACAAATCCTAATCTTGATCTATGCCAACACCACGAATACTTTCGGAGACACCTGTAGAGCATCTTTATGATCACCCAGTTACGTTGTGACGTTTGATAGCACACAAGGTGTTCCTACGGTATCCGGGAGTTGCATAATCTCATAGTCATAGGAACATGTATAAGTCATGAAGAAAGCAATAGCAGAAAAACTAAACGATCATAATGCTGTGCTAACGGATGGGTCTTGTCTATCACATCATTCTCCTAATGATGTGATCCCGTTGATCAAATGACAACGCATGTCTATGGTTAGGAAACATAACCATCTTTGATCAATGAGCTAGTCTAGTAGAGGCATACTAGGGACATATGTTTTGTCTATGTATCCACACATGTACTAAGTTTCCGGTTAATACAATTCTAGCATGAATAAAAGACATTTATCATGATATAAGGAAATACAAATAACATCTTTATTATTGCCTCTAGGGCATATTTCCTTCAGTCTCCCACTTGAACTAGAGTCAATAATCTAGATTACAAAGTGATGATCCTCACACCCATGGAGTCCTGGTGCTGATCATGTTTTGCCCGTGGAAGAGGCTTAGTCAACGGGTCTGCAACATTCAGATCCGTATGTATTTTGCAAATCTCTATGTCTCCCTCCTTGACTAGATTGCGGATGGAATTGAAGCGTCTTTTGATGTGCTTTGTTCTCTTGTGAAACCTGGATTCCTTCGCCAAGGCTATTGCTCCAGTGTTGTCACAAAAGATTTTCATTGGACCCGATGAACTAGGTATTACACCTAGATCGGATATGAACTCCTTCATCCAGACTCCTTCATTTGCTGCTTCTGAAGCAGCTATGTATTCCGCTTCACACGTAGATCCCGCCACGACGCTCTGCTTGGAACTGCACCAACTGACAGCTCCACCGTTCAATAAAAATACATATCCGGTTTGTGACTTAGAGTCATCCGGATCAGTGTCAAAGCTAGAATCGACGTAACCGTTTACGACGAGCTCTTTGTCACCTCCATACACGAGAAACATATCCTTTGTCCTTTTCAGATACTTTAGGATGTTCTTGACCGCTGTCCAGTGATCCACTCCTGGATTACTTTGGTACCTCCCTGCTAGACTTATAGCAAGGCACACATCAGGTCTGGTACACAGCATTGCATACATGATAGATCCTATGGCTGAGGCATAGGGAATGACTTTCATTTTCTCTCTATCTTCTGCAGTGGTCGGGCATCGAGTCTTACTCAACTTCATACCTTGTAATACAGGCAAGAACCCTTTCTTTGACTGATCCATTTTGAACTTCTTCAAAATCTTATCAAGGTATGTGCTTTGTGAAAGTCCAATTAAGCGTCTTGATCTATCTCTATAGATCTTGATGCCTAATATATAAGCAGCTTCACCGAGGTCTTTCATTGAAAAACTTTTATTCAAGTATCCTTTTATGCTATCCAGAAATTCTATATCATTTCCAATCAATAATATGTCATCTACATATAATATTAGAAATGCTACAGAGCTCCCACTCACTTTCTTGTAAATACAGGCTTCTCCAAAAGTCTGTATAAAACCATATGCTTTGATCACCTCATCAAAGCGTATATTCCAACTCCGAGATGCTTGCACCTGTCCATAGATGGATCGCTGGAGCTTGCATACTTTGTTAGCACCTTTTGGATCGACAAAACCTTCTGGTTGCATCATATACAACTCTTCTTTGAGATATCCATTCAGGAATGCAGTTTTGACATCCATTTGCCAGATTTCATAATCATAAAATGCGGCAATTGCTAACATGATTCGGACAGACTTAAGCATCGCTACAGGTGAGAAAGTCTCATCGTAGTCAACTCCTTGAACTTGTCGAAAACCTTTCGCAACAAGTCGAGCTTTGTAAACAGTAACATTACCGTCTGCGTCGGTCTTCCTCTTGAAGATCCATTTATTTTCGATGGCCTGCTGATCATCGGGCAAGTCAACCAAAGTCCATACTTTGTTCTCATACATGGATCCCATCTCAGATTTCATGGCTTCAAGCCATTTTGCAGAATCTGGGCTCATCATCGTTTCCTCATAGTTCGTAGGTTCATCATGGTCTAGTAACATGATTTCCAGAACTGGGTTGCCGTACCACTCTGGTGCGGAACGTACTCTGGTTGATCTACGACGTTCAGCAGAAACTTGATCCGAAGTTTCATGATCATCATCATTAACTTCCTCACTGATTGGTGTAGGAATCACTGGAACAATTTTCTGTGATGTATTACTTTCCAATCCGGGAGAAGGTGCAATTACCTCATCAAGTTCTACTTTCCTCCCACTCACTTCTTTCGAGAGAAACTCCTTCTCTAGAAAGGATCCATTCTTAGCAAGGAATATCTTGCCTTCGGATCTGTGATAGAAGGTGTACCCAACAGTCTCTTTTGGGTATCCTATGAAGACACATTTCTCCGACTTGGGTTCGAGCTTATCAGGTTGAAGCTTTTTCACATAAGCATCGCAGCCCCAAACTTTAAGAAACGACAACTTTGGTTTCTTGCCAAACCATAGTTCATAAGGTGTCGTATCAACGGATTTAGATGGTGCCCTATTTAACGTGAATGCAGCTGTCTCTAAAGCATAACCCCAAAACGATAGTGGTAAATCGGTAAGAGACATCATAGATCGTACCATATCCAATAAAGTACGGTTACGACGTTCAGACACACCATTACGCTGTGGTGTTCCGGGTGGCGTGAGTTGTGAAACTATTCCACATTGTTTCAAATGAAGACCAAACTCGTAACTCAAATATTCTCCTCCACAATCAGATCGTAGAAACTTTATTTTCTTGTTACGATGATTCTCTACTTCACTCTGAAATTCTTTGAACTTTTCAAATGTTTCAGACTTGTGCTTCATCAAGTAGATATACCCATATCTGCTCAAATCATCAGTGAAGGTCAGAAAATAACGATACCCGCCACGAGCTTCAATACTCATTGGTCCACATACATCAGTATGTATGATTTCCAACAAATCTGTTGCTCGCTCCATAGTTCCGGAGAACGGAGTTTTAGTCATCTTGCCCATGAGGCATGGTTCGCAAGCACCAAGTGATTCATAATCAAGTGATTCCAAAAGTCCATCATTATGGAGTTTCTTCATGCGTTTTACACCAATATGACCTAAACGGCAGTGCCACAAATAAGTTGCACTATCATTATTAACCTTGCATCTTTTGGTTTCAATATTATGAATATGTGTATCACTACAATCGAGATCCAATAAGAATAGACCACTTTTTGAGGGTGCATGACCATAAAAGATATTATTCATAAAAATAGAACAACCATTATTCTCTGATTTAAATGAATAACCGTCTCGCAACAAACAAGATCCAGATATAATGTTCATGCTCAACGCTGGCACCAAATAACAATTATTTAGGTCTAAAACTAATCCCGAAGGTAGATGTAGAGGTAGCGTGCCGACGGCGATCACATCGACTTTGGAACCGTTTCCCACGCGCATCGTCACCTCGTCCTTAGCCAATCTTCGTTTAATCCGTAGTCCCTGTTTCGAGTTACAAATATTAGCAACCGAACCGGTATCAAATACCCAGGTACTACTACGAGCATTAGTAAGGTACACATCAATAACATGTATATCACATATACCTTTGTTCACCTTGCCATCCTTCTTATCCGCCAAATACTTGGGGCAGTTCCGCTTCCAGTGTCCAGTCCCCTTGCAGTAGAAGCACTCAGTTTCAGGCTTGGTTCCATACTTGAGTTTTTCTGCGAGAGCAGCAACAATCTTGCTATTCTCCTTGAAAATCCCTTCCTTGCCCTTTTTCTTGAAACTAGTGGTATTGTTAACCATCAACACTTGATGCTCCTTTTTGATTTCTACCTCCGCAGCTGTGAGCATAGCGAAGAGCTCGGGAATTGTCTTTTGCATCCCTTGCATATTATAGTTCATCACAAAGCCATTATAGCTTGGTGGCAGTGATTGAAGAATTCTATCAATAACACTATTCTCATCAACTTGGCAACCAAGTTGAGTCATATGATTGTAGTGCCCATACATTGTGAGCAAGTGTTCATTGATAGAACTATTCTCCTCCATCTTGCAGCTATAGAACTTATTGGAAATCTTATATTTCTCAATCCGGGCATTTGCTTGAAATATTAACTTCAACTCCTGGAACATCTCATATGGTCCATGACATTCAAAACGTCGTTGAAGTCCCGGTTCTAAGCCGTAAAGCATGGCACACTGAACTATCGTGTAGTCATCAGACCGCGACTGCCAGACGTTCAAAGCGTCTACATTAGCGGGAGGGGGCTTGTCACCTAGCGGTGCTTCAAGGACATAATTCTTCTGTGCACCAATGAGGATAATCCTCACGTTACGGACCCAGTCCGTGTAATTGCTACCATCATCTTTCAACTTAGCTTTCTCTAGGAATGCATTAAAATTCAAAGGAACGGTAGCACGGGCCATTGATCTACAACAACATAGATATGCAAAAACTATCAGGACTAAGTTCATGATAAATTAAAGTTCAATTTAATCATATTAATTTAAAGAACTCCCACTTAGATAGACATCCCTCTGGTCATCTAAATGATCACGTGATCCAAATCAACTAAACCATGTCCGATCATCACGTGAGATGGAGTAGTTTCAATGGTGAACATCTTATGTTGATCATATCTACTATATGATTCACGCTCGACCTTTCGGTCTCCAGTGTTCCGAGGCCATATCTGCATATGCTAGGCTCGTCAAGTTTAACCCGAGTATTCTGCGTGTGCAAAACTGGCTTACACCCGTTGTATTTGAACGTAGAGCTTATCACACCCGATCATCACGTGGTGTCTCGGCACGACGAACTTTCGCAACGGTGCATACTCAGGGAGAACACTTTATACCTTGAAATTTAGTAAGGGATCATCTTATAATGCTACCGTCGTTCTAAGCAAAATAAGAAGCATAATAAGATAAACATCACATGCAATCAAAATATGTGACATGATATGGCTATCATCATCTTGTGCTTTTGATCTCCATCTCCAAAGCACCTCCATGATCACCTTCGTCACCGGCGTGACACCTTGATCTCCATCGTAGCATCGTTGTCGTCTCGCCAACTATTGCTTCTACGACTATCGCTACCGCTTAGTGATAAAGTAAAGCAATTACATGGCGATTGCATTTCATACAATAAAGCGACAACCATATGGCTCCTGCCAGTTGCCGATAACATTACAAAACATGATCATCTCATACAAAACCGTATAACTCATCATGTCTTGACCATATCACATCACAACATGCCCTGCAAAAACAAGTTAGACGTCCTCTACTTTGTTGTTGCAAGTTTTACGTGGCTGCTACGGGCTTAGCAAGAACCGTTCTTACCTACGCATATAAAACCACAACGATGTTTCATCAAGTATGTGCTGTTTTAACCTTCACAAGGACCGGGCGTAGCCACACTTGATTCAGCTAAAGTAAGAGAGACAGACACCCGCCAGTCACCTTTAAGCAACGAGTGCTCGTAACGGTGAAACCAGTCTCGCGTAAGCGTACGCGTAATGTCGGTCCGGGCCGCTTCATCTCACAATACCGCCGAAGCAAAGTATGACATGCTGGTAAGCAGTATGACTAGTATCGTCCACAACTCATTGTGTTCTACTCGTGCATATCATCTACGCATAGACCTGGCTCATGATGCCACTGTTGGGGAACGTAGTATTTTAAAATTTTCCTACGATCACGCAAGATCTATCTACCAGATGCATAGCAACGAGAGGGAAGAGTGTGTCTACGTACCCTCGTAGACCGAAAGCGGAAGCGTCAAGTGACGCGGTTGATGTAGTCGAACTTCTTCGCGATTCAACCGATCAAGCACCGAACGTACGGCACCTCCGCGTTCAGCACATGTTCAGCTTCATGACGTCCCACGAGCTCTTGATCCAGTTGAGCTTCACGGGAGAGTTTCGTCAGCACGACGGCGTAGTGACGGATATGATGTATTCACCGGCGCAGGGCTTCGCTTAAGCACCGCGACGGTATGACCGAGGTGTGTTTCTGTGGAGGGGGGCACCGCACACGGCTGGAACAATTCAACTTGTGTGTCTTTGGGTGCCCCCCTGCCCCCGTATATAAAGGAGCAAGGGGGGAGGCCGGCCGGCCCTTGTTTGGTGCGGCTAGGGGTGCAATCCTACTAGGAATAGGATTGCAATCCTATTCCTAGTAGGAACCACCAAAGAAGGAAGAGAGGGAATAGGAAAAGAAGAAGAGGTGGCGCCCCCCAACTCCTAGGAACCCTAGGTGGGGCGCCGGCCAGCCCTATGGGCTGCCTCTCTCTTTTCCATAAGGCCCACTATGGACCATCCCCCTTCGTAGGGGGTTCCGGTAACCCCCTCCGGCAATCCCGTTAAATCCGAAACTTTTCCGGTATACTTTCGGTGTCCGAATATAGTCGTCCAATATATCAATCTTTATGTCTCGGACATTCCGAGACTCCTCGTCATGTCCGTGATCTCATCTGGGACTCCGAACTACCTTCGGTACATCAATACTCATAAACTCATAATACTGATCGTCATCAAACGTTAAGCGTGCGGACCCTACGGGTTCGAGAACTATGTAGACATGACCGAGACTCATCTCCGGTCAATAACCAATAGCGGAACCTGGATGTTCATATTGGCTCCTACATATTCTACGAAGATCTTTTATCGGTCAGAACCACACAACAACATACGTTGTTCCTTTTGTCAACGGTATGTTACTTGCCCGAGATTCGATCGTCGGTATCTCTATACCTAGTTCAATCTCGTTACCGGCAAGTCTCTTTACTCGTTCCGTAACACATCATCTCGTGACTAACTCATTAGTCTTTTGCTTGCAAGGCTTATTGTGATGTGTGTTACCGAGAGGGCCCAGAGATACCTCTCCGACACTCGGAGTGACAAATCCTAATCTTGATCTATGCCAACACCACGAATACTTTCGGAGACACCTGTAGAGCATCTTTATGATCACCCAGTTACGTTGTGACGTTTGATAGCACACAAGGTGTTCCTATGGTATTCGGGAGTTGCATAACCTCATAGTCATAGGAACATGTATAAGTCATGAAGAAAGCAATAGCAGAAAAACTAAACGATCATAATGCTATGCTAATGGTTGGGTCTTGTCCATCACATCATTCTCCTAATGATGTGATCCCGTTGATCAAATGACAACTCATGTCTATGGTTAGGAAACATAACCATCTTTGATCAATGAGCTAGTCTAGTAGAGGCATACTAGGGACATACTGTTTTGTCTATGTATCCACACATGTACTAAGTTTCCGGTTAATACAATTCTAGCATGAATAAAAGACATTTATCATGATATAAGGAAATGCAAATAACATCTTTATTATTGCCTCTATGGCATATCTCCTTCAGTTTTCAGTGTACGTAGGTATATATAGGAGGAAGAGGCACGTCATGGGAGACACGAGGGGCCCACGAGGGTGGGGAGCGCGCATACCCCCCGGGCACGCCCCTGCCCTCGTGGCCGCCTCGTTCCTTCCCTGGCGTGTACTCCAAGTCTTCTATGTTGTATTTGTTCCAAAAATGACTCTCCCGAAGGTTTTATTCCGTTTGGACTCCGTTTGATATTCCTTTTCTGCGAAACTCAAAAGCCAGTTTCTGTTTTTTTCCTTGTTTTTGAGTTTCGCAGAAAAGGAATATCAAACGGAGTCCAATTGACGTGCCAATTTTTGATGATTTTTTTGGACCAAAAGAAGCCCCCGAAGTAAAAGAGTTGGGCCAGGAGAGCCACGGGCTGCCCACGAGGGTGGGGGGCATGCCCACCCCAAGTGGTGGCACCCCCCTATCTCGTGGACAGCCCGGAGACCCCCCTGACGTGAGGCCTACGTCAAAAACTCCTATAAATACTGAAACCTCCAGAAAATAACCTAGATCGGGAGTTCCGCTGCCAAAAGCCTCTGTTGCCACCGAAAACCAATCTAGACCCGTTCTGGCACCCTGCCGGAGGGGGGAACCCCTCTCCGGTGGCTATCTTCATCATCCCGGCTCTCTCCATGACGAGGAGGGAGTAGTCCACCCTCGGGGCTGAGGGTATGTACCAGTAGCTATGTGTTTGCTCTCTCTCTCTCTCTCTCTCTCTCTCTCTCTCTCGTGTTCTTAAGATGACATGATCTTGATGTATTGCGAGCTTTGCTATTATAGTTGGATCTTATGATGTTTCTCCCCCTCCACTCTCTTGTAATTGATTGAGTTTTCCCTTTGAAGTTATCTTATCGGATTGAGTCTTTGAGGATTTGAGAACACTTGATGTATGTCTTGCATGTGCTTATCTGTGGTGACAATAGGATATCACATGATCTACTTGATGTATGTTTTGGTGATCAACTTGCGGGTTCCGTGACCTTGGGAATCTATGCATAGGGGTTGGCACACATTTTCGTCTTGACTCTTCGGTAGAAACTTTGGGGCACTCTTTGAAGTTCTTTGTGTTGGTTGAATAGATGAATCTGAGATTGTGTGATGCATATCATATAATCATACCCACGGATACTTGAGGTGAAAATGGAGTATCTAGGTGACATTAGGGTTTTGGTTGATTTGTGTCTTAAGGTGTTATTCTAGTACAAACTCTATGATAGATCAAACGGAAAGAATAGCTTCGTGCTATTTTACTACGGACTCTTGAATAGATCGACCGGAAAGAATAACTTTGAGGTGGTTTAGTACCCTACCATAATCTCTTCGTTTGTTCTCCGCTATTAGTTACTTTGGAGCGACTCTTTGTTGCATGTTGAGGGATAGTTATATGATCCAGTTATGTTATTATTGTTGAGACAACTTCCACTAGTGAAAGTATGAACCCTAGGCCTTGTTTCCTATCATTGCAACACCGTTTATGCTCACTTTTACCACTAGCTACCTTGCTGTTTATATTTTTTCTTATTACAAAAAATCTATATCTACCATCCATATTGCACTTGTATCACCATCTCTTCGCCGAACTAGTGCACCTATACAATTTAACATTGTATTGGGTGTGTTGGGGACACAAGAGACTCTTTGTTATTTGGTTGCAGGGTTGTTTGAGAGAGACCATCTTCATCCTATGCCTCCCACGGATTGATAAACCTTAGGTCATCCACTTGAGGGAAATTTGCTACTATCCTACAAACCTCTGCACTTGGAGGCCCAACAACGTCTACAAGAAGAAGGTTGCGTAGTAGACATCAAGCTCTTTTCTGGCGCCGTTGCCGAGGAGGTGAGTGCTTGAAGGTATATCTTTAGATCTTGCAATCAAATCTTTTAGTGTCTTGTTTTATCACTAGTTTAGTTTATAAAAGAAAACTACAAAAAATGGAATTAAGGTTACCTCATATGCTTCACCTTTTTAATATCTTTCGTGAAAATGATGGGAAGGAAAATTGTGCTCAAGTACAATAAGAAGAATTACATAGAATGCTTGGCATAAAATATGTGCGTGATGAGCATGATTGCAATGATATAGTACGAATTCTTTGAATACACATGATGCTAATGATATGCAAAGCCACAAGCTTGGGGATGCTATGTTTGATGAAGATGATATGTTTAGTCCCCCAAGTTTTGATAAGAAAATTTATTATGAAGAAAGCATGCCTCCTATTTATGATGATTATTGTGATGACACATATGCTATAAAGAATAAAGATAACCATGAAACTTGTCATCATGATTTTAATTTTCAATTGCATTATTCTTCACATGATAGTTATTTTGTTGAATTTGCTCCTCCCACTACTATGAATGAGAAGAATTTTGCTTATGTGGAGAGTAGTAAAATTTCTATGCAAGTAGATCATGAAAAGCATGCTTTATGTGATAGTTGTATTGTTGAATTCATTCATGATGCTACTAAAAATTATTATGAGGGAGGAACATATGCTTCTACAAATTGCAATAATATCAAGTTTCCTCTCTATATGCTTAAAATCTTGAAGCTATGCTTGTTTTGCTTTCCTATGCTAGTTGATTATTGTTCCCATAAGTTGTTTGCTCACAAAATCCCTATGCATAGGAAGTGGGTTAGACTTAAATGTGCTAGTCATATTCTTCATGATGCTCCCGCTATGTTTCAATTCTTATCTTTTATGCGAGCATCATTGAAATCATTGTGCCTAGCTAGGGGCGTTAAACGATAGCGCTTGTTGGGAGGCAACCCAAATTTATTTTTGTTCTTTGCTTTTGCTTCTGTTTAGGAATAAATATTGCATCTAGCTTATGTTTAGATGTGGTTTGTGTTTTAATTAGTGTTTGTGCCAAGTAGAACCTTTGGGAAGACTTGTGTGAAGTTTATGCGATCATGCTGTAAAAAACAGAAACTTTAGCGCTCACGAGATTAGCTACTATTTTCTACAGAAGAGTGCTTTTTAGTTGATTATTTTGCAGATGATTAATAGACAAATTCCTCACGTTTAACAATTTATTTCAGAATTTTAGAGTTACAGAAGTATTCGAAAGTTACAGATTGCTACAGACTGTTCTGTTTTTGACAGATTCTGTTTTCTATGTGTTGTTTGCTTGTTTTGATGAATCTATGAGTAGTATTGGAGGGTATGAACCATAGAGAAGTTGGAATACAGTAGATAAGTATGCCTCTACTTGACTAGCTTGTTGAATCAAAGATGGTTAAGTTTCCTAGCCATAAACATGAGTTGTCATTTGATTAAAGGGATCACACCATTAGTGAATGATGTGATTGACTTGACCCATTCCGTTAGCTTAGCACTTGATCGTTTAGTTTTACTGCTATTGCTTTCTTCATGACTTATACATGTTCCTATGACTATGAGATTATGCAACTCTCGAATACCGGAGGAACACCTTGTGTGCTATCAAATGTCACAACGTAACTGAGTGATTATAAAGATGCTCTACAGGTGTCTCTGAAGGTTTTTGTGGTGTTGGCATAGATCGAGAATAGGATTTGTCACTCCGACTGTCGGAGAGGTATCTCTGGGCCCTCTCGATAATGCACATCATTGTAAGCCATGCAAGAAAATGACTAATGAGTTTGTCACGAGATGATGCATTACGGAATGAGTAAAAGAGACTTTCCAGTAATGAGATTGAACTAGGTATTGAGATGCCGACGATCGAATCTCGAGCAAGTAACATACCGATGACAAAGGGAACAACGTATATTGTTATGCGGTTTGACCGATAAAGATCTTCGAAGAATATGTAGGAACCAATATGAGCATCCAGGTTCCGCTGTTGGTTATTGATCGGAGATGAGTCTCGGTCATGTCTACATAGTTCTCGAACCCGTAGGGTCCGCACACTTAACGTTCGGTGACGATTGGTATTATGAGTTTATGAGTTTTGATGTACTGAAGGTAGTTCGGAGTCCCGGATATGATCACGGACATGACGAGGAGTCTCGAAATGGTTGAGACATAAAGATCGATATATTGGAAGACTATGTTTGGACTTCGGAAGTGTTCCGAGTAAGTTTGGACAAATACCGAAGTATTGCGGGGTTACCGGAACCCCCCAGGGAGTGTAATGGGCCTCATGGGCCTTAGTGGAGAAGTGGAAGGGCAGCCAAGGCAGGCCGTGCACCCCCTCCCCCCTAGTCCGAATTGGACAAGTAAGGGGGCGGCGCCCCCCTTTTTCCTTCCCTCTCTCTCCTCCTTCCTTCCCTCCTACTCCTACTCTTGGAAGGGTTGGAGTCCTACTCCCGGTGGGAGTAGGACTCCCCTTGGGGCGCGCCTAGGAGGCCGGCCTCCTTCCCCTCCTCCACTCCTTTATATACGGGGGAGGGGGGCACCCCATAGACACACAAGTTGATCATTGATCTCTTAGCCGTGTGCGGTGCCCCCCTCCACCATAATCCACCTCGGTCATATCATAGCGGTGCTTAGGCAAAGCTCTGCGTTGGTAACTTCATCATCACCGTCATCACGCCGTCGTGCTGACGGAACTCTCCCTCGAAGCTCTACCGGATCATGAGTTCGTGGGACGTCACCGAGCTGAACGTGTGCAGATCGCGGAGGTGCCGTACGTTCGGTACTAGGATCGGTCGATTGTGAAGATGTACGACTACATCAACCGCGTTGTCATAACACTTCCGCTTACGGTCTACGAGGGTACGTGGACGACACTCTCCCCTCTCATTGTTATACATCACCATGATCTTGCGTGTGCGTAGGATTTTTTTTGAAATACTACGTTCCCCAACAACTAGTTGGATTATTCCAAAGCCCCTCACCAAAAATCAGAAGTATTGGAGCTACTAAATATTTTATATGAATTAATAACCCCAATTCAAATACAATATGAATTGATTAAAAATCCAAATTTCATGGAAAATGTGCATCATCTCTGGTTACTGTTTCCAGCATTTTCCAAAAATGGTGAACATTTTTGAAGGCCATTTGGGTTCATTGAAAAATATTTTTAGTTGAACCTATTTGAATTGATTTAGTGCTAGGGCTTGGTCATCCCCAATCCAAATTTCCTTTGAATTCAAACATGATGCATGGATGCAATGCCACTAGTTACAAGCAAACTCTAGGGTTGTGACAACTCACCCCCACTAAACAAGAATCTCATCTCGAGATTCAAGATGTGAGGTAAGAGACAGAGGGGACACAAAGCTAACATGATCTTCTCGATCCAGTTGCCCTTCTCGAAGATATTGATTCATTGATTCAAATTGATCTTGACGTCTTTGCTTTCGAGGTCTTCAACCAACACAATGACGATAGAAGGAAACTCTACATTAAATGATCTCCTCGAAGACCGAGCACTCAAGATCAACTCATGGTGTGAGACGTAGGAACATCTCTTGAGTTGAGACATAAAACACACATCAGGAGCAAAGGAATGAGGTAGAGATGACAAGGTTCAGTTGGATGGAAAAAAATTCCACGCTGAAGAAGATGGTGAAGGGGTTTCAAAGTATCGAGGAGATACCTTGCCATGATTCCATAACGGGGCACCTTAGAGGAGGTGACTCATAGAATTATTCCCTTAAGTGGCAAAAAGAATTACTTTTGATACAGAGATCAATGAAACTCTCTATACCAACCTAAGGCAAATCACAATCGATCATTCAAAGCAGTCCAAGAGAATAACATACTCGGACTAGAATGGGTGATGTGGACTATCTTGTTGAAGATAATGCAATGAGTAATTTTTGCTTATCATAGGAAATGTGTGGGACTTATGGTAGGACCACTGTTGAAGATGACCTTGAACAGCTATTACTGAGAAGGCAGACCATGGAAAGTTGGTACAAGGCGGTGCAAGCTGGGAACAAAATGCAAATGTCGGGAATGTTCTAACCATCATATCTGTCTGGGCTTCAGATCTGGTTGGTGTCAGTATATTCCAGACTCATTAAGTCTAGAAAGGAAAATGAAAGTTTGCAACACAAATCGGCGAGATGGCGTTGCGATATTCTCGGGGAGTGAACTACGATAGCAAGCTCCAAAACATGAGATGGTTCTGCTACATACATGTGAACACGTTGTCCGAGACAAGCATGACCACATAGTAGTCTTATAATAAAACACTACTGAGTTCAGGTTGGGAACCATCATTGAAGATAGCGAAGTCATGTGCATGACCTATGATTAGCACAACAAACTCCTTTTTCTTAAGCAAATCAATCAGTGGCTTGGTTTGCTAGGGAATACATATGAAGTGGAGGTAATTAATCTACCAAACCATAGTATACATTCGCACATGCATAACTGACTTGGGATGATTCCAGTGGAAACAAAACAAACTTTCTCAAATTCACGGTGGCAACTTACATCAGTTACACGTGAATTAGGGGAACTCACTTCTCTCATCCAAACAAATACCTTGTGAACGGGGCACGAAGGCATCGCTTACAAAGTTTCCAACACTAGCTTAATGTCCAACAAAATCATGGAGAATATAAGGATGTTGTCGATGAGCTCAACAACAATTCATCCAGGTTTCCATATAGATGGAATTCCATGACAATGTGAACAAAGTGATAGCATTGGTCAGACCAAAGGATGTAATGGTGTATGCTCGAGGGACAACCGCGAGTAAAACAACATTACGAACATCGTTGGTTCTGATTTGATTGGATGATAACCCATACTCAAATCAAAGTTTTGACAAGACAATAGATCCACAAATGATCATGGAGATCAGTTGAAGAAGATAGCATCTCTCTACAATACACACACACACACACACAAGATATTGATAACCCACAAGTGTAGGGGATCAGTTGTAGCCTCTTTCGATAAGTAAGAGTGTCGAACCCAACGAGGAGCTAAAGGTAGAACAAATATTCCCTCAAGTTCTATCGACCACCGATACAACTCTACACACTCTTAATGTTTACTTTACCTAGAACAAGAATGAAACTAGAAGTACTTTGTAGTTTTTGTGCGATAGGTTTGCAAGAATATAAACAGAACGTAAATCTAAACTAGGGGCTGTTTAGGTAAAGAAGCAATAAAGTTAATATAGCGAGTGTGGAAAAGTGGTGGTAGGAGTTTCGAAATTGTCCCTAAGCAATTGACTACGTTACTAGACCGATAGCAAGTTTTATGTGGGAGAGGCCGCTGCTAGCATGTCATCCCTGACTTGAAATTATATGCACTTATGATTGGAACTATTAGCAAGCATCCGCAACTACTAACGTTCATTAACGTAAAACCCAACCATGGCATTAAGATATATTGGTCCCCTTCAATCCCGTATGCATCAATTTCTATGCTAGGTTGAAGCTTTTGTCACTCTTGCCCTCCAATACGTAGTCCTATCAACATACAACTAACCCTGTGGTGTGATCCATGCGCGCGCTCATATGATGGGCCAAAGGATAGCAACATAACCACAAGCAAATTCAATCAATCATTGCAATTCACCAATCACCGATAGGACAACGATAATCTACTCAGACATCATAGGATGGAAACACATCATTGGATAATAATATGAAGCATAAAGCACCATGTTCAAGTAGAGGGTACAGTGGGTTGCGGGAGAGTGGACCGTTGTAGATAGATGGGGGAAGTTGATGGAGATGTTGGTGAAGATGACGGAGGTGTTGGTGTAGATCGCCGTCACACGATGATGGCCCCGATGGCGTTGCGGCGCCACCGGAAGCGAGGGGGGAGAGCCCCCCTCCTCCTTCTTCTTCCTTGACCTTCTACCTAGATGGGGGAAGGGTTTCCCCTCGGGTCCATGGCCTCCATGGCGGCGGAGGGGCGAGAGCCCCTCCGAGTTTGGATTTGTCTCTCTGTCTCTCTCTGTTTCTGCGTTCCCAGATTCTGGCCTTTCACCGTTTCTTAAATTCCCGGAGATCCGTAACTCCGATTGGGCTGAATTTTGTACACGATTTTTATCCAGATATTAGCTTTCTTGCGGCGAAAGAAGGGCATCAACCGCCTCACGGGGTGGCCACGAGGGCCCAGGGCTCGCTTGCCCCCCTGGGTGCACCTCTCACCCTTGTGGGCCACTCGGGCATCGTCTTACATTGATTCCGCTTCCCAATATTAACATATATTCCAAAAAAAATCTCCGTCTGTTTTTATCCCGTTTGGACTCTATTTGATATGGATATTCTGCGAAACAAAAAACATGCAACAAGCAGGAACTGGCACTGGGCACTGGATCAATATGTTAGTCCCAAAAATAGTATAAAAAGTTGCCAAACGTATATGAAAGTTGTATAATATTGGCATGGAACAATAAAAAATTATAGATACGACGGAGACGTATCAGCATCCCCAAGCTTAATTCTTGCTTGTCCTCGAGTAGGTAAATGCTAAAAAGATAATTTTTGATGTGGAATGCTAACTAGCATAATCTTGATCATGTAATCTAATCATGGCATGAATATTAAGACACGAGTGATTCAAAGCAATAGTCTATCATTTGACATAAAAGAATTTAATACTCGGGCATCGCAACAAACAGTCATGTCTTTCAAAATATTAATGCTAAAGAACGTTATCCCTACAAAATCATATAGTCTTTTATGCTCCCTTTTCTTAACACAAGGTACCCCTCATGCCCATCCCGGTGTCAGCCAAGCAATTGTTTTCATACTTTACTTTTTCGAACCTTTTCAACTCTTCACGCAATACATGAGCGTGAGCCATGTACATAGCACTATGGGTGGAATAGAAGGTGGTGATAGACAAAATTAGGGAGAAAGTCTCACATCGACTAGGCAAATTAATGGACTATGGAGATGCCCATCAATTGATATCAATGTGAGTAAGTAGAGATTGCCATGTAACGGATGCACTAGAGCTATAAGTGTATGAAAGCCCAAAAGAAAACTAGTGGGTGTGCATCAACTTGCTTGCTCAAGAAGACCTAGGGCATTTGAGGAAGCCCATCGTTGGAATATACAAGCCAAGTTCTATAATGAAAAATTCCCACTAGTATATGAAATTGACAACATAGGAGACTCTCTATCATGAAGAACATGGTGTTATGATGAAGCACAAGTGTGGAAAAAGATAGTAGCATTGTCCCCTTTTTCTTCTTCTTCTTTTTAATTTTATTTCCTTTTTTGGGCCTTCCTTTTTTTATTTGGCCTTTCTTTTTTTTGGCCTTTCTTCTTTTTATTTGGCCTTTCTTTTTTATTTTTTTTCAAGGGACACTGCTCTGATAATGATGATCACCACACTTTTATTTACTTACAACTCGATGCTAGAACAAAAATATGACTCTATATGAATGCCTCCGGCGGTGTACCAGGATGTGCAATGATCTAGCATAGCAATAACATCAAAAAACGGACAAGCCATGAAAACATCATGCTAGCTGTCTTACGATCATGCAAAGCAATATGACAATGATGGTGCGTGTCACAATAAATGGAACGGTGGAGTTACATGGCAATAAATCTCAGAATGGCTATGGAAATGCCATAATAGGTAGGCATGGTGGCTATTTTGAGGAAGGTTTTAAGGTGGTTTGGTGCACCGGCGAAAGTTGCGCGGTACGAGAGTGGCTAGCAAGGTGGAAGGGTGAGAGTGTGTATAATCCATGGACTCAACATTAGTCATAAAGAACTCACATACTTATTGCGAAAAATCTATTAGCCCTCGAAGCAAAATACTACGACGCATGCTCCTAGGGGGGAGGTTGGTAGGAGTTAACCATCGTGCGCCCCCGACCTTCACGCAAAGATAAACAATCAAAATACAATGCGCGCCAATTTGGTTACATAGTTAGGAGACCATACGTGCATGCTTCGGGAATCACAAACCTTAACACCAATATTTTTACTAAACCACAATCATTCACTAAAACCTCCCACATATTAGCATCTCTATATCGCAAAACTATTGCAAGGAATCAAACATATCATATTCAGCGATCTACAAGTTTATGTAGGATTTTATGACTAACCATGTGAATGACCAATTCCTGTGAACTCTCTAAATAGATATAAGCGAAGCAAGAGAGTTTTAATTCTTTCTACAAAAGATATGCCCACGCTCTAACAAATATAAGTGAAGCAAAAGAGCATTCTACAAATGGCGGTTTTCTATGTGAGGAGAAACAGGCAATCCAAACTATAAATGATATAAGTGAAGCACATGAAGCATTCTATAAAGCCATACTCAAAAGATATAAGTGAAGTGCAAAGAGCATTCTATAAATCAACCAAGGACTATCTCATAACAGCATGGTGCATTTATTAAAAGAAAAATAAAAAGCACACGATGCTCCAAGAGTTTACGCATATCATGTGAACGAAACGAATCCGAAAACATACCGATACTTGTTGAAGAAAGGTGGGATGCCTTCCGGGGCATCCCCAAGCTTAGACTCTTGAGTATCCTTGAATATTTTCTTGGGGTGCCTTGGGCATCCCCAAGCTTGAACTCTTGCCTATCCTCCTTCTCCTCATATCGAGACCTCCTCGATCTTCGAACACTTCATCCATACAAAACTTAACCGAACTTTTAGTGGCGGGGTTAGTGCATATGATCAATGAAATCATATCATGTAATGCTCTAACATTATTGTATAATTATAAACAAACATTATCCACTGTATGCTATCACAATTCTATGGCCCCAAGTCAAGGAGGCTTCAACAAGAATTTAAACATATGCAAATAATGAAGCTATAACAACAATCTGTGAAAATAGGACGGTCTGTAGTAATCTGAACATTAACCATACTTCTATAACTCTAAAAATTAAGGCTAAATTAGGAAAAATAAAGAATTTGTATAGCAAGACTTTGCAAAAAGTTTTAGATCCTTTCGACGTTCCAGTAAAAAATGTAAAATTGCGCACTACAACCAAAGTTTATGTTTTTGCACCGCACAAACCAACAAGCAGTTTAATCATCCTAAGGGGAACTTTTGGCACATTATTTTTATAATACAATGGAATTGTACAAGGGGATAATTATTTTTGTTAAAAAGTTTCTGTAATTCAAGATTTGCAAAGTTTCCATGGGCATGAACAAAGTTCAAGGAGCTCCCCCATTTCAACGGTGCTCGTCCTTCTTACTTTCACTTTTCTTTTTGAAAAAGTTTTAGGTTCCCCTCTTTATTTTTTTGTTTTTAAACTTTATAAAAGCACACAACAGAAATAAATGACTCTCTAAAACTTGTGGGTTGTCTCCCTGGCAGCGCTTTTTTAAATCCATTAAGCTAGGCATATGGTGCTCAAGTAATGGATCCACCCGGATCCCAAGGTATATCAAAGCCAATTTTAATTAACAATGATTTGGTATTTAGTAGTGAGCACAAAGTGATATGTGTCATGCAAAAACAAACTCTAACTCTCTTCCTATGCATAGGCATGTCATACAAGAACAATTCATGCACATCAAGTAAAGGCCAATGCATAGTATATGCAGTTTCTTGCAATTTTATCGTGTTGGAAACATAGAGAGGCGGAGATGTAGTTCCTCTCTCATAATAATTGCAAGTAGGAGCAGCAAGCACATGCATATTATATTCATCAGAAACATCATGTGTAATGGAAAAAGGCAACCCGTCAATATAATCCTTAATAAGTGCAAACTTCTCCAATATAGTGTAGTTTGGAGAATTCAAAAAGATAAGGACTATCATGTGTGGGTGCAATAGCAACTATCTCATGTTTAACATAAGGGACTATAGCAAGTTCATCTCCATAAGCATAGTTCATATTGGCATCTTGGCCACAAGCATAGCAAGCATCATCAAAAAGGGATATTTCAAAAGAATCAACGGGATCATAACAATCATCATAGCATTCATCCTTCGGTAAGCACGAAGGGAAATTAAACAATGTATGAGATAAATAGTTACTCTCATTAGAAGGTGGGCACGGTTGATCAATCTGCTCTTCCTCCTTTTGTGCTTCGCTCTCCTCCTCATCTTTTTCATCCAATAAGCTCACAGTGTCATTAATTTCTTCTTCCATAGATTCCTGCAAAATATTACTCTCTTCTTGGACAGCGGAGGAGTCTTCAATATATGGTTTAATATAAGGATTAGAAGCATAATTATCATAGCAATATTTAAATATGGCAAAATTTTCAGATTTGTAAAGAGTAGCATCATAATTTTCAATCAAAGAAGCAATTTCATAAGCACCCTTAAAAGCAACAAATTCTTCAATTTGTTGAACATCATAGTAACTATAAACACCCTTAGCATACGAAGATACGATTCCATTATCACTAAACTCACATTGGTAGGGAAGGTGTTTCTTAGGGTCTCCAGAACAACAAGTAAAATCATATATTTCACATAAATTCCAAGCATAGCATTGCAAACGATGAATTTGATCCAGTAAAAGTTTCCCATCTTGAGATAAGTGGTGTCGCACATAACAAGCATGCTCATCCAAAGATTTTCCCTCAACTAAGCTAGTTGGGGTTTCAGCATGAGCACATAGGGATCGAAGATGATCCAAGTAAAAAGCTTCAGGAGTGTGATAGATTTTGAGTGGTTCTTCAACCATTGGTTCAGCAGGTACCACTATTTTTTTTGGTATTTTTCGTTTCCTACCCATAACTAAAGATACAAAACAACATAGAACAACAAATAAAATCTACTTAGTGATAAAGCAAACAAGCACACACGAGAATATTCACCACACGCTATAACTCCCCGGCAACGGCGCCAGAAAAAGGTCTTGATAGCCCACAAGTGTAGGGGATCAGTTGTAGCCTCTTTTGATAAGTAAGAGTGTCGCAACCAATGAGGAGCTAAAGGTAGAACAAATATTCCCTCAAGTTCTATCGACCACCGATACAACTCTATGCACGCTTAATGTTTACTTTACCTAGAACAAGAATGAAACTAGAAGTACTTTGTAGTTTTTGTGGGATAGGTTTGCAAGAATATAAAGAGCACGTAAATATAAACTAGGGGTTTTTAAGGTAAAAAAAAGCAATAAAGTTAATATAGCGAGTGTGGAAAAGTGGTGGTAGGAGTTGCGAAATTTCCCCTAAGCAATTGACTACGTTACTAGACCGATAGCAAGTTTTATGTGGGAGAGGCCACTGCTAGCATGTCATCCCTGACTTGGAATTATATGCACTTATGATTGGAACTATTAGCAAGCATCCACAACTACTAACGTTCATTAAGGTAAAACCCAACCATAGCATTAAGATATATTGGTCCCCCTTCAATCCTGTATGCATCAATTTCTACGCTAGGTTGAAGCTTCTATCACTCTTGCCCTCCAACACGTAGTCCTATCAACATACAACTAACCCTATGGTGTGATCCACGCGCACGCTCATATGATGGGCACCAAAGGACAACAACATAACTACAAGCAAATTAAATCAATCATATCAATTCACCAATCACCGATAGGACAACGATAATCTACTCAGACATCTTAGGATGGCAACACATCATTGGATAATAATATGAAGCATAAAGCACCATGTTCAAGTAGAGGGTACAACGGGTTGCGGAAGAGTGAACCACTGTAGATAGATGGGGGAAGGTGATGGAGATGTTGGTGAAGATGACGGAGGTGTTGGTGTAGATCGCCGTCACACGATGATGGCCCCGGCGGTGTTCCGGCGCCACCGAAAACGAGGGTGAGAGAGCCCCCCTCCTTCTTCTTCTTCCTTGACCTTATCCCTAGATGGGAGAAGGGTTTCCCCTCTGGTCCATGGCCTCCATGGCGGCGGAGGGGCGAGAGCCCCTCCGAGATTTGATCTGTCTCTCTGTCTCTCTCTGTTTCTGCGTTCCCAGATTCTGGTCTTTCACCGTTTCTTAAATTTCCGGAGATCCATAACTCCGATTGGGCTGAATTTTGGACACGATTTTTATCCGGATATTAGCTTTCTTGCGCAAAAAAAGTTCCCAACCGCCTTACGGGGTGGCCACGAGGGCCCAGGGCGCGCCTGCCCCCCTGGCGCGCCCCTCGCCCTCGTGGGCCACTCGGGCATCGTCTTACGTTGATTCCGCTTCCCAAAATTTACATATATTCCAGAAAAAATCTCCGTCCGTTTTTATCCCGTTTGGACTCTGTTTGATATGGATATTCTGCGAAACAAAAAACATGCAACAAACAGGAACTGGCACTGGGCAGTGGATCAATATGTTAGTCCCAAAAATAGTATAAAAAGTTGCCAAACGTATATGAAAGTTGTATAATATTGGCATGGAACAATAAAAAATTATAGATACGACGGAGACGTATCAGCATCCCCAAGCTTAATTCTTGCTTGTCCTCGAGTAGGTAAATGCTAAAAAGATAATTTTTGATGTGGAATGCTAACTAGCATAATCTTGATCATGTAATCTAATCATGGCATGAATATTAAGACACGAGTGATTCAAAGCAATAGTCTATCATTTGACATAAAAAAATTTGATTCTCGGGCATCGCAACAAACAATCATGTCTTTCAAAATACCAATGCTAAAGAACGTTATCCCTACAAAATCATATAGTCTTTTATGCTCCCTTTTCTTAACATAAGGTACCCCTCATGCCCATCCCGGTGTCAGCCAAGCAATTGTTTTCATACTTTACTTTTTCGAACCTTTTCAACTCTTCACGCAATACATGAGCGTGAGCCATGGACATAGCACTATGGGTGGAATAGAAGGTGGTGATAGACAAAATTAGGGAGAAAGTCTCACATCGACTAGGAAAATTAATGGACTATGGAGATCTCCATCAATTGATATCAATGTGAGTGAGTAGGGATTGCCATGTAACGGATGCACTCGAGCTATAAGTGTATGAAAGCTCAAAAGAAAACTAGTCGGTGTGCATCAACTTGCTTGCTCATGAAGACCTAGGGCATTTGAGGAAGCCCATCTTTTGAATATACAAGCCAAGTTCTATAATGAAAAAATCCCACTAGTATACGAAAGTGACATCATAGGAGACTCTCTATCATGAAAAAGATGGTGCTATGATGAAGCACAAGTGTGGAAAAAGATAGTAGCATTGTCCCCTTTTTTTCTTTTTTTTGGGCCTTCATTTTTTTATTTGGCCTTTCTCTTTTTTTTGGCCTTTCTTTTTTGTTCTTTTTTTTCAAGGGACAATGCTCTAATTATGATGATCATCACACTTTTATTTAGTTACAACTCGATATTACAACTCGATGCTAGAACAAAAATATGACTCTATATGAATGCCTCCGGCTGTGTACCGGGATGTGCAATGATTTAGCATAGCAATGACATCAAAAAACGGACAAGCCATGTAAACATCATGCTAGTTGTCTTACGATCATGCAAAGCAATATGACAATGATGGTGCGTGTCATACTAAACGGAACGGTGGAGTTACATGGCAATATATCTCAGAATGGCTATGGAAATGCCATAATAGGTAGGTACGGTGGCTATTTTGAGGAAGGATATAAGGTGGTTTGATGCACCGGTGAAAGTTGCGCGGTACTAGAGTGGCTAGCAAGGTGGAAGGGTGAGAGTGCGTATAATCCATGGACTCAACATTAGTCATAAAGAACTCACATACTTATTGCGAAAAATCTATTAGCCCTCGAAGCAAAATACTACGACACATGCTCTTAGGGGGGAGGTTGGTAGGAGTTAACCATCGCGCGCCCCCGACCTTCATGCAAAGATAAACAATCAAAATGCAATGCGCGCCAATTTGGTTACATAGTTAGGAGACCATACGTGCATGCTTCGGGAATCACAAACCTTAACACCAATATTTTTACTAAACCACAATCATTCACTAGTACCTCCCACATATTAGCATCTCTATATCGTAAAACTATTGCAAGGAATCAAACATATCATATTCAGTGATCTACAAGTTTATGTAGGATTTTATGACTAGCCATGTGAACGACCAATTCCTGTGAACTCTCTAAATAGATATAAGTGAAGCAAGAGAGTTTTAATTCTTTCTAAAAAAGATATGTCCACGCTCTAACAAATATAAGTGAAGCAAAAGAGCATTCTACAAATGGATGTTTTCTATGTGAGGAGAAACAGGCAATCCAAACTTCAAATGATATAAGTGAAGCACATGAAGCATTCTATAAAGTCATACTCAAAAGATATAAGTGAAGTGCCAAGAGCATTCTATAAATCAACCAAGGACTATCTCATACCAGCATTGTGCATTTATTAAAAGAAAAATAAAAAGCAAACGGTGCTCCAAGAGTTTACGCATATCATGTGAACGAAACGAATCCGAAAACATACTGATACTTGTTGAAGAAAGATGGGATGCCTTCCGGGGTATCCCCAAGCTTAGACGCTTGATCTCCTTGAATATTTACTTGGGGTGCCTTGGGCATCCCCAAGCTTGAGCTCTTGCCGATCCTCCTTCTCCTCATATCGAGACCTCCTCGATCTTCGAACACTTTATCCAGACAAAACTTAACCGAACGTTTAGTGGCGGGGTTAGTGCATATGATCAATGAAATCATATCATGTACTGCTCTAATATTATTGTATAATTATAAAGAAACATTACTCGCTGTATGCTATCACAATTCTATGGCCCCAAGTCAAGGAGGCTTCAACAAGAATTCTATGGCCCCGTTTGGACTCCGTTTGATATGGATATCCCGTGAAACAAAAAACATGCAACAAACAAGAACTGGCACGGGGCACTGGATCAATATGTTAGTCCCAAAAATAGTATAAAAAGTTGCCAAAAGTATATGAAAGTTGTATAATATTGGCATGGAACAATAAAAAATTATAGATACGACGGAGACGTATCAGGTATCCCTTTGGAGTGAGCTATGTGGATTAAGCCTTTATCTTCCAACTCTCCAAGTTGTTGTTTAGCTTAACCAACTAGCTCGGGGTATCCAACACAGCTTCTTGGAGAAGGGGTGGTTTATAAGAAAACCAACTTGATCACGAGCTCAACATAACGGTCAGGGGACAACCTGGTAATACTTCCGAGTAGATATTCAGAAAATCACGAACAACTGCTAGTTTATGACGCTCGAGAACAATCTTGCTTTTCAGGCAAGACGATATGATCAAAAGAGCGAGGGATTGACACAATCCTAACTCACTGATCGAGGAGTGCATCCGAAAAATGGACTAGGTAGCACGATTAATCTTAGAATGATGATTCAGTAACCAGCACGCTAAGAATGAGATTATCGTCTATTAACTACCCAACAACATGGTTGCCAGGAGTATTGATTTCACACCTCGCATTTCACTTGTCGGTATTCCGGTTACAAGAACACGGGGATCGACGAATGAACGATGATGGCGCGAAGTATCACTTTATCAAGAGTTCATAGGAGGTGGTGCAATTCCCATGACATTCTTGACATCAAGATGTTAATACTCCAAGGTAGAACAGAACAAAAGCTGGATTGGCAGTTTGACCTGCGAAATACAACTACTCTGACCCAATCCTGGAAATGGATGAGGTTCTGTGATTTGTTTCTCCTAGTCATTCCAGAATATAATGGTTTGACGGACCACAAGAGTAAAAGGCATCGATGAACACGAATGCACAACTACTCCTGACTATCAACTGATAGACAGGGTCATAATACAACTAAAAAGGGACAACTCAAAGGAACATATAACTTTCTGAGTTGTGGATGCATAGATTAGCATGTCGAACCTTCAACATATTTCTTCTGGATAACCCATGCAGAAAGGTAGAATTGGCAGAGTCACAATGTGGAATGGAGGACTCACCAAGAGCACTCTGGTTGTGATCTTTTGGTTCAAAAGAACTTCTGCCATAACGGTTCATCGTACTGGAAGAAGAAAATACCACGGACCTCGAGAACTATCGCAAAGGTTACTAATATCCTAAAGGAATGAGCAACACTATCAACATGAAGTAAGTAGAGTGAATCTTGGGTTTAAACCCCAGAAATGGAATACCTACTAACTAAGTGGCATCACGGGATGCTTTCGAGAATGATGGCCAGAATAATCACACTAGGAACACAAAACATGGCTAGATTACTAGGTGATCCTCTAAGACACCTAGGGTCATAATAATAGCTTCAACATATATGTCGAGGCAATGGAGTGACTCAACTCAACGATTAGTGTGGTTAATCTGGCCCAAAGGGACATCTGAACGAGAAGAATTGTTTTGCAAATGCATCAGATTATTTAGAAACCTAGGATGACTCGGACAGCATAACGGTTGTAAATTCTCAAAAAGATTTGAGACATCCTGCAAAATGGTGGCATAATCACTCAACATCACAATATCAAGGTTCCGAGACCAACTGTCAACACACGGAAGTAGTAGGAACTGAACCGAGGCTTGAATCCAACAATCCTATAAGTCTACAGATTAGTAACACGTGATCCTGATAGAAAGAATAGAAAGCCTAGTTCCTTAACCCCGTAGGAAAAATGACGGTGACTCAGATCAGAAGGGCATAAGGTAAAGGAGTAAAAAGAGCCTTACGTTCCCTTCCACAATCAATTCCCTTATATAACTAAGCATTTCTAGACTCAACTTCGACCAGTTTGGCTTGGTAATCCTACAGGCAGTCAAACTCTGATACCAAAGCTGTCGGGACCCCGATCCTAAGTCACACCGATCTAGCATGTAACACATCATATCACTTTGCGGCCTCACGCACGGTATCCCCACGGGTGCCACCTTACCTGGCCCGGGACCGTTTTGCATTTTGGCTCACGTATATGATAGTGTCGTTAGCATCCATATGACAGAGAACCCGGGCCGACATGACTAGTTGTAAACCAAAAGTGGCGCTAAAATACAGGGACATGCATACATGACCCAGCAACGAACGTGTCGGTCATCAACGTATGAACGCAAGTCGTAGCAAGCTACAAGGACTTAAAGGAACAACACGTGACATTTCCCTGAAGGGACAGACACATGAACGAAGAAGGACACATGCCGGCCAGCCTAAGTGTTCTGGAGTAGTAGCAAGCTACCCAGGCTCAGTGGAAGCACTAGGAGGCATTTCCTCATAAGATAGGCTACCAAGGGTAAACAACTAGGTGTCGGATCCCACACATACTAAGCATTTCAATAACATACACACAATATGCTCGATATGTGCAAATACAACATGGCATCACAACAAAAATCTATGAATCAAAGTATTTATTCATTAGGCTCCAAGGAGCCAGATATTACAAACATGGGTCTCATGACCCAACATACAGAGCATACAAGCAACGGAAGCATAACATGTCTGACTACACAAACCTACAAATGAAAAAGGCTGAGAAGCCTGACTATCTACAAGACCCTCCCAAGGGTACAAGATCGTAGCTGAGGTAACAAGCTAAACGTCAAAGTCCACGCGGAACCACTAGTGAGACTGAAGTCTTTCTGCAAAACATAAATTAAGCAAACGTGAGTACAAATGTACCCAACAAGACTTACATCAGAACTAGCTACATATGCATCAGTATCAACAAAGGGGTGGTGGAGTTTGACTGCAGCAAGCCAGCTTTGACTCGGTGGCTATTCTGAACTACGACCGCAAGTAACTCTTTTGAGGTGGTGCACACGTGTAATGCCCCGGTTGTAATACTTTCCTTTTTTGGCAATATATAACTTTGGCTACATCAGTTCCATTCCGGGTTCTTCGTCTTTTCGGGTTTTTCGTCATTTTGTCGTGTGCGTGTGTGCATTCATCCATGTCATGTTGTCATGTGCATTGCATTGCATTTGTGTTGTCGTTTGCATCCGGTCCCACTCGTTCCTTCCCGTTGTCCGTTTCGAGTTCCGACGCCCTCACACGTGCCCGTGGCTTCCCGGAGTCCTTCTTTTGTGTTTGGCCGTGTAACATTTCCGGATTGGCGTGAGAACGTCGTGCGATGTTGTTTTGATATGTGTAACCCTCCTGTCAAGTTTCGTCGCGTTTGGAGTTCGTTTGATGCTCCAACAGTTATCCCCGTGGGCTAAAAGTACCTCCTCTTCGAGGCCCAAGACCCACCTCCAACAGCCCACCAACCCATCTCAAACCCTTCCCATCATCTAGACCGTTCAATTGTGATCTCATGGTCGAAAACCTCTCCTCATTTGGACTACCCTAGCTCCTTGTGCCTATATAAACGTCCACCCCCCTCCAATTTTGCATCCAAAACCCTAGTGTTTCCACCTCCGCCACGTAGTGTTTCCACCGACCGCCGTCCGTGCTTCCACCGTCGCCGCGTAGTGCTTCCGACCCCGTCGCGCCAGTGCTTCCACCCCACCGCGTGGGCCCGCGGGGCCCAGCGCCGGCCCGCCGCCGCCGCGATCTGGGCCGAGCCCCCGACCGCGCCGCCCTCGTCTTCAAGCTCGGTGCGCCGCCGTGCCGGATCCTCCCCGCCGCCGTTCCTCCTCACCGACGCCGGAGCCCCGCCGCCGGCCGGAGGGCCGCCGCCCCTTCGAGCTCCCTGCCGCCCGAGGTTCTCACCGACCGCCGCCACCTCAGATCCAGGCCGTCGCCCCAGCCTCCCGTCCTCCTCCGGCCACCCCTCGCCGCCGGCCGGCCACCGCCTCCCGCCGGCCAGCCGCTAGCCCGAGCCGCTCGAGGGCGCCGCCGCCGCCGCTGCTCGATCGATCCAGATCGATCGGATCGGCCCGAGCCGCCGCCGCTGGCAACCCTAACGGGTCGGTGGACCCGATCCGGTGGATCCGACCCGCACCCGGACCCGTTGACCGATCCGCCGCCCGTTTGACCGCCCGCGCCCGTTGACTGCTACAGGAGGTTGACTTCGTTTTCTCTGTTAAGTCCTTAGATTTCAGTGTCTGATGCATTTTTGTGATGAGGATATCTTTTACTGTGCATGTCCGTTTTGTGCATATGATATGTCAAAATGATCGTGGTGACATGTACTATGTTTTGTTCCATTGTGTCATGCATGTTTGAGTCCATCTAGATGTCTTAATCTTCATGGGAAGAGTGCTACTTGTTATAAACTGCTGCTATTAGTTGTTTTCATGCCATGTTTGATATGTGATAACTTGGTGCATGTTTATCCAAATGAAGCAAATGATATGTCCACATGTTCGTCAGGAGATGCTCTACATGTTGGTTGTTTTAGCTTGCATGATAGCTTTCATCTTGCCATGTTTATCTCCTTTGCAAAAGTGTATGTGGCTGTTAGATTGTTAAACTTGTTACGAGATGCCTAGTTGAGGAGCTCGTTGCTATTGATGTGGTTGTCCCCTTGTTGCATGCTTATATGTTTTGGTTTCCCCATCAGGTGTACTTTGCTGTGGTGCAAACCACTTGCCATGTTATGCTTTGAGGTGACTTAAACTTGCTCACAAACATGCCATGATAGGATATGTCTACTTTATGTCCATGCTTCTTGTCATGATGTTTGAGTGATGTAGAGTATATATTTCTTGCTCCGAAGTTGCTATGTGGCTGTCAATTTCAGCTTGACATTGTTTATTGTTTCGGGTGTATCTTTTAGCCCGTTGCTCCGTTTTGAGCAAGTCCTATATGAAACTTGTGCGGTTTTGCATGTAGATTCATAATATCCTCTTGTTATCATGTTTTGAAGTTTCTTGCTTGATGCATATTGTCATGTTCCTTGTGCTGTATCTCTGTGTTTCCTATGTTGTCTTTCTGTGCATCCTAAGTAAATCTGCAGTGCTTCCTTAGTGCATCAGTCATGCATCCTGTGGTTTGCGCATTGCATCTTGTTTGATTTCATTCCTCGTGTGTTTTTGGTGTTGAGTAGAGCTGGAAGCCAAGAACGAGTACGAGAACGAGGTTACTACCGAGGTTGAGAACGAGGAGCCCTCTTACGATCCCATCGACGACTCAACAGGCAAGATGACCTGACCCAGATAACATTACTATCTTTGTCTATTGCTAGAAGTCTCGCTTTTTAGCTTATTGCCTCGATGCCCATGTTTTCCTGTCAGCCTCCTATTGTAACCATGAATCTGTCTAACCACCCTACCTATGCAAACCTTTGATTGGCTAAGTAAGCTTCGCTCAGCCCCTCTTATAGCATTGCTAGTTGCAGGAGAAGATTTGAAGATTCTTGCTTCATGTTGAAGCTTGTTGGGATATCACACTATATAAATTCTTAAATGAAATCATCTATATATTGGTAATGGGTGGAAGGCTAAGCCTCTTGCTTGGTGATTTGTTCCACTCATGCCGCCCTAGGAACCGTATAAACCGGTGTTATGTTCCTTGATTTTGCGTTCCTCACACGGTTGGGGTTATGGGACCCCCTCGATAAACCGCTTAGCGCTAAGTCTTTTCCAGCAAGTCCCAACATTGGTACTATTTGCCTAAACAACTAAAACTTGCCGAGGGAGTAATTAACCCGAGGATTAATTAATCACCCCCCTGGGCCAGTGCTCGATTTGAGTGTTGGTCCAAACTAGAGCCACTTGCGGTGCCACCCAGTTCGCTGGGGTCTTCGGTATCTGTACGTACTGCTCATCCGGTCGTGGCCTGAGACTAGATACACGCGGCTACTGTCGGGGTGTCGGCACACCGGGAGGATTAGCTGGATTAGCCTTACCTTAGTCGGAGTATCTTGAGCACGGGATTCCGAGGATACTCGGGCCTTCCCACCTTGGAGTTGCGACTCCGCGGATCGTGGGCTTGTCATGGGCCAGGTTGGAACACCCCTGCAGGGTTTTGAACTTTCGAAAGCCGTGCCCGCGGTTATGTGGCAGATGGGAATTTGTTAATATCCGGTTGTAGAAAACTTGACACCATGTTCAGAATACACTACCAGCGTGAGTACCGTGACAGTCATTTTCCAAAAGGGGTTCGGGAAGTGAACACGGTGGGGTTATGTTTGATATGCTTAGTTAGGATCACTTCGTGATCATCTTTTCGTCTGAGGCACTTCTCTTCTCGCTCTCTTTTACGTAAGTTAGTGCTAGTGCTGCTGCAACCTCTTATTCTTTCTTCAGCCTTGTTCCACACCCAAGGCTTGGATAGTTGTGTTACCCGGGAACGGGATTGCTGAGTCCTTTGTGGCTCACAGATTCTACACCACACCAGATGCAGGTACTATGGTGAGCTACACAGGCGATGGCACCGAGCTAGACTGGGAGTACGACGAGGAACGTAGCCATTACTATGTGCATTATCCCGTTGATCAGTAGAGGTTTCTATTAGGGGCGATTCAGACCTGTGGTTTTATGTATGTTTGTTATCATTCATTTGGATCTTCACCCGTAGACGGGTTGTGATGTTTTGAATGATGTTTTGCTATGTAATGAATTGTGTGACATGGCGAGTGTAAGCCAACTATCTTTTTCCCTTTCATCCCTATTTTACATGAGATGTGCAAAGATACCGAACTTGCGACCATTCCAGAATGGGCTTATACCTTTAAGTCGTGCCTCGACACGTAGGAGGTATAGTCCCATCCTGGGCATTACAAGTTGGTATTCAGAGCCTTCTCCGACCTAGAAGCCCCCACTGATTGATCGAACCGTTGACGGTTGAGTCTAGGCACACACTTAAAATGTTTTGAGTCCTATATATATATCGGAGAGTAGGATTTCTTTTGCTCCTCATCTCTTTTCGCTCTGGTGAGGACTCCTGACGATTACTCTCGCCTCTTCTACTCTAAAAAATTGCACCAATTTTGTTTAGGAATATCGCGAGTATTGTTTTGATTGTTCCGATGTCTTTGTGACGAGAACATTGTTCTCGATGCCTCCTGTCATTAGGGGTTGTGCCAGTGTCCCGGGGAGTTGAGCTCCGAGGTGTTGTCGTCACAAACATATGGCGGCAGTTCTAGAATACTTAAGACGGTCGACATCGAAAACTCTCCTATGCGGTTAGTGGCAAGATAACCCCGACATCACCCAGTACTGGGGAGGTAGTTCGGGAGTATTGCCATAGCTTGTATAGTAGATGCGTTTCGAAGGTCCGAGGTAGACGGTTTCCGAAAACAACTGGTTATGTGTTGAAGGATGGATACAGCTGGATGTAGGATTAGAGTTGAGTGCGTGATGCTTCCCCTGTATCCCCAACACCTGATTGCATAACTGGAAACTTTCGGAAATTAATAGGTGGGTTCATCTAGTAGCTCGTAGGCATTCTTCCAACGAATGCAGGTTATGGAGTTCGGGGTTCTACATTGAGTGAAGTGGTTTTATGGCCGTTGTTCCGATCGGGAGTTGCATCTTAAAGGGTCCTTAGCTATGCTGATCCGGGGATTGCAAAACCCTTTCGTAACACGTTCCATAAGCTTTCAACACGAATATGTCGAACGAAGCTCCTATCCTGTATTTGTTCTATCTGCACCTTGTTGTTTTATTTACCTTTTGTCTCCCAAGTGGCTTCTCGTGAAGATTGTTCTTATCATTAAGCTGAGAATTTCATTCGTTCCTCTTGTTCGAATGATTCTTGTGAAGACTATGTTACTATTCTAGCCGTTATTTCAGCTTATATCTTCTTTCAATCAAATGGCTAATGGTGGCCATCTCTTTCAGGATGGCTCCTAAAAGGGTTCCCAACGCTAACCCAGAGGGTGAAGAGGTTCTTGATCGTCCTCCTTCCCCTCCTCCTCCGTCTGAGGCCTGGAGAGAAATTATGCAAGTTACGAATGAGAACACCCAGATGCTTATGCAGATGATGCAGCAAATGCAAGCAAATCAAGCAAATCAAGGTGCTCATGGGAACCAAGGCAATTTGTTCAACCAACAGCATTTTGCTACGCTCAACCAGTTCTTGGCAAATCAACCAAAGGCTTTCAGTTACTGCGTGGACCCTCTCGATGTTGAAGACTGGATAACGGATATCAAGAAGCATTTCGAGTGCAGCAACGTAAGGCCCGAGGACTATGTGAAGTTTGCAGCCTTCCAACTCAAGGACCAAGCAGCTGATTGGTGGCAGCAGTACAAAGACTCCAGAGAAGGGCGTGAAATCTCATGGGATGATTTCTGCAAGGACTTTCGTTCTCACCACATTCCAACAAGTGTCATCGAGGGTATGCGTGAGCAATTCCGCAACCTGAAGCAAGGCTCTATGACTGTCTACCAATATAATGTCAAGTTCCAGAACCTTGCCCGCTATGCCAAGGAAGACATCCCAGATGCCAAGAGCAAGATCTATCAGTTTCGTGGTGGTCTGAAGGATGAACTCCAACTTGCTCTCACCTTGTTCGAGCCTGATGAGTTTGATAAATTCTATAATATGGCGCTCAAGCAAGAGGCAGCCCAGCTCAAGATGGAAGCTTCCAAAAAGAGGATCAGAGACGCTGTTCACTCCTCCTCATCTTCTCAAGTGGTCGCGAAGCAACAGAAGTTTTGGCTTCCACCTCCTCCAGTGATCCGAGCTCCCTACAACAACAACAACAAGAACTCTGGTGGCCGTGGTTTCTCCCACCCACCCAGCCCAAGCAACCAGTCAAAGAATCAGTTTCAACGTTCCAAGTCAAGTGCTCCTCACTACCGTCCTCTCTCAGAAGTGATTTGCAACAAGTGCACTCAGAAGGGTCATTATGCTAACAAGTGCCCCAACCCAAGGCGCCTTCCGCCTCCTCCACCTGTCAGCACTGCTATTGTCAAGCACAATCCCAAACATGCAAGAGTGAATCTGATGAATGCAACCCAAGCAGAGAATTCTTCAGATGTGATACTGGGTAACCTCTCAGTTAACTCTATTCCTGCTAAAGCATTGTTTGATTCTGGTGCATCACTTTGCTTCATGTCGAGACCATTCTTTACCAAGCATGATTTCATTTTGGCACCCTTGGACAAGGAGTTATCAATAATTTCTCCAGGCAAGCACATGAATTCTAGATTGTATGCTCCGAATGTATCTATTCGCATGGGTGATTACCGCTTTCTGGCTAATCTGGTTGTTCTCGGCAACTCCGACATTGACCTTATTCTCGGGATGGATTGGCTTTCTCAGCATGATGCTCAAATTGATTGTGCAAATAAGGAAGTCAAGATTACTCATCCTAATGAAGACGTGATTATCTTCGCCTCTCGGGATAACACAACCAGGCTATTCTCTCTCAATGACAAGGGCGAGATTAATGCCATATCTCAAATTCCGGTGGTAAACAAATACGAAGACGTTTTTCCTGAAGAGCTTCCAGGCATGCCTCCACATCGTCAAGTTGAATTTGTCATTGAACTCGAGCCTGGTACTGAGCCAGCATGCCGGCGTCCGTACAAGCTCTCTCCTGAAGAGTTGAAGGAGTTGAAGAAACAGCTTGATGAACAAGAGCGTATGGGTCTGATCAGGCCTAGCACGTCTCCTTGGGGCTGTGGTGTCTTATTTGTCAAGAAGAAGGATGGCACGAAGCGCCTTTGCGTCGATTACCGGCCATTGAACAAGAAGACAATAAAGAACAAGTATCCGCTCCCCAACATCAATGAATTGTTCGAGCAGCTCAAAGGAGCTAAAGTGTTCTCAAAGCTCGATCACCGAATGGGCTATCACCAAATTCGCATTCGTGAAGAAGATATCCACAAGACTGCGTTCAGAACAAGCTACGACTCCTATGAATATACAGTCATGTCTTTTGGCCTCGTTAATGCTCCACCTAACTTCTCGTGAATGATGCACTACATTTTCAACCCCTACACCAACGAGTTTGTGCTTCTGTATCTGGATGACATCTTGGTATTCTCCAAGAACGAAGAGGATCACGAAAAGCACCTCCGTCTGGTTCTCGACAGACTCCGTGAACATAAGTTCTATGCTAAGTTTTCCAAGTGCGAATTTTGGCTCGATAAGGTCTTATATCTGGGCCATATCATCTCCGCTGACGGTATTGCTGTGAACCCTGAGAAAGTTGAAGCGATTGTCAACTGGGAACCTCCTCAGAACGTCAAGCAACTCCGAAGCTTCCTTGGTCTTGCTAGCTATTGCAGAAGGTTCGTTGAGAACTTCTCCAAGATTGCCAAGCCTCTCTCTAACTTACTGCAGAAGAATGTCAAGTACAACTGGTCTCCGGATTGTAATGTGGCATTCAAAACTCTCAAAGAAAAGCTCATCTCTGCTCCAGTTCTTACTCCTCTAGATGAGTCCAAGCCCTATGAAGTATTCTGTGATGCTTCTCTTCAAGGACTTGGTGGTGTGCTAATGCAGGACAAGAAGATTGTGGCATACACTTCTCGTCAACTAAAGCCAAGTGAGAAGAACTACCTGATACGTCCAAAACGTATCTATAATTTCTGCTTGCTCCATGCCTCTTTTGGGTGATATTGCTATGATATTTATGCACTTCCATACACTTTTGATCATATTTGGACTAACCTATTAACTCAGTGCACCCCAGTGCTAGTTTCTGTTTTCGGCTGTTTTTGTATTTCAGGTTTTCCCATTACGAGAACTGCCAGAAAAATCCCGGAAAAATTATATAAAAAATCAGCGTTCCAGAAGCTACCAGGCACCCGAAGCACAGCCGGAGGGGGGCCACCAGGGCTCCAGGCGCCCTGGTGGCGTGGCCCCCCTGGCCGCGCCGGGGGGGGGGGGGCGCCTGGGCCCCCCGAGCCTCGTCTGATGCCCCCCTTTGGCATATATTTATATCGTGTCCCGAAACCCTCGAGACGGTAACCCTTTTTCGCGATCTCATCCCTGTTCCGCCGCCGCCGCCGCTTCCAAGATCGGGAGCACCAGGAGAACTCTTCCCGGCACCCTGCCGGAGGGGAGGATCACCACCGAGAGCTTCTCCACCACCATGGACGCCTCCCGGATGAGTTGTGAGTAGTCTCCCTTGGACCATGGGTCCATGACCAGTAGCTATGTGATGTTCTCCTCCCGTTCTTGTGCTTCACTAATTAGTCCTCGTGAGCTGCCCTACATGATCGAGGCACATATGTAATCCTTATGCTGTTGCTATGATGAGTTTGCTGGGATCCGATGGATTGTGAGATTATGTTCAGATTGTGTTTGAGTAATATATTTGATTCACCTCTTTTATATTTATGTTCGTAAGTAATTCTTGCATGTTCTTCATTGTTATTGATTGCTTTGGCCAAGTAGTAGGCAGTGACTCCAAGAGGGAACGTTATGCTTGATTGTGGGTTCATGCCCCTCGATGACTAGCTTGAGTGACAGAAACATGAGTCTAGGGGATGTGCTGTTGCCACAAGGGGGAAAACAACGGTGCTTGTGCCCGCGGGTGCAAGGATTGTTTACTTTACGCAAAGTTCTTTTAATGCAGTTGTCTGTTGCTTTGAGTTTACACTATGGGTGGGACTCGCAACTTAATATCAGCGAGATGTTCTGGATAGATATCTCAAGGTTGATGATTAGTAGTAGATGCAGATGGATTTCGGTCTACTTACCTCGGCGTACCGCCCATGCTTTGAACCTCTACCTTTCTTGCAACTTAGTCAGCATTGGTTTGCACACATGGTCCTGTCAATTGCCCAGCTGTAATTCGTTTACCTCACATAGCTGTTTTATCGTCTTTTGGGAGAGAGACATCACTAGTGAACATCATGGGACTCCGGTCCATATTACCATCACTGATCACATCCGCTATTTACTTTCCGCTTTTACTTATTATTGCAGCAATACCTATCACTATTATCACTTGCGTTTGATCCTTTGTAAACGACAAGGCCGGAGGGATTGACAACCTCTCTGTACTCGTTGGGAGTAAAGTTATTTGTATCTGTGTGCAGGTCCACGTTGATTGCTAATATCTGGCGCCGTTAGCAGTTGACACCTTCTTGTTGAAACTGGGAGTCTCAGGGGAAATCGATCCTTGGTATCTTTGCCAAGGGAAAACTTCCGCTACACTGCATCTCAAACCTTCCACTTGGGGTAACCAACGAGGGGCGAGAAGCCATCAAGCAAAGTTTTTTGCGCCGTTGCCGGGGACTCTACTCTTCAGGATAGGGGAGTTGCACGCTATCTTTTACCTTTGCTTTTAGTCTTGTTAGTTTACCTTTCATTTTTGCTTTAGTATCCTTTATCAAAAATTACAAAAAAAAATTATTTGCTTAGTAGTCCTTTCTATTTAGCCAAACATGTTAGGATTTGGTGCTTTGAGGGAATCAAAAGTTCTAGATTTCCATCAAAGGGATGGAGAAAATATGAAGAAGGCATGGGACAGAATTTTTGATGCACATAGGAGAATTATGCCTTGGATACCTATAAAAATTGTGCTTAGAAATTTTTACCATGGTCTTTTTAAATGGTGTAAACACTCTCTTGATATTATAGCTGAAGGAGATTTCCTAGAGTGTGATGAAGCTAGAGCTCTTGAAATTATACATGGTCTATCTAGTTACTTTGTTTATGATCATAACTTTGATACTGTCATAGATAGACTTGCTACTATTGAGAAGAGAATGGATGCTCTAGACTTGATGAAGGTAGAGAAACCCAAACCCGATAAGAAAGACATTTTGGAAATAGACAATGATTGGGAGCCTTTTGTTAGGATTAGCATCTCTAATCAAGACTTCCTTGCTTATTGTGATATTGGATCTATGGTTTCTACTATGCCAAAAATTGTTCATGATTCTTTAAAATTTAACATGGATAGATTACCATCTTATCATGAACACACTAATGGAGATATTTCTGAAATCCAGGGAAGAATAAAAGACGTGCCAGTTAAATTCCTTAAGGGGATTGCAATGATTGATTTCTTCATCATGGAGCCAAACCAAGGAAATATATTGCTTGGAAGGGACTTCCTCCGAGCGGTAAAAGGCTTCATCGATATAGGTAAGGGACAAATCCACTTGCGCGGAAAGGCAAAAGGTGTGTACCCCTTTCCTAGAAGGAACAAGAGTGAACTTGTTGAGGAACCATTTGAAGCAATCTATAGCTCCGATTATTATGATGGTTATTGACTCCTCTTTGCATTATGCCTAGCTTAAAGGCATAAAAGAAAGCGCTTTTGGGAGGCAGCCCACATGAATAAAATTTTTATTTTGCTTTAGTTGTGTCTTGATGTTGTTAACTACAGTAGCATCATCATTGTATCTTTGCTTTTCAATTTTGTGCCAAGTGTAGCCTCTGATTGCAAGAAAGTTCAAAAGTTGTGACGTGCTGTCCAAGAAACAGATTCTGTCCTTGGATAGAAAAATTCGTATAAAATCACCAGATCATCTTTTTGGTCTGAATTTTTTCGACAGCGTGCTCTATATAATTGTATTTCGTGCGTCTGTTCTGAGTTTTTTTATTAGAGTTGCAGAAATGCCCCGAAAAAATCATTTACTACCTGCTGTTCTGTTTTTCACAGATTCTGTCCTGTTTTGCCTTTCCTTCATTTTGCAAACCTAGAGCTTGCTTTTTCTTTGCAAAAACCTTTTGGCAATCTTGAGAAACAGTAAACCTTCAAGAATATCTTTATTTCCAGCAAGGAACAATTATTTTATTATGGGTACTAACCTCGCTAATCAGATTATGATGAGTTATGTATGAAGGGAGTTTTCAAGTGTGCGAGGGAAGATGATAAAAAGATCCAGGAGTGTCAAACGCTCAAGCTTGGGGATGCCCCCGTGCACCCCCAAGAAATATTCAAGGAGACTCAAGCGTCTAAGCTTGGGGATGCCCCCGTGCATCGCCTTCTCCATCAACATTATCAGTTCGTCTTTCGTTTCACTATATTTTTATCACTTCATGTGTTATGTGCTATGCTTGGAGCGTCTTGCTTTTAGTTTTCCTTTTTAGTTTTCCTTAGCTTTTCATAACGAGTCGGAACTCAGCTTTCTTTATGTGGGAGAGAAACACGCTCCACTTCTACCTAGAACATAACATAGAATTTTCATGTTTATCTTTGCTGTGTGTGTTCTTTGTCTTTCAATAGCTACTATCATGCTTAGCTCTTAGTTTTCATGCTTATCTTTTTAAAGAGCTTTTGTTTAGTTGGTTGCTTGAACTCTCTTTAGTTATCATGCTTATCTTATTAAGAGAGTCTGCTTCCGTTGCATTGATTGATATGTCTATGATAAAGATGCTACGTGCATAATGACGCTTAGTAGTTCATGTTTTCTTATGGTTAGTCTCAAATAGCTGGGGGGTTCCCAATGTGTTATTGGAGTACCAACATGATTTGTTTGCCTATGATGTGGTATGGTTTAGTAATATCTTCCTTCAAGAATTTATTTTGATTGACTTGGCGTATGCTCACGCATATTTAAGACTGTAAAGAAAGTCTGTCAAGCCTTGATGATCTTTTGTTTCTGAGTAGCGATATAACTTCCATGCCTGATTCAATGTTGCTTTGTCGCTCTGCATGATTATGACCGTCATTGCTCTCTTAGTTGGTTGCTCCCAGTCTTTTGCTAACCTCCACCTGTACTAAGCGGACTGACTGCTTGTGCATCCAAATTCCTTTAAACCAGTTATGCCATATGAGTCCACCATACCTTCCTACATGGTATTTACCTGCCATTCCTAACGGAGACTTGCATGTACCATCTCGAAATTATCCAAAGAAAAAGCATTCTTATTTTGTGCCTCTTTTTTAAGTTCAGGAGGAAGTAGTAGTTAATTCATGATATTTTTAAGTTGGACAAGCTTCACCCCGGGATTGCGTGTATAATGTGCAAACCCATAATACGAGAAGGAACTGGCATTGAGTGCGCCCGGCTCAAAAATAATATAACAAACAAACACTCCTTCACACTTTGTTCATGAGAAATCAGAAAACTTTGGCAGTGATAAACAAAGGAGATTAAGAGGATGTGATCGTCCTCATTCGGGAGCCGTTCCTCGAAACTTGTCCATCTCAAGAAGTGATTGAGTTGTCTGCTAGCATTCGTTGACGGAACATGCATAATCTAAAAAAATAATTATTACCTCTGTTTCTTAAAACCAAGAGCTCTGGTACATGTTTTGTCTTTGTTTCTGACTACGGGTTTTCAACCTTGCCAACAAAAGCCATGGTTCGAGAGTCTCACCCTTATTTTAAAAGCACCAACTACTGAGAGCATGATTGTCATTCTGAGTGTAATGTGCATTGTCCCAAAGTAGCATTGTCTTTTGCATGATTGTGATATCGTTTATTCTGAAATCATTGTATCTAGTCATCACTTAAACCTTGGAGGTGCCCATGCATTTATGTTTTGCTTCACTAAAGGGGGCAAGCGAGATATCACTTTATCATATTTGCACACCATGCTCATTACAAATCTATTTGATGTTTCAGTATCATATTGTAAAACTTTCAGTTTTTTGTGATTTTCTCATGAGGTAACTTAATTACTATAGATTCATTGTCTCAGTAAGCTTTTGTCATGTGACTATGAAAAAGTCCTATATGGTTAATAGCATGTCACCACAGAAATTATTCTTGTTATCATTTACCTACTCGAGGACGAGCAGGAATTAAGCTTGGGGATGTTGATACGTCCAAAACGTATCTATAATTTCTGCTTGCTCCATGCCTCTTTTGGGTGATATTGCTATGATATTTATGCACTTCCATACACTTTTGATCATATTTGGACTAACCTATTAACTCAGTGCACCCCAGTGCCAATTTCTGTTTTCGGCTGTTTTTGTATTTTAGGTTTTCCCATTACGAGAACTGCCAGAAAAATCCCAGAAAAATTATATAAAAAATCAGCGTTCCAGAAGCTACCAGGCACCCGAAGCACAGCCGGAGGGGGCCACCAGGGCTCCAGGCGCCCTGGTGGCGCGGCCCCCCTGGCCGCGCCGGGGGGGGCGCCTGGGCCCCCCGAGCCTCGTCTGATGCCCCCCTTTGGCATATATTTATATCGTGTCCCGAAACCCTCAAGACGGGAACCCTTTTTCGCGATCTCATCTCTGTTCCACCGCCGCCGCCGCTTCCAAGATCGGGAGCACCAGGAGAACTCTTCCCGGCACCCTGCCGGAGGGGAGGATCACCACCGGGAGCTTCTCCACCACCATGGACGCCTCCCGGATGAGTTGTGAGTAGTCTCCCTTGGACCATGGGTCCATGACCAGTAGCTATGTGATGTTCTCCTCCCATTCTTCTGCTTCACTAATTAGTCCTCGTGAGCTGCCCTACATGATTGAGGCACATATGTAATCCATATGCTGTTGCTATGATGAGTTTGCTGGGATCCGATGGATTGTGAGATTATGTTCAGATTGTGTTTGAGTAATATATTTGATTCACCTCTTTTATATTTATGTTCGTAAGTAATTCTTGCATGTTCTCCGTTGTTATTTATTGCTTTGGCCAAGTAGTAGGTAGTGACTCCAAGAGGGAACGTTATGCTTGATTGTGGGTTCATGCCCCTCGATGACTAGCTTGAGTGACAGAAACATGAGTCTAGGGGATGTGCTGTTGCCACAAGGGGGAAAACAACGGTGCTTGTGCCCGCAGGTGCAAGGATTGTTTACTTTACGCAAAGTTCTTTTAATGCAGTTGTCTGTTGCTTTGAGTTTACACTATGGGTGGGACTCGCAACTTAATATCAGCGAGATGTTCTGGATAGATATCTCAAGGTGGATGATTAGTAGTAGATGCAGATGGATTTCGGTCTACTTACCTCGGCGTACCGCCCATGCTTTGAACCTCTACCTTTCTTGCAACTTAGTCAGCATTGGTTTGCGCACATGGTCCTGTCAATTGCCCAGCTGTAATTCGTTTACCTCACATAGCTGTTTTATCGTCTTTTGGGAGAGAGACATCACTAGTGAACATCATGGGACTCCGGTCCATATTACCATCACTGATCACATCCGCTATTTACTTTCCGCTTTTACTTATTATTGCAGCAATACCTATCACTATTATCACTTGCGTTTGATCCTTTGTAAACGACAAGGCCGGAGGGATTGACAACCTCTCTGTACTCGTTGGGAGCAAAGTTATTTGTATCTGTGTGCAGTTCCACGTTGATTGCTAATATCTGGCGCCATTAGCAGTTGACACCTTCTTGTTGAAACTGGGAGTGTCAGGGGAAATCGATCCTTGGTATCTTTGCCAAGGGAAAACTTCCGCTACACTGCATCTCAAACCTTTCACTTGGGGTAACCAACGAGGGGCGAGAAGCCATCACTACCCCACACATGATCTCGAACTAGCAGCTGTGGTACACGCTTTGATCACGTGGAGACACCTTCTGTTGGGCAGAAAAGTCGACATCTTCACCGATCACAAGAGCCTGAAGTACATCTTCACACAGCCGAACCTGAACCTCCGCCAGACTCGTTGGGTTGAAATGATCCAAGAGTATGATCCAAGCATCGAATACACACCTGGCAAGGCAAATGTGATTGCAGATGCTTTGAGCAGAAAGGCATATTGCAACAGTCTCCTTATCAAGCCGTTTCAGCCTGAGCTTTGTGAAGCATTTAGGAAGCTCAACCTCCAAGTTGTTCCGCAAGGCTTTCTTGCAAATCTTCAAGTTGCTCCTACCTTGGAAGATCAGATCCGTGAGGCCCAACTCAGTGATGCTATGGTGCAGAAAGTGAAACATGGTATTGCAAAGGGTACTCCCAAATACAAGTGCTATCGCATTGATGAGAGAGATACCTTGTTCTTTGAGGACAGACTTGTGGTTCCCAAAGGTGATCTCAGGAAGCTCATAATGGACGAAGCACATGATTCCCTCCTTTCCATTCATCCTGGAAGTTCCAAGATGTACCAAGACCTCAAGCAATCTTACTGGTGGACTCGCATGAAAAGGGAGATTGCCCAATTCGTGAATGAATGTGATGTCTGCAGAAGAGTGAAGGCCGAGCATCAACGTCCAGCCGGTCTTCTCCAACCTCTTCCTATTCCCGAGTGGAAATTCGACCACATTGAAATGGATTTCGTCACTGGCTTTCCTAAGTCCAAGAAAGGGAATGATTCTATCATTGTGGTGATTGACAAGCTTACCAAAGTCGCTCACTTCCTTCCAGTCAAAGAATCCATCAATGCAGCTCAACTGGCAGAGTTGTACACTTCCAGAATTGTGTCCTTACATGGCATTCCTCAAGTTATCTCCTCAGACCGTGGAAGTTTGTTCACTTCCAAGTTCTGGGACTCCTTTCAGTCTGCCATGGGCACTAAGATCCATTTCAGCACTGCATTTCACCCTCAGACTAGTGGTCTAGTCGAGAGAGTGAATCAGATTCTAGAAGACATGCTCAGAGCCTGTGTCATATCTTTTGGCATGAAGTGGGAAGATTGCCTTCCGTTTGCCGAGTTCTCTTACAACAACAGTTTCCAAGCAAGTGACGGCAAAGCTCCGTTTGAAATCCTCTATGGCAGAAAGTGTCGTACCCCTCTCAACTGGTCCGAGACTGGGGAACGTCAACTTCTTGGTAATGACTTGATCTCAGAAGCCGAAGAATGTGCAAAGTCATACGTGAGAATCTCAAGTCCGCTCAGTCGCGTCAGAAGAGCTACTATGACGGCAAGCATCGTGATTTGGCTTTCAACATTGGGGATCATGTCTATCTCCGTGTTTCTCCTATGAAAGGACCCCAAAGATTCGGTATCAAAGGAAAGCTTGCTCCTAGATACATGGGCCCTTTCAAGATCCTTGGCAAAAGAGGCGACCTAGCCTATCAACTTGAGCTCCCTTCCAACTTCGCTAATGTTCATGATGTGTTTCACGTGTCTCAACTCCCCAAGTGCTTCAAGACACCTGAACGCACCATTCCGTTTGAGGAGATTGATCTTCAACAAGACTTGTCTTACCGAGAGCACCCCGTTGCTATTCTCGAAGAAACCGAGCGCAAGACCCGCAACAAGTCAATCAAGTTCTTGAAAGTCAAGTGGTCACACCATACCGACCGAGAAGCAACGTGGGAACGAGAAGATCACCTTCGTTCCGAGTACCCTTCCTTCTTCCAGTCCTAGATCTCGGGACGAGATCTTTTCATAGTAGAGGAGAGTTTGTAATGCTCCGGTTGTAATACTTTCCCTTTTTGGCAATATATAACTTTGGCTTCATCAGTTCCATTCCGGGTTCTTCGTCTTTTCGGGTTTTTCGTCGTTTTGTCGTGTGCGTGTGTGCATTCATCCATGTCATGTTGTCATGTGCATTGCATTGCATTTGTGTTGTCGTTTGCATTCGGTCCCACTCGTTCCTTGCCGTTGTCCGTTTCGAGTTCCGACGCCCTCACACGTGCCCGTGGCTTCCCGGAGTCCTTCTTTTGTGTTTGGCCTTGTAACGTTTCCGGATTGGCGTGAGACTTGTCGTGCGATGTTGTTTTGATATGTGTAACCCGCCTGTCAAGTTTCGTCGCGTTTGGAGTTCGTTTGATGCTCCAACAGTTATCCCCGTGGGCTAAAAGTACCTCCTCTTTGAGGCCCAAGAACCCCCTCCAACAGCCCACTAACCCAGCTCAAACCCTTCCCATCATCTAGGCCGTTCAATTGTGATCTCGTGGCCGAAAACCTCTCCTCATTTGGACTACCCTAGCTCCTTGTGCCTATATAAACGTCCACCCCCCTCCAATTTTGCGTCCAAAACCCTAGTGTTTCCACCTCCGCCGCGCAGTGTTTCCATCGACCGCCGTTCGTGCTTCCACCGTCGCCGCGTAGTGCTTCCGACCCCGCCGCGGCAGTGCTTACACCCCGTCGCGTGGGCCCGCGGGGCCCAGCGCCGGCCCGCCGCCGCCGCGATCTGGGCCGAGCCCCCGACCGCGCCGCCCTCGTCTTCAAGCTCGGAGCGCCGCCGTGCCGGATCCTCCCCGCCGCCGTTCCTCCTCACCGCCGCTGGAGCCCCGCCGCGCTGCCGCCGGCCGGAGGGCCGCCGCCCCTTCGAGCTCCCCGCCGCCCGGGGTTCTCATCGACCGCCGCCGCCTCAGATCCAGGCCGCCGCCCCGGCCTCCCGTCCTCCTCCGGCCACCCCTCGCCGCCGGTCAGCCACCGCCTCCCGCCGGCCAGCCGCCAGCCCGAGCCGCTCGAGGGCGCCGCCGCCGCCGCTGCTCGATCGATCCAGATCGACCGTATCGGCCCGAGCCGCCGCCGCTGGCAACCCTAACTGGTTGGTGGACCCGATCCGATGGATCCGACCCGCACCCGGACCCGTTGACCGATCCGCCGCCCGTTTGACTGCCCGCGCCCGTTGACTGCTACAGGAGGTTGATTTCAGTGTCTGATGCATTTTTGTGATGAGGATATCTTTTAATGTGCATGTCCGTTTTGTGCATATGATATGTCAAAATGATCGTGGTGACATGTACTATGTTTTGTTCCATTGTGTCATGCATGTTTGAGTCCATCTAGATGTCTTAATCTTCATGGGAAGAGTGCTACTTGTTATAAACTGCTGCTATTAGTTGTTATCATGCCATGTTTGAGATGTGATAACTTGGTGCATGTTTATCCAAATGAAGCAAATGATATGCCCACATGTTCGTCATGAGATGCTCTACATGTTGGTTGTTTTAGCTTGCATGATAGATTTCATCTTGCCATGTTTATCTCCTTTGCAAAAGTGTATGTGGTTGTTAGATTGTTAAACTTGTTACGAGATGCCTAGTTGAGGAGCTCGTTGCTATTGATGTGGTTGTCCCCTTGTTGCATGCTTATATGTTTTGGTTTCCCCATCAGGTGTACTTTGCTGTGGTGCAAACCAATTGCCATGTTATGCTTTGAGGTGACTTAAACTTGCTCACAAACATGCCATGATAATACTGCTGTTTTAACACTTAGTGAAATTTCACTAAGTCCAGAATCTGTAATTTCCAGATGCCATGTTTGCTTGTTGTTCTAGGCAAATCCATGATTGTTTTGGGGTGACTATTGATGATTCCTTGTTGTATATGTTGTTGGCTATCCATTCATGCTCTCACATGCTCATTTGGGTGGCTGTAGCATATTTAGCTCTTGCTCCCAAGTTGCTATAAAATACTGCTGTCAGGTTTTTGTTGTCATGTTCAAAATGTTGTAGCTTGTTGCTATTGATCCATGCCTCCTTTGGAGATGCTCCAATGGAATTGTTCGCTATAGGATATGTCTACTTTATGTCCATGCTTTTTGTCATGATGTTTGAGTGATGTAGAGTATATATTTCTTGCTCCGAAGTTGCTATGTGGCTGTCAATTTCAGCTTGACATTGTTTATTGTTTCGGGTGTATCTTTTAGCCCGTTGCTCCGTTTTGAGCAAGTCCTATATGAAACTTGTGTGGTTTTGCATGTAGATTCATAATATCCTCTTGTTATCATGTTTTGAAGTTTCTTGCTTGATGCATATTGTCATGTTCCTTGTGCTGTATCTCTGTGTTTCCTATGTTGTCTTTATGTGCATCCTAAGTAAATCTGCAGTGCTTCCTTAGTGCATCAGCCATGCATCCTGTGGTTTGCGCATTGCATCTTGTTTGATTTCGTGCCTCGTGTGTTTTTGGTGTTGAGTAGAGCCGAAAGCCGAGAACGAGTACGAGAACGAGGTTACTACCGAGGTTGAGAACGAGGAGCCCTCTTACGATCCCATCGACGACTCAACAGGCAAGATGACCTAACCCATATAACATTACTATCTTTGCCTATTGCTAGAAGTCTCGCTCTTTAGCTTATTGCCTCGATGCCCATATTTTCCTGTCAGCCTCCTATTGTAACCATGAATCTGTCTAACCACCCTACCTATGCAAACCTTTGATTGGCTAAGTAAGCTTCGCTCAACCCCTCTTATAGCATTGCTAGTTGCAGGAGAAGATTTGAAGATTCTTGCTTCATGTTGAAGCTTGTTGGGATATCACACTATATAAATTCTTAAATGAAATCATCTATATATTGGTAATGGGTGGAAGGCTAAGCCTCTTGCTTGGTGATTTGTTCCACTCATGCCACCCTAGGAACCGTATAAACCGGTGTTATGTTCCTTGATTTTGCGTTCCTCACACGGTTGGGGTTATGGGACCCCCTCGATAAACCACTTAGCGCTAAGTCTTTTCCAGCAAGTCCCAACATTGGTACTATTTGCCTAAGCAACTAAAACTTGCCGAGGGAGTAATTAACCCGAGGATTAATTAATCAACCCCCCTGGGCCAGTGCTCGATTTGAGTGTTGGTCCAAACTAGAGCCACTTGCGGTGCCACCCAGTTCGCTGGGGTCTTCGGTATCTGTACGTACTGCTCATCCGGTCCTGGCCTGAGACTAGATACGCGCGGCTACTGTCAGGGTGTCGGCACGCCGGGAGGATTTGCTGGATTAGCCTTACCTTAGTCGGAGTATCTTGAGCACGGGATTCCGAGGATACTCGGGCCTTCCCACCTTGGAGTTGCGACTCCGCGGATCGTGGGCTTGTCATGGGCCAAGTTGGAACACCCCTGCAGGGTTTTGAACTTTCGAAAGCCGTGCCCGCGGTTATGTGGCAGATGGAAATTTGTTAATATCCGGTTGTAGAAAACTTGACACCATGTTCAGAATACACTACCAGCGTGAGTACCGTGACGGTCATTTTCCGATAGGGGTTCAGAAAGTGAACACGATGGGGTTATGTTTGATATGCTTAGTTAGGATCACTTCATGATCATCTTTTCGTCCGAGGCACTTCTCTTCTCGCTCTCTTTTACGTAAGTTAGTGCTAGTGCTGCTGCAACCTCTTATTCTTTCTTCAGCCTTGTTCCACACCCAAGGCTTGGATAGTTGTGTTACCCGGGAACGGGATTGTTGAGTCCTCTGTGGCTCACAGATTCTACACCACACCAGATGCAGGTACTATGGTGAGCTACACAGGCGATGGCACCGAGCTAGACTGGGAGTACGACGAGGAACGTAGCCGTTACTATGTGCATTATCCCGTTGATCAGTAGAGGTTTCTATTAGGGGCGATTCAGACCTATGGTTTTATGTATGTTTGGTATCTTTCATTTGGATCTTCACCCGTAGACGGGTTGTGATGTTTTGAATGATGTTTTGCTATGTAATGAATTGTGTGACGTGGCGAGTGTAAGCCAACTATCTTTTTCCCTTTTATCCCTATTTTACATGAGATGTGCAAAGATACCGAACTTGCGATCATTCCAGAATGGGCTTATACCTTTAAGTCGTGCCTCGACACGTAGGAGGTATAGTCCCATCCTGGGCATTACAACACGAGTCCACATATTCACCAAATCAATACACCACTATGGATCCGTTCCCGTCTCCCTACGAGAAGGCCATCCATAGCACTCACGCTTATCTTGGGCATTTTAGAGTATCCACTTTCACATGTCTATGAACTGTACAGGCAACCCAGAAGTCCTTTACTGCGGATGTGGCTATTCGAATAGATGATGTTAACACTGCAGGGGTGTACTTCTTCACACACGCTCTCGCCACTTACCACCATGCACACGTCGTGTATCTCGGCAACCTTCAAGCGGAAGCCTGGCGAGGGAGTCGGCCACGACCTGACTAACCAGGCAAGTCTCTAGTCCAGGTTAATCGCCTATTCGGGTTCCATCCGTAAGGAGATCCGTCCGGGGTGTCGCTCAGGGCCTCAAACGATGTGAACAGGGTTCCCAAACACACCTCGTCGGATGGATCTACGCTTGGTACACCGTGCCACGGTGCCTGGCCTGTCCCAAGCCCACCTGTACCGGGTGCCACTTGGTAGACTACTAACACTATCTACAAACACCAGAAACTAGTTGCAACTCCTGGACAGAGATCGAGGCGATTAATAAGCCGAGAGGGGTCGAGTTACCGGAACCCAATGTGTGGTAGTAACTATTCATGGATCACAAACACAGAACTCAGTTCCTGAGGACGGTTTCAATGAGACAACCCACCATGTACTCCTACATGGCCTCTCGCCGCTACCTTTACAAAAACGTGTTCACACACTTAGCTCTCAATAGTAGGACATGTTCACCACATTCCAATTCTTCCCCGATGAACTAGACCTGACACAACTCTAAGCAATAGCAGGCATGACAAACAAGCATGAATGAGTAGGCACATCAGGGCTCAAACAACTCCTACTCATGCTAGTGGATTTCATCTATTTACTGTGGCAATGACAGGTCATGCAGAGGAAAGTGGTTCAACTACCGCAGCACGTAATAGTTGAAACGTTGTTGTCCTAATACAGTAAAAGAGAGCAGGAGCGAGAGAGTGGGATTGTATCAGAATGAACAATGGGGTTTTGCTTGCCTGGCACTTGTGAAGATAGTATAGCTCTTCATCGGTGTCATCGAACTCATCGTCGGAACACGTCTATCGAGAGGGAACAACCATCGGCAACATAGAAAGAACGAAATCAATGCAATGCACAATATGATGCATGATCATGACATGGAAAAATGAGTGTGTTTGAGCTAATGCAACTAGCAACAATTTAAATGAAGTTGGTTTGAACCCAAGGTTCAAATTCAAACTCCATATGTGAAACTCAAATGCCATTTATTTGTTTTGTCCGTATACAGTGGCTGTAAGTTGTTCAAACATGCACGAGAATGCCATAAACAAGTTCTTCATATTTTTCTGATAATTGTTCATATATAAATTATTTCATTTGGATTTACGGTTGAATTTCTATGATTTTTAGAAGTTTTAAACATTTTTTGGAATTTAATAAATAATTTCTAATTTATTTAAAACTCCAAAAACATTTACTGCGTCAGCACTATGTCAGTGTGATGTCAGCAGGTCAACGGGCTGGTCTAGGTCAAATCTGACGTGTGGGCTCCACATGTCAGTGACACAGCAGTTAAACATGCTTAACTAAACTTAACAGAAAATAGTTAGGGCGTGGGTCCCATATGTCAGTGAGTAGGGAGGGTAGTTAGTGGCCTAATTAGTTTTAGCCTAATTTGACACGTCAGCCGGCCGGGTTTAGACCGCCGGTGACCTCAGCCGACGGTGGAGGCACGCCAGAATCTCTGTTCCGGCGACCATTCGCCGCGCGGGTAGGTTCTACGTGGTCCTGGGGATGCGCCGCGTCCAACGGTGCCACTAGGTGGTCGCGTAGTCGCCAGAGCTGACGGCGACGAGCACATCCGCGGCGACGCCCGCACGGGGTTGGCCAGGACAGCGTTGTGGTGCACGGGAGTAAGAGCTGGAGGTGGCGTTGGCTTGCTGGGGAGCTACTGAGCACAGTGGCATGCTCGGCTGCGAGGCGCAGTGCCTGTGGCCACGGCGGCGAGTTGGCCGGCGGCGGTAGGTTTCGTCCATGACAGGGAATGGCGCTGCCGCATGGGGGCGAGCAAATGGAGAGGGGTAAAGGAAGAGGGGCTCACGGCGAGTCTGCAGGGGTGGTCGGTGGGCTCAGGGGCGCGCTGGTAGTGGCGAATCGATCGGCGAGGAGCTTCGGTGCCCGGCGATGGAAACGGCGATGGTGGCGATGAAACAGGGCGCTCCGGCGTGCGTGTCTCGACGAGGAGGAAGACCTAGATGAGGCGGAGCTCGTGGTCTACCTGGCTAGGTGTGGGGAGGGCGGTGGTCGCGACTATGATGGCGGCGCGCTCATGGGCGTGTCGGCCATGGCTCTGGAGAGACTAGGGAGGGAGCAGGGGTCGAGTGAGAGGTCGGCTCGATCCAGACGGCAGTGGGGTGGTCATCCGCGACGTCGACGTGGCTCGCGGCAAGTAGGAGGTGGAGGCTGGCGCACGTGCTGTCGCCACGCACCTGCATGTCCTCCAGGCGGCGCGAGCTAGACGGCCCAGCCCACCGGGGGCAAGGGCGTCTTCATAACAGGAGGAAAATCATTTTCAGCAAATCAAAGCCTAGAAGGTATAGCAAAAAAATCTATCACTTGATTTAGTGTAGCTATCTGAGGTTTTACTATGGTGGTTGCTAAGTTCTTCCCAGCACGTCATGTTTTCCAGATCAAAAAAGCACACGACATGAATTTAAAGAGGAGTAAGCGACGAACAATTTGAACAGAGTATTATAGGAAAATTATGTGAGTAAATATATTATCTTAGGCTGAGAATTTTAGGATACACACCTAATTTACCATTAAGGCTTCGTTCGGTTACACCCCCTCACAAGGGGATTGGGTAGGATTGGAGGGGATTTTGACTTGTAGACGGTGCAATCCCTGCCAATCCCTGTCAAACCCCTCCATTTTCCCTGTCAACCGAACAAGCCCTGAAGGGAGTAGGCATGACCGGTGACGAAACTGAATGGTGTCGAGGAGGTGATACCTTCGTGCTAGTCTGCTGCAGTTCTTTCGCTTAGCAGCGTCACCAATGGCGGCAGCCACCCAATATACATCAAATAGTCGGCGGTAAACCTCCTCCATTGCATCAATCATCATGGGATAAATTTATCAACTGACAACGCTAGATTGATGTGTGGTCAGAACTTGAAAGGTGGAGAGATTCAAAGTATGCAAAGCAACGGGGTCAGTCCGATAGCTGCCAATGCTAATGCATGGATTGCGTGCTAGTGCAGGAGCAGATGCAGACCATCCCTCGTTTCGTACAGGGCATGACCAAGACGTGAAAGCGCCGATAGATTAGCATATCGTTGACATCAGATTTTTGGCATGGTTGAAAACATAATTAACAAAGTCTCAAATAGAAAAGTGTTCAAAGCGAGAAAGTTCTGTATTGTCAAAAGGAGAAACTTTGATATTTGGGCCATAGCCATCCGGTCTTATCTCTAAGGCCGAAGTTGTGTTTGAAGTACTGAGATTTTGTATACAGAACACTATTCGGCCGATTACGCCCCAAGGCGACCTCATATGGAAGAACTTTATACATGAATTGTCTTCGTCTCGTCAAAACAGTCGATTTTGATATAAAAATCGTCCCAATCCGAGTTCGTATGCAAAAGTTACAGCCATCCGAATGTAGCCCTGTCACGGTGCCATAAGTGGCGCCCCATCAGTCACGTGTTTGATGGGTAGCGCGAATAATAGTCTGTTTTGTGTGATCGTTTTGGTCTAGAAGATGACTTCAAATCAGAAAACATTCAACATGAAAGTTGTTCGTCTCGTCAAAACGATCAAGATTGCTTTTGGGCTCTTTTCTATCCGAGATCGTTTACCACCTCAAAAATTACCCGCAAGGTGCAGCCAGTTTAAACTGGACAGTTTTGGAAAGTTCGGACAACATCAATCTGAATTTGGTTAGGGTTTTGGACATGAATCCAAGCATTTTCCTTCACGGGAAGTCCAGCCGCCTCTTATATACCTAAGGGGTGACGGCCGATTGAACAACACACAATCGAACAAACACATCTACCACTTTTACCTTTACTTTTATCTCCTCTCTTTGTTCTTCTTCTTTCTCGTTCTTCGTTTGTTCTTCTTCATTGCAGGGCGGCGAACCTCGAGGCCCTAGGGGCGATCAGGTCGACCTAGGGCAGCCCATAGCCGTCACGCGCCCTGACGGGGTCTCTCCCGGGCAAGCGGGGCTTCGGGTCTTCAAAAGCGCCCGTCGGATTGTCTTGTGTACCGCGCTTCCGATAGGTCTCCTTCGACGTGAGCTGCGTTGCATCACCCCGGCGTCGAGGGTACACGGTGACGTGTTCGTGTGCGAACACACTTTTTGGCGACTCCGCTGGGGACCAAGCTTTGAACGATCTCTGGTATGTTCTTGCTACAAGAGATCGTCATCTAGGGTTTGCAATCTGCAAAGGTAATATGAATACTCAATTCACTTATGTAGATGAAAATAATGCATATGTTGTTGCTAGATCATCTAATGAGCATAATGTATCGGCTAGCCCTAGCCTTATCAATCATGCATCTAATTATGTGCAAGAGCCGATGCAATAAAATCTTCATGCTTCTACTTCATATAATTTTAGCAACATGCAACATATGTATTCCAACTCCCATGCATCGGCAACCCCAGAAATACATATGCCGATGAACAACATGATGAGTTCGGTTAATCAAGTTGAAACACCTAATATAGGAACTTCTGATAGTATGCAACAAAGTGTTTCACCTTTTTATTCATCGGCAACTAGCTTGCAATATGTTAATCCAAACATGCCGGTGGATAGAGGAATTGGCCATGCTACTACTAGTTATTCGGCCAATTACCCTCAACCATCATATGCTACACCTCATGCTACTAATGTTTTGGCACCATATGCAACTATAGGTATTCATAATTCGGCTTTGCACCTTCACGCTAATAGCCGAATAATTGAAAATTCTATAGGACCACATGTGTCTTCACCTAGTACCATAGCATACAATGTTTCCCCTGCACAATTACAGAATTTCGGCGACACCTCGTTACCGAAAGAGTCTAAAAGTGTCGGGGGGCAATTCTATCCAGATTGGGTCATTAAGAAAAATCTTACGTCTTTTTGGGACGAATGCAATTTTGTTCTAAATGAATTAATAAAAGAGGGAAAGCCTATTAATTCTGCTGCAATACAAGCTAGATTATGTCAAAAGGAGAAAGCATTGAGTGTGGATAGAATTATAAAAAAGAGTGGTGATTCAGATAACAAAGTTAATTCGGTTATTGAAAAGACCGAATCAAATATTACGTATGCGGAATCTATTCTAGAAAAATAGGACGACAAGATGTTAGGGAGCTTTTCAAAAGAGGAACAAGATATCATTCAAGTAAAGCAGCCATCATGCTCTCCCAACGTGTTTGAAAAGGTATGTCTAGCAGGTGATTTACCTATTCTCCGATTTGGTCACAGCTCTATTGTTGATGCTTCTATAAGAAAAATTCTCATAAGTAATTTTGAAATACCAATGAAGAAGGGTAATTTACTTGTTAGCAATAAAATTGTTATAGAACATATCGGTCAACCTATTGTACCATTTACAAAGACCGATAGTAATTTATTATTGCAGCCAAAACATTTCCCATTGCTTTATTTAAAATTCATATCTAATTGGGTGGCTTTGTTTGCTTCATATTTGGCTTACGCATGGTCTCAATTGAGACATGTATGTTCTAACTACTTTGATTTCAGAAATTTAAAGCCAAGGTTATACTCTGTTGAGAAAACCGATGATAGTATAATTTGTTTCTCAGACATCAGAGATAGAGTGCAAAACACTATGCATAGCCGAATGGGGTGATGTAAAATTTAAACCATTCGTTTGCTTAACTTCAGAGCCGTTCGCACGCCAAGATCGGCTAGAAAATAAAAGGTTTACCTTCAGTTCAAGCATGTGTGATCAAATATTTGATTTATTGCTGAAAAATAATTACATTAGAATTCTTGATCATCATGTCAAGCCATCAGTTCAAGGACGAATATTTTGTAAGTTACATGATTCGTCAACGCATAATCTTGAGGATTGCAACATATTTCCTCAAATAGTTAAATCGTTCATTGAAAAAGGACGATTGAAATTTATTGAAACACCAAGAGATGATCAGTCTATTCCGATTGGTCCTGATGGCAAAAAGTTTTTGCATCGATTGCTTCAAGCCGATCCATTTAAAGAGAAGGTAAAAACTACAGGTGATGGGATCAAGCTTTCAAATAAATAAGTTTTTGAAGAGCACAATGAACATAATCTTGCGGGCGAAAATTCCATCGAACTTATAATGAAGACGCTAAGGACTGGGGCAACAAGAAAATCCAAAGATTGGTGCAAGCACAACCAAAGAAAGCAAATGCCGAGGTAAGTACAAAGTTAAAAAGTCAAAAGTCACTTTCGCGCAACTATTGAAAAAATATCGGAAGATCAGTGAGGAGAACAGTGTTTATCGGCCAAGTAATTCAAGAGCATCAAGACCAACCCCTAGGCGCAAACCCGAAGATAGGCATTGGCAAAATGAGAATTCTAATGCAGTATATTCGTATCCTTATTTTGGGCCGCCAATGCCAATGTCGTGGATACCTCCCTATGCTCATGTAGATCCATATCCATCATGGAACAGGTATGATACAAGGGCACATTCTCCGTCTTATTTTAGACCATCTCACCAATATAATGCAGCTCCGAGAAGATCAATATTTGAACAATCACATGTTAAAGACCGTTTCAATCATAAGGAATCGGTCCAGAGCTCAAGGAAGAAGAAAGAGGTGGTCAAGCAAGTCTACCGTGTTAAAAAAGATGGACGTAAGAGTGTAGCTTCATATTTGATCTCAAATGAAAAGGAGCTAATTAAAGTATTGACATTGGCTACTAAAGGCAGCGAGGCAAGTCAATCAAATGTCAAATTTGAAGAGAAGAAGTTGAGAGTGCACAAGGTAGAACAAGAATTGCCATTGCTTCAAACAAAATCGCAGCCAGGGAGCCCACTCGGCTTATCTTATTGGCAAAAGAAGAAATTACAAAAACTTAGTGCACAAGAACTTAAAGAAAGAAACATGGCATGGGTTCCCAAAGGAAGTACTCAAAATAAGAATTATGTGCAAGCTTCCATTACAAGAATTGCGGCAAAGGTGAAGAAGGAAAAGAATGGACATTACAAAGGACCAAGTCGAAGGTTTCAACATCTTCGGTCTACACATTATCCATATTCTTCAACTATGTCATTAATGCCTATGCCATTGAATTCTTCATCAGGTATGATTGGTTACCCGCAATGGTCTTATTTTAATCTGTGGACGCAATATAACTTCTTACACCATGCAAGGGTTTTACCACATCATCATTCATTTGATTAGCTGCATTTTGTTGCTGATCCATATGGCCGATATATACTCATCGCCCTAAGCACGTGCAAATGGCCGATGAAGTGTTGACATCGTCCTTAGAAAGAGCATTGTGCAAGTTATTTTTCGGCACGCAAGCTTTGCCGAAAAACAGGGGCACGTGTTGACACCAGATTTTGGTATGGTCCAAAACATAATTAACAAAGGCTCAAATAGAAAAGTGTTCAAAGCGATAAAGTTCTGTATCGTCAAAAGGAGAAACTTTGATATTTGGGCCATAGCCATCCGGTGTTATCTCTAAGGCCGAAGTTGTGTTTGAAGTACTGAGATTTTGTATACAGAACACTATTCGACCGATTACGCCCCCAAGACGGAATCATATGGAAAAACTTTCTACATGAATTGTCTTTGACTCGTCGAAACGGTCGATTTTGATATAAAAATCATCCCAATCCAAGTTCGTATGCAAAAGTTACAACCATCTGAATGCAGCCCTGTCACGGTGCCATAAGTGACGCGCCCCATCAGCCGCGTGTCTGATGGGTAGCACGAATAACAGTCTGTTTTGCGTGACCGTTTTGTCCTAGAAGATGGCTTCAAATCAGAAAACGTTCAACATGATAGTTGTTCGCCTCATCGAAACGATTAAGATTGCTTTTGGGCTCTTTTCCATCCGAGGTCGTTTACCACCTCAAAAATTACTCGCAAGGTGCAGCCAGTTTAAACTGAACAGTTTTGGAAAGTTCGGACAAAATCAATTCGAATTTGGCTAATGTTTTGGACGTGAATCCAAGCATTTTCCTTGCACAGGAAGTCAAGCCGCCTCTTATATACCTAAGGGGTGACGGCCGATTGAACAACACACAATCGCAAAACCCATCTACTTTTTACCCTAGTTTTACATCTCTCCCTTGTTCTTTCTCTCTCGTTCTTCGTTCGTTCTTCGTGTTGAAGGGCAGCGATCCTCGAGGCTCTAGGGGCGGGCGAATCGACCTAGGGCATCCCATACCCGCCGCGTGTCCAGACGGGGTCCCTCCCGGGCGCGTGGGGTTTCGGGTGCTCAAAAGCGCCTGCCGGATTGCTTGCGTACCGCGCTTCCGGATGGGTCTCCTTCGACGTGAGCTGCGGTGCATCACCCTCGGCGTTGGAGGTACATGGTGACGTGTTTGTGTGCGAATACATATTTTCAGTTTTATTGATCATATACGTTTGGGATTAATAGATTTATTGGGGTTTCTATGATTAATTGAACCGGTCGTAAAATACATCACAGATTTTAGTACAATGGATGAATTACTTGCCTGGATTGCGAGGATAGGAGTGACGGACAACGAACTCCAATAGTGACGCCATCAGTGTGCTATAGTTCCTCCACTCTGAAGCTTCACCAACAATGATGGCTATGCAATATGATTCAGGCCCTATTTGATAGCTCTCCATTTTCTATGTATGTGGAGAATACTACAGTTTTTTAAATACCGTGCGGCGGCGCCGCCCCGCACCGGGGAGCCCCCACCCACCTCCTACAGCCTCGCCCCACATCCGCCCCCCTCCGCCGCCGTCGCCCGGGGCGTCACAGGGCAAAGCCCTTGTGGCGTGGCGGCAGCGGCGGTTTTCTCCTCGGATCTTGATCTGTTAGGGAGGCGGCGCTCCTTTCCGGCCAGATCGGCGGCGACATGGATGTGGTGCGGCGGCGGCGGTGGAGGACGGCACCAGCAACGACAGATCTGGCCTTGACTCTGTCGGGATAATTCGTTGTGCTATCAATCTAAATCGCCGTTTGCGGTGCACTGCTCCTGGACTTTATTTGCAACACGAGGATGTCTGGGGCGTCGGCCCTAGGCTTGGTGGTGGCCTTCTTCTTCGTCGGAGTTGGTCGGCCGGCTGGCTGTGCTCGCATGGTCATGGCGGTGGAGGTCACAATGGCCGGCGTCCTGGCCGATCGACGACGGCGAAACATGGCTGGTGGCAGCGGCAATGTTCTGTCTGGATCCGGGGCAGCGGCCCTGGAGGGTGGCCTCCGTTGAAGCTAGGGCTTTCCGCGGCGGCATGGCGTGGTGCAGTTCCTGTCCAAGGCGGATCTGTGACGGAAATCTGATCTACGGATTGGTTCGGATCAGAGACGGTGATGAGCACAAGGGATCCATCTCGGCGGCTCTCGCGGCTTGGCGAGGCGGGGTAGGAGCCCTCCGCCTAGGCTCCAGTGGTGGCACACTCAGGCAGTGGCCGGTGCGCCAGGGCTCCTACGGTGGCACTGCTGTTGCGGTTGGTCGCCATATCTAGACGGCTAGATCTGGATCTTTGAAGGCGGTCGAGACGATGCACATGTTGTCGGGTGGACTACTTGGGACGGATCCGGGTGAAAACCTGGTCTTCGATCGATGGCCGGAGCCGGTGATGACGATGCCCTTATCATCGTTCCCTTCATGAAGGCATCATCGAGGAGAAGCTCCCAGCTCCACTCAATCCCTCTGGGGGAAACCCTAGATCAGCTGATCGGATGTTGGCGGCAATCATGTGTCCTTTGGTAGAGCGGCATTCTTGGAGGTGCACTCATTCTCGCGGGACCAGCGAACGATTTCTTTGGTGGAGCGGCGCTTCATCCTACACATTGATGGCGACGGATCTCAACGGCGTGGCGCAGTGCAGATTCGGCATTCGATCTGCGAGGATGGACTCGTGCAGGAGGATGACGCTTTCTAGCGTCGTGGTGGCGTCGATGGTAGAGAGACCTGGCACGGTAGATGCAACAGTACAACTCTGAAGATGGACTGGTGGCAGGTGTCTGCGGCGGCCTCATACTCGACAGGCGTCCTGGTTGAAGAATGCGTCGAACTGGTAGGTGCCCCATACCTGGCAGATGTCTGGTTGGCACCTCAGGTCTTAGTTGTTTAGGTTAGGCTGCGAGGTCTGTTTGGTATTAGGCCCAGACTATTAGCATCCTTTCATCAACTGGATAGGAGTAGCGACAGATGTTGCCTAGACGGTGGATTTAGTCTTACTGTTGTATGACTTTGTAAGGTCTTGTGTGAATAATTAATAAAGTGGCCGCATGAATCGTCCAGATGCAGAGGCCGGGGTCTTCCTCCTTTTCTAAAAAAAAGTTGTAGTATTAATACTACAATATTTCTCAAAACACAGTATTTTCTCTATTTATAAAAAAACTTGAGGAATGTGTCGGACTGGTAGGTGCCCCATACCTGGCAGACGTCTGGTTGGGACCTCAGGTCTTAGTTGTTTAGGTTAGGCTGCATGGTCTGTTTGGTATTAGGCCCAGACTATTAGCATCCTTTCATCAACTGGATAGGAGTAGCGACAGATGTTGTCTAGACGGTGGATTTAGTCTTAGTGTTGTATGACTTTGTAAGGTCTTGTGTGAATAATTAATAAAGTGGCCGCATGAATCGTCCAGATGCAGAGGCCGGGGTCTTCCTCCTTTTCTAAAAAAAAGTTGTAGTATTAATACTACAATATTTCTCAAAACACAGAATTTTCTCTATTTATAAAAAAACTCCAAGGGATATGCAGCACAGCAGCGTAAGTATTTCCCTCGGTTTTTGAGAACCAAGGTATCAATCCAGTAGGAGACCACGCGCGAGTCCCTCGCACCTGCACAAACAAATAAGAACTTCGCAGCCAACGCGATAAGGGGTTGCCAATCCCTTTACGGTCACTTACGAGAGTGAAATCTGATAGAGATGATAATTATATTTTTGGTATTTTTGGTTTAATAAAACAGCAAATAAAAGCAAGAAAATTAAAGTAGATGCAGATTGATATGTTGAGAGTAGACCCGGGGGCCATAGTTATCTCTAGTGGCTTCTCTCATGATAGCGATATTCTACGGCGGGTAAACAAATTACTGTCGAGCAATTGATAGAAAAGCAAATAATTATGAGATTATCTAGGCATGATCATTGTATATAGGTATCACGTCCGAGACAAGTAGACCGACTCCTGTCTGCATCTACTACTATTACTCCACACATCGACCGCTATCCAGCATGCATCTAGTGTATTGAGCTCAGAAGAACAGAGTAACGCCTTAAGCAAGATGACATGATGTAGAGGGATAAACTCAAGCAATATGATGTAAACCCCATCTTTTTATCCTCGATGGCAACAATACAATACGTGCCTTGCTGCTCCTACTGTCACTGGGAAAGGACACCGCAAGATTGAACCCAAAGCCAAGCACTTCTCCCATTGCAAGAACTATAGATCTAGTAGGCCAAACCAAACCGATAATTCGAAGAGACTTGCAAGGATATTATGAGCACACATAAAAAGTTCAAAGAAGAACCAAATATCTTTCATAGATAACCTTGTTCATAAACTCACAATTCATCGGATCTCGACAAACACACCGCAAAAAGAGATTACATCGAATAGATCTCCTCGAAGACCGAGGAGAACTTTGTATTGAGATCCAGAGAGAGAGAAGAAGCCATCTGATACGTCCAAAATGCATCACTATTTTATATCGTAATTCATCCTTATTCATTGATATATTTCACATTACGATGATGTTCTTATGTTGTTTTGGACTATTTTACACAGTTCGCAACTTTCTGATGCCGAAGCAGCAGACGTAGGATTCAGCGGTGAAAAGTGGACGTTGAGTTGCGGAAGAAGAATACCTCCAAATTACCTGAAAATCGACGGAGGATATTTTCCAGAAGGATCACGAAGACACGCAAAAGAGTAACCAGAGGGGGGCCACAGGGCGCCCAGGAGGCCACCTGGCGCGGCCCCCACCCTGGCCGCGCCGGGGGGGCGCCTGGAGCCCCTGGCCCACTCCCGGCTGCCCCCTTTTGCCTATATACTCATCGTCATCCAAAAACCCTAAAAGAGAGAGTTTTGACGGAGTTCCGCCGCTGCTTCATGGCGGAAACCTACAGAGAAGAAAAAGCCATCTCCGGCGGGCAGATTCCGCCGGGGAGATCACCTCCCGGAAGGGGAGATCATCGCCATCGTCATCACCATCGTCACGGGCATCATCAAGATCATCATCAACATCATCCCCAACATCAGCACCATCTCCATCTTCATCCAATCTCATCTCTCAATTGCAACTTGTGTTGTAATCCATACTATCTATCCTCTCTACCCTATCGGTGTTGATTACTACTTTGTGGTGAATGCTATTGAGTTTTGTTGGAGAAATATCATTATGTCCAGATTGTTTATCACCCATCTATCTCCACTGATCATGATCTCTTTGATGTCTTGTGATTAGTTACTTTAGTTCTTGAGGACATGGGAGAAGTCTTGTTGTTGGTAGTCATATGATGTTGAAGTAATATATGTTGTTTGATACTTAAGTTGTGTTGTTATTTTCCTAGTGGTGTTGTGTGAGTCGAACACTCAACACTTCGCCTTATTAAGGACCTAGGGGAATACATTGTGTACAAAGAATGCTTACGGTGGGTTGCCGGAGTGACAGAAACCTGAACCCCAGTTCGCACGCTTTTGCACAAGGGAACAATGGATCATCGATCGTATTGCTATGGTTAGGTTTTTGCCTTAAATACTATCTTGTATTTGCGGATGCTTGCAAGGTGTTTAATAATAAGAGTGCACTCATCTTAGTCTAGAGAGTGTACTAGCATAGATTCACCCACTTAACACTTATCAACACATCACATAGTACCGATACGGAATATGGCGAAAACACATGACTACCTCTCCCGTGTGTCCTCAAGAACACTTTAGCCTTTATAAGTTCAGTTGCTAGGCCTCTCCTTTGCTCAGAAAGGATTGGGCCACTTGTTACTCTCCAGTGCCTTTTACTTTGCTCGCTTTTACTTTCCTATTGCTTATATCAAGAAAACCCCTAAAAAGATATCTTTCAGTGCTTGAAGTTATTCCTTGCTCAGAATCACTTGTCAATACCTTCTGCTCCTCGTTGGGTTCGACACTCTTACTTATCAAAAACGCTGTAATAGATCCCTTACAGTTGTGGGTCATCAAGTACCGTTTTCTGGCGCCGTTGCCGGGGAGTGTAGCGCTATTGGTAAGTGAAGCTGGTAAGGAAGTTTTTATATTTCTGTTTTTATTTTGCCTATGCTGCTCTTTGTCCTTATGGACAACCTTGCTATTTGATCGTTGCTTGTGGGAAGACGCCCCACACCTGTGGTGGTTGCTCCTCCCCCTACTGAAATTGTGCCCTATAAAATACCAGCTGGTATTATCGATTATGTTTTGGCTAATCGTTATGCAGGAGACAGACATCCCGGTGAACACTTGCTATATCTGTCACAACTATGTTCATTATTTTAGCTTGCATGTGTATCAATGGAGTTTGTCATGAGGAAATTGTTCTCCGTATCGCTTATAGATAAAGCTTCAGATTGGTATAAGCTTCTCGATAACTCACACTTGCTTGATTGGCAAGAGCTTATGTCTCTCTTTTATACCAAGTTTTATCCTCTTCATGAAATTCATCGAGACATGAACTATATCTATAACTTTAGGTCTCGTGACGGAGAAAGCATTGCTCAATCTTGGGGGAGATTGAAGTCCCTAATGCTCAAATGTCCTATTCATGAGCTCCCCAAGGAAATTATACTTACAAATTTTTATGCCAGGCTTTCTCGTCAGGATAAGGAGATGCTGGATGCCTCCTCTAGTGGGGTATTTCAGACAAAGAGCGTTGAAGAAAGGTGGGATCTCCTTGAAAGGATCCAGAGGAATACCGAAGATTGGGAAATCGATAAAGGTATTGAACCCGCTATAAATTATGAGCATGATTATATTGAGAGCTATGTGAAAACTGATTACTTCAATACTTTTTGCTCTAAGATTGGTCTTGATTCCCATCTAATGATTGATTTTTGTAAGGATTTTGCCTCTCACGTTGATTCTTTTAAAAAGAAGAGAGATCAGCATCATGAACCTTTCAAAGAGTTACATGTTGATATTCATGTTGCTGACCCTATTTTGCCTGCAGTTATATATGAAAAGCCTCCTTTTCCCGCAAGGATAAGGGAGCACTCTCTTGTGACAGGCATTATAAATAAAAGTGAGAGAAGAATTGATGAGCCTGAGGACCAGATCAAGGTCGATCCTCAAGTTGCATTGGTTAAAGACCTTGTTACTAATGATGTTTTGGATTCCAATGTAAATTTTTGTGCTGTTTCCACTAACCTTGTCACAGCCAAGAATAAAGGCCCAATTTCAGGTATTCCAGTAGTATCTGTTAAAATAGGTGATCACAATTATTATGGGCTATGCGATTTGGGATCGAGTGCTAGTGCTATCCCCTATTCACTTTATCAAGAGATCATCGGTGAGATTTCACCTTGTGAACTTGAAGAAGTTGATGTTACCATTCATCTTGCAAACAGAGCAACTATCTCTCCTATCGGAATTGTGAGAGACGTTGAAGTCCTATGTGGAAAGGTAAAATACCCTACCGACTTTCTAGTACTTGGTTCAGTGAGGGACAATTTTTGTCCTATTATTTTTGGTAGACCTTTTCTCAGAACTTGTGGAGCTATAATAGATTGCAAGAAAGGCAAAGTTTCTGTTGAATTCAATGGTGAGCCATATGAATTTAACTTTTCTAAGTTCTCTAAGCAGCCTCGTGGTACCGATTTACCTAGTGATGATAAAATTATTGAAAGTATTGCTTCTATTGCTATTCCCCCTAATGATCCTTTGCAGCAATATATGGAGGACCACGAGAATGATTTGCATATGCAGGGAAGAAATGAACTAGATGAAATATTCTTGAGACAACCTGCTATCCTGAAGCACAACCTTCCGGTTGAACCTTTGGGAATTTTATCAAAACCAAAAGAAGACCCGGTGTTCGATCTTAAACCTCTTCCCGATACGCTCAAGTATGCTTATTTAGATGAAAAGAAAGTATATCCTTTTATTATCAACTCTAACCTTTCAGGATATGAAGAAGAGCGACTATTGGAAGTACTTCGTAAACACCGAGGTGCAATTGGCTATACCCTTGATGACCTTAAGGGGATTAGTCCATCTATCTGTCAACATACTATCAACCTTGAGCCCAATGCTAAACCAGTTGTTGATCATCAACGACGGTTGAACCCTAAGATGATGGATGTTGTAAGAACTGAGATTCTCAAGCTTCTAGCCGCAGGTATTATCTACCCTATAGCTGATAGTAAGTGGGTAAGCCCGGTACATTGTGTTCCTAAGAAAGGAGGTACAACTGTGGTTCCTAATGATAAGAATGAACTAATACCTCAGAGAATTATTATTGGATATAGAATGTGTATTGATTACAGGAAGCTGAACAAGGCAACCAGGAAGGATCACTACCCGTTGCTGTTCATCGACCAAATGCTTGAAAGGTTATCCAAAAATACCCACTTTTGTTACCTCGATGGTTATTCTGGCTTCTCTCAAATTCATGTTAACACTGCTGATCAAGAGAAGACCACTTTTACTTGTCCCTTTGGTACTTATGCTTACAGGCGTATGCCTTTTGGTTTATGTAATGCCCCTGCTACTTTTCAAAGGTGTATGTCTGCTATCTTTCATGGTTTCTGTGAGGAGATTGTGGAAGTCTTCATGGACGATTTCTCCGTCTATGGAACTTCCTTTGACCATTGTCTCCACAACCTTAATAAAGTTTTGCAGAGATGTGAGGAGACAAATCTGGTACTCAACTGGGAGAAGTGCCACTTCATGGTTAACGAAGGAATTGTTCTTGGCCACAAGATTTCTGAAAGGGGAATTGAGGTGGACAAGGCCAAGATCGAAGCAATTGAGAGGATGCCCTATCCAAGGGACATCAAAGGTATTCGCAGTTCTCTCGGTCATGCTGGTTTCTATAGAAGATTTATTAAAGACTTTTCTAAGACTTCGAGACCCCTCACTAATCTTCTCCAGAAGGACGTTCCTTTTGTATTTGATGAAGATTGTAAGGAGGCTTTTGAAGTTCTCAAGAGAGCTTTAATAACCGCTCCTATAGTACAACCACCTGACTGGAATTTACCTTTTGAGATTATGTGTGATGCTAGTGATTTTGCTGTTGGAGCTGTTTTAGGACAAAGGGTTGATAAGAAATTGAATGTTATACATTATGCTAGTAAAACTCTTGATAGTGCTCAAAAGAATTATGCTACTACTGAGAAGGAATTCTTAGCTGTAGTGTTTGCTTGTGATAAGTTTAGGCAGTATATTGTTGATTCCAAAGTTATTATTCATACTGACCATGCTGCCATTAAGTACCTTATGACAAAGAAGGATGCCAAGCCAAGGCTTATCAGATGGGTACTCCTTCTTCAAGAATTTGATTTGCAGATTGTTGATAGGAAAGGAGAAGACAATCCGGTGGCGGACAATCTTTCAAGGATGGAAGATATACCGCATGATCCCATCCCAGTCAACGATAGTTTTCCAGACGAGCAACTTGCCGTTGTAAAAGTACAATCTCTTTTCGATCCTTGGTTTGCAGATTATGCTAATTTTATCGTTGCAAAGTATTTGCCTCCAGGTTTAACATTTCAGCAAAGGAAGAAGTTCTTTCATGATTTGAGGCACTACTTTTGGGATGACCCACATCTTTTCAAAGAAGGTCCAGACGGGATCGTGAGAAGATGCATACCGGAACATGAGTAGAAGGACATTCTCAGACAATGTCATGAGGACATCATGCCGGTGAGAGGACCGCACATAAGGTTCTTCAATCAGGTTTTTATTGGCCTACTCTCTTTAAGGATGCTAGAAATTATGTTTTAGCCTGTGATAAATGTCAGAGAGTTGGTAACATTAGTAGAAGGAATGAGATGCCTATGAATTACTCACTAGTGATTGAACCTTTTGACTGCTGGGGTTTTGATTTTATGGGTCCTTTTCCTTCTTCACACAAGTACACTCACATTTTAGTAGCTGTTGGTTATGTGACCAAGTGGGTTGAAGCAATCCCCACTGAAAGTGATGATCACAAGACATCTTTGAAAATGCTCAAAGATGTGATTTTTCCTAGGTTTGGTGTACCTAGGTATCTCATGACTGATGGAGGATCACACTTCACGCATGGAGCTTTTAGAAAAGCTTTAGCCAAGTACGATGTCAATCATAGAATTGCTTCACCGTACCATCCTCAAACTAGTGGGCAAGTTGAGCTCACCAATAGAGAGATCAAGTTGATCTTGCAGAAGACAGTAAATAGAAATAGAAAGGACTGGTCAAATAAGTTAGGAGATGCTTTGTGGGCGTATAGAACTGCTTACAAAAACCCCATGGGCATGTCCCCCTATAAGATGGTTTATGGCAAGGCTTGCCATTTGCCATTAGAATTAGAGCACAAAGCTTTTTGGGCTGTTAGAGAGCTTAATGTTGACCCAAAGTTAGCTGGTGAGAAGCGTCTCATGAACTTGACTTCTCTAGATGAGTGGAGAAGTGAAGCTTACGAGAGCGCTAAAATGTTCAAGGAAAAGGTAAAGAAGTGGCATGATAAGAGGATTCTGAAACGTGAATTTAATGTTGGTGATAAAGTTTTGTTGTCTAGATCCCGTGTCAGGTTTTCTCCAGGCAAACTACTTTCCAGGTGGGAAGGGCCATTTCATATTGAAGAAGTCTATCGGTCTGGTGCAATCAAGATTAACAATTTTGAAGGCACCAAACCTCAAGTTGTGAATGGGCAAAGACTTAAGCATTACATAGCAGGAGACCCTGTCAATATTGATGTGAATATGATATACACAACAACTCACGAAGAACATGTTGCAGCCCTGTTTCAGACACCAGCAGAAGCAGAATAAGAAAAGGTATGTATTACGGTAAGGAAACATCGCGAACCGCCATAAAAGTTCCATATTATGAGTTTTTGCAAAATTAGTAAAATTCTAAGCCTAAGTGGAGCCGGAGACAAGCTCCAGGGGGCCCAGGCGCGCCCTACCTCCTGGCCGCGCCGGGAGGCCGCCTGGGCACCCAGGAGTCCGTCTCCGACCCCGTTTTAGCTTGTTACCTTCCTTTCTGTGCATAAATTTTTGCTATATATTTGCCCGGATTGTTCCGGCAACGTATCTCGCGATTTCGTGTGTTTTCTTTTCGATCTGTTTCTGCCAGGAAATCTTTTAGCTGGACCTAGGTGCCATGGCTTCTCCAAGTTCCCCCAAGGACAAGTTCGTCGTCAACGTCATCAACCCTTACCTCGCGGAGGTGAAGAAGCACCCTCAGGTTGTTCGGATGGAGGACGATGTACTCCATCAAGAAGATCTGAAGGGACCTATCAAGGAGGGGAGCATCCAGACCAGGCTAGAAGAAGTGGAGCAAGAAGTCTTCAAGTACAAGAAGATGATCGAGTGTGGTGTTGAAGCTAACTTTGACATCATCAACGAGCTGAAGACCTACTTCCTGAAGGAGATGAAGGAGATGTGGAAAAGCATCACCGCATCTGAAGAAAGAATTGAAGAGCTCCAAGGGCAAATTTATGATCTACATCACCAGAACTGTGAGTATGAACTAAGGTTTATGCGCATGGGTATGGGTGCTGCATGCAGGATTCAGGAGACGAACTTCTCATATGAGACTGGAGAACCCCTTCCATGGAAGCGCTTCGCCGAGGACTACATGATCAACGTCAACAAGAATGAGGAGTGAAATCTCCTTGGGTAATGGCATCCCCTTGGCTTGTTCCAAGCTTGGGGGAGTGCCCGGCATCTTTATCTTTATCTTTTGTCTTTTAGAGTCAAGTAGAGTCGTATCATGTCTAGGGAGGTTATTTTATGAAATAGGTGTGTGCATTGAGGTCTATCACTCCTTCTGTGGAGAGATTGTATCCGTGGGTGTGGAGTCGTCTATGATGGAATATTAATGAGAAGTCTATTGGTTCCTTTGCTGCACTCGGTATTCTGTTCACACAATCGGCCTTATATGATGATTCTTATGGGGAGTATTGACCTTATATCAGGTATGGCTTTGAAAACTTTATTTAATCTTGGCAAACATAGCTTTGGTCATAACAACAAGCATGATTTTCTTAAAGTAGCGACATAGCCAAAACCTTTATGTTGTTATGCTTGAAGTGTTATGCTGACAAGGAAGACAACTTGATGTGTTATGCTTATTTTAATGTTTATGCTTTATATTGCTTTGCATCTTAGTCATCATCAATTGTCTGTTCTCTCAAAGCCTTTGCTAGCCTAAACTCTGTACTAAGCGGAATTCTGCTTGTGCATCCATACCCTTAAACCAACACCTTCCATATGAGTCCACCATACCTTCCTATTCGTGGTATTCCACTACCACCTCCTAAAGTATAGAATTTGTGTGTTATCCTTAAATGTTCAAAATCTTCTATTTTGTGCCCCTGTTTTAGCTCATGAGGAAGTAGTAGTTAATTCATGATCTTTTTAAGTTGGACAAGTTTTACCCCGGGATTGCATGTCTAATCTGCAAACCCCTAATACGAGAAGGAACTGGCATGAGTGCGCCCGGCTCATAAAAGATAATACAACAAACAAACCCTCCTTCGTGCTTTGTTCATGAGAAATCAGAAAACTTTGGCAGCGATAAACAAAGGAGATTAAGAGGATGTGATCGTCCCCGTGCAGGAGCCGTTCCTCGAAACTTGTCCAGCTCGAGAAGTAATTGAGTTATCTATTAGCATTCGTTGACAAATCATGCACCTCTCAAAACTTGTTTTCATTCTGTTTGATTTAAGGATAGCACATGAGTTTTCCCTACTTCCCTAGAGCAGGGCCTATCTCTTAGTTTTAGGTTGAGTCAGTTATTCCTACTTCCTTCTATTCTTAAAGAGAGCAGACATTTGATGTTGACGAGGATTCATTCATATAAAGTTGCATTAAGATTTGTCATATCATATCCTTGTTGACATTATCATTTGATAAGTAAGTTGTTTGTCAAGCCCAGCTTAAGCAAACATCTTCCTTTGTGTTAACACTTTCACTTCTTGCTTAATAACATGTTCTTACAAAAGCTTAAATTAATCTCATTAAAACATAAAGAGAAAGAGCAAAAGTAAAAGCTATTAGTTGTTCTTTGACCAAAGGACATGTTTGCCATGATTTCATGAGTTTCCTTAGCCCTACTTTTGATTATAAGTGTTACCACTCTTTTATAAGGGCCTTATGAGTTGAAGATTGTTGTTGATGATATTTGAGTTTGGTGAAGAGACTGTGATGCTTCTTGTCCGTAATCTATTTATCGACACTTCACTCTCTAAACTTGTGGACAGGTTTACCGAGCTCAGTATTCGCTTGGGGACAAGCGAGGTCTAAGCTTGGGCGTGTTGATACGTCCAAAATGCATCACTATTTTATATCGTAATTCATCCTTATTCATTGATATATTTCACATTACGATGATGTTCTTATGTTGTTTTGGCCTATTTTACACAGTTTGCAACTTTCCGGTGCCGAAGCAGCAGACGCAGGATTCAGCGGTGAAAAGTGGACGCTGAGTTGCTGAAGAAGAATACCTCCAAATTACCTGAAAATCGACGGAGGATATTTTCCAGAAGGATCACGAAGACACGCAAAAGAGCAACCAGAGGGGGGCCACAGGGCGCCCAGGCGGCCACCTGGCACGGCCCCCACCCTGGCCGCGCTGGGGGGGGGGCGCATGGAGCCCCTGGCCCACTCCTGGCTGCCCCCTTTTGCCTATATACTCCTCGTCATCCAAAAACCCTAAAAGAGAGAGTTTTGACGGAGTTCCGCCGCCGCTCCGTGGCGGAAACCTACAGAGAAGAAAAAGCCATCTCCGGCGGGCAGATTCCGCCGGGGAGATCACCTCCCGAAAGGGGATATCATCGCCATCATCATCACCATCGTCACGGGCATCATCGAGATCATCATCAACATCATCCCCAACATCAGCACCATCTCCATCTTCATCCAATCTCATCTCACAATTGCAACTTGTGTTGTAATCCGTACTATCTATCCTCTCTACCCTATCGGTGTTGATTACTACTTTGTGGTGAATGCTATTGAGTTTTGTTGGAGAAATATCATTATGTCCAGATTGTTTATCACCCATCTATCTCCACTGATCATGATCTCTTTTATGTCTTGTGGGTAGTTACTTTAGTTCTTGAGGACATGGGAGAAGTCTTGTTGTTAGTAGTCATATGATGTTGAAGTAATATATGTTGTTTGATACTTAAGTTGTGTTGTTATTTTCCTAGTGGTGTTGTGTGAGTCGAACACTCAACACTTCGCCTTATTAAGGACCTAGGGGAATACATTGTGTACAAAGAATGCTTACGGTGGGTTGCCGGAGTGACAGAAACCTGAACCCCAGTTCGCACGCTTTTGCACAAGGGAACAATGGATCATCGATCGTGTTGCTATGGTTAGGTTTTTGCCTTAAATACTATCTTGTATTTGCGGATGCTTGCAAGGTGTTTAATCATAAGAGTGCACTCATCTTAGTCTAGAGAGTGTACTAGCATAGATTCACCCACTTAACACTTATCAACACATCACATAGTACCGATACGGAATATGGCGAAAGCACATGACTACCTCTCCCGTGTGTCCTCAAGAACACTTTAGCCTTTATAAGTTCAGTTGCTAGGCCTCTCCTTTGCTCAGAAAGGATTGGGCCACCTGTTACTCTCCAGTGACTTTTACTTTGCTCACTTTTACTTTCCTATTGCTTATATCAAGAAAACCCCTAAAAAGATATCTTTCAGTGCTTGGAGTTATTCCTTGCTCAGAATCACTTGTCAATACCTTCTGCTCCTCGTTGGGTTCGACACTCTTACTTATCAAAAATGCTGCAATAGATCCCTTACGGTTGTGGGTCATCACCATCTAGATACTAGCTATGGACCCGAAGGTCTGTGGTAAACTACTCACAACTCATGGTGAGGGGGATGATGATGATGAAGAAGGCCTCCGTGATGGATCCCCCTCCCGGAACAGGCTCCAAGATGGGATCTCCACGAGAATATAAGCTACGTCGGTGGAATTAGGGTTTTCTCTCTGCGTATGGAGTTTCTCGGATACGTAGGTATATATACGAAGAAGGAAGGCACCGACGGCCACACGGGCCAGCCTCGAGGCAGGGGGCGCGCCCTGGAAAGGGGGGCACGCCCCCCACCCTCGAGGGCAGCCCTTCTGTCCCCTGACTTGGACCTGAATTTTCCCGTGCGTGATTTTCTCCAAAAATATCTCTCGCGAAGATTTCATTCCGTTTGGACTCCGTTTGATATTCCTTTTCTGCAAAACCCTGAAATAGGCAAAAAACAGCAATCTGGACTCGGCCTTTGGGTTAGTAGGTTAGTCCCAAAAATGATATAAAAGTGAATGATAAATCCCATTAAACATCCAAGACTTCATAAATAATAGCATGGAACAATCAAAAATTATAGATACGTTGGAGACGTATCAAGCATCCCCAAGCTTAATTCCTGCTCGTCCTATAGTAGGTAAATGATAAAGAAAGAATTTTTGATGTGGAATGCTAACCAATATAGTTTTTCAATGTAATTCTCTTAATTGTGGCATCAATGTTCAGATCCTAAAGATTCAAAATAAAAGTCTATTGACACAAGAAATAACAATACTTCAAGCAATACTAACAAAGCAATCATGTCTTCTCAAAATACTATGGCTAAAGAAAGTTATCCCTACAAAATCATATAGTCTGGCTATGCTCCCTCTTCATCACACAAAATATTCATATCATGCACAACCCCGATTTTAGCCAAGCATTTGTTTTCATACTCTATCTTTTCAAACCTTTCAACTTTCACGCAATACATGAGCGTGAGCCATGGATATAGCACTATGGGTGGAATAGAGGTGGTTGTGGAGAAGAAGAAAAAGGAGGGAGATAGTCTCACATCGACTAGGCGTATCAACGGGCTATGGAGATGCCCATCAATAGATATCAATGTGAGTGACTAGGGATTGCCATGCAACGGATGCACTGGAGCTAAATATGAATGAAAGCTCAACAAAAGAAACTAGTGGGTGTGCATCCAACTTGCTTGCTCACGAAGACCTAGGGCATTTGAGGAAGCCCATTGTTGAAATATACAAGCCAAGTTCTATAATGAAAATCCCCACTAGTATATGAAAGTGACTAAGCATAAGACTCTCTACAATGAAAAACATGGTGTTACTTTGAAGCACAAGTGTGGAAAAAGATAGTAGCAATTGTCCCTTCTCTCTTTTCTCTAATTTTTTTTTGGAGGGGCTATTTTTTATTAGCCCCTCCCTATTTTTTTGGGCCTTTTCTTTTTTTATTGGCCTTTCCTCACATGGGACAATGCTTTAATAATTAAGATCATCACACTTTTTGTTACAACTCGATACTACAACAAGTATGACTCTACATGAATGCCTCCGGCGGTGTACCGGCATGAGCAATGAATCAAGAGCGACATATATGAAAAATTATGCATGGTGGCTTTGCCACAACTACGATGTCAACTACATGATCATGCATGGCACTATGACAATTTGATGCGTGTTATATAAGCGGAACGGTGGAAAGTTGCATGGCAATATATCTCGGAATGGCTATGGAAATGCCATGTTAGGTAGGTATGGTGGCTGTTTTGAGGAACAATATGGTGGCTGTTTTGAGGAAGGATATATAGTGGGTTTATGGTATCGGCGAAAGTTGCGCGGTACAAGAGAGGCTAGCAATGGTGGAAGGGTGAGAGTGCGTATAATCCATGGGCTCAATATTAGTCATAAGAACTTATATACTTACTGCAAAAATCTACGAGTCATCAAAACAAAGCAATCAACGCATGCTCCTAGGGGGGAGGTTGGTAGGAGTTAACCATCGCGCGCCCCCGACCTCCACACAAAGGTTGGCACTTTACAAATACCTCATGCTCTAACTTCGTCACATAGCGGTTCACCATACGTGCATGATACGAGAATCACTAACCTTAACACAAGTATTTCTCAATTTCATAATAACTCCACTAGAATGACTCTAATATCACTATCCTCATGTCTCAAAACAATTATCAAGTATCCAACATCTCATTCTATTCAATGCACTTGATGTGATTTTTTTAACTACATTGACATTGGATATTTATCATGTGAAGACTAGTTTCTTTAGCCTAAACACATTACCATGCTGTTCTAATAGACTCTCAAATAGATACAAGTGAAGCATGAGAGTTCAACAATTTCTACAAAATATTACCACCACCATGCTCTAAAAGATATAAGTGAAGCACTAGAGCAAAAACTATTCAACTCAAAAGATATAAATGAAGCACATAGAGTATTCTAATAATTTCTAGGCCATATTTAACTCTCTCAAATAGGTGTGTCCAGCAAGGATGATTGTGGCAAGCTAACAAGCAAAGACTCAAATTATACAAGACGCTCCAAGCAAAACACATAGCATGTTGCGAATAAAAATATAGCTCCAAGTATAGTTATCGATGGATGAAGACGAAAGAGGGGATGCCTTCCCGGGGCATCCCCAAGCTTAGGCTTTTGATTATCTTGAATTTACTTGGGGTGCCATGGGCATCCCCAAGCTTAGGCCTTTGCTACTCCTTGTTTCATAGTCCATCAAAGCAATACTCAAAACTTGAAAACTTCACAACACAAAACTTAGACAAAAATTCTCGTGAGCTCCGTTAGTATGAGAAAGCAAACCACTACTCAAAGGTACATCAATGAATTCATTCATTTTTTATATTGGTGTTAAACCTACTGTACTCCAAGTTCTCTATGATTCATATCCTCCAATATTACTCATAGATGCATCGGAATAAGCAAACAACACACGAAAAACAGAATCTGTCAATGATAGAACAGTCTATAGTAATCTGCAGGGTTCGCCTACTTCTGGAACTTCAAAAAATAAAAAATAAATTGGTAAATTTGCGCAATTTGTCTACCAATCAGCAGCAAAAAGAATCAACTAAAAAGCACGCTCCAGTAAAATCCCACGACTACTTTAGCGAGCGCTAACGATTCTGTTTTTCACAGCAAGATCATATAAACTTCACACAAGTCTTACCAAAGGTTCTACTTGGCACAAACACTAAACAAAACATGAAACCACATCTAATCAGAGGCTAGATGCAATATTTATTCCCTAACAGCAACAAAAACAAAAAACAAAAAATTGGGTTGCCTCCCAATAAGCTCTTTCTTTATAGCCATTAAGATAGGCTTGAGAATTCAATGATGCTCACATGACAGATAAGAATTGAAGCACAAAGAGAGCATCATAAAACATGTGACAAACACACCTAAGTCTAACATACTTCCTATGCATAGGCATTTTATAGGAAAACAAATTACCAAGACAAGCAAGATCTAGCATATGCAAGGAAGAAGAAAGAGCAAATAGCAATCTCAACATAACGAGAGGTAATTTAGTAACATGAAAATTCCTACAACCATATTTTCCTCTCTCATAATAATTGCATGTAGGATCATAAGATAATTCAACAACATAGTTATCACATAGCATATTCTCAACACGATCCACATGTATGCAAAGTTGACTCTCGTTCAAAATAGTGGGATTAAAAGTTGACATTCTTTCAGACCCACTTTCAATATCATTGCAAACATTATTATCAATCTCATATTCATCATGGGGCTTAAATAAATTTCCAAGATCATAAGAAGACTCACCCCAATCATGATCATTGCAACAAGTAGTGGACATAGTAATACTAGCATCCCCAAGCTTAGGGTTTTGCATATTATTAGCACAATTGACATCAATAGAATTACAGTAACATCATTGCAATCATGCTTTTTATTTAAGGGGCTAACAAGAATCAATTTTTCTTTTAACAATTCCTCACAATTTTCAGATTCATAAATTTCAAGCAAAACCCCATAAAGATAATCTAGGGCACGCAGCTCACTAGTAATAGGTTCAACATAATTGGATCTCTTAAAGAGATTAGCAAGTGGATGAGGATCCATAATTTAGCAAGCGAAGATGCAAGCTAATTGAGGGCACATAGCACCCGAGCAAACGAGAGGCAAGCGAACGAAAAACACACGGCGGAAGAAGGGCGAATAAAACAGCAAGGGTGAAGTGGGGGAGAGGAAAACGAGAGGCAAAAAATATAATGCGAAGGATAAGGGTTTGTGATAGGTACTTGGTATATGACTTTTGCTTAAGCCTCCCCGGCAACGGCGCCAGAAAATCTTCTTGCTACCTCTTGAGCTTGTGTTGTATTCTCTCAAAGAAGAAATGGAGATACAGCACGGTAGCGTAAGTATTTCCCTCAGTTTTTGAGAACCAAGGTATCAATCCAGTAGGAGACCACGCGCGAGTCCCTCGCATCTGCACAAACAAATAAGAACTTCGCAACCAACGCGATAAGGGGTTGTCAATCCTTTTACGGTCACTTACGAGAGTGAGATCTGATACAGATGATAATTATATTTTTGGTTTAATAAAACAGCAAATAAAAGCAAGAAAAGTAAAGTAGATGTAGATTGATATGTTGAGAATAGACCCGGGGGCCATAGTTTTCTCTAGTGGCTTCTCTCATGATAGCGATATTCTACGGCGGGTAAACAAATTACTGTCGAGCAATTGATAGAAAAGCGAATAATTATGAGACTATCTAGGCATGATAATTGTATATAGGCATCACGTCCGAGACAAGTAGACCGATTCCTGCCTGCATCTACTACTATTACTCCACACATCGACCGCTATCCAGCATGCATCTAGTGTATTGAGTTCAGAAGAACGGAGTAACGCCTTAAGCAAGATGACATGATGTAGAGGGATAAACTCAAGCAATATGATGTAAACCCCATCTTTTTATCCTCGATGGCAACAATACAATACGTGTCTTGCTGCCCCTATTGTCACTGGGAAAGGACACCGCAAGATTGAACCCAAAGCCATGCACTTCTCCCATTGCAAGAACTATAGATCTAGTAGGCCAAACCAAACCGATAATTCGAAGGGACTTGCAAGGATATTATGAGCACACATAAAAATTTCAGAGAAGAACCAAATATCTTTCATAGATAACCTTGATCATAAACTCACAATTCATCGGATCTCGACAAACACACCGCAAAAAGAGATTACATCGAATAGATCTCCTCGAAGACCGAGGGGAACTTTGTATTGAGATCCAGAGAGAGAGAAGAAGCCATCTAGATACTAGCTACGGACCTGAAGGTCTGTGGTAAACTACTCACAACTCATGGTGAGGGCGATGATGATGATGATGATGATGATGATGATGAAGGCCTCCGTGATGGATCCCCCTCCCGGAACAGGCTCCAAGATGGGATCTCCACGGGAACAGAAGCTACGGCGGTGGAATTAGGGTTTTCTCTTTGCGTATGGAGTTTCTGGGATACGTAGGTATATATAGAAAGAAGGAGGGCACCGGGGGCCACACGGGCCAGCCTCGAGGCAGGGGGCGCGCCCTGGGAAGGGGGGCGCGCCCCCACCCTCGAGGGCAGCCCTTCTGTCCCCTGACTTGGTCCTGAAGTTTCCCGTGCGTGATTTTCTCCAAAAATATCTCTCGCGAAGGTTTCATTCCGTTTGGACTCCGTTTGATATTCCTTTTCTGCAAAACCCTGAAATAGGCAAAAAAAAACAGCAATTTGGACTGGGCCTTTGGGTTAGTAGGTTAGTCCCAAAAATAATATAAAAGTGAATGATAAAGCCCATTAAACATTCAAGACTTCATAAATAATAGCATGGAACAATCAAAAATTATAGATACGTTGGAGACGTATCAGTGTGTTTGATAGCAAAGTACCATATAAACGAAAGTATCAAAAATTGCAGTAATTTTGCCCGTAGGTATGAGATACCATGGTTTTTATCAAAATAGAGTATTTTAAAGTATTCATAATACATAGAACTTGTTTGCGTGTTGCTGCACAACGTTGTAAATTTTGCTGCCTAGCCGTTGCATTTAAGCACTCAACAACTTTGTTTATAAAAATGAGATATGGAGTACTTTCTCTATGCAAAGAAAAAGCTACAGTTTTCCTAATACTACAGTATTAAAACCGCAATTGTTAGGGGCAACCAAATAGCTCATTGTAAATAAAACTATGGTAATCATAAAAACTATAGTATTCTCAAAATACTTAGAAAATACTTTGCTATCAAATGGGGCCTGGACCTCTTTTTTTTAAACTGAGCAGGCGAGAAAAAATAGGCCCGTCTCTTTCTTCTTCCTCGTTCGCTTCCAAGCCGCCGTTGCTCCTCTCTCGTCGCTGGAGATAGTCTCGCCGCTGCTGTTCTCTCGAGCTGGAGATAGTCCCACCGCTGCTCCTTCGTCCCCTTCCAAGCCGCGTCCTTTCTTTCTTGCTGTATCACGTGTCATGTTGGTCATATGTTTGAAGTAATGCTTGGGAGGATCCACCAATCGAATCCACTGCAAGGCGTCCAGCTTGGCCGCACGGTTCCAGCTTACGCGTGGCTCCACATGGTGCGCTGCCGGCTACGCCGTGTTGCGGACTGTGAGGTCCTAGCGCAACGCGCAGCTCCGGATGCCCCTTGACAGCAGCGCGGAAGAGTGCCAATAAGTTCGCGAGGTGACATGTGTCGTGTTGTGGTAGTTCGACTGCCTCCTCTTTTGTAAGCTACAGGCCGAACTATGGGCATGGTTGTTGCAGTTTGACAGTGGCTTTTGTGCATGGCCATTCAAAATTTGTGCATGTGGGTGGCCGTTGAGTCCGCAACAGCTGGATACTCTAAAAACTAGGTAGCCAATTTACATGGATATATGCAACAGCCAAACAGCTCAAAGTATTCTCAATACTTCAAAACTATGGTATCTTAGCAACGAAGCAATAATTCACCAAACATCAAAAGTTCCAGCCGCCTCCTCCTTCTTCAAGAAAGAAAGTTAGGGTTCCTGCCTCTCGCCGGCGCCGGCGCAGGTCCGCCACGTCTCCGGTGGTCCTAGGGCCATGGCGGCGCGGTGGATCCTGGCAAGGGCCGGCGGGAGGGCTTCGCTTTTAGTCGTTTTTTTCAATCTTGCTAGGGTTTGTGTCCTGCTCAGGAAGACGAGACGGTGGCGGCTCCCTGAAGATGGAATAAAGGTCTCCCCGCCTAGCCCCCATTCCGGCGGTGCGTCTAGCATCGTTGGTGGGCGTGTGGAGGTGTGTCTTCGGCAGATCTATCTTTGGTGGATTCGTTCGGATCTCGTCGTTGTTCGTCTACGTTCTTGTGTCTTCGGTTTGGATCCTTCCGATCTATGTTATTTTTCATCGGCGACGGTTGCTATTCTGTGATGCTGGTCCTATGGGGCCTTAGCACGACGACTTCCTGACTGTCTACTACAACAAGGTGTGCCCGACTCCGGCGATGGAGGGGTGATGACGGCGGCGCGCCTTCGGCTTGCTTCAGTGCTTGTAGTCGTCGCTAGGTGGTATATGAATCTGGATGTAATTTTTATTTTCGGTGTTCATTGTACTGCCATGATTGAAGATGAATGGATTGGAAGTTTTCTCACAAAAAAAAAAAAAAACTATGGTATCTTATACCTACATGCAAAAATATTGTAGTTTTTCAATACTGTGGTTTTTTAATACTTCACTATCAAACACAGCCTCAAATTGCGTTCTTTCTCGGCCGCATCTTCCAACGTGGGGCATAGAAGTTGAGGGGATTGAACGCGCTCCTCTTACATGGATTGCATCGTAATTGTATTGGGAAACTGGGGTAGTCGAGATTCAATGGTCATAGAGGCTGGTTGAATCGCTATAGATGATTGTTGCGTGAACACTGCAGATCGGATAGGAGGGAGAGGAGCGGATGAGGAGATGCAGCGCTAGGGCCGGCAGGATTGGGCAGATGAAAAGCCTGGAAGGGAGACATCTTTTTCTTTCCTAAAACAGCATGTGGGACACCGGACAAAACTTGCCTGCTCCCTCCCCATGCTCCCATCCGTGCTCCCACTTCATCCTACGGCTGTTATTTTCTCTTTTTCCTTTCTAATCTAATCATCACCCCCCCTGATTTTAAGGGGGTGGGGCCGGGCCTAATTTTGTTCCAATCAAATCAAGCCACGTATGCGGGAGCACGGATGGGCACACACGAAGGGAGCAGGCAAGTCTCGTCCGTGGGACACCAGCCTAGGACTCCTAAATTACCTCATCCAAGGGTTGTAGATAATTACTCTCGAGATCTTACAGACAATTTGATTAGTTTTTGAGGATTAACGTGGAGCCTAAGAAAGATGGCATTGCATTGCATGATGATGCTAGTACTCGGTGGCATGCATGCACTATAAACAGTCTCCCGTGCCCATCGGTAGCGAAACCCTAGAATTGAATCGAGGCGGCGGCCGCGGCGGCGAGCGAGCGAGCGAGCGAAAAGGAAATCAAGGATAAGGCGAAGGAAGAGGCAATCATGTCCCTCCGGCGGGCCGTCAGTTTCCTCCTCACACCGAGGTTCTCGCCGCGGGTGATCCCAAGGACGGCTCCTGCACGCTCTTTGCACTCCTTGGTGAGTCGCTTCTCCCCCCGTTGTTTCACTCAGATCTCCAACTCCAGGCTCCCCTCTCATGTTTCTCATCCCGATCTATACAGAAGGATCTCCCCAGCGGCAATGGCCTTCGTGCTGCTGCTGGTGTGGCCGCGGCCGCTGCTGCGTTTGCTGGTGCTGGAGCCTTGGCAGTTCAGTATTTCAGGAGAGGCCCAAACGATGATGAGCCAGGTAGATTCCTCAAATTCGTTAGCTCCGGGGTTTCATGCCAGGAACCACAACCTCATGCATGCATACTGTCTTCTTGTGCAGCTACTCGCAAGAAAGAGGAGGACATCTATATATATAAAGAGGAGGAGATGCAAGAGAGGTTTGAGAATTGGATGAAGCGGTTCAACAAGACATACCGAAACGAGAAAGAGAAGGCTATGAGGTTCCAAGTGTTCAAGGAAACCATGAAGTGGATCGAATCGCAGCCCCCATCGTCCCAGAGGATTTTGCTTCCAGGAAACTGTTTTGCAGACTTAAGAAGCGAGGAGCTTCCGTGCAGCCAGTCATGTATAGGTGATTTAGATGACCCAGACAGCGAAGAGTACCGCCAGAACAAGTTTGTCACCGAGAATGTGAAAGGTAGCTTCTTTTGCAATCTGTATATCCTATCCTTATATATACATGATGCACTTGCTAGCTTGAATTATGATCACTTTCCCCAGTTGTTTTGGATGTCAAATTGGGCCTGTATATTGTGATTGACAGGTTAACTATATGGCTTTACCCAGTTTTAGATATCGAACTTAATCGTGTAGACTTTGATTCATCGGCGGTTAATTGACGAAACAGATAGCAACTAGGTTTGTAGTTGCATTCCAGCCAGTAGGCAGTAGCAACTGTGCACTAAGAGCACTGAACTCTGTCCTAGTTAGTGTTCAGCTTGAACAAGAAAGAAAGTTTGTTTTGTGGACAACTGAAATATAAACGGAGTCAATTTTATAGTCATATCCGTTTGTACTTCCAGTCTGCTAACATGTAGCTTTCGCGCGAAAACAGGAGAAGCAATCATATGGAAGCCAGCCGTGAAGCAGGGCGACAAGCAGGCATCTCAAGTTTCTGCCTAGAAACGATATCCGGTGCAAGTTTTTTTTAGCTCCTAATGTGTTGAATGAACATAATGATTATAGCTGACGGTAACTTGTTAGTCGCAAAGCTGAATTTGTTCAGGCTCCGTCCACTTGTTCATATCAACTTTTAATATTTCCCAAATGTAACTAAATTTGAATAACATAATGGGAAAGTAGGACTGATCCTGGGGAAGAGGTGCTAACAGTGCAGGTGTTCACGCTCCTATACTTCTACCCTTCTATCAATGTAAAGTATCTATGGAAAGATAGGCAATCTGTGTATTCGTGAAAAAAGTAGGACTGATTGCATTTTACTATAACCTGGCGCTAAAAGATCTCAAGGATGCCATACCACAAGACATGCCGCGATTATCAGTCGTGCGCCGGTTGTTAACCACCGCAGAGATGGATGTCTGCCGCCGCCTCGCGAGAATGAGAGTGCATCGCTCGTGGCTTGGGATCAGCTTGTGGCTGAGCAAGCAGCTGCCTCCGCCATAGCCTGCCGCCTCGCCAAGGAGTAGGCCTGTGCCTCCCAATGTCTTGTCAGGCTCTCCTCCTCGTCCAGGCCCTCCAACGACTCCGACGCCCCCCTGGACGGCGAAGACGCCTTCCCCGTGTCTCGACAACTAGTAGTGTCACTCTATAGATGACAAGGGGAAGAACAAGGCGAAGTGGTGATGTCCGAGTTGCGTCTTTTACTGTTTTATGTATCTAGCTATCGTACTGTGCTGTGGTATGAACTACTATAAACTTGATGAACTTGATATGTCTGGTTGTATGAAATGAACTGCTATGTGTTTGTCGATATTGTGTTAATCTATGTTGCATAGCCTTGTATGGATTTGAAGGTTTTGATACGAAGGAGATGGTTGCGGGATGGACAAATAAGGGTCGAGTTCCTCTAATCCGTGTCCACGGACACATATGAGGTGTCAAATTTGCCCATGCCCGATTGGAGATACTTCTGGAGGAGTCGTAATGCAGTACCAGTCATATAAGAAGTCAGCATTTACAAGAGCCGTTGCAAACAAGTGCAAGACGGCCAACACCCACCAACACAACTCAATAAACTAACGCCTCACAAAACGATCTTCTCCTCCAGCACCAGCTTGCCTCCACTCCTTGACAGATTGTGCAGTTTAATCTTGTGCTTGTGAATATTCAGCTTCATGAAATCTGATACTCTCATGATCTGGGCGTCTGTCAAGGGCATATATATATGATCCCACAACGGTGGTACACATACCACAATGCTATAGTATCTCTATTTCTCTACTTGTGCAGAAAAATGTCGTTCTTTGCTATGAAATGTTGGCTAGGAGTTGTGTTCTACAGTTCTATAATCCTCGCACCGCGCTTCCTTTGTTCAGACATATGTCCATCAGATGCAATTTCGGAAAGACAGATCTGCCAATGTTTAGAACTTCTCGTGTTTTGCTGCTTGACCTTTTCTTTTTTTTGCATGCTTGCATAGTTTCATCAAGCATTCCTTGGTACCACCATAAGCGACTCAAAATCATGGTTGCTGCACAAACTCATATTTCATCAGGAGTTGATCTCCCTTGAGACAATTTCTTTTTCGGTTTTGCTTGGCCAGCACAATTTGCTTGCAATAGATGCAAGGATTTTTTACACAAGCAGCGCTGGCAACTAACTGTACATACAATTTATACAAATTTATACAATCCCAACGTAGCGAAGCCAGAGCAGTTTCTGCTGTTTCAATCTATAAAACAGCAAAACCATGAAGTATGTGCTATCTGGAGTTGTCCTGAAAAGAAGAAAGATAATTCCAAGTGTCAGTGCGACGACACAGATGACAAGGCTGAACTTATTTCTTCATATATTTACTAGTTCTGATGCAATATACCTGCGTATCTGTTGTGGAGGAATCATCCAAGATCCTTGCTTCAGATTTCTCGTTCGAGTAACTATCAAACAAGAAGATGATACAGTTTAGTAATCTTGGATACATGATGAAGTTTGGTAGCATGAGTATTTCTATGAAATCATATATGAAAGCACGATAAGAGGCATACGTTGACAAGATGGTGACCCAGATTAATTCGACACAGTCGACCCAGAGAAGTCTTTGTTCAATAGGAACCACACCATATGTGATTAAGTGTGCAAATGGCCACAGCTTCCATCCAGCCTGCAATTTACAATTTAGATAGATCAACACTTTCAGCTTTTGTAACAATGAGTAGCAAGATAAATAAAACGGGCAAAAGGTAATATACAATACTCTTCTCTCATCCATCTCCCCAAATTCTTTCACAGTGATGTATCAGATGTATGTGCATCTTATTTAGTTAATTTACACCTGTTAACAGACACTAGTTTCTAGTGTACCTAAAAGGCCTGAAGACAATAATACTATGCGTCAATGAATGAAAGAAGAAGCAAAATGCATCTCACCTCTGTATTAATTCGCTCTACGTTCTACATTTTCTAACCGACTAACCGGCGGTATACCATGAAACTAAGGTAGTCAACATTCACAGTCCCAGTGTCCAAAACACTAAGTCTGGCACAACCACAGAAGCATGATTCCGAATTTAAAAGATGGCTGATGCTTACAGTAAGCATGGGGAAGAAGGTGGCCTTGAGCTCGCTGAATATGGTGGACGGAGATTCCCAGCGAAGGAAGCCCAGGGCGACGAAGTAGATGCTGTTCCACAGCGCAGACCAAGCCGTCTGATCAAACGCAACCTTGACAGGCACAGCCCACCAATCCTTGAACGGAAACAGCGACTGAAGCAAGAAAGTCGATGCATTCGTGTCAGTTTACACATCAAACATCAGACAAACTTGTACGAGTCAGGCTAAGAATCACAATGGGTACCTCGCAGAAATGGTAGTAGTAGTGCGAAAGGGATCCGTGGAGGGTGAACCCTACGAGGCCAGACCTGAACATACGAGTCCGGTCAAACTCGAAGATGGGCTTCCCTTCGTAACACTGCAATAAGCAGGAGCAAACAACAAGAACAGAATTAGCTATTGCAGCAGCAGAAAGGGGATCACTCAGCGAGGGGGAATTGGATTGGATTGGCACCTGGGCTATCCAGTCGCCGAGGGAATAGACGATGCCGCTGATCATCATCTTGGCAAGAACCGGATTGGCCTTGAGGGCCTCCTCGTACGCCGACCAGTTGTGCTCCGGCATGTACCGCAGGATCTCAAAGATGGTCCACCCCTGCACCAACCAAATCCAATCAAGAGAAACAAGGGTTAGTCATCCATCACGAACCCCCAATCGATCGAGATTATGGAAGAGTAGAGGTGATTTTTGTTGGAATCAATCGAGGAGGTCCGCCCTTACATGCCAGTAGTCCTGGTCGACGGTGAGGAGCTTGGTGAGCGCGTAGGTGCTGGCGCCGAGCACGATGGCGGCGTTGATGCCGCGGTCGAGCATCTTGTTGCCGTCGTCGCCGCCGCCGCCGCTGCCGCCGGGGGCGAACCCCCCGCCCACGTCGCCCTGGAAGGCGAGGCCCTCCGGCAGCTCCTCGAGCAGCCCCGCCGGCACCACCCCGTCCAGCTCCCCGGACCCGGCCCCCGGCAGCGCGTCGGCCGGCTCCGCCGCGGCCGAGACGCGCAGGGCCCGGCGGAGGCGCCTGGAGGACCCCACCAGGCGGACGAGGGACGGCGCGGCCGTGTAAGCCGAGGCGGAGAGGGGGCTGCTGGGGATGAGCCGGCTGCAGGCCGGGGAGGTGGCCACGGACGCCGCCATCGCTGCCGCTGCTGTAGCCCCACAGCCAAGCTGCGAACTTCCCACCACCACACACGCACGCGCGCGCTGAGGTTGGCTCTGGCTCTGGAACTGGCTTCTCGCCTGACTGACGTTGCTGTTTGTTTGGCCTTTGCTTCCGACCGGTGCTTTTTTCTGACTGGTGCTGGCGTGGTTTTATCTGACGGGGCAGCCGGTGAAGCTTGTGGATCTCTCGCGGCCGCGCCACCGTGTGGAGGACGGGAGTCGTCGGTCGTCTCGGCCCCTCGGGGCTGCGTGCCGGCCAAGGGTAATCTCGTTTCATCCGGGGGAAATGACGATTCTGTGGTGGAGGTGCGTGCTGAACTGGGACCAAACCTCTCTGCCTCACACGGTGGGCCAGTGCACCACGACGGACAGGGTATCCGAGTTCCAGGTTCCGTGGAGCCCGGCGGAGATTCCACGCCTCCGGTGCCCAACTGCCTGCTTGTGTGGCCGTTCTGTTCTGCGCCTCGAAAATTGATTGATTTTCCCTGTGGAAAACCTACATGTTTTCGTCTTTTTTTTTTCTGTGGACAGTATGATGCTGTTGAAGAGATGGAGAGAGGACTGTAGGATCACCATCGCAGAGAGGACGCGTCCGCAATAATACACACGCAGGTGAGGACGTGAGGTGATGGAAGCCGTGAATCATCATCACCAGCTAGCTATCTTCACCGAAGCACATTGGCAATACTGCCACCAGAACCCCAGATGATTGAAGCCGCACGCAGCAACGCATCCGCACTCCGCAGCCAGGGGTTCTCGAGCGGTCTTTCAGATGAGTGCACTTGGCCGGTACACGAATGCGCGTGATGGATTTCTCGACACTTTTTGACGACAACTATGGCAGATCTGCCCAGTAGACAGCGGTTCCGTGGAGGCTGCCGCATGTTGCTTAGGGCATCTCCAGCCGTTGGCCCCCCGGAGGGGCTAAAAATCGCCCCCTGAACGCACCGGCGCTAAACCGTGCACCGAGGGCGTGATGCCCCCAGTCGCGGCCCCACGGTTTTTTTGAAAAGATCAAATTCGGCACAAATACGGCTCAAATTTAACGCAAACATCGGCGAGCTCGTTCAAATTTAAACATATTTTACAAAAAAAAAACTAGCGCGGGCTGTCCCCCGTCTCCATCGCCGCCCCCAGTCGCGGCCCCATGGTTTTTTTGAAAAGATCAAATTCGGCACAAATACG
>LR738709.1:124399320-124468683 GCA_902687465.1 Secale cereale | reverse complement strand
AAATACGGCTCAAATTTAACGCAAACATCGGCGAGCTCGTTCAAATTTAAACATATTTTACAAAAAAAAAACTAGCGCGGGCTGTCCCCCGTCTCCATCGCCGCCCGCCGTCCGTCCACGCGGTTCTACATGCCGAGGAGGCTGTAGAACCGCGTGTAGTCGCCACCGTCGTCGTCCCCGGCCCCGCCTCCGCCGTCCCTGCTGCATCCCTCCCCCGGTTGGCGCGGCGGGTTGGACGGTCCGGGGGCGTCGTCGTCGTCGTCGCTATCGAGGACCACGACGCCGTTCTCGTCCTCGCACCCACGTTTGCGGGCGGCGATCTCCTTCAGGGCCCGGCACTGCCGGACCATCTCCTCGCGCAGGTAGTCGTCGCGCGACCACCGCAGGGCGTCCTCGTCGGAGAAGCCGCGTCGGGCTATCTCCTCGTACTCCGCGGGGAGGCCGAGCTCCGCCTTGGGCTCGACGAGGGCGCCGGAGCTGCGGGTACGCGCGCTGACAGGCGTGTCCTGGGGCTCCGGCTTGACGGGGCGGAGGCGGAGGCAGGGAGAGCCACCGGACGAGGAGGAGGACGCCCCGGGCTCCATGCGCCTCGGCGTCCAGGAGCTTCCACGGCGGCATGAGAAGGACGGGGGAGCGAGGTACTCGAGGCGCGGCAGCGCGCTCAGCTTTGGCATTGATTCGCCGCGGGAAACGAGGCGATGAGGACGACGAAGCGGCGAGAAGAGGGTCGAGTCGCTGACGCGGCGGGCCCGTGGCTCTTCACGCCAAAAACGATTCGCCCAGCGCCCCCGAGCGACCCCCAGCGCGCCGGGTTCGGGTTGGGTCCGCCGGCGCCAATTTCGGTCCGAGCCGACGAAAACTGGGCTCTTGGGGGCGCGACTGGGCCAATTTTTTTACGTCGGCGGCCGAAAAATCGTCTGGGGGGCCTTCTTGGGGCGGGGCTGAAGATGCTCTTACTTGTACACCGAGCTGAGAAGACATGTTTATGATTTATTTTAGTTTTCTTTGAAAAGGGACTGAAACCTTGGGTCTCTACTTCGATTTTAAAGTCCTAATAAGCACAAAAAAGACATAATGAAAAAAGACTAGATGAGATTATTAAACCCATTAAGCTACGCGTGAAGGACGGTCAACCAGCTATGCCATGTGGCGCAAGCTGGTTGGCCGCGGTGAGAAATCTTTTAGTATATTTTTTAAATGAAGGTGTAACTTATTTTTTAATTGTATTTTTTTTCTTTCGAACGGATGTGGGATCTTCTGTACTTTTTAAATGGAGGGTTACGCAAAATTGCACTCGTTGGTAGGCTGCGGTGGTAATTTGTTTTTGTTTACTTCTTTTTTAGATGAAGGTGGTGATTTTTTCTGAGATGTTTTTTTAGACGGAGGCGAGGACTCTGTGCATTTTTTTAAATGAAAATGTGCGTGCAACTTCATCTCAAGCGGCGTCACAGGGTGGCGCCCCAACCACTAGTCACTGACCGGTCACTTTTTTTACCCAAACGAATGTCTCAAACGGGCCTCAAACGCTCGGGCTTACCGGCACCCCCATATCCAGACCCGGCCCATGCTGACCCACACGACCCTACTTAAATTCGTCCTCATTCGCTCGCCGGAGCAAACCCTATCCACTTCACTCAACTCCCTTCCATCCCCCTCCGTCACTCGAACTCATCTCCGGCGGTTTCCGGCCTTCTTCGCCATGGAACGCAGCGGATCGGACTCCGATCAGTCTGGATCCGTCGACTGGGGTGTCATCTTATGTGGTTGAAGGCAATGGCAGTCCGCATTGCACTATGCCGCTAGCAGGAGGACAACGCCCGGCCGACAGACGGATCCGTCCGCCGCGACGCCCTAGCGTCGGCTCACCGAGCGCTCGGGTCCTCTGGTGCTGGATCCTCGTGGTCCCGGCAGCCGGAACACCTCTCCTTTCCTATCATTGGTCGGTCAGACTATGAATCCCACCGGTAACGAGCGGCCCGCCGTGGGAAGGAGAGGATAAGGGCCGTCGAGACCCGTATCGCGACGGAAATGGCGGCGGTGCGGGCGGTCGCAGAGGAGGAAGTCATCTGCGCCCGCATTGTGAAGAAACGACAGCGAAGGAACACACGCGCCCTCGCCCGAGAGCAGAATCGGGCGGTCTGTGCCATGGTCAAACTGCCACCGAAGGAGGAGAAGGAGGACAGCGACGACGAGGACATCTCCGACGACGAGCAGGTCCGGCTCGATCCGTACCGCGTCTTCGACCAGTACTTCAGCGAAAAGGATGGCAAGGGCAAGGGCAACCGTGGATGAACTCCACCATAACCAAAATGCCAAATTTGATAGTCCAGTGGCATATATAGTGTAATGTGATGGAGTAACTGGAGGATGTGTGTGCGTTGACGTAGTTGCATTAGTTTGTATGAATTTAAGATATGATAATTGAGATATTCAGTTATGGATTGTATTTTTTGTGAATGCATGGTCAGTGTCTGCGGGTGCGTCCGGACGCATCCGTGGATGTTTGAGCGGCCGGATTTGCAAATCCGGCTGCAGATGCTCTAATCTCGTTTCATCCGGGAGAAATGATTCCGGTCGACGTGGTGCGTGCTGAATCGGACCAAACCTCTCTGCCTCATACGGTGGTCGGTGGGCGAGTGCAGCACGACAGGGTATCCGAGTTCCAGGTTCCGTGGAGCCAGGCGAAGATTCCACGCCTCTGGTGCCGGCGACCTGCTGGCTTTTGCGGTCATTCTGTTCTGCGCCTTGTATATTGATTTGGCCAACGCTAGGCGCCGGTGCGCCGGCCGAAATTTCGGCCGGTCGCACCAGACCCACCCGATTGTGCTGCATCGAAACTTTTTTATTAACGGTTGTATTATTTTATGTCAACGGTTGTAGCATTTCGACTGTTATGTCAATGGTTGTAGCATTTTATGTCAATGGTTGTAGCATTTTGCTGCAGAAAAAGCTTCGACCGTGGACGAAAAAAGCTTCAACCGTGTATGAAAACAGATTCAACCGTTGGAAAAAAAAAGCTCACAATCAGACACTGCAAACCAGAGAAAGAAGCAAAAAAGCTCCCACGATAGTAGCAAAATCCTACTACGGTTGCAGCAAAATCGTCGTTGTCGTCGTCGTGAGGTCGCAGCTTCACCTGATGGATGTAGCAAAAAACTTCGCTGGTAGTAGCAAAACATGATGCCGGTTGTAGCAAAAAGCGACGCTAGTTGTAGCAAAACCGCGATGCTGGCTGTGTGTTGTAGCAAAACGTGACGCTGGTTGTAGCAAAATAGTATGCCGTTGTAGCAAATTCCGACGCTGGTTGAAGCATGTAGCAAAAATAACGACGTTGATTTTTCGACGGGGTGGAGAAATGGTTCACGTGACGCTGATTTTTGGACGTGTCAGGCACAACAGTTAGGAGAAAAAAGAATAAAAGAAGAAGGGGTGATCCACGTGGAGCCAAAAAAAAATATGTCCGACGCGGGCGCGCGTTTTGAACGGGCGCGGGGCGCCAGCGTGGCTCGCGATCGGCCGAAGGTTGGGCCGGCGCCCCGGTCTGCAACGTTTCCCAATTGATTTTCCCGGTGGAAAACCTACGTGTCCTCGTCTTTTTTTGTGTGGACGGTACGTTAGTTGAAGAAAGAGACCTAAAGAATCACCAGCCCAGAGAGAGCACGTCCGCAAGAATACACACGCAGGTGAGGTGACGGAAAGCTAGCTGGTGATGATTCACGGCTTGTTGCGGTTCTTCACCAGCGCACATTGGCAAATGGCAATGCCGTCCCCGGATGATTGAAGCCGCTCGCAGCAGGGCCTGCGGCTCTTGCCCGGTCTCACATGAGTGCACTTGGTCCGCACACGAATGCACATGACATGATGGATTTCTCTACACCTTTTGACGACAACTATGGCAGATCTGAGCATCAATTTTTTTTGGCAGATCTGCCTAGTAGACAACGTTTCCGTGGAGTTGACGTGTGTTCTTGCTTGTACACCCAGGTGAGAACACATGTTCTTCCTCTAGGGTCTCCTAGAGTCCACCTCTTCCTTCGGCGGCGATGCTGAAGTCTAGGGTTTCTACGTCAGGCAACCGGTGATCTCTACCCCGCGTGTGCCATCGACGTCCCAGGAGGTGAACGACGAAGCTGCTCCTGCGACTGCATGGAGATCTTGGGGGGTGCAAAGGGAGGAGTAGGCTCGAACGGCGCCGAACCGGAGGAAGGGGTGCGGAGGGCGGATGACTTGGGAGCTGAAGGAGACCCGCAAGATCCGGCCCTAACGGACTCTGCGGAGGGAGCGGGGGAGGCTAAAAACACGGAAGCGGATGTGGAAGACGAGGATCGGGGTTACTGGGATCATTATGGCCCGGATCCGAGCTTGGAGGACGCGTTTGTAGGACTCAACTTGCATGGTGAAGAAGAAGAAGATTTGGACTTGTCAGGGGAGGTGGATGAATTGATCAAAGAAGTTCGATGGCTAGCGCTATTTAGGATTCATACTATGCGTCCGTTTAGTCATGCTGCCCTGCTGAACTCGATGTGCAATGCTTGGGCCTGTGCACAGGGGGTGACTTTCAACATCAAGGGGCCTAACCTATTCTTGGCTCAGTGTCATTGTTTGGGCGATTGGAAGCGCGTGATGGAAGGGGGGCCAAGGCAGTTTCGGAGAGACCCGGTGGTGCTGGTGGAATATTATGGTTTCACCAATGTTTCAGATTACGCTCTTAATATGTTTCCTTTGTGGGCAAGAATCAAAGGCTTACCTGATGGACTGACTAGGAAGAAGGAGTTGGCGGAGAGGGTAGCGAAGAAGGTCGGAGATCCACCGTTTACAGTGGTAATAAATGAAGGAAAGATCAACCCGGCGAGCTGCATGAGGGTGCGAGTTTTTGTGAATGTTACAAAACCTCTCATCAGATTCGTCCCAATCACTTTTAAGGAAAGGAAAAAAATATCCAGTGTTCTATGAGAAGCTGCCGGACTTTTGCGGTTGTATGGGGCATGTTGTGGAGGAATGCGGTGACGGAACGCATGACCTGGGGTTATGTGAATGGGGTGACTGGCTTCACTGGACGGGCGAACCGACTAGTGGTAATACTATGGGGGGGGGGAGAGGGAGTTGGACGAATGCAGGCAGGGTGGAGGGGGTGCTAGGGGTGGAAGCCGAGGAGGAGGTAGAGGTGGGAGAGGAGGAAGGGCAGCTAGTACAGGAGGACGGGGTGGAGTGGAAGTGCAGGTAGATGAAGTTGTGGGCATGGATCTCGTCCAGTATAAAACTATGCTACGTGAACAGGACCGATCAGCTCGGAAAAGACTGGTAAGTGACGATGGTACTATAAATGTCCGAGGTCAACCAGTCCCTAATCTGGCTGGGAAAGTAGCAGATGATGTTCTCTTGATTGAGGGAGGTGCGGCACCGGAGATGACAGATGCAGTTGTGAATCCAAACTCCACACCAGGGAAAGTGCCGATTGTAAAGAGAATAAGGCAGGGGAGGGAGTGGATGGAGAGGTAGAGCAATCCGATATGGACACTTCATATGAGGTGGCCTCCGAGACGGAGGACCGCCGGTCCCAATGAATTGCCTTAGTTGGAACTGCCGGGGAGGGGGGAACTCCTGGACAGTTCGAGAGTTAGCGACGGTATGTCAGTCGCGTTCCCCCATGTTTGTGTTCTTATGTGAGACTCGACAAAAGGAAGCTAAGATGAGGAGGATACGTAATCGCTTGGGATTAAAAGGTTTTTGTGGCGTTGACATCGATGGATTGAGTGGAGGGCTGGCTGTTTATTGGCATGAGAATTGTGTTGTTGAGATTGTTGACAAAGACGAGCGTCATATTGATGCTCTCGTTCGGCTCCAGGAGGGTGCAAGTCAATGGTGGATCACTTTCGTCTATGGTGAACCCCGTGTCGAAAATAGGCATCTCATGTGGGCTAAGCTACAGAACCTGAAAATTGTAAGTGACTTGCCTTGGCTTGTAATCGGCGATTTCAATGAAGCGATGTGGGACTTCGAGCATTTTTCGGCCACTCCTAGGGCCGCGGCTCAGATGCTAGCTTTTCGTGATGTTCTTGAAACTTGCGAGCTGGTGGGCCTTGGTTTCTCTGGAGTCCCGTTCACATATGATAATAGGCGTAATGGTATGGGTAATGTGAGAGTTTGGTTGGATCGGGCAGTTGCTACAAGTTCGTGGAGAAATATGTTTGCTTTTGCTTCTGTTGAGCATGTTGTTTCACCATGTTCAGATCATGTTATGTTACTTTTAAAAGGAGAGGTTGATCCAGGTCCTGCAAGTGCCAAGAGTAGAAGGTATGAAGGTTTTTGGGAAATAGATTCAGCATTGCCTGAAGTCATAAAGGATGCATGGGCTGGGGTAGGTGTGGTGCAGAATTCGGGACAGCTGAGAGACGCTCTACCAAAAACCATGATATGCCTAGGTTCCTGCAGCAGAAAAATCGGCAACATTAAGAGGGAGCTTGCCAAGTCTCGAACTCAGCTAGAGGAGCTTATGAATATGAATGCGGATAGACAAGATATAAGAGCAGTAACTGATAAGATGAATGATTTATTATACCAGGAGGAGATGATGTGGCTCCAAAGGTCAAGAATATCTTGGCTTAAGGAGGGTAACCGAAACACAAAGTTTTTTAGAGCAAGGCCATTTGGAGGGCAAGAAAGAACAAGATTGCAGAATTGACAGATAGTATTGGGGTAGTGCACTCCGACTTCGCTGCCATGGGGAAACTTACAACGGATTATTTTTGTGACTTGTTCTCGGCAAACACATCACTAGATGCAGCCCCTGTGATTGACTTAGTGCAACCCTTGGTGGCGAAAGAGGATAGTATTAAGCTTTGTGCACCGTTTACCGATAAGGAAATTTCAGACGCTATGTTCCAAATTGGGCCCTTGAAGGCACCGGGACTGGACGGGTTCCCTGCTAGATTTTTCTAGCGGAATTGGAGCACCGTGAAGGATAGTGTGGTTGCAGTAGTAAAAGATTTCTTTCGTACGGGTATCATGCCGGAGGGAGTAAACTCTACTTCCATTGTTCTTATTCCAAAAATTGCTAACCCTACAAAGTTGTCTGAATACATGCCTATCAGCTTATGCAACGTGATTTACAAGGTCATCTCCAAGTGCCTGGTGAACCGTTTGTGTCCACTCCTTGATGATTTAATATCAGTGGAACAGAGTGCGTTTATCCCTGGCAGGATGATAACTGATAACGCTTTGGTGGCCTTTGAGTGCCTCCACTACATTAAGCAAGAGAAGGATCCTACGAAGAGTTTTTGCGCTTACAAGCTCGATCTATCTAAAGCTTATGATAGGGTGGACTGGGTTTACTTGAAGCAGGCGATGCAAAAATTGGGTTTCTCTCAGCGATGGGTTGACTAGATAATGACGTGTGTCACATCGGTGAGGTATTCTGTCAAACTTAATGGAACTCTCTTGGATTCATTTGCACCATCCCAAGGGCTTTGGCAGGGGGACCCTCTTTCACCATATCTATTTTTGTTTGTGGTGGATGGACTATCGGCAATTCTGAGAAATAAAGTGCAAGTCGGTGCTCTCTCACCAGTCCGTGTTTGCAGAAGGGCGCGAGGCATATCCCACTTGTTATTCGCTGATGACACCATGCTGTTTTTTGAGGCCTCCAGAGCCCAAGCAAAGAGTGTAAAAGGGGCACTAGATATGTATGGCTCAGCTACAGGTCAAAGCCTTAATTATAACAAATGCTCAATTTTCTTTGGTGAGTCTTGTCCAGCGGCAGTTCAAGAGGAAGTCTGTTACCAGCTTCGTCTTCGAGGAAAAATACCTATGCCTCCCCACACCTGAGGGTCGCATGTCCAAGGGCAAGTTTCAGAATCTTCAAACTAGTCTCACTAAACGACTCGTTCAGTGGGGTGATGGACACCTAGCCCAGCCAGGAAGAGAAGTTTTGATAAAGTGAGTAGCCCAGACGTTACCAACATACATTATGGGCGTGTTCAAACTGCCATACTCGGTGTGCGATGATCTTACAAGGATGGTAAGGAATTTCTATTAGGGATCGGAAAAAGGCAAAAGGAAAGTTCATTGGAAGGGTTGGGATCATTTGCTGCAACCCAAGGATGGGAGTGGCATGTGTTTTTGGGATTTTCGTTTGTTCAATCAAGCCCTATTGGCTCGCCAAGCATGGCGATTAATATCCAGACCGGAAAGCCTATGTGCACAAGTTCTCAAAGCAAGATACTACCCACACGGCAAGCTTGAGGATACTGTTTTCACGGGTAATGCCTCCTCCTCATGGCAAGCAATTAACCATGTTCTAGATTTACTAAAGAAAGGATTAATATGGCGTGTTGGGAACGGCAGAAGCATAAGAGTGTGGCGAGAGAACTGGATCCCCCGACCCTTTTCATTCAGACCCATCTCACGGCAAGGCGTGTGTCGTATGCGTTTTGTCTCTGACTTGTTAAATGATAATGGATCATGGAAGGTTGAGCTGCTCTCTCGCTATTTCGTTGCTGCTGATGTCGAAGAGATCCTGAAGATCAGGGCTTCCCCAAGACTAGTTGATGACTTCCTTGCATGGTCACCTGAAAAGCATGGAATCTTCATAGTTAGGAGCGCCTACCGCCTGGCGTTTGATGATTGCACCAAGGGTCCGTGCCCTCCTCTAGTTCAGCGCCGACGGGGGGCTAGGGGATGCTGGAAGTTCATTTGGAGCTGCGATGCTACACCATCGATTGCAAATTTTGCATGGCGAGTGGCAACAGACAGTCTACCGACCTGGAAAAATAAGTGTAGGATCGGCCTTGAGACTACTAGTACATGCCCAATTTGTGGAGTTGCAACTGAAGACAATTTTCACCCCTTTGTGAAGTGTCAATATGGTCGGGATCTATACATATCAATGGCAAAAATATGGAGACTACCCAATATAGACACGTTCATCCCTATTGGCAAGGAATGGCTGCTGCATGCCCTAGCTAACTTGAGCGATTTGGAATGCTGCATGCTGTTGATGATCTTCTGGAGATGCTGGTACGTACGGAATGAGCTAGTACACTCAAAGCCTGCTCCGCCAATGGACGTATCTATCAGGTTCTTGCAAAGTTATATGGAGTCCTTGATGGTAGTAAAGTCGAACTCACGTTGTGACCCTGCTAAAGGGAAGTTGGCTATCATTCTGGAAGGTGCCACTAAGCATACAAGTGAAGCGGTGGGTGCTTTGCCGACGTGGTCTAGGCCGGTGAATGGATGGGTAAAACTTAATACAGATGGCTCTTTTGTCTCAAGTGAAATAGCTGGAGCAGGGATGATTCTGAGAGACTCAGATGGCAAGATCATCTTCTCGGCGTGCAGGGCTCTCTTCTCCTGTAGAGATGCTTTGGAGGTTGAACTGTGTGCCTGTATGGAGGGCATCTCCTATGCTTTGCAGCGATCAGATTTGCCTATTGCAGTCAAATCGGATTCTCTTGTGGCGGTATCTATGATCACATGTGATGGTTGTGATCGGTCTGCTTATGCTTTTCTGGTAAAGGAGATTAGATATCTTCTTAGTCTTTGTCAATCTTGTATTACTCATGTCTCGCGGTCGCAAAATAAGGCCAGCGATAGTCTAGCTGCTTTTGGTAGAGCTCAAGGTAGAACCATGACCTGGATTGGTTCGGCTCCTCCGGATGTGTTAGAACTGGTGGCGATGGATTGTACTGATATTAACTGAGTAATACAAGTTTTGAACCCGCAAAAAAGGTGAGAACACATGTTTTTTAATCCCGCAAATAATTAACACATGTTTTGAAGAAAAAAACTTTTAAAAGGGACTGAAACCCCGATCTCTACCTGGATCGATGCACACAGCCCTGGATTATTTTACAACGATCCACAAAGTTAGGCAGAACAAGGAAGAAGCACAAAGACCAATTATGGACCCATAAGTATGTGGTGAACTACTCATGCATCATCGGAAGGCAGCAAATATGATGTAGAAGTCCTCCATGATCGATTCTTCTTCCGACAGAGTACCGAAAAAGGACTCCAGATGGGATCGCGGAAGAACAAAATTTTGCGGCGGCGCAAAAAGTGTTTCGGGTGGCTCTCAGTTGGTTTCGCAATATTTGGAAATTTATAGAAGTAGAACTAGATCAAACGGAGCTGTGTGGACCCACAAGCTCAGGGGGCGTGCCCCTCGAGCTTGTGGCTCTCTCGTATCTTGTCTTGTCTCCTCCCGAAGCTTCGGGGGTCCCTTCTGGTTCAGAAAAAATCAATCCAAAGATTTTTTATTTGGACTTTGTTTGATATTGATTTTCTGAAAAGCCAAAAATAAGGAAAAAATTAGCAACTGACACTTGGCACTAGGTTAATAGGTTAGTCCCAAAAAAATGATATAATATAGCATGTAAATTTATATAAAACATCCAAAATTGATATTATAATAGCATGGAACAATCAAAAAATTATAGATATGTTGGAGACTATTGTTAACCCACAAGTATAGGGGATCACAACAGCTTTCGAAGGTAGAGTATTCAACCCAAATTTATTGATTCAACACAAGAGGAGCCAAAGAATATTTTCAAGTATTAGGAGTTGAGTTGTCAATTCAACCACATCTGGAGAACTAAATATCTGCAGCAAAGTGATCAGTAGCATAGTAGTATGATAATTTGATAGCGGTGGTGATAGTAGCAACAATAACGATAAATTGACAAAAGTAGTTTGCAGTGATTATAACAATAGCAACAGTAGCAGTAGTAACCTAGCAAAGATCAATATGTGAAAATCTCGTAGGCATCAGGTCGCTGATGGATAATTATGTTGGATAACATGCATCATGTAACAGTTATAACCTAGGGCGACACCGAACTAGCTCCAATTCATCAATGTGATGTAGGCATGTATTCGGTATATTCATACATGCTTATAATAGAGAACTTGCATGGCATCTTTTGTCCTACCCTCCCGTGTCAGTGGGGTCCATAAGGAAACTAAGGGATTAAGGCCTCCTTTTAATAGGGAAGCGGAACAAAGCATTAACACATAGTGAATACATGAACTTCTCAAACTACGGTAATCACCGAAAGAAATCTCAATTATTATCACTTTGCGGTATGCCGATCATAACACATAATAGGTGCATACAACTTGCAAGATAGGATCAAGAACACAAATATATTCATGAAAACATAAAGGGTTCAATCTGAAATCATGGCACTCGGGCCCTTGTGACAAGCATTAAGCATAGCAAAGTCAATAGCAACATCATTCTCAAAACATAGTGGATACTAGGGATAAAGCCCTAACAAAACTAACTCAATTACATGAGAAATCTCAAAACACGGTGAATACTAGGGATCAAACCCTAACAAAACTAACTCAATTACATGAGAAATCTCAAAACATGGTGAATACCAGGGATCAAACCCTAACAAAACTAACTCAATTACATGAGAAATCTCATCCAACTCATCACCGTCCAGCAAGCCTACAAAGGAATTACTCACTCCCGGTGGTGAGCATCATGAAATTGGTGATGGAGGAGGTTGATGATGATGACGGCGTTGAATCCCCCTCTCCGGAGCCTAGAACGGACACCAAATATGGCCTTAATACGTCTCCAATGTATCTATAAGTTTTTAGTGTTCCATGCTATTATATTATCCTTCTAGGATGTCTTATGGGCTTTATTATACACTTTTATATGATTTTTGGGACTAACTTATTAACCCAGAGCCCAGTGCCAGTTTATGTTTTTTTCCTTGTTTTTGAGTTTTACAAAAAAGGAATATCAAACGGAGTCCAATTGACGAGCCAATTTTTTATGATTTTTTCTGGACCAAAAGAAGCCCTCGAAGCAAAAGAGTTGGGCCAGGAGAGCCACGAGCTGCCCTCGAGGGTGGAAGGCGCGCCCTGGGAAGGGGGGTGCGCCCCCTATCTCGAGGACGGCCCGTAGCCCCCCTTTGCTTGGCCCCGACTCCAAAAATTCCTATAAATACTGAAACCTCCAGAAAGAAACCTAGATCGGGAGTTCCGCCGCCAAAAGCCTCTGTAGCCACCGAAAACTAATCTACACCCGTTCTGGCAACCTGCCGAAGGGGGGAATCCCTCTCCGGTGGCTATCTTCATCATATCGGCGCTCTCCATGACGAGGAGGGAGTAGTCCGCCCTCGGGGCTGAGGGTATGTATCAGTAGCTATGTGTTTGATCTCTCTCTCTCTCGTGTTCTTGAGATGGCACGATCTTGATGTATCGCGAGCTTTGCTATTCTAGTTGGATCTTCTTCTCCCCCTCTACTCTCTTGTAATGGATTGAGTTTTCCCTTTGAAGTTATCTTATCGGATTGAGTCTTTAAGGATTTGAGAACACTTGATGTATGTCTTGCACGTGTTTATCTGTGGTGACAATAGGATATCATGTGATCCACTTGATGTATGTTTTGGTGATCAACTTGCGGGTTATGTGACCTTGGGAATCTATGCATAGGGGTTGGCACACGTTTTCGTCTTGACTTTCCAGTAGAAACTTTGGGGCACTCTTTGAAGTTCTATGTGTTGGTTGAATAGATGTTTCTGAGATTGTGTGATGCATATCGTATAATCATGCCCACGGATACTTGAGGTGACAATGGAGTATCTAGGTGACATTAGGGTTTTGGTTGATTTGTGTCTTAAGGTGTTATTCTAGCATGAACTCTATGATAGATTAAACGTTACTACGGACTCTTGAATAGATCGATAAGAAATAATAACTTTGAGGTGGTTTCGTACCCTACCATAATCTCGTCGTTTGTTCTCCGCTATTAGTTACTTTGGAGTGACTCTTTGTTGCATGTTGAGGGCTAGTAATATGATCCAATTATGTTATCCTTGTTGAGAGAACTTGCACTAGTGAAAGTATGAACCCTAGGCCTTGCCTACTATCATTCCAATACCGTTTATGCTCACGTTTACCACTTGCTACCTTGCTGTTTTTATATTTTCAGTTTACAAAAACCTATATCTACCATCCATATTGCACTTGTATCACCATCTCCTCGCCGAACTAGTGCACCTATACAATTTACCATTGTATTGGGTGTGTTGGGGACACAAGAGACTCTTTGTTATTTGGTTGCAGGATTGTTTGAGAGAGACCATCTTCATCCTACGCCTCCCACAGATTGATAAACCTTAGGCCATCCACTTGAGGGAAATTTGCTACTGTCCTACAAACCTCTGCACCTAGAGGCCCAACAACGTCTACAAGAAGAAGGGTGTGTAGTAGACATCAAGATCTTTTCTGGCGCCATTGCCGGGGAGGTTAGTGCTTGAAGGTATATCTTTAGATCTTGCAATCGAATCTTTTTGTTTCTTGTTTTATCACTAGTTTCGTTTATAAAAGAAAACTACAAAAAAATGGAATTAAGGTTACCTCATATGCTTCATCTTTTTAATATCTTTCGTGAAAATGATGGGAAGGAAAATTGTGCTCAAGTACTAGAAGAAGAAATACATAGAATGTCTGGCATAGAATATGTGCATGATGAGCATGATTGCAATGTTGTTAGTATGAATTCTTTGAATACCCATGATGCTAATGATATGCAAAGTCACAAGCTTGGGGAAGCTATGTTTGATGAAGATGATATTTTTAGTCCCCCAAGTTTTGATGATAATATTTATTATGATGAAAGCATGCCTCCTATTTATGATGATTATATTGATGAAAGTGGATTTGGAGAGGTCATGACTCTATTTAGTGATGAATCCACTATTTCGGAAGAGGTTCCAATTGATTATGAGAACAAAGTTGCTATCTATGATGATTATTGTGATGACTTGTATGCTATTAAGAATAATGATTACCATGAAACTTGTCATCATGATTTTAGTTTTCAATTGGATTATGATTCACATGATAGTTATTTTGTTGAGTTTGCTCCCACTACTATGAATGAGAATAATTTTGCTTATGTGGAGAGTAGTAAAATTTCTATGCAAGTAGATCATGAAAAGAATGCTTTATGTGCTGGTTATATTGTTGATTTCATTCATGATGCCTCTAAAAATTATTATGAGAGAGGAACATATGCTTCTACCTATTGCAATAATATCAAGTTTCCTCTCTATGTGCTTAAAATCTTGAAGCTACGCTTGTTTTGCCTTCCTATGCTAGTTGATTATTGTTCCCATAAGTTGTTTGCTCACAAAATCCTTATGCATAGGAAGTGTGTTAGACTTAAATGTGTTATTCATATGCTTCATGATTCTCCCGTTATGTTTTAACTCTTATCTTTTATGTGAGCATCATTGTGCCTAGCTAGGGGAGTTAAACGATAGCGCTTGTTGGGAGGCAACCCAACTTTATTTTGTTTTCTTTGCTTTTGATTCTGTTTGGGAATAATTATTGCATCTAGCCTCTTATTAGATGTGTTTTCATGTTTTGTTTAGTGTTTGTGCCAAGTAGAACCTTTGGGAAGACTTGTGTGAAGTTTATGTGATCTTGCTGTGAAAAACAGAATCGTTAGCGCTCGCTAAAGTAGACTTAAGATTTTACTGGAGCGTGATTTTTAGTTGATTCTTTTTTCAGATGATTAATAGACAAATTACTCACGTTTACCAATTTAGTTTGAATTTTTTGGAGTTACAGAAGTATGCAAAACCTGCAGATTACTACAGACTGTTCTGTTTTTGACAGATTCTGTTTTTCGTGTGTTGTTTGCTTATTTCAATGCATCTATGAGTAGTATTGGGAAGTATGAATCATAGAGAAGTTGGAATACAGTAGGTTTAACACCAATATAAACAAAGAATTAATTCATTGCAGTACCTTAGAGTAGTGGTTTGCTTTCTTATACTAACGGAGCTCAAGAGATTTTTGTCTAAGTTTTGTGTTGTGAAGTTTTCATGTTTTGAGAATGGCTTTGATGGACTATGGAACAAAGAGCGGCAAGAGCCTAAGCTTGGGGATGCCCAAGGCACCACAAGGTAAAATTCAAGGAGAACCAAAAGCCTAAGCTTGGGTATGCCCCGGGAAGGCATCCCCTCTTTCATCTTCATCTATCGGTAACTATACTCGGAGCTATATTTTTATTCACCACATGATATGTGTTTTGCTTGGAGCGTAAATTTAGTTTATTTTATTTTGCTTGCTGTTTGAATAAAATACCAAGATATGGAATTCTTAAATGTTAGAGAGTCTTCACATAGTTACATAATTATTCAACTACTTATTGATCTTCACTTATATCTTTCGGAGTAGTTTGTTATTGCTCTAGTGCTTCACTTATATCTTTTAGAGCATGGCGGTGGTTTTATTTTGAAGAAATAGATGAACACTCATGCTTCACTTATATCTATTTGAGAGTCTATTAAAACAGCATGGTAATATGCTTAGGCTAAAAAACTAGTCTTCACATGATAGACATCCAATATCAATGTAGTAAAAACTTTCACACTAAGTGCATTGAATAGGATGAGATGTTGGATGCTTGATAATTGTTTTGAGATATGAGGATAGTGATATTAGAGTCATGCTAGTGGATTTATTATGAAATTTAGAGATACTTGTGTTAAGGTTAGTGATTCCCGTATCATGCACGTATGGTGAACCGTTGTGTGACGAAGTTAGAGCATGAGGTATTTGTAGAGTGTCAACCTTTGTGTGGAGGTCGGGGGCGCGTGATGGTTAACTCCTACCAACCTCCCCCCCAGGATCATGCGTTGATTGCTTTGTTTTGATGACTCATAGATTTTTGCAATAAGTATATGAGTTCTTATGACTAATGTTGAGTCCATGGATTATACGCACTCTCACCCTTCCCCCATTGCTAGCCTCTCTTGTACCTCACAACTTTCACCGGTGCCATAAAACCCACTATATATCATTCCTCAAAACAGCCACCATATTGTTCCTCAAAACAGCCACCATACCTACCTATCATGGCATTTCCATAGCCATTCCGAGATATATTGCCATGTAACTTTCCACCGTTCTGTTCATATGACACGCTTCATATTGTCATATTGCCATGCATGATCATATAGTTGACATCGTATTTGTGGCAAAGCCACCATGCATAATTTTTCATACATGTCACTCTTGATTCATTGCACATACCGGTACACCGCCGGAGGCATTCATATAGAGTCATACTTTGTTGTTGTAGTATCGAGTTGTAATATCGCATTGTAATGAAAGAGCTATGATCATCATTATTAGAGCATTGTCCCATGGGAGGAAAGGCTAAATCTATAAAGCCCCTCCGCAAAAAAAAAGAAAAAAAAGGAAATGCGAAAGAAAAAAAAGGCTCAAAAAAGAAAAGAAAAAGGAAAAAAGGAAAAAAAGGGACAATTGCTACTATCTTTTTCCACACTTGTGCTTCAAAGTAGCACCATGTTCTTCATTGTAGAGAGTCTCATGCTTAGTCACTTTCATATACTAGTGGGAATTTTCATTATAGAACTTGGCTTGTATATTCCAACGATGGGCTTCCTCAAATGCCCTAGGTCTTCGTGAGCAAGCAAGGTGGATGCACACCCACTAGTTTCTTTTGTTGAGCTTTCATTCATATTTAGCTCTAGTGCATCTGTTGCATAGCAATCCCTACTCACTCACATTGATATCTAGTGATGGGCATCTCCATAGCCCGTTGATACGCCTAGTCGATGTGAGACTATCTCCCTCATTTTTGTCTTCTCCACAACCACCTCTATTCCACCCATAGTGTTATATCCATGGCTCACGCTCATGTATTGCGTGAAAGTTGAAAGGTTTGAAAAGATAGAATATGAAAACAAATGCTTGGCTGAAATCGGGGTTGTGCATGATATGAATATTTAGTGTGATAACAAGGGAGCATAGCCAACACTATATGATTTTGTAGGGATAACTTTATTTAGCCGTAGTATTTTGAGAAGACATGATTGCTTTGTTAGTATTGCTTGAAGTATTATTATTTCTTATGTCAATATAGACTTTTGTCTTGAATCTTTCATATTTGAACATTCATGCTTGTGACGCCCGGATAGTTAAGCTACAGTAACCCTCTGCTAATGACGGCACGCCATCACAATTACTGTTGATAACCTCGCGATGATCCAATCTCGTTCGAATTCAAAAGTCAAAATTATGTCAAACGAAAAAGATTTTTAAATATTAAAACTAAAATGTTCGGGTGGTGCCAAACAATGCATAAACAATTATGGTGGGAGAACCACATTTTTATAAAATAATTAAAAGCACTATATTAATTATAACAACGATAAAACAATTTATTAAAATGCATACAAATTAATCAGTAAATACAAAATACTTTAATTCAGGTGTCAGAATGTCTGTGGCACTAACATATTTATTAACACTAGCTTATGTGCTACTTTTATAAAATGTAAAACTAAAGTAAAATAGAACTAAAATAAAAAGAAAATAAATTGAAAAGAAAAGAAAAGAAAAAGAAAAAAAGAGCAAACAAAAAAATTGATTGAAAGGGAGTAGTCGCCCCCACCGGACCAACTGGCCCAGGTGGCCAACCGGCCCACCTGGCCCAGCTGACCCCCACTGCCCGCTACTAACCCCCCGGCAACCGAACCCTAGACCCACGTCACCACTACCCCACCCCGTCCCTCTCCTCCCCCCGATCTGGATCGGGGGCCAACACAGTCGCCGCCCGGAACGAGCCCGACGCCGCCCTGACGCGTCCCGGACGCCAGCGCAATGTTGCCGCCCCAACGCCGGCCTGCACCGGTCCTCCTCGCCGGCCGCCCCTCCAGTCTCTGCCGCGCCGGCACCCCTACTCTGCCCCACTCATGAGCGTTCCCCCCTCTCAGCTCGCCCCCCCCGCATCGCTCGCCCCCCCGGATCGCTCGCGTCCTCTCCGCCATGCGCCTCCCCGCTGCCTAGCCGCGCGCCGCCCGCCGGCGCTTCCCGCGCGGGCCGCCGCCGCCGAGTGCGCCCGGCCGCGCCAGCGCGTGGCCTCGCCTGGCCATCGCCCTCGCCCCTTCCCTCCTTCGCCGCGGGCCTGCGCGCTGCCAGCGCCCGTCCCGCCTCGCCTCGCCCTGCTTCCCCCTCCTTCGCTCGAGCGGCGCCTGTGCGCCCAGCGCCCGGCGCACCCACCCCGCTCTCCCCTACGGGCTACCGCCGGGCTGCTCCACTGGTTCCCGCCGGCCATGCCCCGGCTGGCCTCGCCGTCCCTGCGGGCGGGCGCCCAGTCGGGCACCCAACGCCGCACGCCCGTCGCCCGCACCCGTATGCCCGTTTTGGCCTCTGGGCCTATGGCAAACGGTGCCCAGCCCCAGAACGGTATAAAAAAGGGATAAAAAATAAAAATAAAAATAAATATATAATAAAAATAATTAAAAATATTAATAAATATTAATAGGTTTAATTAATAAATTACTTAATTAACTTAATTAATTCCGTTTAGAATAACCTAAACACTAATTAACTTAATTAACTGTTAATTATCTAAACAGTCAATGACAGGTGGGACCCACTGGTCAGGTTGACCAGTCAACCATGCTGACGTCAGCATGATGTCATGTTGATGTCATAAATCCTTTTTAAAATTAATTTAATTAATATTAAATTCCAGAAATTAATAAAACCTTTAGAAAATCATATCTTTTAAACCGTAACTCGGATGAAAATACTTTGTACATGAAAGTTGCTCAGAACGACAAGACGAACCCGAATACGCGATCCGTTCGTCCGCCACACATCTCTATCATACCGAACATGCAACATTCCCCTCCGTTTCATCTGTCCGAAAATGCCTAACACCGGGAATATTTTCCCGGATGTTATTCCTCTTCGCCTGTATCACCAAGCACCGCGTTAGGTCACACGTAGCACCGCCTTTTGCCATGTTATGCTTTGTGATGCTATTGTTTGCTCTGTTATTTATTTGTTTCCCCCTTCGTTGCTTATTTTCGATAGACTCCGATACTGTGATAGACCCCGAGACAATTGATGCTTCGGTGTTCGACTACGGCTACGATTCCGAAGATTCCTTTCGTATGCAGAGCTTCCAGGCAAGCCCCCCCCTTTGATCACCAGATATCACCTATTCTTCTCTCTACTGCTTGCATTAGAGTAGTGTAGCATGTTACTGTTCGGTTACTCCTATTCTGTTGCATAGCCTGTCATTGTTGCTACAACTGTTGATACCTGTACCTGCCATCCTAATGCTTAGTATAGGTTGCTAGTATTCCATCAGTGGCCCTTCATTCTTGTCCGTCTGCCATGCTATACCATCGGGCCGTGATCACTCGGGTGGTGATCACGGGTATATACTACATACACTTTACATGACACATGATGTGACTAAAGTCGGGTCGGCTCATTGAGTACCCGCAAGTGATTCGATGTGGGGGCTGAAAGGACAGGTGGCTCCATCCAGGTAGTGGTGGGCCTGAGTTCCTAACGGCCCCCGAGTGGATCTTTGTGGCGGAGCGACAGGGCAGGTTGGGACACCCAGTGGAGAGGTGGCCTGGCCCTGGGTTTTGTCCGCGGTTATTTCATAATAACACGCTTAACGAGTTTGGATATTTGATTTGAGTCTGGCCGTTGGCCTATACGCACTAACCAGCTACGTGGGAATAGTTATGGGTACTCGACGTCGTGGTATCAGCCAAAGCCTTCTTGACGTCAGCGATTGAGCGGCGCGCGCCGGGTTGGACCGCGTAACGTAACTTCCTTAGTAATGGAGGTTGCTAGGTCTGCTCACCGGCCGCGTACGCAACGTGCAGGTGTGCGTTGGGCGATGGGCCCGGACCCCTGCGCGCCTAGGACTTAGACAGGCGTCCTGACCTCTCTGTTGTGCTTAGGTAGGGCTGCGACGTGTTGATCTTCCGAGGCCGGGCATGACCCTGGAAAGTGTGTCGGGCCAAATGGGATCAAGCGTGCTGGGTTATGTGGTGCACCCCTGCAGGGAAGTTAATCTATTCGAATAGCCGTGTCCCTCGGTAAAAGGACGACCCGGAGTTGTACTCTGACCTCATGACAACTAGAACTAGATACTTAATAAAACACACCCAGACAAGTTCCAGATATAACTCGGTGGTTGCTCTCTCACAGGGTGATGTGCGGGAGGATCGCCGGGTAGGATTATGCTATACGATGTTACTTGGTTAACTTACCATCTAATTCCTTCTACTGCTGCAAGACGGAGGCTGCGAGAAGCGAGGATACTTGTTACTTTCCAGCTACCCTCATCTTCTGCTGCAAGATGGAGGTTACGAGAAGCGTAGTCTTCGATTGGATTAGTTATCCCCCTCTTATTCCGGCATTCTGCAGTTCAGTCCACAGATATTACCCCTTTACACAGATATCATTGCATATGTAGTGTAGATCCTTGCTTGCGAGTACTTTGGATGAGTACTCACGGTTGCTTTTCTCCCCCTTTTCCCCTTTTGTCCCTTCTTCTCGGATGACGCAACCAGATGGTGGAGCCCAGGACCCAGAAGATCCCGAGGATGTTTCTACATGGAGTTCAGCTTCGAGGAGTAGTTAGGAGGTCCCAGGCAGGAGGCCTTGCCTTTTCGATCGTTGCTATATGTGTGCAAGCCTTCTTAAGGCAAACTTGTTTAACTTATGTCTGTACTCAGATATTATTGCTTCCGCTGACCCTTGTGTATTCGAGCTTATGTATTCGAGCCCTCGAGGCCCCTGGCTTGTAATATAAAGCTTGTATTATTTTTAATTTGTGTCTAGAGTTGTGTTGTGATATCTTCCAGTGAGTCCCTGATCTTGGTCGTACACATTTGCGTGCATGATTAGTGTACGGTCAAATCGGGGGCGTCACAAGTTGGTATCAGAGCCGACTACCTGTAGGAATCCCCCTTTCCAACTCCTTGGCCGAAGTTGAGTCTAGTCTTTGAAAAACAAATTTACTAACTTGTTGTGTGGCTTACGGGCCCACAACACCATTTGGTGGTATTAGGATCTTTTACTCCTCGTCTATACTCTGGACTCTTATCTCTCTTCTATTCGGGATAAATGAATTTTGCTAAATCTAACATTAGGATCTCGTTATCACTTTCACCCGGAGAGCACCTTATGACCGATGATCGTGCGCTGCAGCAGAAGACCCTGAAGATACTCTCCGCTGTTAACCCGAGAACTTGTGTTCATCGCCTTTGTAATTCACTGCCACCGATATATCCCTATGGATATCTGCATGCACTTGTCATTCTCATGATCATTCCTCGTCGCTCTTGTTGTTACAAGAGGCCTCGAAATATTCTCCGTTGTCTTGAGAATCCTTTGAGTTTACTGCCCTGCAATTTTATTTCACATGAAAACCCTTACGGTTATTTCCTCACATTTATCGAGGATCCATCCTTCTCGATTGTTCATATGTCTCCAAAGTTTTTTTGGGAATACTTTTCAATGTTTCGAAAATCCTCTGCAGGCTGTTACTCTTGAAATTCTTGCCTGCTTGCATTATGGGTAATTTCATATGACTAGTAGTCTTCGTTAACATCCCTTGTCTTAGCCATTTTGAGCCTATTGATTCAATGTGTGCGTATGCACGCAGTCATCGGGTTATCCTTTTTGAAATTATCTTTCCGACTCAGACGTCATTCCGGACATGAGTTGTTTCACGGCAATTCAAACCTTTATTGATTGTCCAACTAGGTGTTTTCAACTTATCCATCCTGGATCAGAGCGTCTGCTTCTGATCCTTCGTTTTGGAAACCATAATTTCTTTCTATTTAAGCTTCATACTAATCAGGTGGTTCTTGAATCTGATGCCTCTGCATTCTTCTTCCTCTGAGTGAGTACCGATACTCACATCAGCTCTGTTGTGGATCGCTCGATCCTTTGTTGAAATATTATCCGGCAGTGTCCTTCGTATACAAAAAAAAACCTCGAGAAGTTCTGTCCCTGATACATAATATCTTCGGAAAATTGTATCCTCTTCTTTGACAACCATGCTCTCCCTTGGAGCTGGTGATATTTACTTTTGAAACTTGTGGTATCTGTTACTAAGATGCCCGATGGGTGGAACCTCTGCCTTCCCCTAATCCGTGAAAACCTGAAAGTTTTCACAAGTCATACCCTTCCGGTGTTCTACCAGATAAAATTCCAACACTACAACTTTATCAAAGCGAGAGGTGAATGAAATGATATGCATTAAAGAAGTGGGAGTCAACCTTGAACTTTGTGTTCATGCCCATGAAAATGATGTAGACCGTCTCGGAAGCTTCTTGCAAAATGATTATCCAGCTGTGTGATTCTTTCGGTATTCTTGAATTGATTCCTTACAGTTATGGTTCCGACCATGCTGACCTGATCTGATATATCGGATAGAAATTCATTCCAGTGCCTCGTCTTATTTTGGCAAGGTTGAGGTATCTACTGTCATAGGTCAATGACCCAGTTTTACTTCTACCATGTTCTACCTTGGAGTATGACCCCCTGGTATCTTGAAGATGTCTTGCCATTGCACCACATCTTACTAACTTTGTTGAAGTAACGTCTTTCCTTGTCATAATCACTCTACGAGTTCTGGGTTGTTGTCAACCGAGGACACCGACTAGCGAAATTATTCCGCACTACAAATCAAATACCGCTAGTATTTTTACTGGGAAATTCTGAATTCAGCCTGGTCATTCTGAGACTATCGGCTGCATCCTGGTCTTGCTATATTGGACTGTGCTACCTCGTCCTTCTCTGGTGCACGAATTCTTCAGTGTGTGAGCACGGCTTACGTCGGGCTTTCAACATCATGTTGCTTGTCTTGAAAGGCAACCTTGGTTCCGATCTTGCATCTTATATATGATCATATAACTTGCCACTTCGTCATTCCCTTGCTAGTTACCGTTGTTGTTGATTGCATCCTCTTGAAACCTCCCGACAAATGTGTCGGATCACCTTCAACACTTGACTTTTTCCGAGATGTCAACTGTGTTCATGATGAGAAATACCCTCCTTGCCCTCGATGATTTTATTATCATCGACAACACCCTTGACTTCCTTTCATCGTGAACTTGTCCACGTTATGACTACAACTTGCTCTTCAGCTAGTGTTGTGTTCTGCCTTGAAGTATTACTGTCTTTTAAGTCGAGAATGTTGTGGGGATTGGTCCACCTCTTAGAAATTCTCGGTATGATGATACTTCTCACCATCACCATTATTCCTTGGTCCCCGTGTTGTTTTTTTAATCGGGATACCAATATGCTAACGATGCTGCTTGAGTTATGTACTTCTAGCAACCCTATTGCTTTGAAGTTAACGATCAACAGTTCGTTCTTAGACTGTTGGTTATTGAGTCATCACTCTAACATTGATCTTGCTGCCTAAGGTCTTATTTCGGGCACACCTTTCAACTGATGATTAATGGTGTATGTTTTCCTCAAGCGTACAACATTATTATCAATTGAATTGACAAGTGTCATCTTCTTGTTCACATTACTGCGGAAATCCATTTGCTTGGAATTCTCGATGATTTGTCGCTGAGCCCATCAGCCACCTCCTCATCCTCTCCTTGGTTTAATGATGAACTATTGGTTTGGGAACCCGCTCCCATAGTTCATTTCCCGAGACTCTTGCAATGTCATTTCGTCGATTTGAGTTGCACCTTTTCTTCTCGAACATCCTGAGTTTGAGGTATCATGACACCAATCGGATATGAATCTCGGTCAGATATGATGGTTGGGACAACTTTCCAGTAGTTATAATGTTGGTCCTTTGATGACCTGGTAATATGATGTCATGCCTAGCACCCCTGGCCAGAGGGCCCGTCATTATAATGTCTTTTGCAAGTATAACCATCCTTCCAGGAGGAAATTGTAACACTTATTCTATAAGTTACTTCTGATGGATCATTTGTGTATCCAAGGTCTGTCCTTCGATTGAAACTCCATATCATTGCTACCTCTAAGCATGACTATGATACCCGCTCATCAACAAGAACATTGGAGGCGTGATGCTAGATGTTTCATGGTCAGTTATCCAAACACCGTTGTATGGGTAACATCTGACTAATCCTTGTCTCTTTATCTGAATGGTTGGGTGCTTGCTCTCCTACCCGGTCTGCCATGATTCTTCTTGTCCATGGGATGGATATACTCCTAATAATTGTGTGTAATCACAATTTTCCTTTCCATTTGTTTGTTTAACCTTTCCTTGATCTACATATAATCTAAGCAGTAATAATACTCTGCTTATGTAACCACCTTGTTGTACAACTCTGTCAGTAAGACCCTGATACCATGGTTGGTAACATTCTGGTAACCACCGCTGGAAGAAAACCTTGCCTATTGTCCGCCTCATTACAACGTGCGGGAAAATGGTTCTCTTCGTTCCTCGTCCTAGGTACCGACATTGTTGGCGACATAGCTGACAAGCTATCCACTAACATGCCTCCCTGTCGAGGCTATGCAAGATGTCACCACCCTTCCTACTCTTAACCCACATGGTGGGCCCATAACCCACAGGTCCACGGGGTCGAAACCTGACTCTCCTGTACAACCCTGATTCTAATGTATTCTTTGCACTTGGCTTCGTGTGTGATTCATGAGCTAAATTCTATCATGTTTCATCATGGTATCAAACACCATATTATTCTCGTTGATCAAGACCCAATTCCAGCTTCTGGTTAGGCATCGAATGACTGCCTACCCGATTGAAACTTTGGTACCATCGCTTATTGATCTCAATGCATTCACTGAAATACTACTCGTATGCTACTTCGTGTACCACTTTCTGAATTCGTCGTCGGATGCACATACTTCGTAGAGATACGTTCCTCCAAAGTTCCCCCCCTATTCGTTTTCGTAGGACGATGGAGATCCCGAAGAAAGGATGACGACTTGATCATGATGACCGGAAGCAAAGAAAGGAATACATCAACAAAAGGAGTCAACCGCTTCGAGAAGGGCAACCAAGACCAAGAAGACCCGTTAAAATTTCGCAACCAGAACTTCCCCCTTTACTCCACCTAAATCTCGAGACGAGATTTCTTGTAGTGGAGGAGAATTGTGACGCCCGGATAGTTAAGCTACAGTAACCCTCTGCTAATGACGGCACACCATCACAATTACTGTTGATAACCTCGCGATGATCCAATCTCGTTCGAATTCAAAAGTCAAAATTATGTCAAACGAAAAAGATTTTTAAATATTAAAACTAAAATGTTCGGGTGGTGCCAAACAATGCATAAACAATTATGGTGGGAAAACCACATTTTTATAAAATAATTAAAAGCACTATAGTAATTATAACAACGATAAAACAATTAATTAAAATGCATACAAATTAATGAGTAAATACAAAATACTTTAATTCAGGTGTCAGAATGTCTGTGGCACTAACATATTTATTAACACTAGCTTATGTGCTACTTTTATAAAATGTAAACTAAAGTAAAATAGAACTAAAATAAACAGAAAAGAAATTGAAAAGAAAAGAAAAGAAAAAGAAAAAAACGAGCAAACAAAAAAAATTGATTGAAAGGGAGTAGTCGCCCCCACCGGACCAACTGGCCCAGGTGGCCAACCGGCCCACCTGGCCCAGCCGACCCCCACTGCCCGCTACTAACCCCCCAGCAACCGAACCCTAGACCCACGTCCCCACTACCCCACCCCGTCGCTCTCCTCCCCCCGATCTGGATCGGGGGCCAACACAGTCGCCGCCCGGAACGAGCCCGACGCCGCCCCGACGCGTCCCGGACGCCAGCGCAACGTCGCCGCCCCAACGTCGGCCTGCACCGGTCCTCTTCGCCGGTCGCCTCTCCAGTCTCTGCCTCGCCGGCACCCCTACTCTGCCCCCCCTCGTGAGCGTTCCCCCCTCTCAGCTCGCCCCCCCCGCATCGCTCGCCCCCGGATCGCTCGCGTCCTCTCCGCCGTGCGCCTCCCCGCTGCCTAGCCGCACGCCGCCCGCCGGCGCTTCCCGCGCGGGCCGCCGCCGCCGAGTGCGCCCGGCCGCGCCAGCGCGTGGCCTCGCCTGGCCATCGCCCTCGCCCCTTCCCTCCTTCGCCGCGGGCCTGCGCGCTGCCAGCGCCTGTCCCACCTCGCCTCGCCCCGCTTCCCCTTCCTTCGCTCGGGCGGCGCCTGTGCGCCCAGCGCCCAGCGCACCCACCCCGCTCTCCCCTACGGGCTGCCGCCGGGCTGCTCCACCGGTTCCCGCGGGCCACGCCCCGGCTGGCCTCGCCGTCCCTGCGGGCGGGCGCCCAGTCGGGCGCCCAACGCCGCGCACCCGTCGCCCGCACCCGTATGCCCGTTTTGGCCTCTGGGCCTATGGCAAACGGGCCCCAGCCCCAGAACGGTATTAAAAAAAAGGGATAAAAAAATAAAAATAAATATAAATATATAATTAAAATAATTAAAAATATTAATAAATAATAATAGCTTTAATTAATTAATTACTTAATTAACTTAATTAATTCTGTTTAGAATAACCTAAACACTAATTAACTTAATTAACTGTTAATTATCTAAGCAGTCAATGACAGGTGGGACCCACTGGTCAGGTTGACCAGTCAACCATGCTGACGTTAGCATGATGTCATGCTGATGTCATAAATCCTTTTTAAAATTAATTTAATTAATAGTAAATTCCAGAAATTAATAAAACCTTTAGAAAATCATATCTTTTAAACCGTAACTCGGATGAAAATACTTTGTACATGAAAGTTGCTCAGAACGACGAGACGAACCCGAATACGCGGTCCGTTAGTCCGCCACACATCTCTATCATACCGAACATGCAACATTCCCCTCCATTTCATCTGCCCGAAAATGCCTAACACCGGGAATACTTTCCAGGATGTTATTCATCTTCGCCTGTATCACCAAGCACCGCGTTAGGTCACACGTAGCACCGCCTTTTGCCATGTTATGCTTTGTGATGCTATTGTTTGCTCTGTTATTTATTTGTTTCCCCCTTCGTTGCTTATTTTTGATAGACTCCGATACTGTGATAGACCCCGAGACAATTGATGCTTCAGTGTTCGACTACGGCTACGATTCCGAAGATTCCTTTCGTCTGTAGAGCTTCCAGGCAAGCCCCCCCCTTTGATCACCAGATATCGCCTATTCTTCTCTCTACTGCTTGCATTAGAGTAGTGTAGCATGTTACTGTTCGGTTACTCCTATTCTGTTGCATAGCCTGTCATTGTTGCTACAACTATTGATACCTGTACCTGCCATCCTAATGCTTAGTATAGGTTGCTAGTATTCCATCAGTGGCCCTTCATTCTTGTCCGTCTGCCAAGCTATACCATCGGGCCGTGATCACTCGGGTGGTGATCACGGGTATATACTACATACACTTTACATGACACATGATGTGACTAAAGTCGGGTCGGCTCATTGAGTACCCGCAAGTGATTCGATGTGGGGGCTGAAAGGACAGGTGGCTCCATCCAGGTAGTGGTGGGCCTGAATTCCTAACGGCCCCCGAGTGGATCTTTGTGGCGGAGCGATAGGGCAGGTTGAGACACCCAGTGGAGAGGTGGCCTGGCCCTGGTCGTTTGATAACCCTCAACCGTAAGGGATCGAGATAGTCTTCGCGGGTAAGAATAACCCAATTTATTGATTCGACACACGGGGAGCCAAAGAGTATTTATAAGCTTTGACAGTTGAGTTGTCAATTCAATCGCACCTGAAATATACTTACTTGCAACAAAAGATAAGTGGTGACAGTGATATGATAGTGATAGTAAAAGTAAACAACAAAAAGTAAATAGCAGAAGTAAATAGCAAAAGTAGCAACTAGTAACCAGCAGGATTTAAAACACTGTAGGCTAGGGAGACGGATGGTTGGGCGCTGCATGGATGAGATATATCATGATTCCAACTTGGGGCAAGGCACACGGAAAAGTAATGATCATCTAGGCAAATATCAAACATTAGGCATGTATCCCGTAGGTAGTTGTACGTGCTTGCAATAAGAACTTGCACAACATCTTTTGTCCTACCATCCCGCTACGAACGGGGCCAAAAGGAACTTATGGAGATTAAGGTGCTCCTGTCAAAGAGCACCGGAACAAAGCAATGAACTCAATGGATACATGTAATCCTCAAACTACGGACCATCCCCTTTGGTGTCCCAAGCTGTCACTTTTGGGATCGCCGGTTCCGAACCGTAATAGGTGCAAACAACTCATAGATAGGATCAAGAACACAAATATATTCATGCAAACACATATGGTTCAGATCTGAAATCATGGCACTCGGGCCCTAAGTGACAAGCATTAAGAATAACAAGTTGAAGCAAAGATGATAAACACCATAGTAGATGATAGGCAACATGCCCCCAACGATCTGACAAACTATTACATGATCTAACTCATCCAATCCCTACCATCCCCTTCGCCTACAGCAGGGGATTACTCACACATGGAAGGAGAAGTCATGGAGGGAGGATGGAGTGGTGATGATGATGACGATGGCGACGATCTCCCCTCTTCGGAGGCCAATTCAGCCTCCAGATTAGCCCTCCCGAAGAAGAATAGAGGGTGGCGGCGGCTCCGCGACAAAAACCGGGAAAAGAACTTCTGATCTGGGATTTCTCCGTCACGAGTTAAAATACGGGTCAAAGTAGGGCACCAGGGGAGGTGGGGCCCACCCAGGCGGCCTCCCGGCGCGGCCAGGGGGTGGGCCGCGCCACCAGGGCGCCTGGAGCCCCCCTGGCCCCCCTCTGGTCCCTCTTCTGGCACCAGGTTCCTTCGGGTGCGTGGATTTTCTGTGATTTTTCGTGGATTTTTCTGAGATACCTGAAAATCCGTTTTCCTGCACACAATAAAACCATACAGGCAGCTCTGCTGAAAACAGCGTCAGTCCGGGTTAGTTTAGTTCAAATCATGCAAGAATGAGGTCAAAACAATATCAAAAGTGTTTGGAAAAGTAGATATGTTTGAGACGTATCAACTCCCCCAAGCTTAGCATATTGCTTGTCCTCAAGCAATTCAGTTCAACGAACTGGACGCGACAAAGAAAACTTTGACAAACTCTTTTGCTTCATTAGATGTATATAAGCATGTACTACGAAAAGAGTCTAGCGAGTATTGAAACAATGCTATGAGGACAATGAACGGAGCAATCCTTGTTTCAAGTGACCAATCACAAATACCTAAAAGTAAATAATATACTACTGAAAATCAAGACAAGATTACATTGCACATAGCTTGAGCATATTAGGGTGGTATCTCGCTAGCCTCCATGAGTGAAGCAAAACATAAATGCAGAAACTCCTCCAGATTTTTAAAGGAGACTAGAACTAAGAATTTCAGAATAAATAATATCACAAGCATGCAGAAGACAATGTAATACTTTGGGACAATGCACATTACACTCAGAATGACAATTATGCTCTCCTAGTTGGTGCTTTGTAGAAAGAAGGTGGAGACTCTCGAACCATGGCTTTTGTTGGCAAGGTTGAAAACCCGTGGTCGGAAACGAAAACTAAACATCTACCAGAGCTCTTGGTTTTAAAAACAGAGGTAAAAATGTTTTTGAGAGGTGCATATTTCGTCAACGAATGCTAGCAGATAACTCAATCACTTCTTGAGCTGGACAAGTTTCGAGGAACGGCTCCCGCATGAGGACGATCACATCCTCTTAATCTCCTTTGTTTATCACTGCCAAAGTTTTCTGATTTCTCATGAACAAAGCGTGAAGGAGGGTTTGTTTGTTGTATTATCTTTTATGAGCCGGGCGCACTCTATGCTAGTTCCTTCTCGTATTATGGTTTTGCAGATTAGACATGCAATCCCGGGGTGAAACTTGTCCAACTTAAAAAGATCATGAATTACCTACTACTTCCTCATGAGCTAAAACAGAGGCACAAAAGAGAAATGCTTTTGATTAATTTCGAGATGGTACACGAAAGACTTCGTTAGGAATGGCAGGTAAATACCATGTATAGGAAGGTATGGTGGACTCATATGGCATAACTAGTTTTAAGGATTTTGGATGCACAAGCAGTCAGTCCGCTTAGTACAGGTGGAGGTTAGCAAAAGACTGGGAAGGGACCAACTAGAGAGCAATAACGGTCATAATCATGCAGAGCGACAAAGCAACATTGAATCGGGCATGAAAGTGATATAACTATTCTAAAACTCAAAGATCATCAAGGCAGAACAGACTTTTTAGTCTTAAAACATGTGTAAACATGTGCCAAGTCAATCCAAAAATTCTCCAAAGGGAAATACCACCTTAGTATACCGAACTATGAACAATGCAATGCATGTAAATCATTTCAATAACACATTATATACTCTAGCTATTCGAGACTAGCCACAAGGAAAGCATGAACCACTGGAAGAGCATTGTAAACATAGCACTATGTCGCTACAAGCTGGTCTCTAGATCATAAGTACAGGCATATGTACAAAAGTAGAAACAAGAAGAGTTCATACCGGTCTTCCTTGTTGCTTCCCTTCAGTCGATCTTCGTCATTACTGCTTCGTCACTTGCACGATCGAACGTAGGAAATATAATTAAATGCCATCACGGACTCGAGCTGATCTCTGAAAACAAAGCAAACTAAAGAGAAAAACGAAATCTTTTTGGATTATTTCAAAGGTTGAACGAAAGCAAAAATAAAGAGAAAATCTTTTTGTTGTTTTTGCAAAGAGAGAAATAAAGAAGAACGGACAAAACTTCGAAAAGATCAAAGTGAATAAAACGGATAATACAATGGAAAAGTGAGAGGGGCACGTACTCCCCCAAGCTTAGGCTTTTGGCCTAAGTTGGTAGCAGCTACTGCCCCCAGGAGTCTCCTGCTTCGGGGGTATGGTGGTGAGTCCAAGGGTCGTAGAAGGATGCTGGCGCGTACACCGAACTCCTCGGAGTCTCCCACGAGGAAGGGTTCGTGCGCCAAGAAGAGGAAGACCCTTCACCAAACTCGGTGGCGGTTTCCTCCTCGTCGGGCACAACCCCCTCCATGGGGTTATGAAACTTATGCTGGACCATGAACTCATCGAACTGAATAACATCAAAGGACCATCCGTTCCTGCGAGAAAAATCAAACAAAAGAGGTACAGGTAGACGGATCTCGCGTTCCGCGGTAGTTCCGAAACGCAAGATATAAACAAGATTATCAAGCTCAGAAGTCATGGTAACAAACTTATGCCTTTTCAGAGCAGCAAGATCAAAACTTAAATAAGTAAAAGGATTATCATCAGGGTGTGGGGTGCCTCCAAGATGTTCTAAGATCAGTGTGGTATAAACGCCACCATATAAGTCTCCCTTGTTACCGTTCATAGCAAGGCGTCGAGCAATTAAGGCACCCAGATTATAATCAGACCTCCCTGAGAGGGCGGCTGCCAGGATAGCAATATCCGTCGCAGAAGTGTTGCTCGTGTTGTCACGAGCTAACACCCCTCTAGCAACATAATATGCAAAATACCTGAGGTGAGGAAATAAGATGCTGGAGATCTTTGACCGATGAATATCCCTCGTACCCATGCTGCAGAGAAAGTTGAAGACAGTTTTAAGCTCGGAGGGCTGAGTGGCCATCCTAGCCGTCCTCCCAACGTTCGGCACACCTATTATTTCACAAAACTTTCCCAAAGTCATGGTGATAAGATCATTGTAAATTTTAAACTCAATAGCACCTGAATCAGGATTATATCTAAAACTGTTAATGAAACTGGAGGTGAGTTTTTGATACTGAGTAACACGACACGTGACGAGCCGTGTCAGACCTGCATTTGCACAAAGATTATAAAACTCATCCTTGATTCCCGCAGGTTCAAGGAATTCATCACATGGAAACGTCATCGCACGTGCTGGACTTGTGTCTTCCAACAACTCTAGGGGCACACGATCTTCATTATAGCTCACCCTAGCAGTCAAGGGTGAAGCTGCGGCTCTAGTGACTCGATCGGAGTGCGTGGGCCTCCTCTTCTCAAGCCACCCCTTTGCCCTTCCTAACAAACTCATTTCTGAAATTTTTAGCAAATTACAAAAACAAGGATTAAAACAAGGTGAGTTAAGGCAAACTACTCAACTCACTTGCCCAAGGCATACACTTGCATCAAAACTTGGGAAATAACTTTCTACACGTGCATGCAAGCTCATCTATACAGCACCAAGAACTACTAAATACTCACAAATGAAGCCACCAAACAGAAATCTAATTGGAGGGGTGGAGGAGTCACATACCAGGGAGTATTTGCTCAAAATCTCAGCTCAAATGATGGGCTGTAGAGAGAGATCGAAGAATCGCCTCCAAGAGCAGCAAGAACGCAAGAACAAATGGAGAACTCGCGTTTTTGGAGAGAAAGAGAGAGGGAGGAAGAAGACTTACCTGGAGGGGGGCCTTGTGGGCCCCAGGCGCCCTGTGGGCGCGGCCAGGGGGCAGGCCGCGCCAGCTGGCCGCCTGGACCATTGGTGGGTCCCCCTGGCTGGCCCCAGGTCCCTCTGGGGCACTCCCGACGTGGAAATTTTTATTTATTTTTTCTGGAATTTTTCTGAAAACTTCACTGTTGAAATTTTTTCGAAGTTCAAAAAGCTGCGAAACTCTCTGAAAACTTGAAGCAGTGAGTAGTATTGTGAAGCTTCAAAACATAAACACTTGGTACAACAAGTAGAACAAAAACTAAAACAAATGAAAACATAACAAGCTCAAATTTTTATCTATATAAAACATGTTTACTAGTAAGGTTGATCAAGTCTTACCAACAAACAGGCGATATATAGAGCAAAAAGTCTCACCTCTTAGGAAGTAATCACTGAACCTTTACTTTGATGGACATTGTCCCCACCATGATAGTTTTGTATTTGTGATGCACATGTAGTGGACAGTCCTATTCTCCAATCTTCACGGTCTCGATATTTTCTATAGAGTTGAGGCCATGTCTCCTGTCGGTCTTCTTTGGGAAATACACCGTGTGTTCTTTATCATTCACATTGAAGGTAACCTTCCCTTTATTGCAATCAATAATAGAACCTGCGGTGTTAAGAAAAGGTCTACCAAGAATAATGGACATGCTCCCACCCTCGGGCATGTCAAGCACAACAAAATCAGTAAGAATCAAACAATTAGCAACTTCTACTGGAACATCCTCACAAATACCTATCAGAACGGCGGTTGACTTGTCAGCCATCTGAAGAGAGATATCTGTAGGAATTAGTTTCTCTAAACAAAGCCTCTTGTAAAGAGAAAGAGGCATAACACTCACTCCTGCTCCAAGATCACATAAAGCAGTTTTGACATAATTATTCTTTATGGAGCAAGGAATGGTGGGTATACCAGGATCACCGAGCTTCTCAGGAATCTTGCCACTGAAAGAGTAGTTAGCAAGCATAGTAGATATTGCTTCATTAGGAACTTTTCTTTTATTAGTGACAATATCTTTCATATATTTTGAATAAGGAGGTAACTTAATAGCATCAGTCAAAGGAATTTGAAGAAAAAGAGGTTTAATCCACTCACAAAACTTATTGTAATGCTCTTCTTCTTTAGATTTGATGGACTTACCTGGAAAGGGCATGGGTTTCTGTATCCATGGTTCTCTTTCCTTCCCATGTTTTCTTGCGATGAAGTCTTCTTTAGTGTACCTCTTACGTTTGTCAGGTGCTTCTTCTTCTCGAACTTCAGGCGGATCATTCTTCTCATTATCCTTACCTTCAGGTTCAGCACCGTCTTCAGTCTCAGCATCGGAGATAGATACACTGTTGGGATCAACAGCTGGCTCTTCATCTGTAATAGGATCATTGGAATTGTCAGCCTCCTTATGTTTCTTCTTCTTCTTTGGAGAACCAACAATTTCTTCTTCCTGCATTTGAGAATCTTGCTCGATTCTCCTCGGATGCCCCTCTGAATAGAGATGATCTTGAGTGCTAGTTCCTCCTCGGGTCTTAATCCCGAAGGCCTGCAAATCATCTTGTTTGGCATTGTTAGCAAGCAAATCTTTTTGCACATTAGAAATTTGTTCAAGCTGAGTTTGAACCATATGAAAATGCTTCACAAGACATTGAACATCATTAACTGTTCTACCTAAAACATCAAGCAAACTTATGATAGCAAGGGAATTATCATGCAATTGACTTTGTATCCTCTCATTAAAATGATTTTGTTTCATAATAAAATTATCAAACTCATCTAAACATTGATCAGGAGGCTTACCATGAGGGATGTCACTTGCGTTGAAATCTAAAAGAGAGTGTACCTCTACCATAGGAGGATGAGTGGTAGGCTCACACAGCTTCTCAATAGGGGGTAGATTCTTCACGTCTTCAGCTTTAATACCTTTCTCTTTAATAGACTTCTTTGCTTCTTGCATATCTTCGGGGCTTAGAACAAACATGCCCCTCTTCTTTGGTGGAGGAGGTGGTTCAGGGACGGACAAATCTTCATGGTTTTTGGCAATCCTGCCCATCAAATCCTCTGCATCGTCCGGTGTTCTTTTCCTGAAAACACAACCAGCACAACTGTCCAAATAGGACCTGGATTCATCAGTTAGACCAGCATAAAATATATCGATTAATTCGTTCTTAGGGACTTCATGTCCTGGTCTAGCCCGAATCAGACCACAGTACCTCCCCCAAGCTTTAGGGAGGTGCTCATCCTGCAACTGTCTAAAGTTATAAATTCTTTGTAAAGCAGCATGTTGCATGTGAGCAGGAAAGTACTTATCAACAAAAGAGTGAGCTAAGTCTTGAGGACTCTTAATGGAACCGCATGGGAGTGAATCATACCATGCTTTAGCACCTTCTTTCAAGGAGAAAGGAAGAAGCTTGGTCACATAAAAGTATCGTATCTTCTCATCCGTGGTAAACAAGCCACCCAACTCACCGAGTTTAGTCAGGTGTGCAATAGCATCATCATTTTCTCTGACATAAAAGGGGCCAGCTTCAACCATAGTTATAAGTGAAAGATCAACAGAGAAATTATAATTAGGATCATCAATGCATATAGGAGATGTAGCAAATTCAGGATCAGGAACGGTTTTGTTCTTCAAAGAGTGTTTTTCGAACAACTTCTTAATAACTTCAGGGTCAGAGCCAGAAAACTCTGTCAGTTCCCTGCATAAATCTTCATCAAGCATATAGTAATCATCATCAAGGAGTCTCTCCTTGAGTTTACTCAAATCAGGATAATCATAAGTTTCACCAATAGGGTAGCGAGTACCAGGAATTTCAATTCCAGACTTTTTTGCAGCAGCAACGATCTGTTTCTCAAGAGCATAACCAAGTGAACTAATATCATCAATAGTAGTAGAAGCATCATCAAGAGTATCGGACATAGTAACAGATTCAGTAGGAGCATCATATGGTGGCGGTGAGGCAAACTTACTCATAACAGAGGGTGAATCAAGTGTAGCACTAGTGCTCAGAACAGTACCTCTTCTTGTAGTGGATAGTAAGATCGGAACCTTGGGGTCTCCTTTCTTACCCATAGCGAATGAAGTGCAGCAAGTAGGATACTTCAAGTAGACTTGTAAATATTGCTATGCTCCGCGGCAACGGCGCCAGAAAACGGTACTTGATAACCCTCAATCGTAAGGGATCGAGATAGTCTTCGCGGGTAAGAATAACCCAATTTATTGATTCGACACACGGGGAGCCAAAGAGTATTTATAAGCTTTGACAGTTGAGTTTTCAATTCAACCGCACCTGAAATATACTTACTTGCAACAAAAGATAAGTGGTAACAGTGATATGATAGTGATGATAGTGATAGTAAAAGTAAACAACAAAAGTAAATAGCAGAAGTAAATAGCAAAAGTAGCAACTAGTAACCAGCAGGATTTAAAACACTGTAGGCTAGGGAGACGGATGGTTGGGCGCTGCATGGATGAGATATATAATGATTCCAACTTGGGGCAAGGCACACGGAAAAGTAATGATCATCTAGGCAAATATCAAACATTAGGCATGTATCCCGTAGGTAGTTGTACGTGCTTGCAATAAGAACTTGCACAACATCTTTTGTCCTACCATCCCGCTACGAACGGGGCCAAAAGGAACTTATGGAGATTAAGGTGCTCCTGTCAAAGAGCACCGGAACAAAGCAATGAACTCAATGGATACATGTAATCCTCAAACTACGGACCATCCCCTTTGGTGTCCCAAGCTGTCACTTTTGGGATCGCCGGTTCCGAACCGTAATAGGTGCAAACGACTCATAGATAGGATCAAGAACACATATATATTCATGCAAACACATATGGTTCAGATCTGAAATCATGGCACTCAGGCCCTAAGTGACAAGCATTAAGAATAACAAGTTGAAGCAAAGATGATAAACACCATAGTAGATGATAGGCAACATGCCCCCAACGATCTGACAAACTATTACATGATCTAACTCATCCAATCCCTACCATCCCCTTCGCCTACAGCAGGGGATTACTCACACATGGAAGGAGAAGTCATGGAGGGAGGATGGAGTGGTGATGATGATGACGATGGCGACGATCTCCCCTCTCCGGAGGCCAATTCAACCTCCAGATTAGCCCTCCCGAAGAAGAACAGAGGGTGGCGGCGGCTCCGCGACAAAAACTGGGAAAAGAACTTCTGATCTGGGATTTCTCCGTCACGAGCTAAAATACGGGTCAAAGTAGGGCACCAGGGAAGGTGGGCCCCACCCAGGCGGCCTCCCGGCGCGGCCAGGGGGTGGGCCGCGCCACCAGGGCGCCTGGAGCCCCCTGGCCCCCCTCTAGTCCCTCTTCTGGCACCAGGTTCCTTCGGGTGCGTGGATTTTCTGTGATTTTTCGTGGATTTTTCTGAGATACCTAAAAATCCGTTTTCCTGCACACAATAAAACCATACAGGCAGCTCTGCTGAAAACAGCGTCAGTCCGGGTTAGTTTAGTTCAAATCATGCAAGAATGAGGTCAAAACAATATCAAAAGTGTTTGGAAAAGTAGATACGTTTGAGTCGTATCATCATTGTCCGCGGTTATTTGATAATAACACGCTTAACGAGTTTGGATATTTGATCTGAGTCTGGCCGTTGGCCTATACGCACTAACCAGCTACGTGGGAATAGTTATGGGTACTCGACGTTGTGGTATCAGCCAAAGCCTTCTTGACATCAGCGATTGAGCGGCGCGCGCCGGGTTGGACCACGTAACGTAACTTCCTTAGTAATGGAGGTTGCTAGGCCTGCTCACCGGCCGCGTACGCAACGTGCAGGTGTGCGTTGGGCGATGGGCCCGGACCCCTGTGCGCCTAGGACTTAGACAGGCGTCCTGACCTCTCTGTTGTGCTTAGGTAGGGCTGCGACGTGTTGATCTTCCGAGGCCGGGCATGACCCTGTAAAGTGTGTCCGGCCAAATGGGATCAAGCGTGCTGGGTTATGTGGTGCACCCCTGCAGGGAAGTTAATCTATTCGAATAGCCGTGTCCCTCGGTAAAAGGACGACCCGGAGTTGTACTCTGACCTCATGACAACTAGAACTGGATACTTAATAAAACACACCCAGACAAGTTCCAGATATAACTCGGTGGTTGCTCTCTCACAGGGTGATGTGCGGGAGGATCGCCGGGTAGGATTATGCTATACGATGTTACTTGGTTAACTTACCATCTAGTTCCTTCTACTGCTGCAAGACGGAGGCTGCGAGAAGCGAGGATACTTGTTACTTTCCAGCTACCCTCATCTTCTGCTGCAAGATGGAGGTTACGAGAAGCGTAGTCTTCGATTGGATTAGTTATCCCCCTCTTATTCCGGCATTCTGCAGTTCAGTCCACAGATATTACCCCTTTACACAGATATCATTGCATATGTAGTGTAGATCCTTGCTTGCGAGTACTTTGGATGAGTACTCACGGTTGCTTTTCTCCCCCTTTTCCCCTTTTGTCCCTTCTTCTCGGATGACGCAACCAGATGGTGGAGCCCAGGACCCAGAAGATCCCGAGGATGTTTCTACATGGAGTTCAGCTTCGAGGAGTAGTTAGGAGGTCCCAGGCAGGAGGCCTTGCCTTTTCGATCGTTGCTATATGTGTGCAAGCCTTCTTAAGGCAAACTTGTTTAACTTATGTCTGTACTCAGATATTATTGCTTCCGCTGACCCTTGTGTATTCGAGCTTATGTATTCGAGCCCTCGAGGCCCCTGGCTTGTAATATAAAGCTTGTATTATTTTTAATTTGTGTCTAGAGTTGTGTTGTGATATCTTCCAGTGAGTCCCTGATCTTGGTCGTACACATTTGCGTGCATGATTAGTGTACGGTCAAATCGGGGGCGTCACAATGCTACAATTAAGAGAATTACATTGAAAAACTATATTGGTTAGCATTCCACATCAAAAATTCTATCTTTATCATTTACCTACTCGAGGACGAGCAGGAATTAAGCTTGGGGATGCTTCATACGTCTCCAACGTATCTATAATATTTGATTGTTCCATGCTATTATATTATCCTTCTAGGATGTCTTATCGGCTTTATTATACACTTTTATATGATTTTTGGGACTAACTTATTAACCCAGGGCCCAGTGCCAGTTTCTGTTTTTTCCTTGTTTTGAGTTTTACAGAAAAGGAATATCAAACGAGGTCATCCCAGCGCTCTCCATGACGAGGAGGGAGTAGTCCACCCTCGGGGCTGAGGGTATGTATCAGTAGCTATGTGTTTGACCTCTCTCTCTCTCTCTCTCTCTCTCTCTCTCTCTCGTGTTCTTGAGATGGCACGATCTTGATGTATCACGAGCTTTGCTATTCTACTTGGGTCTTCTTCTCCCCCTCTACTCTCTTGTAATGGATTGAGTTTTCCCTTTGAAGTTATCTTATCAGATTGAGTCTTTAATGATTTGAGAACACTTGATGTATGTCTTGCACGTGTTTATCTGTGGTGACAATGGGATATCGTGTGATCCACTTGATGTATGTTTTGGTGATGAACTTGCGGGTTCCGTGACCTTAGGAATCTATGCATAGGGGTTGGCACACGTTTTCGTCTTGACTTTCCGGGAGAAACTTTGGGGCACTCTTTGAAGTTCTATGTGTTGGTTGAATAGAAGTTTCTGAGATTGTGTGAGGCATATCGTATAATCATGCCCATGGATACTTGAGGTGACAATGGAGTATCTAGGTGACATTAGGGTTTTGGTTGATTTGTGTCTTAAGGTGTTATTCTAGTATGAACTCTATGATAGATTGATCGTTTCTACGGACTATTGAATAGATCGATCAGAAAGAATAACTTTGAGGTGGTTTCGTACCCTACCATAATCTCTTCGTTTGTTCTCCGCTATTAGTTACTTTGGAGTGACTCTTTATTGCATGTTGAGGGCTAGTAATATGATCCAATTATGTTATCCTTGTTGAGAGAACTTGCACTAGTGAAAGTATGAAACCTAGGCCTTGCCTACTATCATTGCAATACCGTTTATGCTCACGTTTACCACTTGCTACCTTGCCATTTTTATATTTTCAGTTTACAAAAACCTATATCTATCATCCATATTGCACTTGTATCACCATCTCTTCGCCGAACTAGTGCACCTATACAAGTTACCATTGTATTGGGTGTGTTGGGGACACAAGAGACTCCTTGTTATTTGGTTGCAGGGTTGTTTGAGAGAGACCATCTTCATCCTACGCCTCCCACAGATTGATAAACCGTAGGTCATCCACTTGAGGGAAATTTTCTACTGTCCTACAAACCTCTGCACTTGGAGGCCCAACAATGTCTACAAGAAGAAGGGTGCGTAGTAGACATCAGGCCTCCTGATGAAGAACTTGAGGTGGTGGCGGCTCTGTATCGTAAAACACGATGATTCCTTCTCTCTGATTTTTTTCATGGCGAATAGGTATTTATGGAGTTGAAGATAGGTTTGCGAGAGCTATCAGGGGCCCACAAGCTCGCCAGGCGCGCCCACTGAGCTTGTGGTGCCCTGGTGGCCCCCTCTTGTAATTTACTTCATCAATATTTTCATATATATTCTGAGATAATTCTTCGTAAATTTTCAGCTCATTCCAAGAACTTCTATTTTTGCACATAAACAACACCATGGTAATTGGTGAATACGGCATCGGTCCTAGTTAGTTCCATTCAAATCATGCGAATTAGAGGCCAAAAAACAACATAAGTTTTTGGAAAGTATATATGTATGGGACGTATCAACTCCTAACTCATTGCTTGGCCTCAAGCAATTCAGTTGACAAACTGAAAGTGATAAAGAAAAACTTTTACAAACTCTTTTTGTTCTTGTTATTGTAAATATACTTAAATAATGCTCAAGTTTTCAGCAAGGATTATGAACTAACCATATTCATGATAACATTTAGGTCTCACATTGACTCATACCAATGACATAGCCAACCAGCGAGCAATAATAAGATATCCCGGATGCCAACAAGTTGTCAAAACAATCCTGATATAATACGATAACATGGTATCTCACTAGTCGTTTCTGAGACCACAAAACATAAATATAGAGAACCTCTGAAGTTCAAGCGGTGACTACAAATTGTAATTCATGATACAAAAGATCCATCCATACTAGCACCCAACATTAACTATACCCAATGCATAAGAATAACAATAGTGCTCTCCAAGTGGTGCTTAAATGAGAGGGTGATGACTCAATAATGCAAGTAAAATAACATAAAAGTAAATGAATATGCCCTTCATAGAGGGAAGCAGAGATTTGCAGAGATACCAGAGCTCAAAGCTTGAAACAGAGATAGATATAATTTTGAGAGATATGTCTTTCCTGTCAACATTAAGACCGAGAGTTTTCAATATTTTCCATGCTAAACAACCGCCAACAGAATCCCCAGCAGAACAACAAGCATAGGGGCGAGCAGCTGGCTCCCCGCTACGATAACCGCCAAGTCGCCACAACCGAGCAAGCGGGGCCAGCCGAGTAAGGCGGCAGCCGGCATCAGCGCACCGGCAAGACCGCTTGGAAACCCGCCATGAGCTTCGAGCAGATGCTCGATGCTCCCTGCAAGAACCATAGCGGCGCGAAGCCGTCCACGCACACGCTCCGACAATGCAACATCACCAAAAGACTGATGAGGGGCGACGTCCCGCCGCCTCCTCCTCCGGCTCCGGGCGTGGCGCCGCCGCCTCCTCCGCCACCGCCTTCGCTTACAGCAGCCGGTGCCATGCGCGACGAAGCCTTCCCCAACCCAAACGCTTGCTACATCATATTCACCAGCATAGTTGACGACAAACGAAGCGAGCGTGTGCTCCGGCCGGAGGTGGACAACATCATCCCGGCCACAACCGAGTTCATGCATTGGTCGGAGCGCCCGGTCACCTGCCGTGATGACCACTCGGCCGTGATGCCGATGCCGGGCGGTTACGCTTTGGTCCTCGACCCCACCATAGTCGCTGCAAAGCGCACTTGCAAGTTCTCGCGCGTCCTCATCGATGGCGGCAGCTGATATGTCTCCAACGTATCTATAATTTTTTATTGTTCCATGCTATTATATTATCAGTTTTGGATGTTTTATATGCATTAATATTATATTTTATATTATTTTTGGGACTAACCTATTAACCTAGAGCCCAGTGCGAGTTTCTGTTTTTTCCTTTTTTTGAGTTTCGCAGAAAAGGAATACCAAACGGAGTCCAAACGGAATGAAACCTTCGCGATGATTTTTCTTGGACCCGAAGACACCCCAGAGACTTGGAGATCAAGTCATAGGAGCCGCGAGGCGGTGACAAGGGGGGAGGGCCGCCCCCACCCTTGTGGGCCCCTCGCAGCTCCCCTGATCGACCTCCTTCACCTATATATTCTTAAATATTCCCAAAACCCTAGGGGGGCATCAAAACCACTTTTCCACCATCGTAACCTTCTATATCCGCGAGATCCCATCTGGAGGCCTTTTCTTGTACTCTGCCGGAGGAGGATTCAACTGCGGAGGGCATCTACATCGACACCATTGCCCTTTCGATGAACGTGAGTAGTTTACCACAAACCAACGGGTCCATAGCTAGTATCTATATGGCTTCTTCTCTCTCTTTGATTCTCAATACCATGTTCTCCTTGATGTTGTTGGAGATCTATCCGATCTAATCTTCTTTTGCGGTGTGTTTGTTGAGATCCGATGAATTATGGATTTATGATCAGCTGATCTATGAATATTATTTGAATCTTCTCTGAATTCTTATATGCATGATTTGATATCTTAGTAATTCTCTTCGAAATATCGGTTTGGTTTGGCCAACTAGATTGGTTTTTCTTGCAATGGGAGAAGTGCTTTGCTTTGGGTTCAATCTTGCGGTGTCCTCACCCAGTGACAGAAGGGGTAGCAAGGCACGTATCGTATTACTGCCATCAAGGATAACAAAATGGGGTTTGCATCATATTGCTTGAGTTAATTCCTCTACATCTTGTCATCTTACTTAAGGCGTTACTCTGTTCTTCATGAACTTCATACTCTAGATGCAAAATCGTTTCGGTCGATGTGTGGACTAATAGTAGTAGATGCAGAATCATTTTGGTCTACTTGACACGGATGTGATGCCTATATTTCATAATCATTGCCTTAGGTATGTTCATAACTTTGCGCTTTTCTATCAATTACTCGACAGTAATTTGTTTACCCACTGTACTATTTGCCTTCAAGAGAGAAGCCTCTAGTGAAACCTATGGGTCTATTTTCCATCTTATTACTTTCCGATCTACTCCCTCTGTCCCAAAATATAAGAACGTTTTTTACACTACACTAGTGACAAAAACGTTCTTATATTATGGGACGGAGGGAGTACTATTTTGGAATCTTTTACTTTCCCATCTATAAACCAAAAACCCAAAAATATTGTACCTTTTTATTTATCTATCTTTATAAGATCTCACTTTTGGCAAGTAACCGTGAAGGGATTGACAACCCCTTTATCGCATTGGGTGCAAGTTGTTTGATTGTTTGTGCAGGTATTGGTGATTTGTGCGTAGTCTCCTGCTGGATTGATACCTACGTTCTCAAACTGAGGGAAATACTTATCTCTACTTTGCTGCATCACCCTTTCCTCTTCAAGGGAAAAACCAACGCAGCTCAAGAAGTAGCAGGAAGAATTTCTGGCGCCATTGCCAGGGAGATCTACAGCAAGTCGAGACATACCAAGTACCCATCATAAAACTCTCATCTCTTGCATTACATTATTTGTCATTTGCCTCTCATTTTCCTCTCCCCCACTTCTAAAATGATTTTGGAAAAGGTTTGTCTTTTTACTTTGTTTTTTTCTTCGCCCTCTTTTCGTTTGCTTTTTGTTTGCCTTTGTGATTATGCGTTTGCCTCTATGGCTCAACCAAAGAGTGTTGATCCTACTTATATGAGGCTGGAAGAAATATAAAATAATGTTAAGAGCTTCATGTCTTTGTAATTTGAGCATAATAGTTTCTTTAGAAACGAGCTTAAGGAACAATTTTTTTATGGAATATATGAATAAAGAGCTCGATGATATGTCCAAAGAATTTTATGGTTTGAAATCTCAATTTTATCATCTTGAAAATTTAGTAGGGCAAATTTCTGATAAACAAACTACTTTAGTAAATAAGATGGCCGCTAAACCGGAGTCTTTATATAATGATGATCTTAAAGTGATTGATGTGACTCCTATTGAATCTTTATTTTCCAATATAAATCTTGATAAATATGGGACTGGAGAAGAGTCAACTTTAGTTAAAAGGCGTCCCAATGATTCGGAGTTCCTAAATCTTGATGGAAAATTGATAAAAGTGGGATTGGCGAGGTCAAAACTTTAAGTAGAAATGAACCCACTCTTTTGGATTTCAAGGATTTTAATTATGATAATTGTTCTTTAATAGATTGTATTTCCTTGTTGCAATCCATGTTGAATTCTCCTCATGCTTATAATCAAGATAAAGCTTTTACTAAACATATTGTTGATGCTATGACAAATCTTTTGAAGTAAAGCTTAAATTGGAAGTTTCTATACCTAGAAAACTTTATGATGAGTGGGAACCTACTATTAAGATTAAGATTAAGATTTTGAGTGCCATGGTTTGTGTGATTTGGGTGCTAGTGTTTCCACGATTCCAAAAACTTTATGTGATGTGTTAGGTTTCCGTGAACTTGATGGGTGTTCTTTAAATTTGCATCTTGCGGATTCCACTATTTAGAAACCTATGGGAAGGATTAATGATGTTCTTATTATTGCAAATAGGAATTATGTGCCCTTATATTTCATTGTTCTTGATATAGATTGCAATCATACATGTCCTATTATTATTGGTAGACATTTCCTCAGAATGATTGTTGCAATTATTGATATGAAAGAAGGAAATATTAGATTTCAGTTTCCGTTAAGGAAGGGCACGAAACACTTTCCTAGAAATAAAATCAAGTTATCTTATGAATCTATTATGAGAGCTACCTATGGATTGAATACCAAAGATGACAATACTTAGATATATGTTTTATGCCTTGCTAAGGGTGTTAACCAATAGCGCTTGTTGTGAGGTAACCCAATTTTATTTTATCTTCTTGTTTTTTTGGTTCTGTTTTGCCTTGATTTTTTCATCTAGCCTCTGGTTAGAGAATTTTTTCAAGTTTTTATTAGAGTTTGTGCCAAGTAAGACCTTTGCGTCCAGTGTTAGATTTTTTTTATTACTGTTACGTGATAAATTCTTGATTTTTTTAGGGTCTCTGACCTACAAATTTCCCACGTTGTCCTAATTTTTCAGAATTTTTAGAGATACAGAGGTTTTACATCAATTCATATCTTTACAGACTACCCTGTTTAAGACAGATTATGTTTTCTTGTGTTGTTTACTTTTTTTGAAGCATCTATGGCTAGTATCGGGGGGTATGAACCATGGAGAAGTTGGAATACAGTAGATATTACATAAATATAAAATAACAATGAGTTCACAATAGTACCTACTCGTGAAGATTGGATTTGTTTTACTAACGGATCTCACGAGTTTTCTGTTGAGTTTTGTGTTGTGAAGTTTTCAAGTTTTGGGTAAGGATTTGATGGACTATGGAATAAGTAGTGGCAAGAGACTAAGCTTGGGGATGCCCAAGGCACCCCAAGGTAATATTCAAGGACGGCCAAGAGCCTAATCTTGGGGATGCCCCGGGAAGGCACCCCCTCTTTCGTCTTCGTCTATCGGTAACTTTACTTGAGGCTATATTTTTATTCGCTACATGATATGTGTTTTGCTTGGAGCGTCTTGTATGATCTGAGTCTTTGCTTTTTAGTTTGCCACAATCATACTCGCTGAATACATCTTTATGAGAGACACGCATGAATCATGATTTATTAGAATACTCTATGTGCTTCACTTATATCTTTTGAGCTAGGCAATTTTGGTCTAGTGCTTCACTTATATATTTTTAGAACACGGCAGTGGTTTTATTTTATAGAAATTGTTGAACTCTCTTGCTTCACTTATAGTAATTTGAGAGTATCTAAAAAACATGGTAATTTGCTTAGGTTATGAATTTAGTCCTAATATAATGGGCATCCAAGGGAGATATAATAAAAACTTTCATATATAGAGCATTGAATAGTATGAGAAGTTTTGATTCCTCATGATTGTTTTGAGATATGATGATGGTGATATTAGAATCATGCTAGTAGTAAATTGTGGGGTTGAGGAAATAATTGTGTTAAGGTTCGTGATTACCGTAGCATGCATGTATGGTCTCCTAACTGTGTAACCAAATTGAAGCGCATTGTGTCTTGAGTGTTTACGTTTGCGTGAAGGTCGGGAGGGCGCGATGGTTAACTCCTAGCAACCTCTCCCCTAGGAGCATGCGTGGTAGTACTTTGCTTCGAGGGCTAATAAACTTGTTTGCAATAAGTATGTGAGTTATTTATGACTAATGTTGAGTACATGGATTATACGCACTCTCACCCTTCCACCTTGCTAGCCTTTCTAGTACCGTGCAACTTTTGCCGGTGCATTAAACCCAACATATATCCTTCCTAAAAAAACCACCATACCTACCTATTATGGCATTTTCATAGCCATTCCGAGATATATTGCCATGTAACTCCACCGTTCCGTTTACTATGACACGCACCATCATTGTCACATTACTTTGCATGATCATGTAGTTGGCATAGTATTTGTGGCTTGGCCAGCTTTGATTTTTTATACATGTCACTCTTGATCATTGCACATCCCGGTACACCACCAGAGGCATTCATATAGAGTCATATCTTTGTTCTAGCATCGACTTGTAATTTTGAGTTGTAAGTAAATATAAGTGTGGTGATCATTATTATTAGAACATTGTCCCATGTGAGGTTATCAAAAATAAAAGGCGCCAAAGAAGCCCAAATGAAAATAAAAGAGGCCAAAGAAGCCCAAATAAAAAAGGCCATAGAAGCCCACCAAAAAAAGAGAAGGGACAATGTTACTATCTTTTCCACACTTGTGCTTCAAAGTGGCACCATGTTATTCATCATAGAGAGTCTCCTATTTGTCACTTTCATATATTACTAGTGGGAATTTTCGTTATAGAACTTGGCTTGTATATTCCAACAATGGGCTTCCTCAAATGCCCTAGGTCTTCATGAGCAAGCAAGTTGATGCACACCCACTAGTTTTCCTTTGAGATTTCATACACTTATAGCTCTAGTGCATCCGTTACATGGCAATCCCTACTCGCTCACATTGATATTGATTGATGGACATCTCCATAGTCCATTGATTTGCCTAGTTGATGTGAGACTTTCTCCTACCTTTTGCCTATCACCACCTTATATTCCACCTATAGTGCTATGTCCATGGATCGCGCTCATATATTGCGTGAAGAGTTAAAAAAGGCTTGAAAAAAGTAGAGTTTGAAAGCAATTGCTTGGTTGACTCCGGGATGGGCATGAGGGGTATCTTGTGTTAAGAAAAGGGAGCATAAGGTCTATATGATTTGCAGGGATAACATTCTTTAGCCATATATTACTTTTGGTATGCTCGAAGTATTACTGTTTTAATATTGATGAACTTTTATTTTGAGTCTTATGGGTCTGAACATACATGCCATAATAAAGAAGAATTACATTCATAAGAACGTTGATTCGATCATCATCTTTGTCTCGACGTCTTGCTCTGAGAACTCCATCCAACATGACAACGAGAAGAAAGGGAAAACTCTAGAAGAAATGAAGAATCAATCTTCTTTAAGATTGAGCAACTCAGTGTCAACTCATGGAGTGATACACTGAAACATCTCTAGAGCTCAGTCACAAAACACATATCAGGGGTGATGGTCAAGAGCCGATGACAAGGTTCAATTTTGGTAGGCAAAAATTCCACGCTTGAATAAGATGGTGCACTAGTTTCAGAGTAGCGAGGAGATACATTGCCCTTAATACCACAGCGGGGCACCTTACGGAAGGTGACTGACAAAACTATTCCCTTAAGTGGCAAAAAGAATTACTTTTGATACAGGGATCATTGAAACTCTTCATACCAGGCTAAGGCAGTCCATAAATGATCATTTGAAGGAGTTGAAAAGAATGTCATACTCAGTTTGGAAAAGAAATTAGAGTTATAGAACAACTCGGCAAACAGGAGGCACATTCCAATTGATACAGAGGATATAACCTAGTAACTGAGCGTGCTTTCGAGAACTTGAGCATTTCCATACTCATGAAGAGCTTACCAACATCCGTGCCATGGATCTGGGAAACACATCATACTACCATGATGAACAATGATGGAGAATGCAGATGCAAAGGAAGACAACACTTTCTCAAATTTCACCTTATCGATGTCAAGGAAACAAAATATGGATGATCGACCGAGAAACATTTAGTACTCCGCTTCTAATGTTCTCCTTGATGTTCTAGCTACCACTGTCATGCTTGATAGCGTCAACGTGGCCATCAAGCGAATGTCAGACTTCGGGAGCACAAAGAACCCATAAACAACAACTTGTAGACTAAGTCATACCAACTGCTCATGGAAGAATGGCCAAATTGCTGATTCAAGATACTACAATAATAGATCTCCCGGATAAGTGTGTTAGCCATGACATCCAGTTATCAGTTCAAAGGACCAATATTATAATTCTTGTGAACGTCCCAACCATCATATCTGCCTAAGATTCAGATTTGGTTGGTGTCAGAGTATTCCAATCCCAGCATGTCTGGAAGGAAAGTTTGCAACACAAATCGACGAGATAACGTTGCGAGATTATCACGAAAGGAACTGTGATGGCAAGCTCCAAAACATGAGCTGGTTCTGCTACGCACATGTGAACACGCCGTCCTAGACAAGTATGACCACATAGTAGTCTTACAACAAAACACTACCGGGTTCAGGTGGGAACCATCATCGAGGATATTGAAGTCCTAACATAAGTCATGATTCTTAAGAAGGAAATTCTTCTCCTTGAACAAGTCAATCAGTGGATTGGTGTGCTATGGATACATATGGAATGAAGGTTGCAAGTGTCCAGACCATAGAATATTTCACACATATGCATGACTGACTTGGGATAATTCTAGAGGAAGCAACAACAAGCTTTCTCGAATTCACTGCGGCAACTTACACCAAGTGCATGTGAATTAGAGGAAGTCACTTCTTTCATCCAAACATAGACTTCATGAACGGGACACGAAGAAAATGCTTACACAAGTTTCCGAGACTATCTTGATGTAGCATTGGTCAGACCAAAGGATGTAATGGTGTATGCTCGAGGGATCAACCACGAGTAAGACAACATTACGAACATCGTTGGTTCTGATTTTACTTGACGATAGCCCACACTCAAATCAAAGTTTTGCAAGACAATAGATACAACAACCGGTCACAAGGATCAATCGATGAAGATATCATATTTCTTTGGCTTACACACAAACCCAAGGATATCGCTTTGGCAATGAAATAAGTGGAATAAACTTTCATCTTCCAACTCTCCAAGTTGTTGTTTAGCTTAACCAACTAGTTGTGATGCCCCGAGACCGATGTGCCAGGTGTTAGCCAGTTATTCGTTGTCGTTGCCATGTCATTTGCTTGCTTGTTGCACTTTGTCATGAAATCATGTGCATTTCATCAGCATGTTTTCAAAACTTGCATTCGTTCAGGTTCCCTAGTTCTCTCCGTTGTCCGTTCTGAGTCCAGACACACTCGCACGCGCCCGCGGCACCTCCGAATATTTATTTTATGAGTGGCCGAAAAACGTTCTCGGAATGAGTTGAAACTTGACGTGTGGTCTTAGTATAGTGTAGATAGACCGCTTGCCAAATTTCATCGCATTCGGAGTCCGTTTGATAGCCCAACCGTTAAACATATAGCGGCACTATAGCCGGTAAAGCATCGGACGTTTTCGGTGTTCGAGAGACCTATGCCAGGCTGCTTCTTCTCTCTCTTCTCGGTCCAACCACGCAGTTGTCCGCGACCGCCTAACATCTCTTCACAGCGCACAGACCCCATCACGCGCGCTTGAAACTTATCCTAACCCGACCCGGGCTGTCGTTACCTATGGGTCCAAATCATCCCCAAACATCCCTAAAACATCACCGTTTTCTTATTTGGACTTCCTACATATATTTTCTCGCACCGCTCGATTTTGATCGGAGGGACCAGATAGCCCTACCCAAGTTCCACATGGAGCTATATAAGCAGTCCAACCCTAAATTCTAGGGTAGCTGTCCCATTCATCCGATCCCTCACCCGCCGCCGCCACTCTCTTCCATGGGATCCTCCCAGATACCCTCCTCATCCATTCCATCTTTAGCCCATCCTTCCCCACCTTGAACCACCTCGCCTCCCTATTCTCGAGCGCCTCGGCCTTCTCCTCGAGACGGCGCTCGCCGCCGTCGGTGACAAGACCAGCAGCACCCGAGGCTCCCCTGCTCCGTGCCTCCTCATGTCGGCGACCAACCTTTGACACCAGGCTTCTGTCTCCTCCGCCCGAGCACCCGTACGGGAGATGCCCGGCGCTCCACCCCAAGAGGCAGCGGCGCCTGAGCGCTCCTTCAACCTCATGCCCCCGCTGCCCCGGCAAACCTCGATGCCGACGACCACCCTCAGCAGGACCCCCCACGCGCCTCCTTCTTCCGTAGGCTCGTGCCTCCCTCCTGTAGCGCGTGCAAGCCACCAGGAGGCGAACTCCCTTGCTGCACAGGAGCTCCTCGCCGCCGGATCCATTCCCGAGGTCACGGGACCTCCCTGCAAGTGTCGCCGCGAGCGGCCACAGGTCCAGCGCCAGGCCCCGCATCCTTCCCTCGTTCTCCCCCTCCCTCTATGTTCATCTCTCAGAGGGCTCTTTCTCTTCCTTGGACAGGAGACGCCGTGGCCATGGAGCCCCAAATCCCGCCGCCAGGATCCGTGCCTTCATGTTCCTCCGTCGCCAGGCCATCGCCAGCCGCCGGTGCTCTGCTTCCTGTCGAGCACGACGACCGCACCCGCTCGACCCGATGACCCGCTCGCCCGACTCCACCACGCCCAGGCCCAGCGCCCTCTTGGGCCTCCTCCACCGATCGGCCGCGGCCCAGCTCCACCTGCCAGTCGCGCCAAGGCCCAAGGCCTACCTCCGTGCCAGTTTGGGCTTGGCCCATGGGTGAGCCACCCCCAAGCGCCCTCCGTTTTTTTGTTGTTGGGCCAGATCCAGTTTCAGCCCGTAGACGTTTTTTTTCCTTTTGCGAATTTAGCTATTAATCCAGTTGCTGCCAGTTTTACAGAAAACCCCTTGCACTTCATTCATTTAATAAGTCACAAAATGTGCATCATATGTAAAAACTTTAGATATGTAAAATGCTCAGAATTTTGTGTAGATTAATAATATGCCACTTTCACCCCTGTTTAAAATGTTTATGTTGTTGTTTGCATAAGTTTGCTTAAATAACATGCTAAAATGATTTAATTCATAACTAAATAACCGTAGCTCCAAATTTAATAAACTTTATATGAAATTGGGGTGGAAAAATGTTTAATAACATGGTACACTTTGTTTTGCTGTTTAACAACATTAAAATGTGGTAATAGGAAGATCAGTACCAAATTCAAAATATGAACATGGGGTTTTTCCGGAATTGTTGTTTGTTGTTCCGGCCTCATTTAAACTTGTCTAAATAGTTAGTTACTTTTGCTTCACCTCTTGCCATGTTATCAAACATTTAATCTTGTCTTGTAAATAAACGAGAGTCAACTAAATAAATAAAATGTGGTGTTTCGTCAATATGCAACTCGTTGCATATTGAGCTCCACTTAAATTGTAGTGTTGTTTGTGCACTTTGCCATGCCATACATATTTAAACCGGACATGCATCATACCTGTTTGTGCATCTTAAGACATGTTTATGCTTGGGTGTTTACCCTGTTGTTTGCTTCTTTCCGGTTGCTTCTCTTGTTAGCTTCGGTTCCGTTGCGGAGTTGTGAGGATTTGTTCGACTACTTCATGGACTTGTTCTTCTTCCTTGCGAAATCCCAGGCAAGATGACCATCACCTTGGATACCTTTACTATCTTTGCCATGCTAGCTGTCTTGATGCTATCGTTACATGTCGCGCTACCCATCATTTTTTTTGTCAGCCTCTCCTTGTTGCCATGAAACCTCTAACCTTTGACACCTTCCCAGCAAACCGTTGTTTGGCTATGTTACCCGCTTGCTCAGCCCCTCTTATAGCGTTGTTAGTTGCAGGTGAAGATGAAGATTGTTCCATGTTGGAACTTGTTGTTGGTATATCACAATATCTCTTAAATATATTAACACACCTATATACTTGGCAATGGGTGGAAGGCTTGGCCTTTTGCTCGGTGTTTTGTCCCACTCATGCCGCCTTAGGAGCCGATAAAGCGGCGTTATGTTCCTTGATTTTGTGTTCCTTACACGGTTGGGTATATGGGGACCCCTTGACAGTTCATCTTTGAATAAAACTCCTCCAGCAAGGCCCAACATTGGTTTTAATTTGCCTCATAATCACAACTTAATTAATTAATTAAATTGCATAGGGGGTCATGTCCCCGAGGATTCTTCCACATAACAGGGGGGGCTAGTGCTGATGGTGTTGGTCCCAAACTAGAGCCACTTGCGGTGCCACCCAGTTATCTGAGGTCTTCGGTAGCTGTACATATTGCTCATCCGGACGTGGCCTGAGACGAGATACGCGCGGCTACTATCAGGGTGTCGGCACGCCAAGAGGTCTTGCTGGACTTGTTTTACCATTATCGAAATGTCTTGTGCACCGGGATTCCGAGTCTGATCGGGCTGTCCCTAAGATAAGGGGTAATATTATAATTACTTCTGCTGATCGTGAGAGCTTGTGATGGGCTAAGTTGGGACACCCCTGCAGGGTTATGATCTTTCGAAAGCCATACCCGCGGTTATGTGGCAGATTGGAATTTGTTAATGTCCGGTTGTAGAAAACTTGACAGAGGATCCGAAGTAAAACACACAACCATGTGAGTAACCGTGACTGTCTCTTTTCACTTTGAGAAGAGAACACGGTGGGGTTATGCTTGACTCGTAGGTAGTTCAGGATCTTTAGCAATCATTGCTAGTTTGCGACCGTTTGCGTAGATGCTCATCTTATTCTTGTACTCATAAGTTAGCCACCATACTTTGGCTTAGCCGCTGTAACCTCACCACTTAACCTCTCCTTACCCATTAAGATTTGCTAGTCTTGATACCCTTGGTTATGGGATTGCTGAGTTCTCTGTGGCTCACAGATTCAACACACACCAGAAGTACAGCTGAGTACGACGTAGGAGATGGATCAGAACTTCCCTGGGAGTTCGATGAAGAGCTTGGTCGTATGAATGTGGAGTTTTCGACGATCAGTAGTGGTTCCTACTAGGGGCGATGAGACCTTGTGTTGCTTTAATTATGGTATCTTTCATTTGGATCTTCGTCCGTAGTCGGACTGTGATGTTATTTGGATGATGAATGTTTATGTAATGCCTTGTGTGACGTGGCGAGTGTAAGCCAACTACTCTTTTGCAATTTCATCCCTCTTTTACATGAGTTGTGCAAAGATACCATTCTTGAGATCATTCTAGTATGATATTATGCCTCTAAGTCGTGCCTCGACATGTGGGGGGTATAATCTCATACTGGGCATTACACTAGTTCAGGGTATCCAACATAGATTCTTGGAGAAGGGGTGGTTTAGAGGAAAACCAACTTGATCATGAACTCAACATAGCGGTCAGGTGACAACCTGGTAATACTTCCGAGAAGATATTCGGAAAATCATGGACCGCCGATATGTTATTAAGCTTGAGAACAATATTACTTTTCAGGGAGAGGGATTGACGCAATCCTAACTCATTGATCAAAGAGTGCACCAGGAAAATGGACTAGGTCGCACGATCAATCTTAGAATGGTGATTCAGTAACCATCACGCTAGGAATGAGAGTATTGTCCATCAACTACCAAGCAACGGGGTTGCTAGGAGTATTGATTTCACGCATCACGCTTCATTTGTCGGTATTCTGGTCGCCATAACACGGGTATGGAGAAATGACCAATGATAGCAAGAAGTATCATTGCGTCAAGAATTCATAAGACGTGGTGCAATTCCTATGATATTCTTGACAAAAGAAGTAATACTCCAAAGTAGAACAGATTAGAAGCTAGATTGGCATTCTTCATCCGCGGAGTACAACTTTGACCCAATCCTGGATATGGATAAGGTACTGGAGTTTGTTTCTCCTAGTCATTCCGAGATAGAATGGCTTGACGGACCACAAGAGTAAAAGGCATCGATGAACATAAATGCACACATACCCTTGACTATTAATTGATAGACGAAGGTCGGAATACACCTGTAGAGGGACAACTCAAAGGAACATAAGATTTTCTGATTTGTGAATGCATGGATTAGCATGTCAAACAAGTTCAACATATTACTCCCGGATAACCCATGCAGAAAGGTAGGAATGGCAGAGTCACAACATAGAATCGAGAACTCCTCAAGGGCACTCTTATTGTGATCTTTCGGTTTGAAGAACTTCTGCCAAGGATGGTTCATGGTGTTGGAAGAATGATACACCACAGACCTCGAGGACTATCACAAGGTTACTAATGTCCTAAAGGAACGAACGAACACTATTAATAGGAATGGACGGAATGAATCATGGGTTCAAGATCCCAGAGGTAGAATACCTACTAACTAAATGACATCATGAGATGCTTTCGATAATGGTGGCCAGAATCATCACACTGGGAACACAAAACATGGCTCTAAGAAATCTATGGTCATAATAATAGCTCCAACATATATGTCAAGGCAATAGAGTACCTCAACACACTGGTTAGTGTGGTTAATCTGGCCCAAGGGAACATCGGGAACGGAAAGAAGAGAGTTGCAAATGCATCAGACTATTTAGAAACCTGGGATGACTCGGACAGCATAACAGTTGTAATTGCTCAAAAAGGATTTTTGAGACTGATGCAAATGGTAGTATAACCACTCGACATCATAATATCAAGGTTCTGAGACCAACTGTTTAACAAACCGAAGTACTTGAAACTGAATTGAGAGTTGAATCCACCAGTAACGTGATCCTAATATATTGATGAGAAGCCGAATTCTTAATCCCTGTGGAAAAGAAGAAGGTGACTCAGATCAGAAGGTCATAAGGTAAAGGAGTAAAAGAGCCTTACGTTCCCTTCTACAATTAATTCCCTTATATAACTAAAGAATTTTTAGACTCAACTTCGACTAGTTTGGCTTGGTAATCCTACAGGCGGCCAGGCTCTGATACCAAAGCTGTCGGGACCCCGATTCTAAGTCACACCGGTCTAGCATGTAACACATCATTTCACTTTATGGCCTCACACACGGTATCCCCAAGGGTGCCACCTTACTTGGCCCGGGACTGTTTGCGCATTTTGGCTAACGTATATGATAGTGTCGCTAGCATCCATATGACTGAGAACCCGGGCCGACATGACTAGTCATAAACCCAAGGTGGCACAAACTTACAGGGACATGCATACATGACCCAACAATGCACGTGTCGGTCAGCAGCGATTGTTGCTGGGCTGTAGCAAGCTAACAGGACTCTGGTATACATCGTGTGACATTTCCCCGGAAGGGACAGACACAGGAGCAAAGAAGGACACATGCCGGTCAATCCATGTGTTCCGAAGCAGTAGCAAGCTACCAAGGCTCAGTGGAAGCATGTAATGCCCAGGATGCGACTATATCTCCTACGTGTCGAGGCATGAGTTAGAGACATAAGCGCATTCTGGAATGATCGCAAGCGTGGTATCTTTGCACAACTCATGTAAAGTACATGGATGAAAGAGCAACATAGTTGGCTTACACTCGCCACGTCACACAATGAATACAATAGCATACATTCATCCAAATAACACAGGGTCCGACTATGGACGAAATCCAAACGAGAAAATATACCACAACCACAAGTCCTGGTCGCCCCTACTAGGAACCACTACTGATCGTCCGGATACGTTACATAGAAACAACCACGCTCTTCATCGAACTCTCAGTGAAGTTCCGATCCATCTCCTGAATCATTCTCGGCTGTACCTGCATCTGGTGTGTGTTGTAATCTGTGAGTCACAAGGACTCAGCAATCCCATTCCCGGGTATCAAAAATAACAAAGCCTTTAGGTGTGGAGAGGTAATAAAGTGTTTGCAGCAAGCACTAAGCAGCTAGCTTACGAATTCAGAGCGAGATGAGGATATGTGTCAATGGTCGCCAAAGATGATCAAAAAGAGATCCTAGCTACTCACGTTCATGCATAACCCCACCGTGTTCACTTTCCGAAAACCCCTTCGAAAAGAGACCATCACGGTACTCACACAGGTAGTGTATTCTTAAGGATATGGTGTCAAGTTATCTACAACCAGATATTAACAAATTCCCATCTGCCACATAACCGCGGGCACGGCTTTCGAAAGTTCATAACCCTGTAGGGGTGTCCCAACTTAGCCCATCACAAGCTCACGATCCGCGAAGTCGCAACTCCATATTGGGAAGACCCGAGTATTCTCGGAATTCCGTGCTCAAGATATTTCGACAAAGGTAAAACTAATCCAGCAAAACCTCCCGGCGTGCCGACACCCTGATAGTAGCTGCGTGTATCTCGTCTCAGACCACGACCGGATGGGACAAGCTACAGGTATATACCAGATACCTCGGGTTTCCTCGAGACGGCCCCGCAGGTTGCCCAGTTTGGACCAACACTCATAAGGAGCACTGGCCCGGGTTGTTGATTAAGAGCTCGGGTTTATAACTCCCTATGCAAGTTTTAGTTGTTTAGGCAAATGTAGTACCAAAGTTGGGTCTTGCTGGAAAAGCTTTAAGGAGTGCGAATTATCAAGGGGGGCCCATAAACCCCAACCGTGTTAGGAACGCAAAAATCAAGGAACATAACACCGGTTTATCGGGTCCTAATGTGGCATGAGTGGAACAAAACACCAAGCAGAAGGCCAAGCCTTCCACCCATTACCAATATATATGTGCATTAATTTAATTAAGATAAAATATTGTGTTATCCCAATAAACAAGTCCAAAAACATGGAGCAATCTTCAAACTTCACCTACAACTAACAACGCTATAAGAAGGGCTGAGCAAAAGCGTACTTAGCCAATCAACGGTTTGCTAGGAAGGCAGTTAGAGTGTTTCATGGCAACATAGGAGGCTGACAAGACAAGAATAGGAATTGAGGCATAGCTAAAGAGCGAGGCAACTAGCAAGGCAAAGATAGAGGTGATATCGGGGAACGGTCATCTTGCCTGTTAAGTCCATGGAGGGATTGTAACCTTGCTCCTCAAACTCAGTCTCGACAGGAACCGCGAACTCCGAATCGTCACCGGGCTCTAACCAACACAACAATACAACACCGGAACAAAATCAATCACCATGCAATGCTCAAACACATGATGCAAGCAAGATGCATATGGGCATGAACATGATATGATGCATCACAAGGAACATGATGAGTGCAACATGTGGCATGGCATTATGCAAGAACACAATTCATGTAAGGGGACACATCATGCAAAAGAATGCAAGAACAACCATAGTCTCATATGTAGGTATTTAGTTAAACTATCCAAGCACCCAGCAAGTTTAAAAGTTGCTTAGCATGGCAAGGAGTGTATCTTAAGACCAACAACATTATGTAAGCATTTTAAATGGGCCGGAAGGAACAAACAACAATTCCGGAAACTCTCATGTGCATATAATAAAAATGCAGAACAGATCTGTGGTAACCATATTTTAGAGTTGTTAAACATGTAAAGTAACAGCACCATGTTATTCTACACATTTTTTCCACCCCATTTACATATAAAGTTTGTCAAATTTGGAGCTACGGTTATTTAGTTATGAATTAAACCAATTTGAACATGTTATTCACAAAAAATATACAAACTACATTTTAAATGTTTTTAACATGGCAACAAAATGCATATACTTAATCTACACTAAAAACTGAACAGTTTTCATATATAGATTATTTCAAACAGATGCATATTTTAAAAGATATGATGAATGCAAAATGCAAACATAATTTAAACAAAATAAAACAAACAGAAAAGAAAGAGGCATCGCCGACCCAGCCTGGACTAGTCTCAGACACAGACGGGTGGGTCCAGGAGGCGATGAGGTGGCAAGGCTGGGTGTGGAAGTGGGTGTGTGTGTGTGCAGAAAATGACATGTGGGGCCTGGGTGTCAGCGGGTGGCGCAGTGCAAAAAATATGGGCGTCTTCCACTGGCCCGAAGGGATTCGAACCCGCGTCTGTGGGTTAAGGGAGCGAGCGGCGAGCCACTGGGCTAGGATGCGTGCGACTGACAGAGAGGGAGTACATCACCTGAATATTAAGTACAACATGCAGGCAGAGCCACTCGACGCCGGCGAAACAAAGATGACGGCGAGTGCGACGGGGCTGCTCCGGTGATCGAAAAGGACGACGGGGGTGCACAACGAGTCCGCTAGGAGATCTCGCGCCCCTGGGTGCAGCTAGGCGCACTGGACGTCGACGGAGTCGATGCGGGAGGCACGCGGCAGAAGCAAACGGCGGCGAGGCGTGATAACCCTCAACCGTAAGGGATCGAGATAGTCTTCGCGGGTAAGAATAACCCAATTTATTGATTCGACACACGGGGAGCCAAAGAGTATTTATAAGCTTTAACAGTTGAGTTTTCAATTCAACCGCACCTGAAATATACTAACTTGCAACAAAAGATAAGTGGTAACAGTGATATGATAGTGATGATAGTAATAGTAAAAGTAAACAGCAAAAGTAAATAGCAGTAGTAAATGGCAGAAGTAGCAACTAGTGACAGGCAAGGTTTAAAATACTGTAGGCTAGGGAGATGGATGGTTGAGCGCTGCATGGATGAGATAGATTCTAACTTGGGGCACGGCACACGGAAAAGTAATGATCATCTAGGCAAATATCAAACATTAGGCATGTATCCCGTAGGTAGTTGTACGTGCTTGCAATAAGAACTTGCACAACATCTTTTGTCCTACCATCCCGCTACGAACGGGGCCAAAAGGAACTAATGGATATTAAGGTGCTCCTGTCAAAGAGCACCGGAACAAAGCAATGAACTCAATGGATACATGTAATCCTCAAACTACGGACCATCCCCTTTGGTGTCCCAAGCTGTCACTTTTGGGATCGCCGGTTCCGAACTGTAACAGGTGCATACAACTCATAGATAGGATCGAGAACACAAATATATTCATGCAAACACATATGGTTCAGATCTGAAATCATGGCACTCGGGCCCTAAGTGTCAAGCATTAAGAATAACAAGTTGTAGCAAAGATGATAAACACCATACTAGATGATAGGCAACATGCCCCCAACAATCTGACGAACTATTACATGATCTAACTCATCCAATCCCTACCATCCGCTTCGCCTACAGCAAGGGAATTACTCACACATGAAGGGGGAAGTCATGGAGGGATGATGGAGTGGTGATGATGATGACGATGGCAACGATCTCCACTCTCCGGAGGCCAAATCAGCCTCCAGATTAGCCCTCCCGAAGAAGAACAGAGGGTGGCGGCGGCTCCGCGACGAAAAACAGCGAAAGAACTTCCGATCTGGGGTTTCTGCGTCGGGAGGAAAAATACGGGCTAAAGTAGGGCACCAGGGGGTGTGGGACCCACCCAGGCGCCCCCCCGGCGCGGCCCAGGGGGGCGCGCCCACAGGGTGCGTGGATTTTTCGTGGATTTTTCTGAGATGCTTAAAAATCCGTTTTCCTGCACACAAATAAACCATACAGGCAGCTCTGCTGAAAACAGCGTCAGTCCGGGTTAGTTTAGTCCAAATCATGCAAGAATGAGGTCAAAACAATATCAAAAGTGTTTGGAAAAGTAGATACGTTTGAGACGTATCAAGGCGCACGGACGCGAGGCAACGGGGAACTAGGCGGTGAGCTGAGGCTACAGGACGATCCTACGGACGACGGCGATCGTGCTGGCGACGAGAAGGAGCGCTAAGAGGGCCGGAACACTCACTGGAGATGAGGTCCGACGACGGCGAGTTTGGGCGCGCGCGGCTAGCATGCCTAGAGAGAGATCGAGGGGGAAAAGGGATGGGGAGGAGCGCAAGCTCACCACGAACACGCTTGCATGAACGGGACGACGGGAGGAGGACGGAGTTGAGCAAGGCGGCGGTCGAGCAGCTGCGGTGGCCGAAGACGAAGAAGAAGCCGTAGGGGAAGCAGACAGGCCCTCAGCTCAGTGTAGTCGACGTCGGGGACGTAGTCGACGACGGGGAAGAAGAAGGACACGGTTGGCGAGGCGGAGGTAGTCGATGTCCACGCCAGTGACGAGCTCGTGCTCTCAGATGCGTTCGGGACGGTGGTGGCGCAGTGGATCTGGTGGCTCTGAGCTCACCTGGCGGCGAGGAGAGCAAGAGAGGAACCCTAAAGGGTTGGTGGACAGCAGGAGGGCTTAAGAGGAGGGCGAGGGCGACGGAGCGGAGCGGCGTCATGCTAGTGCTCACGGTCCCCATGGCCAGCGCGCGAGGAGGACGAAAGGTGCGTGCGGGAGTGGTCGCGGTCGCTGACGCGCGGGCACGTCCTGGCCACGTGGAGGCGACACAGAGGGGGGCGCGTGGATGCATGGGTGAGAAAGGGAGAGAGGGAAGCGCGGGCGGCTGGGCTGCGGGCTGCTGCGCTGGCTAGCTGGGGCAGCCTCATGGCCGAGGCCCAGGTTGTTCTGTGGGCTGCGGTTGGCTGCTGTTGCACTGCTGCTGCTTTTTATTTTTCTTTTTCTTAGGCAGAAAAACAAATTGAAAAGCACAGGCAGATAGGAAAAGAATTAGGGAAAAGTAAAAATATCCCTGGGCTCCTGGGTTTATGCTCTATTTAATAAAATTACTTTGGGCATTTTTACAGGTAGAAAAATAAAACAAGTTTGAATATGATTCAAACTTGAGACATTTTTGAACCTAACCAAAACATTTTAAAGTAGGGTGAGGTTTGGCATAGTGGCTTAGGACAAGGTGCCATAAAAGTTGGGAGAAGATGAACATTAAAGGAGGAGGGAAAAGGCACTTCAAAACAAAAGGGAAAAGAAAGAAAGGAGAAGGAGGGGGTGGTGAAGTTTGGAAGTGTTGATGGATTGAGCATGCCCTTGCATCAGACCACCACATCATGAGCAAGAAAACTCACTTGAACATAATAAGGATGAGAAATGCAAAATGACAAGGTGGAATGCCATATGATGTGACCATGATGCTGTAGCGACCCGACCCGAATGGATCAAGTCTCTGTGCTTAAGTGTCATCCCTGGATCGGTATGCTGACACACACAGTACTCGAGGATTTATAACAGAGGTAAATCACATGTATTAAGTAACGTAAATACTATTACCTCGATCAACACATAGTGGAAGCAACAACGGTTGTGGATTCCCATCAACACCAACGACAAAGTTGAGTGTAGACAGCGCAACCCTAACGTAACACTTACTCGTCGAATAATTCCTGCAACATGAGATGTTGCAGCCATGTAGGTCAGTACATTGAATGTACTGGCAAATTCACACTGTAGAAGTAATGATGAACAAGTCCTACAACTACATGCATATTTGGCTGGTGGAGGCTGTAAGGTTGTTTTTGCATAAAGCTGATTTTTCCCTACCACAAAGGAATGCATTTTATTTAACTACTTTGTTAAATTTAAATCGTGAACAATTGAGAATGGTACACCCATCTCAATCCCAAACCAAAGTCATTATTAACCGAACAAATTAATTAAATAGAGTGTTGATATCAACAAATAATCCACTTCTAGATACTCAAAAATGTCCATAACCGGGGACACGGCTACTCATGAATAGTTTGTACACTCTGCAGAGGTTTGTGCACTTTTCCCCACAAGACTCGATCGCCTCCGTTTAATTTCTCGCACTGCATGGTGTTTGAGAAACGGATGACCGAGACACAGTCTTTCAGAAGCGTTAACTCTTTACCCCGGGTGGACCGGTACACCTACATCCGCTACATCTGCTAGTCCACCACTGAAAGAGGTCACACAACTTACTCATACTATGCCCGAGCCCATTATGGCTTGTGGCTGCACATGGAAGTTTCTAGGCATGAAAATATTATATGATCCCTTTGAGCCTGGGTGGCATTCCAATAGGGCGATCACACGGTTCCTCCGGGATCCCCTAGGACAACACTGGTTTCTCCAGGTGCCCGACAACCACTGGGTACTCCAGGGTGCCACAACCAATCCACCCAGATGTGTATTAAATTTCCACCTTAAAGTTTCCCTTAAATAACACTCAAATATTTCATGAAACTCTCATACCAATCCACATCTACAAGCAATAAGTAACAAGGCGTATACCCCCCCCCCATTGGTTGATCTCAAGTCATTGGGTTCCTACCTCATGAACTACAAAGCATCATGTTATGTAACCAGTCCTACTCATGCAAGTGTTTGGGGATAGAACTAATGCAATAAAACTAGGTATTGGAAAGTATGATCAAAGTGTGAACGTGCCTTGTACTGACGATGTAGAAGATTCGCACTCAGAACTCGTGATAGGTCTACTTGTCACACTCCGTTCAATCTATCGTAAGCAAGCAATAGTAACCACACATAAGCAATCACTCAGAAGATCGGATAGAGCGAATAAAACACTTCGGAAAACTTCGAAAACAAACGAATTACTCTTGAAACATAAAACAATTTCCAACAGTACCAAAATTATGTGAATTTGGCCTTATCATAAAGTTTAGGTCAAGAGCTTCGATTTGCAAAAAGAATCAACTAAAATGGATTTATAAAACTCAAGTTATGACTAAAACAAGTTTGAATCTAAAACTAGTTGAATTCAAATTTAAAAACTTTCAAAAACTTGTTTGAGTTGTTTTACTGGAAAGAGGGGATCGTAACGAAGACGTGGGCGTTGGTTTCGTTGGATTTGGACCAACGAGTAAAATGTTATGGCCGTATGAAATGTAGGGGCTAAACTATAAATAAAATATTTACAGAGAGGTCCCCGGCCGAATACTAAAAGAAAAAGAAAAGAACTAATGAACGAAAGTTCGTTTTATAAGCCTAACTAGTGAACGTTCACTAGATAGCTAAACCTAAAAAAACAAACCGATCTAAAAGAAAACCGGACTTAACAGAGAACCGGGAGGGGGGGGGTTACCTAGCGGGGTTTCTTCGAAAACCGAGGTTGGATCGGATCCGAAACGGATCGGGTTCGCGAAAACGAACCGGCTGGCGGCGAACTCCGGCGCGGCTCCGGCGAGGCGAGGGGCGGCGGCACGGCGTGAGGCGAGGGCGGGCGAGCGAGGCAAGGCGCGCGGGACGAGGGGCGGGGCGCGGCGCGGCAGCAGAAGCAAGCAGCGGCGGCGGCGGCGGTTGGCAAGTGCGGCGGCGGCGGAATTGATGGGGCGGCGACGGCGAAGCGAGGGGCGAAACGGACCCGGGGCGGCGCCCTTATATAGGAGGAGGGGGTGGGGTGCCGTGAGCGAGGGGGCAAGGCACAAGGTGGCGGGGCGTGGCACGAACGCCGAGGCGGCGGCGGTGTCCAGCGCCCGCACGGGGACGAAGGCGGCGGCGAGCTGGGCTGAAGCCTGGCGGGTGCTGGGCCGGCCCAGTTTCGGCGAAGAGACTTTTTTTTAAACACAGACAAATAAAAAAACAGAAAAACCTAAAATATTATATAGGCATATAATATATCAAAATTTTCAGAAAAAGAAACCCTATAGCATGAACATTTTTCTACTATCAAATAAAATCCTCACAAATTCTAATAAATCAAATAGTGCTACTGATGCAATAAAATCCAATAAAAATCATTTTTGAAATACCAAAAAGACTTCAATTTTATTTATCTCCAATTTTCTGCTGTAGGGAATCATGTTACCCTATTTTCCATATATTTTATTTTTGGAGAAAAATAATTTGAATAAAACACAATAACTCAAATTTTGAAAATGAGTTTCAGAAAATTTCAGAAAAACTTCCAACTCATATTTCCTATAATTTGAAGAAGTCATTTTATCTACTCTCGGGAAAATCATTGAGTTGCATAAATTTTCTGAATTGGAAAATATTTCGAGGATAAAAATCAAAATCCTTTCAAAGCCCTTTATCATTTAAAATAAATGGAAGAAGTCATATTATCTTCACTCTAGGGTTTTGTGTTTGAAAAGAATTTGAATTCCCGGAGATCAAAATGCAAAGTGAAAGTTTTGGGAAAGTCATTTTATTCCCTCTCATTTAACTTTCAAAATTTTCGAATTTCACTCAATTTCACTCAGCACACCAAACAAGCAATCAAAACTATCTATTTATTATAGCATTCCAAAATTTAGAATTTTGGGATGTCACAAACCTACCACACTTAAAATGAATCTCGTCCTCGAGATTCGGAGAGGCTAGCAAGAAATAGGTTAGGGTTTGGGGGTCTTCTAGCAAATCCACTGATCGGTCTGGTCTAGTGTGCTACCACACTTAGAAGCATGTATACGGTTCTATAAAAACTCAGGTACTCCATTCTTTGGGTTGACGGTGTCGGTCTTCTCAGATCTTCTGGGTAATTCCTTCTCTTGGCTATTTCGGTAGTGGCATAAACTTTGTCCTCAATTCTTGTCTCCTTTCATCTTGCTAAGGTTCTTTCAAGACTGGTTCTTCTTAGCTGACAGGTCTGACGCCAAGACTAAACAAATATCGGTATCTCATGGGGGTCATCAAACAAAATTTACTGGGTCCCTGCAGAAAACGGGTCTGGCTTCATCCTCACCGTATATCCTACGGTTGGCAACAACTGCCTTGTACAAGAGAAAATTTCTATACCATCGTTAGGTTTAAACAAGGTTTTGACATCGCCGTCTCTCTACTATAGGTAAGTCACTCAGATTTACCATCCCATATAACAAAGGCGAATAATAAGAGTAAGTCGATATGGTGATCAATCCATTCCGCACCCAAATCATTACCTTGTATATGGTTTAGTGAATCTCGCATCCTAACACTCGGTCATCCTCACAAGCATTGCAGAATTTCTCTTGTCGACGAACTGAGTTCGGATATATCCATTGATTCTGCAAGCCAAACAAACATCTACCGTTCCTTCACAACCCTCGGGTTTAGCATAAACACCTACAAGATCGTCTTTTGATAAAGTCATAACTTATACCAGGGGTTTTCCTTAAGCAAGAGTGTGCTTGCTTCTTGACAGGTCCTGGGGCCTGTGGGTTATGGCTCATCTCACCACTAGTAACATTTGATCTCATCATCGGTTTTCCACTGTTTGTTCTTCCGACATCCAACTTCCTTGGTTTTTCTTAATTCCATCCAACTATCCTTACTTCTCTTGGTTTAAAACTGAGTGTGATTATTCACACTCATCCTTGGGCAATCCATTCCAAGTCTGACGTATCTAACCACTAGCTAGTGTATTCGGGTAATGGTGTTGGATTCTACCACACTTAAAATGAATAACACTAGTTTCTTCAAAACATTCTTCCATGCATCATGTCTTCACTCGCCACTTATATAGTACCAACTCATAAAATCCAAAATCAATACCATGATACTAACGGTATTGTTTCTCAACTTACTACGATCCACTGCATTTTCCATTACATGCTTCAACTCAACAACTTAGCACAAATCTCCTTCTCCTTGGAACAATCTCTAGCATAGTGCTCTGCTTACTTACAGCAGAAACACATTACTCCTGACAAGACTCGTGGTTTACTTATGATTACGTAGCCTCCTTAGGTCCTCGGCTTAGGGGTCCACGTCAGAACTTGTATATCCTTAAATCATCCATTGGAGTCACTATTGCTCCACACTTCATCATTACCTCTTCTTTAAATCCAATTGTACTTATTTCCTTCATAACCTTGGGGTCAACTTCATATCAAAATAAACTCCAACTTATTGGTGTAAACTCCACTAATTGGGGCAACAGTTCTCCTTCCTATGGGTCCAGGGTTCACTCAGAAAGGTATCGTCCTAAACAAAATGCACTAGTTCATCCATAATCCATATCCTCCTCGTATCAAATCTTTTATTACTTCCTTAACCACTATTCAATACTCAATTTAAAATGTGCTTCACTACAAATGTTGCCATCCACATAGTTGGGTATGGTCAAACATTCCTCCCATCTTTATTCATTCGTCCTAGCTAAGGATGCTTTAGTCCCACTGGAATTGGGCAATGTGATCCTTGAAATCCTCAATCTGTTGCTTCATCCTATTGGTCGTGTGCTTCATCTCCATCATCTCTGCATGCATCCTACTCAGGCATTCCCGAGTTCAACTTCATTCTCCATGAAGGGATCACCCTTGTAAACTACATCTCCTTCTAGGTGAATATGCTTCATCATGTCCTTCGGGATCTTTGGATAATCCTGATCGCTAGTCAGGGTCATAATTGTTTCCGGGCCCTTGAGAAAAGACTCGTATAGGGTTGTCATCTGTAGTCGTAAGACAGAAGGGGTTTCTTAGGACGGTATACGGACATCCTTGGGTAAAACGGGGTCATTTGTCCGAGAAAGGATTGGGTCAGCTTCTCCATGGGTTCTAGGTTTTGGTCTGGGTGAGGGGCACTCACAATCATCCAAGAACTCATAACATCTCCTTCTTAGATTCCAAAAATATCAACTTCTATTGCTTCACGAACTATTACAATGTTATTTCCATACTCAACTCAACATTGTAATAAAGGTGTATTCCGCATTTAGCTACATGCTTCATCCTAATATCCAGATCTTAACTACTCTGCTAAATCTTTCCTCTGGTCTGAACCTTCTCTGGAAAAATGCCCTACTTCCTTGTGGCGTAAACTAATGGCATCAGACAAATCTAAGGACTTCATGGTGGCTGTCCTGGTTCACTGGGTTCTTCGCTTCCTTGTTGGGCAGTTGCTAGCATAATGACCTAAATCCTTGCACCGGTAACATGTGATGTGACTCGGGTCCTTTTTCGCAGAAATTGGGTTCTTCTGGGGACACATGCTCTTCCTCTTACTCGACTTCTTCGTTCCTATCAATTCTTCTATCTTTCGTGGATCAAACTCCACCTCTTCTGTCGGGAAGTCTCCCAGATACTCACGACTTTCCTTCGTGCAATACTGTGAAAGATGTCCCTTTTCTCCACATGAATAGCAAGCACGGGAGAAAAATCTATTTAGGCCTTCTCCATTAGGGTCGTCAATATCTTCCTCCATCGTGGATTCCCTTAAGGTTTCCTTGAGGACTTCTTTCATTACTTCTTTCTTCTGCTGGATAGTTCGTTGAACCAGGGGGTAAATGTGACACTGAGCAGGGTAGTGGGTAGTCCCTTCGCACATGAAACAAGTAATCTGCCTAGTTGGGCATTCTTCAGCTAGGTGACTTCCTTCACAATTAGGGCGTTCATCCTTGTGCTCCTCCTGGGTGTGTCCTATTTCTCCACAAATCTTGCAGGCACAAGGCTTCTTCTTCGGTTTGTCACCATGCTCTCGGATGAGACGGGATCTTAACAGAGTCATCTTGAATTCCTCCCAACTTCCTGCTCCATTACATCCCTGTAGGGCTTGATGCATCTTCCACCATGTTGCAGCACTTTTTGTAAAGTACTGAAGAGCGTATTGAACCTCATACTTCCTTGCAACCAAATTTTTCCTAAAGTGGTCCTCCATGCTTTGTATCCATAGCTCTGCCTCTGGCTGAGCCATTGGTCCAAAGACTTCAAGTCTATCTTCATTCATCCTCTATTGGGTCCAAGGGTTTTGGGATGAGATTCAGAAGAGAGAGAGATACACTCAATACAAACAATGGTTTTGAAAAGACGGGTTTTGTTTTGTGGCCGTCGGAAAAACATCAACCAAATGACGACTCACAAATCGTCGCATCTAACATAAGTACATAACAGGGTTTTGGTCCTCTAAAGGTCGACATCTCTTCAATGTCGTCAACTCTTCAAACCTTCGGAGTATCCGTTGTTGTAGCTTCAACACTTCCACTGTATGGTAAAATTCTCTTTACTCCGAAGTGGTCCAAATGGAAAAGGGTATTGTCTAACTATCTAAGGTAAGAGGGAAGATTTGACAAAACTCAGAAAAAGAAGAGAGGTAAGAATCTTTTTGAAAAGATAGTTTTAGAGAAAACTTTTCCTATGGCTTGCCAGTTTCTGGGGTCACGTCCTACAGTCAACATGTGCTCTGATACCATCTTGTAGCGACCCGACCCGAATGGATCAAGTCTCCGTGCTTAAGTGTCATCCTGGATCGGTATGCTGACACACACAGTACTCGAGGATTTATAATAGAGGTAAATCATATGTATTAAGTAACGAAAATACTATTACCTCGATCAACACATAGCGGAAGCAACAACGGTTGTGGATTCCCATCAACACCAACGGTAAAGTTGAGTGTAGACAGCGCAAACCTAATGTAACACATACTCGTCGAATAATTCCTACAACATGAGACGTTGCAGCCATGTAGGTCAGTACATTGAATGTACTGACAAATTCACACTGTAGAAGTAATGATGAGCAAGTCCTACAACTACATGCATATTTGGCCGGTGGAGGCTATAAGGCTGTTTTTGCATAAAGCTGATTTTTCCCTACCACAAAGGAATGCATTTTATTTAACTACTTTGTTAAATTTAAATCATGAACAATTAAGAATGGTACCCCCATCTCAATCCCAAACCAAAGTCATTATTAACCCAACAAATTAATTAAATAGAGTGTTGAGATCAACAAATAATCCACTTCTAGATACTCAATGATGTCCATAACCGGGGACACGACTACTCATGAATAGTTTGTACACTCTGCAGAGGTTTGTGCACTTTTCACCACAAGACTCGATCGCCTCCGTTTAATTTCTCACACTGCATGGTGTATGAGAAATGGATGACCGAGACACAGTCTTTCAGAAGCGTTAACTCTTTACCCCGGGTGGACCAGTAAACCTACATCCGCTACATCTGCTAGTCCACCACTGAAAGAGGTCACACAACTTGCTCATACTATGCCAGAGCACATTATGGCTTGTGGCTGCACATGGAAGTTTCTAGGCATGAAAATATTATATGATCCCTTTGAGCCTGGGTGGCATTCCAATAGGGTGATCACACGGTTCCTCCGGGATCCCCTAGGACAACACTGGTTTCTCTAGGTGCCCGACAACCACTGGGTACTCCAGGGTGCCACAACCAATCCACCCAGATGTGTATTAAATTTCCACCTTAAAGTTTCCCTTAAATAACACTCACATCTTTCATGAAACTCTCATACCAATCCAAGTCTACAAGCATGGCTAAGCAATAAGTAACAAGGCGTATATCCCCCCCATTGGTTGATCTCAAGTCATTGGGTTCCTACCTCATGAACTACAAAGCATCATGTTATGTAACCAGTCCTACTCATGCAAGTGTTTGGGGATAGAACTAATGCAATAAAACTGGGTATTGGAAAGTATGATCAAAGTGTGAACGTGCCTTGTACTGACGATGTAGAAGATTCGCACTCAGAAATCGTGATAGGTCTCTTGTCACACTCCGTTCAATCTATCGTAAGCAAGCAATAGTAACCACACATAAGCAATCACTCAGAAGATCGGATAGAGCGAATAAAACACTTCGGAAAACTTCGAAAACAAACGAATTACTCTTCAAACATAAAACAATTTCCAACAGTACCAAAATTATGTGAATTTGGCCTTATCAGAAAGTTAAGGTCAAGAGCTTCGATTTGCAAAAAGAATCAACTAAAACGGAGTTATAAAACTCAAGTTATGACCAAAACAAGTTTGAATCTGAAACTAGTTGAATTCAAATTTAAAAACTTTCAAAAACTTGGTTGAGTTGTTTTACTGGAAAGAGGGGATCGTAACGAAGACGTGGGCGTTGGTTTCGTTGGATTTGGACCAACGAGTAAAAAGTTATGGTCGTTTGAAGTGTAGGGGCTAAATTGTAAATAAAATATTTATAGACAGGTCCCTGGCCGAATACTAAAAGAAAAAGAAAAGAACTAATGATCGAACGTTCGTTTTATAAGCCTAACTAGTGAACGTTCACTAGATAGCTAAACCTAAAAAAACAAACCGATCTAAAAGAAAACCGGACTTAACAGAGAACCGG